>JAOEGL010000003.1:258045626-259248960 GCA_034509955.1 Urosaurus nigricauda
GAGAATCAGGGGAGAAAATAATTAATGATAATGATAATAATAATAATAATAATAATAATTTATAACCCACTTCCCTGTGCACACAATCGGAGCGGGGTATATCAGGTTAAAAAACACAAAGTAAAACAAATCCCATTACCCACTACCAACCTCCCACCCCTTAAAAATGAATTAAACCGGAAGAGATGCATCTTTAAAGCTTTTTTAAAGCAATCTAAAGATGTCATGAGACGCATCTCATCCGGCAGGCCATTCCAAAGCTTGGGAGCGGTGGAAGAGAAAGCCCTCTGGGAGGTCTGCAAAAGCCTGGTCTTGATAGGCTGCAGCAGGTTCCTCCCAGAGGACCGAAGTGTGGGGGGGGGATCGTATGGGGAGAGGTGGTCCCTGAGATAAGATGGACCCAAGCCATGTAGGGCTTTAAAGATCAAAACCAACACCTTGTACTGTGCCTGGAAGCTAATCAGCAGCCAGCGGAGAGATTTAAGCACTGGTGTAATGTGCTCTCTCCTAGATGTTCCAGTAATAAGCCTGGCTGACATATTTTGAACCATCTGAAGTTTCTGGGTTGAGCACAAGGGTAGCTCCATGTAGGGCGCATTACAGAAATCCAATGGTGAGGTTACCAAGGCATGTACCACAGATTCCAGGTCCTTCGGGTCCAGGAAAGGGTGCAGCTGGCGTATCAACCGAAGCTGATAGCAGGCACACCTGAACAGTCTTGTGGAGCGATGGATCTAGGAGTACCCCCAGACTGCGAACGGAGTCCTTTGAGGAGAGTGTGACTCCATCTAGGACTGGAAGTTGTATTCCCAAAACTGATTTCAGACCTGTAACTGCTAATACCTCCGTTTTGTCTGGATTCAACTTCAGTCTGTTTTCCCTCATCCAATCCATTACCGTCGCAAGACAGTCATTGAGAGGAGAAGTCTGAAGTCTGGGCCGATGATCTAGTCATGGAGAGGTATATCTGAGTGTCGTCAGTGAACTGAAGACACTGAGCTCCATGCCTCCGAATAATCTCACCCAGTGGTTTCATGTAGACATGAACAGCGTCAGGGACAGGATGGCGCCCTGGGGGACGCCACAATTAAGCTCGATCTTTGAGGAGCAACTGTCCCCAAGTCTCACCCTTTGGGATCTACCGGAGAGAAAGGACCGGAACCACCGAAGAGCAGTGCTCCCGATCCCCAACTCCCTCAGCCGATCCAAAAGGATGGAATGGTCTACCATATCAAAGGCCGCTGAGAGATCCAGGATCACCAGCAGGGTCACACTTCCCCTGTCAATACTCAAGCAGAGGTCATCGGTCAGAGCGACCATGGCAATCTCAACTCCATGTCCTGACCTGAAACCAGTTTGAAATTGATCAAAATAATCGGTTTCATCCAAGACAGCTTGGAGTTGGGAGGTGACTGCTCGCTCGATCACCTTGCTTAAAAAAGGGAGCAAGGAGACTGGTCTATAGTTGTTCCTGTCCAGGGGGTCAAGGGAGGGCTTCTTCAAGAGGAGTTTTACAGCTGCCTCCTTCAGACTAGGTGGTAGAGAGCCCTCTCTAAGGGATGCATTGCTTATATCCCGAAGGAATAGTCTCAATGCGTCTCCTCCCTGGACAACCAGCCAGGATGGACAAGGATCGAAAGGGCAGGTCGTCTTCCTCATATTTCCAAGGAGCTTGTCCACGTCCTTGGTACTTATGGATTGAAACTCATCCAGTAAAATGACAGTGACGGAGTTGTTGGGTACTTCATCTATAGATTCTGATAAAATATTGGTGTCCAAGTTGGCCCTTATCCGAGAGATTTTATCTGCAAAGTAGGTGTTAAACGCGTCACAGCAGGCTGTCATTTTGTCAAGTCGGGGGTTTGGTGCAGGAGGAACCTGAGTCAGCTTCCCCACCACCCTAAACAGCTCTGCTGGATGGGACTCTGCAGACGCAATGGGTGCAGAGCAGAAAGATCTTTGCACTGCATGCAAAGCCTCCCGATTGCTGCGAAGATGCTGCCTATGGCGAGTTCTGTTGGACAAGAGCCGAGTCTTCCACCATTTGCACTCTAGTCGTCGTTGAACCCGCTTCATCTCCCTGAGTTCCTCCGTGAACCAGGGTTTACAGTTAGGAGTGGGCTGGAGAGGATGCTCGGGAACGATTGGGAAGGTCGGTGTTCTAAGTATTCACCAAGGTCTCAACAGAGTCACCAGCACTGCCAACTAGTAAACCCTCTAAGGCCTTCTGGAAATCAATTGGTTCCATTAGCCTTCAAGGGTGGACCATTCTAATGGGTCCACCACCCCCAGGGGGACGGAAGGTGGCTTTTAGTTCCATCTTGATCAGAAAGTGATCCGTCCATGACAATGCGGAGGTTTTAATTACCTCCGCCCACGGATGCTAAAAATCCCATCGAGTGTATGACCTGCACAATGAGTAGATTCGTTGACCAATTGGGATAGGTTCCTGCTTGTCATGGACTCCATGAACTCCCAAGCTGCTCCAGATAAATCGAATAAGCTGGTCTCGAATGTTGAAATCGCCCAAGACCAAAAGTCTGGGCGACTCCAACAACAACTCAGAGACCAGTTGAGTCAGCTCGGTTAGGGAGTCTGTTAGGCAATGGGGTGGCCAGTATAAAAACAGAATTCCCAAGCAATCCTTGGTCTTCAGGCTGAGGTAAATACACTCAATGCGAGTTGTTTTCCAGACAGGCTTCCTGATCAAGGTCAGGTTGGTTTTATGAACTATAGCCACACCGCCCCCCCCCCCCCGCCCACTTTCCCTTATCTGCTCACTGACCGTGTAACCAGCTCGGAGAGCCTGCACCCACATAGCAGCACTGGCATCTCCCAGCCAGGTCTCGGTAAAGCATGCCAGGTTAGCCTGTTCATCCACAAGGAGATTGTGAATGATATGGGTCTTAACTTTGGCCAACCTGACATTGCAAGGGAGCAGATTAAGGGATTGTGGAACAGTTGGTGCACTCTCCACATTATCCTGGGAAACAGAGTGAACTGAAGAAGGGATAGATACCAAACACAATCCCTACTTCTTTTGTAACATGTGTTCACTCTGTTACCGCCATACTTTCCCTGTCCCCTCACAACCTCAATTGCCACTCCCAGATTGTTCCCAGCTCCATTATCTGATGGTAAGGGTGAGCAATCCAGCTGAAATTCCTTTCTCAGGTTAGATATACAGTATCAAACAAGCAATAGGCAGGTGTTGCCTGCTCTCCTGTCTAGTCCGTTCTCTTGTAGTGGACATTATGCCGATGACTAAAGGGGGCTACATATATTGCCATTAGTCTAGTAGTTCTAATGATAATCCTCGTGGTTGCCCTTGCCCAGACTTGTCAAATAGGGGGAGATAATATCCAAAGAATCTTATAGTCTAATTCCTCCGCCGCCACTTGTGCAGCATTTTAGCAAGGAGGGAGGGTGGCTTGGGGCCTCAGGAGGCCCAGGTGTTCCCGCCGCCGTTGCTCTCCGCTCCGCCGTGCCACCGCTGCAGGATGGAGGACGCTGGGGCCTTTCAGGCCTGGTGGACTTCCAGCTCCTCCTCCGCTCCTTGTGCAGCATTTTAGCAAGGAAGTGGGGGGGGGTGGCTTGGGGCCTCAGGAGGCCCAGGTGTTCCCACCACCACCTCCGCCGTGCCGCCAATGCAGGAACCACAGGTCAGCTCAAAATAGCTAGTTAAGTCAACAACATATATGATATTAAGCAGCAAGTAACCATAGCAAATAGGGTTCCCATGTCTCACGGTTTGGCCCTCAAGGTAAGAAAGAATCTACAGGGGAAAGCAGTATATTTTAAAAAGTCTCTCTCTCTCTCTCTCTCTCTCAATCTGTGTGTGTGTGTGTGTGTGTGTTATAGATTCCCTAGGAGATCTACCTTCCTCTCTCAAACATTACTAAGAACCATTCCTAGGTCTCAGGGTTTGACCCCTGAAATCTCAGTGTTCTAGTTCTCACAAGCCTAATGCCAGATGGGCAGGCAAACATCTAACATGTGTTCCCCAGAGCTGGGGAAAGTTATCTGCGCAGAATCTCCCAAGTACTCTGGCTGCAAAGTTTTAAGGATTGTTTGTTCCAACAGGTAATGTTTCCAAACTCAAGTTTCCCATAGACACTGGTGGATGGTGATGGTTTCTACCACTTCCTTTCAGTGTGATGCACCAGGCAATTTTCAGAGGAGATACAACGGTATGGTAGAACGCAAACAATCACTTGGCTCTTGGCCTAGATCTTTCACTCCTTATTCCAATCCACCAAACATCAGAAGGAATTCAAGGTGCAGAAAGAGACCCGAGAGATTTTCTTTACTTTATTATCAGTGCCTTTGAAATTTCAAGCTAGCTATTTGTCTTCAAATTCCTCAAAGAGCTTTTTTTCTTACAGTTTTTACTGTCCACCTGTTTAAAACCTCCAGCTTGACAGATTTCATAGAAGCAATCATGACTCCCTCCCCCAGCACTACAAACTCCACTATTCAAGTGAGCCCAAAGAGGTCTGCCATTTAACATTCAAAGGCCTCCCTTAAGATAAATTCAATCTGAAGCTTAATTTAAACAAATCATCTGTCTGTCTGCTTTCACTGGTAGTTAAGGGATAATTTTTCAGCCCTGTGATTTTTTTTCCTCCCAGTAGGCAATTGCTATCTGCCATCTTGCTATTTGCAGATTATAGCCAGAATCCTGTTGGGGCATTGCACAAATGTAACTTATTTATTTATTATTGCATCTTTCTCCCAGTATGTGACCCAAGGAAGTGTGGTGGAGAAGATAGAAAAAGTCTATGATGTTCACTGGAGAAACAGTCTGCTCAAAGCTGGCAGGTCTTGTCTGCCTTCCCTCGCCACAGGAAAAATGTGCAACTCTTACTGTGTTTCTCTGAAAATAAGACAGTGTCTTATATTAATTTTTGCTCCCATAGATGTGCTAGATCTTATTTTAGGGGATGCCTTATTTTTCCATGAAGACGAATTCGCATTTATTGTTGAACAACAACAAAAAAGAACATTTATTATATACTGTATGTATATATATATATATATATACCAGAAACTTTCAGGGGAGGCCTTATATTTAGCAATTCAACAAACCTCTACTAGGTCATATTTTATGGGGATGTCTTATTTTCAGGGAAACAGGGTAGTCTAGTGCATTAAGAGGAATCAAGCCTGCATAGGATCATAGAATCCTAGAGTTGGAAGAGACCACAAGGGCCATCCATCCTAGTCCTTTGCCATGCAGGAAGACACATTCAAAGCACTCGCTTCTCTTTAAAAACTTCAAAAGAAGATTTCACCATTCTCCAAAGCAGCATATTTCACATTTGAAAACTCATGCCATCAGGCAAATTCTTTCTTGTAGTTTGAATCCATTGCTCCATGTCCTAGTGGTCTCTGGAGCAGGAAAAATAAAACAACACAAGCCTGCTCCATCCTCAATATAGAATCATAGAATCATAGAGTTGGAAGAGACCACAAGCCCCATCCAGTCCAACCCCCTTCCATGCAGGAACTCCCAGTCAAAGCATCCCTGACAGATGGCAATCCAGCCTCTGCTTAAAGACCACACTCTCCGAGGGAGTGTGTTCCACTGACAAACAGCCCTTACTGTCAGGAAGTTCCTCTAATGTTGAGGTGGAATCTCTTTTCCTGCAGCTTGCATCCACTGACTCCCTTTCAAATATTTAATCATGGCTATTATGTCACCTTTTTATTCAATATATACCACAGTTTTCTACTGGCATGGGATCCAAGACAACTAACAATATTTTACAATAAAAAATTAGCTAAAATCTTATTTCACATAATTAAGAAACAAATAAGCAAGAACTCTGTTAAATAGCACATAGTTTAAACCAGTTTAAAATGCATTTAAAACACAATTAAAAAGATATAAGATAAAAATGTGACACCACTTTCAAACATGCTTCTGTTATTTGAATAAAAATCAACGGGTTGCTTAAATGGAAAAGTTGTTACTTGCCAATGGAAAAAGAGTAGGGGGGGTGCTGCTATGGAAAGAAGTTCCATGGTTTGGGAGCAGCTGCTGAGAAAGTTCTCTCCTGTATCTTCTTTAAATATATCTATAATAAAGGTGGGATCTTTAGAAAGCCAAAGATCTTAAAACCTGGACCAGTAATTATCTTCTAATTAGTCTGGGCATATGAAGTGACAGACATACAAATAATGATTGAGTTATTCCCCACACCCCTTAGTATATATACACTTAACACTTACTTGGTGGCCATCTTACCATAATGGGCTATGACTATGTGCTGCTCAGATGGTCTAGCTGCTATCAGTGGACAGTTCCAAAACTCCTGCTCTCCCTGTTAATGGTTCTTTATCTTTAAACTGTAATTGATCTAGATTTTCAAATACAGGACCATTGATTTACTTACCCCCATCACTAATACCATCACTTGTGGGAATTCTTCCCTTGATTCCACTCACTATCACCAAATGTGAAGCACTCCTCAAGGACCTCAAGGACCTTGTCAGAGATTTTGTCCCTTTAATCCCATCACTGGACTCCACCTGTAAGGCACACTGTGCCATAGTCATTGACATTTACCTTTGTGACTCTTTTGCTATAGGTTCCTTTATCGCAAACACCACCAGTCACCAAAGATATCAACTACAATTAAATATCCACTGCCACCACAGATATTCCATGTCTGATTTACCACCACCATTAATGCTGCTATGCAGGTTGAGTCTCCCTTATATGAAATGCTTGGAAACAGAATTTGTATTGGATTTTGGATTTTTTCAGATTTTGGAATATTTGCACATACATAATAAGACATCTTGGAGATGAGATCTAAAGTCTAAAAATGAAATTCATTTATGTTTTGTGTTTAAATTTTGAATATCAACAATCTAAGATACCCAGATGATTGTAGAAAACAGCTTGGACTTGGAGCAATTACTAAGGAAAGTCAAAGAAGAAAGTGCAAAGGTAAGCTTAATGCTGAACATAAAGAAAACAAAAAAATGACCATGGAGAAAAAGACAATAATACTTGGAAAGGTGGAGGGAGAGGATAGAATCATAGAATTATAGAGTTGGAAGAGACCACAAGGGCCATCCAGTCCAACCCCCTGCCATGCAAAGCATCCCTGACAGATGGCCATCCAGCCTCTGCTTAAAGACCTCCAAGGAAGGAGACTCCATAGACTGTATTGGGGAGGCCATGGGTATATATTTGCAGGACCTAAGCAAAGCAGTGGAGGACAGGGAATCTTGGAGATGTTTCTTTCACAGGGTTATTATGAGTCAGGATCAACTCAAAGGAGCTTAATAGCAACAACATATACTTTATACACACTATACACTAGTATTGACTAGAGATCCATCATAAGATAAAGATGGGTCAGGACAGAGGGACACCTAGGTTCTTTGGTTTATTTGTTCAGATCACTTATATCCCTCGTTTCCTACAATAAGAAAGGGTAGTGTGTATTTTTTTTTATTTATTAAAAAATATTTTATTTTATTCTGTCCTTTATTACCAAAACACACACACAAAGAAACAGAAGACCCCATGTGCAGGGTGGTTGATTTAAAACAATCAGAGTAATAAAACAGTTTAAAAGGCCACATAGGAAAATATGTGATTTTACATTACTAAAGTGGGAACTGGTTGCAGTTCTGAGAGGAGTGCAGTCAAGAACCTGGCAGCTTCATGGGACAAAAGATCACCTGCCTATCTGAACAACAACCCTGTGAGGTAGTTGAGGCCAAAAACGACTGGCTCAAGGTCACCATGTGAATTTTATAGTTCAGTGAGGAACTGAAACTGCATCTCCCAAGTCCCAATCTGAAGCTCTAACCACTCGTCTACATTGTCTTAATGGTTCCAGTTCTGGTCAGTCAAGTTCTTGTTTTTACCGACACTTGCAAACCCCTTCTATTTAATGATAACTTATTTAATGCAGGAAATACTCTGTATTCCACTCTGTCTCCCTTGGGTCATTCCATCTGCTGAGTTACACATTTACATACAAATGTAATACTAATCTCAGAGCTAATACAGAACAGCTTCTCCCAATGATTTTTCTTTTAAAAAAAGAGAATCCATGTAAATGAGACAGATCTCTCCTGGGAAGTGCCTTGCATTTAAACCATTTGTTTGCTCTTCAGAAAGTACACAGAAGGACTGCTATGAAAAATGTTCTCCTAAAACAGGAGACAGCACCCTTCTCTCAAAACAATGAAACTACTTAAATATGTATTATATTAGAAAAGGAAATGAAAGTATATTATTCTAATTTATTATTATTATTATTTTACTAGGGATGTAAAGAATAGAATAAAGCCAAACATGGTGCAAGGGTTTGAATGCTGGACTGCAACTCTGGAAACCAGGCTTCAATTCCCTGTTCAGCCATAAAACCCCATGGGCAAGTCACATTTTCTCAGCCTCAGGGGAAGACAATGGCAAACCTGTTCTGAACAAATCTTGCCAAGAAAACCCCATGATAGCCTTTAATAATCCTTTATGCTCTCAGGGTTGCGATAAGTCAGAAAGGAGTTGAAGGCACACAACAAGAACATCAATGACAACAAATAATACATACAATTTTTCTCCTCCTTGATCCTCCAAAAATAAGATACCCTGTTGAAAAAACATTCAACTGGAGAATTTAAAAAAAAAAAAAAAGCAGAGAGGATTTTTGCCAAAAAAATAAATTAAAAATAAATCAACCACACTCTCACTATTGATTTTTCTTTGGTGCAAAAGCACAATTTTACACAGAATTTTACACACAATGTTTTTTTGAATTAATTATTTTTAGCAAAAAAAACCCCCTCACAAACCCTCCCAGATCCCCCCCCCCCAAAAAAAAACTACAAGAAAAATTAGTCTTCCCCTGGAGGGTAAATTTCTGAATTTATTCACTTTTGCATTTGAGAAAAATGGAGGGGAAATGTCAGTGAAAGAGACCTTGCACGATCTGTAGAGGCTCTCCTTGAGATTCCAGAGTATTGCAAGCTTAAACTGTCTTCAAGATCTCTGCCAACTCTAATGTTTCATGTGTATGGTATTGATTTCTAGCTAGGTACTTGTAATGTTGGATCATAATTTCAGTAGCACGAAAACTTCCAGTCCATAAGTACCATGGCTCTATTCTCATGAACAATCCAGCTTGGGACTTTGGTCTATCACATATCCACTAAGAGCCATCCAGTCGAGTTTCTTACTTCACCTTCTTACTTCACCTGTATGTATGTATGTATATATATATATATATATATATATATATGTAAAATACTGTGAGTGTAAACCACTATAAATCAGACTTTCTGTGAAAATGTTCTGCTCTTCATTCTGTCCTTGCTGGCAGCTGCTGTCATCAACAAGTGAACTGCTCCTGCATCCACCCACGTCTGAACAGTAGGGGCTTTTTATTCTCCCAAAGGGACTGTCTATCATGCTCAGTAGTCATAAAATTCATCTGCCTGAGACTGATCATTCTCAAGATGTGTGCATGCTGGGGCTTCACAGTTGTCTAGATAAAGCACTTGATGGAATAAGCAAAGCTCATTCATGCCAACACAGAGTGGGTAAAAGAGATCACAAATTGCTTGCCATAACAACATCTAGCAGAAATCCAAGCAGAATCCATGTCACAGCTGTAAGGCAACATGCACGGTTTACAGAAATGTTTCTCAAGGAAGATATGTAAAAGTGAAGAGGAGCAGTTTTAAAAATAGGGTTTTCAGGCTATGTGACCATGTTCTAGAAGAGTTTATTCCTGACATTTCGCCAGCATCTGTGGCTGGCATCTTCAGAGAATGCTGGCATGGAAGAGAGTGGGATTTGTATGTATGTATATGTATATAGTGTGTAACCCTGTGTAGGGAAGGGTGATTTTTCTGTTGTTGAATGGCAAGGGCTCAGGGTGGGAGGATATGCAAGAGGATTAGTGTCTGTTTGATTAGTGATCATTGTCTGCTGGGAAAATTCCTGACCCTTTTTTTTTTTCATTTGCATTTTGCTGCATCTTGATTTTAGTGTTTTTCAGGACTGGTAGCCAAACTTTGCTAACTTTAAAGGTTTCTTCCTTCCTGTTGAAGTTGTCTTGGTGTTTGTGGATTTCAATGGGTTCCCTGTGCGTTCTGTCCTGATAGTTTTTAAAATGTTTTTATCTGGTGAGCCACCTTGGGTCCTGTTTTAGGAGAAAGATGGTGTTTTGGGAGAAAGATGGCATAAAAATAAATAAAGAAAGAAAGAAAGAAAGAAAGAAAGGCCATCTCCTGGGATCCTCTTGCTTTTCAATCTGTTAGTCGCTGATGGCTTCCATGTCAATGGGGTAATGAATCTACTTTGAATAGTGCCGAGGATTATCCTCAAACAGATCCAGCAGATGCCTCAAAACCTTAGATAAAAATACATGGCAAATTCATCATCCCCTGACATGGAAACCACAAATTACTATGTACTAGGAATTGGACTAGATGACCTATAAAACCCCTACCATCAGCTCTGATTCTAATTAGGTGAGTGCTATTCTTTTGAAGATATATACTCTTCCTTCCCATAACAGTATGCAGTACAAAAGCACAGTGAGCAGTTTGTATCCACTGAGGTTTAGTTCCAGGACCACCACCACTCCCATGGATACCAAAATCTGTGGATGGTCAAGTCCCAATATCTATAGTGGGGTAGTAAAATGGTTTGCCTTATATCAAATAGCAAAAAAAAGAAAAAAAAGAAAAAAAAGGTTTTACTTTTTGTATTTTTTGGAAGGAGAGGTATTTTCAAGTCATATATGATTGAACCCATGGATGCAGAATCTGTGGATATGGAAGACTGACTTTACACACATGGGGGGGGGGGGGTGAGAGGGAGAGGGAGAGAGAGAGAGAGAGATGCAAAATATAAAGATTTAAAAAAGACAGTAGCTTAAAAAAACCACAAATTAAATTAAAGAACATCTAGTACAGTCAATTAAATACATAGCCAAAGGCAATGAGTATGAATCAAATCTTTTTACAAAGCTGCTAAAGCTGCAAATAGGATATATTTTATTGTTTATGTAAAGTGTTAGGCGTATACGTGTAGAGAGGGGTATACGTCTAGAGAGCGTATACGTCTAGAGAGATCTGAACTGACAGGCCGTGTTCCTATGGGGAAAGGTTAGTCCTTTAAAACACAATCCTGTATGTGACTATTAATAATAATAATAATAATAATAATAATAATAATAATAAGGTTTATTTATAACCCGCTCCTCTAATAGAATACTTGGAGCGGGGTACAGCAAATTAAAAAATACAAGAATAAAACAGCAGTCAAATCCCTTCCCAACCCCCCCCCCCCCCTTAAGACTAGATTAAATCAAAACTAGTTAAAATTGACATCAGTTAAAAAATTTTAAAATAATAAAAATAAAGTGCAGTTGATGGGCAGTATGAGTGCAATCCCCAGTGGGTGGGATCAGAAGGTTTGAACAGAGAGACAGCTAGAGTTAATCCCCTGGTGCCATTTACATTTTCATTTGCATTATTAGGGTCAGGGGTTAGTGATATATTATTCCCTCTTCAGGGAAAGGCCTGCCGGAAGAGATGCGTCTTTAAGGCCTTTTTAAAGCTGGTCAAAGATGTAATGAGACGCATCTCGTCCGGCAGGTCATTCCAAAGTTTAGGGGCGGTAGCTGAGAAAGTCCTCTGGGAGGTTTGCGACAGCCTGGTTTTCATAGGCTTCAGCAGATTCCTCCCAGAGGACCGAAGTGTGCGGGGCAGTTCGTATGGGAAGAGGCGATCCCTAAGGTAAGACGGGCCTGAGCCATGTAGGGCTTTGAAGGTTAATACCAACACCTTGTACTGTGCCTGGAAACTAATGGGCAGTCCCATTAAGGCAAATGAACCTTACTCTCAGGCTGCTGTGTTTTAGTTCTAAGCTATTTAGGGCTTTAAGCTCTGTACAGGGCTTAGAAATACTCTGGAACCCTATCCAGTGTTTAGTAAAGGTAGATAAAGGTCATGTACATTATCCTATAAGGAAAAATTACAAAACTCTGGGCAGTTTAGGTTGTAATAAAAAGGCAAGCATAACAGATATGTGTAAAATCATGCATGAGGTAAAGAGAGTAGGTAAAGAGATTACTTTCCTCCTTTCTCATAATAGTAGAAACTGGGGCCATCCATTGAAACTAAATTCTAGGAGATTTGGAACAGATAAAAGGGAATTCTTCTTCTCATACCACATCAACTGTAGAATTCAGTGTCACAAGAAGCAATGATGGCTGCCAACCAGGATGGCTATAAAAGGGAACTGAAGAAATTTAACAAGAATGTTGTCTTCAGTGGCTACTACAATGGCTGTGTTATTTGCAGTATTGGAGACTATATTCCTTTGAATAGCAGTTGCAGGTGAATGCAAAAAGGAGGGTACAGTTGGAATGTGATACCAGTGAGCTCTAGCATGACATAAAACTACAAATCCAGAGAGTCTGTAGGATGTAACTATGGTTGCTGAAGTGATATCAAACTACCATGTCTGTGCCCTATGAAAGAGATCGAAGGGATAATTCATTTAAGAGTATTGTGGGGATAGCAATCATATACACACAAACCACAAGAAATGCACATGTGTTCAGAATGGTAAACACCAGACCCATGGTTATTAAACATAAGTTGTAGTTTAAGGCAAATGGGAAAGGTAAATTCAAAATGACCTGAATAAACTAGAAAGCTGGGCCAATGCTAACAAGATGAAATTCAACACAGAGAAACGTAAGGTTCTGCACTTAGGGCGGAAAAATGAAATGCACAGATTTAAAATGGGGGACACCTGCCTGAATGAAACAACATGTGAAAGGGATCTAGGAGTCCAAGTAGACCATAAGCTGAACATGAGTCAACAGTGCAATGCGGCAGCTAAAAAGGTCAATGCATCAATAGAAGTGTAGTGTCTAGATCAAGGGAAGTAATAGTGCCACTCTATTCTGCTTTGGTCAGGCCCCACCTGGAATACTGTGTCCAGTTCTGGGCACCACAATTCAAAAAAGATGTGGAGAAACTGGAGTGGGTCCAAAGGAGGGCAACTAAGATGGTGAAGGGTCTGGAAACCATGCCCTATGAGGAGCGCCTTAGGGAGCTGGGTATGTTTAGCCTGGAGAAGAGAAGGTTAAGAGGTGATATGATAGCCCTGTTTAAATATTTGAAGGGATGTCATATTGAGGAGGGAGCAAGCTTGTTTTCTGCTGCTCCAGAGACTAGGACGCGGAACAATGGATACAAATTGCAGGAAAAGAGATTCCACCTCAACATTAGGAGGAACTTCCTGACAGTAAGGGCTGTTCGACAGTGGAACACACTCCCTCGGAGTGTAGTGGAGTCTCCTTCCTTAGAGGTCTTTAAGCAGAGGCTGGATGGCCATCTGTCAGGGATGCTTTGATTTGGAGATCCTGCATGGCAGGGAGTTGGACTGGATGGCCCTTGTGGTCTCTTCCAACTCTATGATTCTATGATTCTGTTTGTGAAAGGATCCCAATGTTAAGGTTCAGTATGACCAATATGGCAATCTGCAGCAAAGGAAAGGAAAAAGAATTTCCAGTGACAACTCTCCGCAAACAATTTCATACAAGGGCATTTTCTTTGCTCATGTTCCTTCAGTATCTACATATCAAGCAAAAATTTGACCTCTGAATTTTATCCCTTAGTATCATAGTGAAAGATGTGAGTTTATGCATGTCATGCCATTGTTAAAGACACATGAACCTTGAGAGGAATAATCGGTTGGCAACCCTAACAGTTGGCAGTGCTCCAGAAAAAGCAGGCTTCTCTATCCTTTGGTAGCTCTGAAGTTGTAATCATTTTGTGTTTGCAACCTGTCTCCACTGTCCTCTGCCAAGTCTTTCCCCATAGAAAAGCTTCCAATTGCAGGAGCAGTGCCTGAATGAGAACTCTGCAGGTGATCTGAAATGGATCTGTCAGTGAGGAAAAGACAATTTCCTTGCTCAGTTGAATTTCAGAAACAAGACTTCCCTTTCTGATTTGCCTTCTGGCTGCTCAGTTGAAGATTCCCCTACTTTACAAAATGCAAGAAGCAACACAGCTTGAAAATGAATATGACTGGTAAAGGTTTCATTACCTCCTTGACCCTCCTTTGTCAGGGGATGCTGCTCCAGAAAGGATGCCAGCCACTTTCCTATCATTTCCTGCCAAGCTACAGTATGCTATATCTGGATGCCACCATCCCCCAACAACTGAACAGTGCCCACAGAGGGAGAAAGGGCAGAGCATGGAAGGGAAGCTATTGTAATCACAATCACCTCAATTAGACCCAATTTAAACCACAGGCCTGTCGTGCTGCAGTAATTAGAGATCAAATGTGCTGGACATTTTGCTTTCGCTCACTCTGTCTCACTTTCACCGAGGCATGGGTTAATGGGAGAGGTCTTGGATGCATCCAGGCGCCAGCCAAAGCAAGATCAAAGGACATAAATCTCTCCTCCGCTCCGCAAACAAACCGTGGCCCTTGGCACCAACTGCAAGAACTCTGAGGTCATGCCAAGCAGAAGTAAGAAAACAAAACATAAAACATGGCAAGCAGACACAAGCAAGCCTGGAAATGAACATTGCGGAAATAACACAATTTAGGCCTTTAACGTAGATTTTAAAATATTCATAGTGGGGTCTGATCACACATTTCCTGAAAGGGAATTCCATAGGTGAGAAGCCACCACTGAGAATCATCTATCATGTCACTTCAATCCACACTTCTGCAGATTGAAAAGCTACTTGGCTGGTGTGTGTGTGTGTGTTTTATATATATATGTATATAAAATATATACATATATATGGGGAGGCATTCCCTCAGATACTAAAGTCCCAAGTCATTAAAAAGCTTATATGCTTTTCATAAGAGTCAGTGTGGTGTAGTAGGACTTCAGGAGACCAGGTTTCAAATCTTTACTCAGGAAACCCACAGGATGACTTTGGTCAAGTCACACTCTCTCAGCCTAACAGAAAGATAATGACAAACCTTGCAAAAGACCTATATAAACTGGAAAACTGGGAAGAAATTAATAAAATGAAATCCAATAGAGCACCATACAAAATTCTGCATTTAGGCCACAAAAACCAAATGCACAGGTACAGGATGGGGAATACTTGGCTCAGTAGTACCACATACAAAAAGAACATTGGGGTTTGTTGATCATAAATTGAACATGAGCCAGCAGTGTAATGCTAAAATAAAGAAGGCAAATGCTATTTTAGCTTGCATTAATAGAAACATAGGAGCTGGACCGCCCCAAAAGGGTGGGCTGGAGCCACCTGTTTTTACTCCTGATGGAGGCTGCAGCAGCCAAACAGTGCAGTCTCTGTCAGGAGTAAAAAACCAAAATAAACAAACTTCTAAAAGCAGGTTCTTTTTATTGCACATGCTGGGCACCATGACTGCACCATTGGCCCACTGGCATGCGTCAATGGTACAAGTGCAGCACTGCGATGTGTAGATGCTGCACCACGCTTGTGTCATGATGGCGGCCACCGTTTGGACAGGAGGCCATCATTATGTCACCTCTGTTGCGTGCTAGGGTTTGGGAGCGTGCGAACACTGCATACTTGTAAACCCTAATTTGGCCCGAGGCCACCACAAACCAGCAGTCTATACCAGGCCATAGTTTCCAAATCAAGGGAAGTAATAGTCCCTCTATATTTTGCCCTGGTCAGGCCTCATCTGAAGGATGGTGTTCAGTTCTGGAGACCTCATTTTAAGAAGGTTATAGACAAGTTGGAGCAGATTCAGAGAAGGACAGCAAGGATGGTAAGAAGTATGAAGAACAAAGCATATGAGGAAAGGTTGAAGGAGCTGGGATTGTTCACTTTGATGGAGAGAAAAATGAGGGATGATATGACTGCATTCTTTAAATACCTCAAGAATTGTCACAGACAGAAGAGGGCAGACCTTTTCCCTACTACCGTAGAGAGTAGGACCAGGTCTGACAGTTTGAATTTACAGGAGAGTAGATTTCAACGGAACATGAGAAGGAACCTCTTGATTGTAAGAGTCATTTAGCAATGGAATTAATTGCCTAGAGAGGTACTGGGTTCATCTTCTTTTGAGGTCTCCAAAAAGAGGCTGAACAGCTACCAGCTGGGTATACTTTAGCTGGAGATCCTACACTGAACAGGGGCTTGGATCCAATGACCCATTAGGTCCATTCCAGCTCTATGATACCATGAAGAAAACTCTGATAGGTTCGCCATAAGTTGACGCTGACCTAAGGCAAATAACAACAGGCCTATTAAGAAGGCTCATTAGCCCACTGGCTTTCAGAACAAGGATGATGATGATAATCATGATGATGATGATGATAATGACAATAATAATAATAATAATAATAATAATAATTTCTTACCCACCTTTCCCCATGGATGGAGGTGGGGAAAAACAATTAACAGGCACACCACATCAGTTAAAACACATCAATTAAAATACACATCAGTTTAAAAGGACATGCATACAATTTAAAAGGACAAGATATACGCACATTAAAACAACCCACATTTAAAATTCACAATTTATAAATCATCTGGGTAAGCCTGCAGGAAGGGATGGGTCTTTAATGTTGTTTTGAATTCAGACAGAGGATTCAGCTGTTGAATCTCTTCTGGCAGCTCATTCTACAGTCTAATGTAATAGGATATACCAGAAGCTTGGCCACAACTTTTGCACTAGTTGCAGCTCTGAAGTCAGCATTTAAGGAAATATCCACACAGAGTGCATTGTAATCTATCTGAGATTATAACAGACCATACACAAATTAACCTATAGCATCTCCATTCACACATAAATGGAGAATGAAAATGATATGAGCAAAAGCTCATTGATCTGTCAAACTTTAGCATGAAGAATAGCTACCAGCAACTTTTGTCACTAAAGGACTTTGCAAATTCTGCACACCATGCTGCTCAATTAAGGATGTAAAGTATACACACCAATTTTCTGGGCTTTGACGAGAAAGGATGTCTCAACTTCTTGAGATATCCTGTTGAGAAAATGGCCAGTCACCCTGAGATTTATTTAGTTATTTATTCAATTTGCACTTTGAGACTTTTAAAAATTTCTGTAGAAGAGACACTATCAAATTCTCTAGTGCTTTCGAACTCCTTGAATATGGAGGAAATATATAGCTAAAGATGTTGTGATAAATATGTGATTTATTGATATCTGTTGTTGATGTTGGATGTTATATATGTAGTATGTGTTCTTTGTATGTGTGTTTTTATACTCACTAAAAAAATTTTTTAAAAATTCCCAGTGCTTTCAGGAATTCTTTAGATTCCATGAACCCTTTCACACTACACAATTATAGCAAAACTATTCCATTTGAGCTGCCATAGTTGCCACCTACATAATTCTGGGATTTGTAGTTTGGTGAAGCATTACAGTGATCTGCATGAAAGTTCTAAATACCACTCCCTAAAGTGCAAATCCATGGATCCCATAAGAAGATGCTGTGGTGGTTTAAGTGGTTTAAGTGGAATCAGTGTAGTAGAACTGTGTAGTGTGAAAAGGGCCCCATGATTTTGAGGATGAAATATCTCATTTGTACTCTGAGACTACTTGGGTCCCATTCAGGAGAAAGACAGGAAAATAAGTAAATAAATAAAAATAAATAAGTAAATAAATCTTAAATATGCTCCCCGTCCCTAGCAGGGGGAATAAGTGTAGGATCAAACTTCATCAGCAACATTTATCATATTTGTTGCCCACTTTCTCAGCTGTTGACCCTCAAGCTGCTTCCCAATTTCTGACATCCTTCTCATATCTCCTCTCCATCTTATCAGCTGAATAAGACCTTCAAAACTTAACCTCAGTTCAAGTCTTTCTTAATTACTATTATTGTGCAATCAAAAAGTGGACCAAAAATAAATAAATAAATAAAGGACTCTTAATCCCCAGCCAGGAAGAAATTTCTACGAAATGGATGGGTAATTTCCAATACATCCAAATATTATGAGTCAAACTCATTTACATTTTAAAATTCTTGTGCCATCAGGCTTTTTCAAACTGATGAAGGTTGGGCTTTTAAATACCATGTAATACAGATTTTAAAATTTGTTTAGACTTTTTAATGCATTTTAATTTTTAAGGTGCAATGTTTTTAAGTTATTAAAATTATTTAACTGTTTTGTAAACTTAGCTACATTTTAATTCTTTTGTACTGTTTTTAATTTATACTGTTTTAAATTTGTTGTTAGCAGCCTTGAGCCCGTACATTATGAGAAAGGCAAGATATAAATAAAATAATAAGTAAATGACTAAATTCAGGAATTATTAATTTTCACAGTGTCACGACTGGTGAGCAGAACTTTCCTCATGATATCTCACATAGTTTTCAACATTAAATATATTAAAATTATTGCAGCAGTACTATTAATTGGTTTTGCTTTGACTGTGAGTGTTCAGTTCCTTAATCCAAGTGTGTGTTCTTTTAATGAAACACTCCTCCACATGCTTTTCACAAAAATGTAAGTTGCATTTGACAACACTAACCTTTCCGTTTGCCCACTTTGCGTTTCAAACATGGCAGGAACAGAAGGGCATGTATAAGAACAGGAAATTGGGAGCTACTGATAAAATAAGCCCTGAAAGGGAGCCATTTCTAAGAAGCTGGGTGTCAGCAAGCCAGAGCTTTTACAAGCAGAGCCAAATTTTTACCCACTTAGCTAGCTGCCAGAACCAGAAGGCAAAGCTAGAAAGAAAAATAAGTGCCATTTCTTGTGCTCAGACTGCTTAGAGGTCCATTACAGAGTGACAGCACCACAACAGCATTGATAATTTTAAGTTTCATGCACCATAAAACACTTTCTCCAAGGGTAGTTTCTGTTTTTAGAGGCAATGACACCTTTGGGCCCTCTGAGCTCCACGTTCACAGCCAGTGGGGTCATCTTTTTTAAGCCTGCCATTCTTGCTCTGTAAGTACCTATCCTTCTGTGATAGGCTTCAACATTGGCTTAGAGGCGCACTAGATTTTTCTTTTCTTTCCCCCCACATCATTCCACTCCTCTGGCTTTTGCAACCCTTTAAAAATAGATGAGTGCCATTCTTTCTGCTTTCCTTCTTTCATGTGCAAGGTACAATGGAAAGTGGCCATTTATTTCCATGTGTGCAATGTCTGAGCTCCGTGCTCCTGTGTGCTTAGATTACAAACTACTATGACTTCTTTCCCCTCCACCCTTTTCAGACACTCTGCTCGCCTCTCTTCTCTGATCACACTTTTAAAAGACACAGGCCTCCTGGGATCCATTTTATCAAACATCCACACTCTTTCACCTGATGGATACTTCCTGATATGTATCTGTGTGCTTTCAAGTCACTTGTCGACATATGGTCACCCCATGAATTTCATAGGGCTTTCTTAGGCAAAGGATACTCAGATATGTATGCACATATTTAGATCAGGTTTTCTCTAATCTTATCCAATATCATTATCAGTTCTCTTGAATGCACAGAATTCCACTGCTTTTCATCTCAGATGGACAGGGGCTGTTGAAGTTAGTTGGCCAGGTATGGAAAACTCTGGGCAGTTAAAAGGCCACATTAATATCCCCGGAGACCTTGGTGGGTAAACCTCTCCTTGGATGAGACCTCAGAAGGCAGCTCCCACACTGGACTTCCATATTTTTATTCCTAAATGCCTTGTTGTATCCCGCCCCGATTCCCTGAAAGAGATGTTTGGTAACAATAGGAAGTGATGTTTGATAACAATAGGAAGTGAGCAGCAGTCACTTCCTGATTAATTTCTGTTTTTTAAAAGGCTTCTTTTGGACTTAATGTAGCCCAGGAAGGCCTGAAAATGAAAATGCTCACCCCCCCCCCCCCCGGGAAGGCATTTGAGGAAAAATTGTTGACAATGGTAATCTGAATGCAATCATGGGGTTTCGCGTGATTGTGTGAGAAACACACAATTTCGGGCACTGGGAGGCAATTTTGGGCAGTTCTGAACACAATGCAGTGTCAATACGCAATCAAGTAAATTCGCTGAACTAGTGAATTTACTCAATTACGAACTGGCTTCACTTCCCTTTCTTTCAAAATTGAGAGAAATTCCTCCCATGTGATAAACTCCTTTGTCACTCCTTCAGCAGGGGAAGAAACAGCCTTCTGAACATATTCCATGTCATTTATTGGTATTATATCACTCCTCCCCCCCCCCCCCCCCGCCACCCCAGAGCTAATACCTACCATTGAATATAGTCCAGAGACAAAAATGCAGCAATCGATGGCTCAGAATAAGCCTGTCCTGCATTACTGGATATCTTTCAGTTTGTGCATCATGAGAATGTAGACAGGATCCTTGGATAGGTAAGGACCACCATGTGTATATTAGATCCTTCCTCTTCTTGGCTTCTTAAAGTGACCAATGGGGGACTGAATGAGCAGTAGTGGTGAACACCTCACTGCAACAAGGCAGGACTCCATCCTGCCTAAAACAGGCTGTAGTGGGGCCATTACTGGAAAAACCCTCCATTTTGGAGGGGTACACTCAGAGGGTGGTGTTGGGAGACTCCTGTTTGACACTCTACCATTGGTATGTAGTGTCCTTCAGATTTCAGTCCTGTTCCTCATGCTGTTTAACATCTACATTTGGTGACACCAGTATGCTGGGGATGTACAACTCTGTCCTTTCTATCTTGGTGCAAGGAGGTTTTTCATTACTAAACTGGTGTCTGTTCTTGGTAATGAACCGGATGAGGGTGAACCAATTGAAGCTTAATCCAGACAAAACAGAGGCAGTCCTGGGCAGTCAGAAGGCAGGGATGTAATGTAGTCTGTGCTGGACAAATTTGAGGTTCATAGCTTAGGTATAAGTCTGGGACTCAACCCTGGGCATGGAAGCCCAGGTTTTGGTGGTGGCCAGGAGTGCATTTGTACAACTAGTGTGCCAGCTCTACTAGTTCCTTTAAAAAGTCCCCTTCCCCACTGCCATTCCCTTATGCTTTTGTGTGATGTCTTTGTTAGATTGTTAAGCCTGAGGGCAGGGAACTGTCTAATTAACAATTTGCAAGCCACTCTGAGAGCCTTTGTGGCTGAAGAACAAGGTATAAATACTCTAAATTAATAAATGAAGACAGATTTGCCACAGTAATATATGCCCTGATTACATCCTGTTTGGATTTCTGTAATGCACTCTACATGCTATCTTTGGAATCTATTCAGAAATTACAGTGGGTCCAAAACACTGTGTATAGATTGCTGAATGAAGCTGGTTGTAAGGAACATATTGCTGAAATAGCTTCACTGGCTACTAGTCTGTTTCCAGGCTGAGTTCAAAGTGTTGGTTAAGTGAGCTATAAAGCCCTATATGTGCTGGTTATGACCGATAAACCCCGAAAGACAGTATGACTCTATATGAGCCAGTCCAACTTTTTAGATGTCCAGAGGAGGGCTTTCTCTTGATCCCACTACCTTCACAAGTACAGCTGGTGAAGATCTAGAATAGAGACTTCTCAGTGGCTGTTCCCAGGTTATGGAAATCTGCCAAGGGTGTTGGCCCTGCTCTCTGGTCTCCTTTCATTGGCAGGCCAAGACCTTTCTATTTGAACAGGCCTCCATTTTTTTTTAAATTGGTTGGTGTAGTTCAATGTAGTTCAATGAGTAGGTTTTAATTGTTTTAAACTAATGTGTTTAAGTGGCTTGTATTTAGTGTTTTTAAATTTTTGTATTTTGGAATGTTTTTAGCTGTATTGTTTTAATGTGGAGTGTGAGTTGCTTCGGGGGAAAACAAACAAACAAACAAACCAGTCTAGTCCAAGGCTTCCTTAAAATGACTGAAATTAAAAAGCTTATAAGCACACTTAACTTTATATGAGACTTAACATCTGAATAGACATGTCAAGGATTCTGCTTTCAAGGCTCTTAAAAACCTTAAATGATAACAAAGAAGATGGTGACGTTGCCCATCTGAAATCCTATTCAGGTTAGGATGCAGACCACCTTATGAATACCAAAGTCAAAGAGTAAGTATAGTATACCCACCAACTGAATGGTTGCATTCTTGTGTATTAAATTAATAGACAAAATGTACAAATTGTAGCCATCTAGATCATTATAGATATTGTCTCAATGTATAGAATCATAGAATCATAGAGTTGGAAGAGACCACAAGGGCCATCCAGTCCAACCCCCTGCCATGCAGGAACTCCAAATCAAAGCATCCCCGACAGATGGCCATCCAGCCTCTGCTTAAAGACCTCCAAGGAAGGAGACTCCACCACACTCCGAGGAAGTGTGTTCCACTGTCGAACAGCCCTTACTGTTAGGAAGTTCTTCCTAATGTTGAGGTGGAATCTTTTTTCCTGCAGTTTGCATCCATTGTTCCGCATTCTAGTCTCTGCAGCAGCAGAAAACAAGCTTGCTCCCTCCTCAATATGACATCCCTTCAAATATTTGAACAGGGCTATCATCATATCACCTCTTAACCTTCTAGAGTCTTGTTTCTCTACTTTCTCCATGTCACCTATCTCGCTTCTGCCTCAGTGATAATTGAAATAAGAAATGCTAGCCTTCCAGTTTAGCTGATCACTCACCTTAAAAAGCTCTTGCATTTTCCTAAAATCATGAATAGTCAGTCTGTTTTCAAGTTGTTCCAGACTTCTTTCAATCCCAGAATCTTTGGTCCTGCTCGGAAGGTGATCTGCAGTATTGGCCATTGCTTTTCTTTGCTTCAGAGGCTTATTACTTGTGCTTAATTTAATGTAAATCAATACACTACCAGATTTAGTTCTCTACTTGACTTGTATGTCCTTTTGAAATTTATTTTTCTGAAAGTAATTCTGGGCACGCCAACTAGCCCAAATTATGACAGCAAAGATTCTGAAATGTTAAAAGGGATTTAAAATGAGAAACAATCAAAACAACTAAACACAGGCTTTAGTCACAATGTTTTCATATGTATTCTTATAGATTAAATATTTGCTCTGGAAGACAATATGTGTAAACCAGGAAACATAAGCAGCTTTCCTTCATAGGAGGCAAACAGAATCAAGCAAATTTATAATAATTTACAGTATGTTCTTGGAAATGTAATAGAAGCTAGTCACCCATTGAAAATCCATTTTGCTTACCTTGTTGGCACTACTGTGTTATTTATTTTGATTAAAATTCCATTATCTTTTCTGAACACACACGATTAACTCCAGAAACTCCTTGCTCTTAGGTACAACATTGACACTATGCGTATTTATGGGACTGTTTTGAGAAGCCGTCTTCCCTTTTCTTTGAGCATGCAAGTGTCTCTTAGCAACTTTACACAACACTAGCTCCCTCCCTCTTCCAGTAAGTGGCTGAAATAAAGAACTTGCTTGGTTATGCTGGGGGAGGACCTCTCAAAGCAAACCAAGAAAGGCAGACTAATAAAAATCCCACCCATTGGAATGCTTAAACCCTGTTTAGTATAACCACGGTCGGGCCTATATTTTGCATGGATGTGCAGACACATGTGCCCATCTAGCACTAATGCAACTCGCATGAAACTTTTTGATAGCTCTGCTTGTTAATGTGCAGCTCCACAAACCTGTGAGCAGGAACCTGGCAGTGCTGCAAATGAATAACTCTAGTCTGATTTAAGGCTCAGAGAGTGGAAGGAGAGCTGGTGTGTGCATGTGCCTTCAAGTTGCCTGTCAATTTAGGGTGACCCCATGGATTTCATAGGATGTTCTTAAGCAAGGGATACTCAGGGGTACTCAAAGGAATACCATTGTTGTTGTTGTTATTCCCAGTACAACATAAGCTACACAGGAGTTTGAAAACTGTGTAACTGCAGGAAAAGCCTACAATTGTGGTCTTTTCATTGTGCACAGAAAACTAGGAAATTTTCTGAGACCCACCTCTCCCCTCTTCCATGGCTTACATTATTTTTCACTGCCTACTTGTCAACCATCCCTACATTTTATGGCAGTGAGCTCTACAATTTGCCTATGTTCTTTGTGGGGGAGAAAAAAATTGAAAATCCAGAATGTTCAACCATTCAGACTCAGGGATTGAAAGAATATTCAAAAAATTTTGGAAAATGGTCAGACACATGTTTCTCAACTGTTGAAATATCTTGATTAGAAGAATCAGGACCAACATGAATCCTTGCTGTTTGGGATTTTTTTTCTGCAAATATTTGAATCCCCTGCCCCCACAGTCAATAGGATTTTCTGTATAGGAACAGTATTTTCTGCACAGAAATCTGCACAGAAAATGAAATCTGCACATCCTTTTGGTGTGTGCTGCAGAAAACAGTTGCTGCATACACAAAAAATGATGTGCAGATTTGGTTCAGAATAAGTTCCAAACTATGTACTTTTTCACAGTGGGAAAATTGTTAAAATTACTGTTTGCTTCCTTCAAGAATAAAATTAGTGGAGAGTTGCATCCCAATTGAGCTTCAGTGGATACACACAGTTCTGGTAGTATGAGAGAAGAACAAATCCGTCTTGTGCACTTCCTACACCACACATAATTGTACACAGTACACTTCTATGGTATATTGGTGAACCCTGCTTGAGATGCATGAGAATGGATGGATTCTCCTAGATCAGAGGGCCACTTCCATGAGTTAAGTTTCTCTCATGATAGGTGCCTCTGACCAATTTTTACTCACCTGCCCTCACCCTGTACTATTCTGCTGGGACAGATCAGTCAAGAGGTCACACTCTGTCTTCCTTGCTTATATCAACTCTTGTTTGACTGTGTGCACTGATGTGGGAATAGGCTGCACTAAGCACAGGGAGGCTTTGTTGTTGTTGTGTGCCTGCAAGTCATTTACAACCTATGGTGAATCTTAAGGTTTTCTTGGCAAATTTCTTCAGAGAGGATTTGTCATTGTCATCCTCTGAGGCTGAGAGAGTGTGACTTGCCCAAAGTCACCCAGTGGATTACCATGGCCCAGCGCGGATTCAAACCCTAATATCCAGAGTAACAGTCCAACGTTCAAACTACTACATCACACTGGCTCACAGGTAAGCTTACCTCTGAGTGCCTGTGAGCTGTAGAAATTAAATCCAATGAAGGCACTGAAATCAAAAAGATTTACTTTAGACTAAGCGTGCACAGAGAATTGCAAAAACGGAGCTCATATTAAGAGAAATAGATGTTTAAAAGGTGCCCTTCAGGAGTCTGAACTTATGTACATGAACAAGATGCAACAGTGTAGCTCTCTCTGATGGTGAAACAGAATGCTTTGATCTTATCCTTCACAACATATCAGATACTCCAAATTAAACTAAAGAAATAAAATTACAGGGTTCCTTCATCAGAATAACTGTACCTAAAACCCTCCTTTAAAGGCTAATCCTTTTCTCTGAAGTCTAGAGTTGTGATCAATTTTTGTCCTGCTGCTGAGTGTATTCCAAGGCTTTGTAGATGTTCACAAACAAAAATGCAAGCCAGTTTTACACAGGGAGATTGCTCATTCCAGCTGTATTTCCACAAAACCAAAACCCCCAAACAACCAATTTCAGGAAAATTATTTTCAGAAAGGGAAGTTGGTCTTAGCATAGACATCTTCTTCTACCTGCAAAGAGAAATATATGAACCTGCCTTCTGCCTGGTGAGACTATTTGCCCATCTAATCCAGTACTCTTTGAAAGCTATTTATTTGGTGTCTGAAGCAATTCAAGGTCCTTTGTAAAAAATCTTTCCCATCAGTGAGTACATATTTTTTATATAGGATAAGCTATTTATCCATTGGCTACATGGATTACATGGGCTAGTGATTAAAGTCTTCCTGTTTCATTGTGCATTGTCTCTGGCAAACAACTTACAAATGCAGCAATGGCGCCACCAAAATTAAAATGGCACTTAACTACAAATCAAAGTTTAAACTATCTGCACTATTGACTTGCATTTGATTTTATATTCTTTGTGGGGAGGGGGAAGAGCACAAAAGTAAAAAAGGGGGCCACAAAAAAGAGA
This sequence comes from Urosaurus nigricauda, assembly GCA_034509955.1. Taxonomy (NCBI): domain Eukaryota; kingdom Metazoa; phylum Chordata; class Lepidosauria; order Squamata; family Phrynosomatidae; genus Urosaurus; species Urosaurus nigricauda. The sequence goes on from JAOEGL010000003.1 coordinate 258,071,554, forward strand.
TCCACAGAAAAAATATTCTGTGTTCAAGACCACTGATGATTATTGGATTATAGCATCTATAATTTACTGATGATGCTAATATATAATAATATTTATACAAGAGTTCCCTGAGACCAGAAAATTATTTCAGAGATTCCTCCAGGGTAAAAATGTTCAGGAAAGCTGCTTGGGAATTTGTTAAGTGAGCAAGAGAAAGAAAGCAAAGCTGTAGATGCGTTTAGGAATAGTGCTCTCCATTTATATCCTTATGACAAAGGATTAAAGGTTTGATCTAAAGCCACCATGCTTGTCTTGTTTCTATAAAGGCTTACAGGAAGCTCATTGTTGCCTAAGACAAAATCATCTGTATAATCAAATTTTATATTAAAATAATGTTTGTTACCAAGGATCATCCTAGGTCATTTTTGCAGAAGTGGCTGTAATGAAGAGACAAGAAAACAGATTGTGACCATGTGGATAATGTGCTAACAAAAAGTAGTACTCTCTCACAGTATGGCTGCTGGTTTGGGACTTTGGTCACCATCAGAGTTGATTCTGTTTTTGGAGTTCAGCTGTTAAGACTGAAGCCCACTGTTACACTATGCGCAAGTGTCCCAGCCTAGGATTTAAGCTGCTCAGTAGGGTGGAAGCACCTCAGAGCACAGGTATGAGACAATGCTAAAGTGACCCACTAGTTTAGGCAGTTTAGGAGGAGGGGGAAGAAATATGAGAGGTTTGACACTAGAGCAGGTGAGGAAATAGCATTGTTCCTGGGACACATAATCTCTTTCCAAGCTACTCAACTGCAGTGCTCTCTGATCCCTTTTCACATCCCAAATATATATTTTTGCTTTCCAATAGCCAGTCACATCCATTTAGATGGTACCTTTGGTCATTTCAAACCATTATTTTTTGTGGGGAGGGCTTTATTAGGCCTGTGGTGGATGGATTTTTTGCAAATCTAGAAGTGACCATTAAAGAGGGAGCAGATGATAGACCCCGTAGTTCCCAGAGCAGGAGGGGGAGAGGGATGTGCTGCCCACAAAGATCTAGAAGTTGTCAAACCTGTACTAGAACCTGCTTTTGCTGCAAAGACAAACTGTTTGTCCAACGAGTAGAAAACATCTACCACTGAGTGGTGAAATGCTTTCCCCTTATAGTTAGCTGAAAATATTGCCAACAGCTACTTTGTTTTTCTGTGTTTCATTATTTGCAGTCAGTTTGCATTTATTTTCTGTATATTTTGGTTACTTTTTAATACTTCTGTTAATATTTAAAGTTAACCAACATGGGAAAAATTCGAACTTAAAGATACAGCTCAAAAGTATATGAAGCTTCCAAACAGGCCTGTGCTTTCCAATTAGGCCCACTGCTGAAAAGGTCTGTATATGCAACACATTTTTGAATTTGGCAAAATATAATCCCAAGTCCTTGTGTGCATGTGAAACCAATGAGTAAGCCTAGGTTATCAGATGTAATCAACAATGCAGAACAATTTGAAATAAGCAGGCTTAAAATGTCTCTTTTAAAAAAGCACTGAAGAACCAAAATGTCTCTTTAAAAAAGAATTGAAGAATTGTTCTACAGTGATAAATAAAACACAGAAGCAAAAAGAAAACAATTTCTCCTAAAAGGCTATATCCAACATTGTGTTGTCAGTTGCAACATAACTTCCTTTCCTTTCCAGGCATTATCTTTAATACTGTTTCATTCACTGTCATTATTTTCTCCTATAGTCAACAGTTTATATTGTACACTCATTGGGGACTATTCCACTATTTTGCTTTCAATACACTGTAAAATTCAGTGTGGCTGACTTCCCTCCTTTTGCTATTCTAAGTAGTTTTCCCAAGTAAATATACATAAGGTTACTGTATATGCTCGTGTACAATTTTATTTTATTTTTTTAACAAAAAATTACCCCCAAAATCTGGGTCAATTTATACATGGGTCAATACAGTAATAGGTTCTTCCCCAGCCTGAATGTCTCCCAAAGGGACAGCCAGGCTGCGGAGGAGGAGGCAGGGCAAGCACTTGTCCCTCAAGCCTTATACCCAGCCTGGCTGTCCCTCGGGAGACAGACGGGTTGGGAACGAGAAAGCATGGTAAGCACTGACCCCAGAAGCCATGTCCCCTGTCCAGCTGTCTCACTAGGGGACAACTGAGCTATGGAGAGAAAAGAAGAGCAGACACCAACCTGCCCCTCAAGCTTCCTCCTCAGCCTGGCTGCAGAGGGGGAGGAAGGGTGCTGAGACCCTATGTTTTGTCCTCAACTTATCCATATCAGAATCCCTAATTTTGGCCCTAAAACTTGCTCTTGACTTATACATGAAGTTGACATAGTCAAGCATATACAGTAAGTAAGCTTGGTTTCCACCACAATACTTGATGATCCACCCATTGCCAAGGATCCTGCATAGCCATTTATACAGCACAGCCTAAATTCAGTTGTCACCCCCGAGTAAAGCAGATCCACTGTTATTAACAGACCTCACATGAGTGTTGACTTAGAGCCGGTACAGACGGGTGCTTTGCACCGGCCTAGGCCCAAAAGTAGGGCTAGGTAGGGCTCATTACTTACACACTGCAAGCCCTACTATTGGCGCCCGTGTGCTATCTTGGTGCGTGCCCATCAATATGGGGGGGGGGGGGGCGGGGGGAGAGGGCGCCATGAGGATACACGGTGGTCAGAGCACCCAAGCGGCTCTGGCAGGAAGGGGCATCATGATGTTGCATTGCAGCAGTTATGGAGCCCCTAAAAAGAAGCTACCTAGAGTGGCTTATTGTAGGGAGTGTGTCAGTGGTGTGGTGTGTGGCTGCTGTGGCACTGACCAGGGGCAAAGATGGATGGCATGGAGCTGCCTGTCTGTATAGCCCCTTTGTTCCCACTGAGTCAGTGGCTGTACTTTGGCTGAAGTCAGCAATTGGATATAGGATATAGCTTGTCAGAGGGAATTAATAAGAGGGTGGGTGAGTTAGGAAATTCAATCCTCTCAGGCGCATAAGATTACCGCACTGCATTCTCCCAACAGTACAAAACAGGAGTGGATGGGACCGGAAGTGGCCGTTCTCATTTTGCACCATTCTGAGAACATTCTGAGAATGCAATGTGGTAAATTTAACAGATTGGATAACATTTCAATTTCTTTCATAAAAACCTTTTAGGATGATTTTTCAGATGCTGTTACTATAGAAGGACATAGTTTAAAGCACCTGTGGTGGTGGAAAATATACAGTATTTACACCTCCTGCCTCTTAAAACCTAAAGGACATCAAGGGAACAGATTACACATTCAGTTTAACAGATGTAAACTATTTATTGAATATTTGCCACCAATATTGTTAAATACATAATCTTGCAGTTTTTCGCTTTCAAGTTAAAATGTCAGAAACAGAACACCAAATATTTACAATTCTTATAAGGAATGTTACATAATGACACATTAAGGCGTAAATTCTTTTGGCTTATAATTCTGAAAAGAATGATAATAGCAAAAAAGTGATGCAAAATCTTCATTGTGAGATTATGATTAAGCTACAATGTTTTTACAAAAATATGGTGTAAGATGGCAATAAATCCCATTCAAAATCCTGCATTAGGTCCCTTCAACTGGGACTGATAATTTATACAGTCAAAGTTTACATATAAAGGTATCCTATCCACCATTGAAAAGTACAGCTTTCAACATATACAGTTTTTTTTTTCAGGCCACAGTTTTGAAGGTCTGCAGTATCAAGTTGGTTTGATGAATTAGTCGGTTGGCACTTATGAACACGTTTATTGCCCTGTTAAAAGAAACAAAGATATATTAGCATCATTCTCCAGATCAAGAAGCCATTAGACACTATATGGTAGCAGGGCAATTTTACAAATGTGTATTTAGAAATAAATCCACTGAATATAGCACTTACTCCTGGATAGGTGTGCAAAGGATCACAGCCTTCAGGTTACAGAAGTCTAATTTAAAAAACAGAACTCCATGCAAGAAAGGAGATCAAGCGATCAGCATGCACTCTGTCCTAAGTTGTGGTAACAAGCATGAATAGTATTTGGGTACTGCCTTAAATGTCTCCACAACCAATTGGGATAAATAAAAAAATCTAATGCTGTGCAGATCAGAATCTCCTCATGTAATAAGACCTGTTCTTATCTCTTGAAGCACTCTGCCAGTGCCTCTTGCAAACCTATATAGGCTTCCTTCTCAAAACTACCTTGGGATGGGGGTGGGGGGGGGTGCAGGGGAAGAAAAGCTGTCTTCTTCTTGGAACTGCTGATAGAAGAAGTTCTGTGAAAAGAACCTTTCTGGATTCCCCATACTAGACTGATCAAACAAACACTGCATTGCATCAAACAAGCACATCAACAGCTCTCACATCCATATCTGAAAAAAAGGAACTAAATCACACAGTGCAACATTAAATGCATTCATGCAGAGCATGAAGGACACATCTTTCATATTAACAAGGCATACAATAACTAACTAAATAAATGCTTTGCATGTAAAACAAAGTTTTCCTCATTTTTTTAAAAAAATCTTACATTCAAAGTCACATATCCATTTTAAACTCTCAATAAAACTAAACCAAATAATTACAGAACAGCCAGAAACCTAATAATCAACTAAGGCTATAATCTCTATATCCAAATAGACACATCTAGGATTATAGGGTGAATGAACCAAATTCATGCAAAATAAATAAATAAATAATCTTATAGTTCTTATGGAAACTAACAAAAGTCTTCCTTGTACCTAAAGCTGCTCTGGAGAACAAACAGCCTTCAAGAATTGCCACAAGTTCTTTGTCCTGATCTAAAAGGTAATTATTTAAAAGTTGTCTAGTGCAGCAGAAGTCCTAATTCTCTCACACACCATTTTAAATTCTTGCAAAAGTTTGGATCAAAGACAAGGGGGCTGATATACAAAGAGGTGATCCTTCAAAAATGAGGGTTAGAAGTGACAAAGAACTCAAAAACATTTGGAACTGGGATAGGAAGAGTTATCCACTGATAGTGTGAGTGAATAATAGAGCTACCCTGTCAGAATAAAAGTTTTGCATATTTCCAGTTAAAGTATTGACTTTTTCCCTTCAAACTTAAATACCTAGAAACAACAAACTGGCAAAACATTTGGTAATTTTTGAAAAAGCCTTAGTAAATTACATGGCCTATATGCACTTAGAATTCTAGGCAATTCAGGTTTTATATTTAAATATATGTCTAAGTCAAGTTGAAATTGTATCAATGGTTAACAAATGCTGAACTCAAATGTGGGTGTTACAGTACTTTTGTTTTTGCTATATGATATACAGCTGATACATCATCAGCATTTCGTCCTCTCAACAGAGCATATGCTACTTGGCTGATGAATTCCCAGAATCAAAGTTTAACAAGCCAGAAGAAAATCTTATTATACATTTTAAATAAACTGAACATTGTACAGTGTGGAAGACTGGAAAGGTTTGTGTATTAGTACTGCTCAGTTAACTTCAATGGCCATGAACCAGGTCAAGGAAGAAGGGATTTTTCTTCCTCCTCACCACACAAAACTAAAATTGCTGTTCAATGGCTTCCATTAATGCTTTCCTTCTGTTGCCTTCAGGAAAACTGCATCTAGTTCTTGTTCCACATGCTCTCCTTCACAGACACACACTTGTTGTATGGTAAAATCCTATACAACTGAGGGACTGCATGAATTAAGTATCCATATGGGTGAAGCCAACATGGAACAAGCACCCAGGAACTAATCAGAACGGAAAGGCTTGTAGAAGGGCCAGACCAAACACCTACCTAGTGCAGAACCCTACTTCCTTCAATAGTCAACTACTATATACACTTACATGTAAGTCTATAAATTTTTGTCAAAAAATTGACTTGACTTATCCACGGTCAAAGTAAGTACTGAATTTTAACTCTTATTTATAACTCTCCCCTGGTGAAAGACCAAAGCATAATCTGTCCCAGAAGCACTTAATCCCCCCCCCTCCAGCCACTTTCTCATTCATCCAGTCTTATGCCTGCTGGAGGTTTGTATGTTCTTTGGCATTGACTTCATTTGCTTCATCCTTTGTTACATAACCCTAAGCTTTAGCATCAATTTATCCATGGGTCATATCAAAATCCATAATTTTGTCCCCAAAAACTGCCCTCAACTTATACATGAAGTTGACTTATAGTTAAGTATATATGATAATGGCCTCTGGGAAGCCCATAAATATTTATTTAATGTCCTTCTGTATCATCTCTCAGGTGACAAGAGCTCCCCAGGCAATGAATACATAAAGACCAATTAAAACAATACAAAGATAAAGACATTTAAAAGCACATGAAAACACTAAAAAGTCCTAAAAGCAATCTAAAAACAATCTTACAATCCAATTTTAAACCAGTTAAAACAGCAATTTCAAACACTGTATGCTGTGAAAAATAGCACTGTTTTGGCTGCCAGTAGCTTAAAAGAGATTGGGACAAGCTAACTACCTTAGGTAGGGAATTCCACAGTCGAGGCATGCCACAGAGAAAGCCCTATTAAGTGTATTCACCAACCTTACTGCACGATAGGTTGGGACATACAACAAGGGCTCCTAAGAAGAACTCAAATTTCTTCCTCAAAATTGCTTAATCAGCTAAAAACCCTTCAGATGCTGTTCAACTATAATTGTACTCACTCTTCACCACTGGCTATACTGTTTAAGCTCAATGAAAGCCATTATCCAACAACATTTAGAGGACCACATGTACCCCATTCGGGACTGAGGTAGCATTTAGCCATAATGACCCCACCTTTTTGTCCCCAATACCTGGCATTTAGGAATCTATGTATCAATATATATATGTTTGTATAACTGGATATTTTATTTAGCTCTCATGGCATGCAGCCATACAAAATACCATTCACTTTACTATGATATACATAGTATATCATATACCTTGAGTCCCTATACTGTGGAAAAGGTGGGATATAAGAAAACAACAACATCTAAAAAGGCAAAACGGAGCTTAAGATACTAGTCTGTGGAAAGGATGCTCTTTGCTGTATGTAGTAGCTATAGGAAGGAAAAAGACTCAAAACTGCACCCATTCAATTGAAAAATAAAACATACTTACTTTCCATCTTTAAAATAGGTTTTCAAAGTGTCGCTGAAACTTTTGGAGTATTTTACAAATTCTTTCTTTTGGTGCTCAAGTGCCTGAAATATGTATATGTGAAGAGTCATTCAATCAAAGTCTCGCTTTTCACAGAGCATCTTACTTTAACCACTGGTTGCAGACTAAGATGATATATTGAAGAAAATAAGGTAAGATGTTGTTGATAGCAAAATTCACCCATTTAAGAAATGAAATGAGTTACATTGCTTCTGTAGATGCTATTGCAAGTGTTTATTTATAACAGCAAAATGCATGCAGCACATTTCAAAAATTACATTGAGCCTTAATGTAACCATTGAAGATTTAAAATCTATATATACTGAAAGGCAGTAGGGAAAATATTGGCATGATTTCTGTTTGTCTCTTCATCTGCAATGTTATCTTAACTGCCAGTGATAGGTGAAATGATTTACAGTTCCTACTATATAAGCATAAAAACTCCAGGTCCTTTAATATTCACAGTTAATATGTTGATATTTCTGACAAGATAACATAGCAGAATTTAATTCACATACCCTCCGGTTCTGATATTGATATTTCTTGAAGACATTATTTACTGTGTCGAGAAGTTCCTTTATTGCACTGGCAATGTCCCTGTTTGGCAATGAAAAGATAATTGCAACATCTTTTAAAATTAGACTCACTCAATGCAGAATTTTAATCACTTCCAAAATTATGTCTGACATGTATTTCTAAAGGATTTGCTGTCTTACAGAATGAGTTTTAGATATGGCACAGCAAGTCTGAACACCAAGAACTAATTAGATTATATGGCACTTCAAAGCCCAAATTAGGTTTAATGCAGTCTTCATAGGTGGAAAGCTAGCATCTGTCTGATATAGAAATCTATACTACAACATTGTTAAGGGGGGGAGAAAAACCACTAACTGTCCTACCTTCAAAATCAAATTCTCTCCTCTGAATATATATTATATAGCAAATGAGCAGATTTGACTTTTGGTATTTCACTCTGAATAAAGAGAGTGACCCATGATTTGCCTTAAACTATTCTGTGACTACCGATCTTATAAATTGAGGCTGCTATCTTGTTCTGCTTCAGTCTCTAGGCATTTAAATAAAGTTAAAACACATGAAAGAAAACTGTCACAGCAAATATTCTTGAAAGTAGTTTGATGTATGTAGTCCTTTCCTAGGATTAATGGATACAACTCATCCAGTTCTACTTTGGCAGGATAAAGGTCACAGTACAAACTCGTCCTCTGTATTCACAAGGGATCCATTCCAGACCCCTCCCATGGATACAAAAATCCATGAATACTCAAGTTCCAGGACTTCAATGGCAGCGTGAGCATGAGGCCATGCCACCATATTAGGGACAGCCCCCGTTGTCCCCAGTGGCAACGCGTGTACACTGCCGCACCACCACTAAGGACAATGGTACTGTCCCTATTGGTAGCGTGCACATGCCGCCACTGGGGGCAATGGGGCTGTCCCTAATGATGGTGCAGCCATGTGCACACACTACCACTAGGGACAACAGGGGCTTGCCATCCGCAGATGTTTGAATTTGTGGACACCAAGTCCATGGATACTGACGGCTGACTGTATAACAAAACTAACAGCACTGTGTTGGACTAAGAGAGAGGTCAGACGAAAATCTATGTAACATTCTCAGATTTCCATGTTTTAACCAATCCCATGACATATTCAAGGGTTAAGAGTGCAGTCATATTACTACCACATTTAATCCAAAGACACACAAACACTGGGATTGCAATTTGGTAAGGGAAGACCTACATTTTGTTAACCAAACCCAATGCTACAGCAGAACTAGAGATAAGCCTTTAGACCCATGCTACCAATGCAGTCAACAAATGATCAATTCCTGGTTCATTAAGTTTCCAAGAAAGAAAGAAACAGTTGTAGCCAATGGACACAAATGTGGTTCAGTTTCTGGCTCATGAGAGAAAAACTGTTGGTCCACCACATCAGATAGCCTGAGAAGCAGATCTCTAGATGAGCAGTAGGAACTATATATTCTTCAGATGATATTGGATTGCTATTCTCAGCAGCACAGATAATGGTAGAAAACTATGGATGCTGGCCTTGAAAGCCTTCACAATGGTGGAAGATGCTGGAAGTTACAAACAATTAACATCTGGAAGGCTACAGAATTCCCAGTCTTGTTCTGCATTTCCATATTTGGATCTCAGTGTGCTGCTAACTTCTCAGTGAATCCCAAACATAAGCAGGGTCCTGCTATAGCACTAAGGTACTACACTTAGGTTTGAACTTGGCTGCAAAAGCAAAGAGGGAAAAGGCTGTGAAGAAACAAGTGTTGGAAGATATATCCTAATTGAATTGGGAAGAATAAAGAAAGGCTGAAGAAGCATATTCTCTCTGAACTAATTAATTCCCCCAAACCCTACAAATTAGCAAAAGAATCATTGACAGTGTAATGAAGAGGTGGCTAAGCAATGGGTACAAATGCCACCACTGTGAGGTAAAAGTAATAGCAAGCTAACAGTCCTATACAGTGGGCCCTTCCTATACGCAGGGCATCCATCCGTTCTGGACCCCCCCATGTATGGCAAAAAACATGTAAGCTAAAGCCCCATTTGTTTTAATGGGTGTGTGCCCTGCATGCGGTGCAGCACACACACCATTCATTCTTTCGGAGCTTGCTGTCCTTGTGACCTTGCGTCTGTGAATGTCAAGCCCACATATGGCATGGGTGCACTGTATACAGATTGACAATGTGCCTGATTCATATCTTTTTCTTAAACCATGTCTTTCTCTTTAAATATGCCTGCAGGTAAGCAGGAAAAGGAAACAGGTCATGTTGTTTAATTCGAAGGAGAGAGGACAACATTTGAGGAGAGGAGAAAGTTAATGGAGAAATGGCATCTGCTCCTACATGAGGAATGCACAAATGACTCACTTCCCAGGCTTAAATGAGTTAAAGGAACACCCACTGCAATTGCTATTAGATGATCCCATGAAGAATTTAAAACTGTACACTGTCACTTGACTTCTTGTAGCATTTGACTCATTAAGCAACAGGAGGTGAACTGACAATATCTGACAGATTAAATGATTAGCAGACCTTAGCTGCTTCAAGTCCCAAGCTAAAAAAACAATCCACTGTTGAATCAAAGGTCCAATCCTACTGTGACACCAACCACATGTCTGGGTCCTAGCAGCATTAGAAATCAGTTGATTTGAAGAGAGGCAAATAAGGGCTGTTCATTACAGCAAAAAATCTGGGAAAACTATGAACATGCAGAAACTCTATCTTATCTACATGGTAAGAGAAGACCCATCTTTTTACTTTACTGTGCTCTTAACACACCACAGCCAGCATCCTCTTAGTGATGTATGCAAACTTAAGTCCACTTTATCCTTCTGTATGGCTTGCTTTGTTGTTACAGAGGTCCGTATTTCATTCCACACCTCCAATAAGCAAATGCACCTCAGAGTTTTGTTGAGATGGTCATGCTGTGACTAGTGGAGAGCACAGGAGATCAGAGAACTGCCTGGTTATGCCTTGTAACCAGAATCAAGTATAGACCAATGACATAATCTACTGACAACCTAGCAGCTCTCAGCAGAAGATGCCATCTGTCTGCATCTGGTTAATGGGCATAGTCAGGTACTTCTCTGATCTCTGCCCTTTGATGCTCTCATCAGTCATGGAATAGGCAACTAGGAGGACTATTTTTAAGTCCAGGTAGTGGTGCTGGTGAGCCATAAGCCATAGCCAAATTTTACATGCGGAATTCTTAAGACTATGCTGCGAAATGTAAGATCTCAGCCCATGCTTGCTGAGAGTACTATTGCAAATAAAATATTTTAACAAACTAGACAGAATGGCCATCTGTAACAATTTTTTTAGCTGTTGTAACTACAAGCACAATGTTCTGCAGCACAGAACAAAAGCTGACCACTCAACATTAAAGCCAATGTTATGAATCAGATCTTCCAAGTCACCCTACAAGAAAGTAAAAATGGTAATTAAACAAAATATTACAAGTACACTACAAATAAATGGCAAGCAGACAATATAAAATCCACATTTTATGACAATGCTTGACTTTGATCAGGAAAATATACTAGACATTAGCACATACTTGATTGTCTGAAGAAATCTCACTCTGTCGTTTATCTCATCTGGAATCTTACTGAGAATCTGTTTAAGTGCTCGTGCCTTTTCATTTAAGTCTTGGAATTCTGGCTCTGGCCTTTCAATCATATACTCTGAAAGGAGAGAATAAATTAACCAGTTACTTATCCCAAGTTTTAAATGTCTGAAAATGTTTGATGAAAATGTTAACCATACCAAATTCAACAAAAGTGGCAGACAATGACTGAACTATAAGCTCACTCCACCACTTTTACTTATATGGAAAGGAAAGTTCACATGCCAAGTACTGAACTACAGTGGTCCCCCGGGTTACGAATCCCCCGGGGTACGAAAGAGCCGAGGCTGCAAAAACGGCCCCGGCTTACGAACCCCCCCCCGGGTTACGACAAAAACAAAACAAAACAAACAAACAAAAAAACCGCGCGGCCCCTTTAAATTTGCCGTGCGGTCCGGCAAACAAAGCGGTCCCCCGGGTTACGAATATTTCCGGGTTACGAAAGGTAATCCGGAACGGATTACTTTCGTAACCCGGGGGACCACTGTATTTGAAGATGCTTAACTAGGCAACTAATCAGAGTAGGAAAAACAAGTAGTACTCTAGGTATATAAGCTGCTTGTGAGTACCAGTGAAGAGACTTTATGAGATGGAATGTGAATTTAAATTGCACCTCTATACTCATTGTGCACAATACAGATACCTGCCTATGAAAGCTGACTCTCCTTGCCCTCTTCATTCTTGACCAGCCTCTGAAAACTTTTCAAAAGTTTCAAGATCTGCTTTTACTGAAGTGTCTTAGGATGCATTTGTACTGTAGAAGTAACACTTTAATTGTCATGGCTCCATCCTAAGGAACGCTGGGATTTGTAGTTTGTTGTTGCACCAGAGCTCTCTGACAGAAGCTAAATATCTCACTGCTAAGCTGAAATCTTCTGAATTTTGGTGTGTGTGTTTTCCCTATGGCTCAAATGGACTCTGTACTCTGGGCAGCCATGATCCCCAAAGCATGGGAGCATTCCACACTACCCCATACATCACACAGAATAGTCTGGGAGTTGCAAATGAGAAACTTTAACACCTCTGAAGTCAGGAAGACAGGCAATTGAAGCAACATGTTCTGCCGGACAAGCCCGATAAGGCTGATTTACAACCCAGACATTGCCAGACCAAGCAATCTTTTACAATGGTGATTTGATTCCCTTCGATGTAGGACAAATACCTTTGCTTTCAGGCTAGTTTTGGCTTATAAAAGATCCCCAAAATTCTTTGTAAGTGGGCTAGCTGGAAGGCACCGGGATACTTTGTCACTGTGAATTCTGACCAGTCCTGGTACATTCATTCCTCCCTCCGCTCACCCAAATGGCTCTATCCCACACCACCCCATCACAATTTGATCTGGAGTCAAGCTTTATCTTGTGTAAGTATCACCATTAGTTCAGCCTCCAGCTCTTCAAAGCTAACTCCTGATTTCCTTGGTCCTGGCATGTACATGTGAGTGAATGTGGACTGTTGTGTGATTTCCTCCCTTAATAAAAGAAATACTTCATCCAGACAATTCTGCCTCTGCAATATTCATTTGAACCTTTTTCTCTTGGTATATGGTCCTTGCAGCTGACCCAGTAAAGTAAGTAAAATTCCCCTAGAAAGACTCTTGGCTACATCACCAAACCAGAAATCCCAGATTTCCACAGCACTGAGTCATGGAAGGTAAAATGGCATCAGACGGCATTATTTTTACAGTACAGATGCAGCCTTACTGAGATAGTTGGCCATAACTAATTTATATGTTAGTTCCTCCCCACTACCATAGTTCTTGTCATTCAACTGGACCATATTCCCTTCAGACAAAAATTTGGGGGACCAACAGGAAGAATTGGTAGCGAAAGATTCAATTTCCATGCATCCCATTATCAAGGCAGATATGTAGATTTGATGCACTGAGTGGTATGTATATTTGTTTTATAATACATTCTCTTTAGAGTTTGATAATAAGGAGAGAGCAATCTGGTTTTTACTTGCCACTTTCTTCTAGCCACCAGGATACTGGAAGTATCATAACTATTATAAAGCATTTACAACTTAGAAATGCTTGTACAGCTATTTTTATAGCAAAAGTACAGTTTTCCTGGCTATTCCCACCAAGAAATTCAGTTTTAGAGGCAGAAACAAATCATCAGAAATATTTTGTCTATAAAAAACATTAAAAGGTACCAGCAAGCAAATATATAAACTTGGGGTGGGAAACCAAGTTTGGAGGGTTGGAGGGTAGCAGGCTACATAAGCCCACAGTAGAGCTTGGAGGGCCACATTGCTCAGCCTACAACCTTCAAATAATTTCTTCTTCTTCTATTTATTTTTTTTTTTGTCCCCAAATGCTCTCTGTGACCACGGGGGGCATTTATACCAGATTTTAGCCTCCCTCAGCCATTTTATGCCCAAGAGATCCCTTCTTTTCTGGAATGGGGGAGGGGCTTGTGTTTTTAGAAATGGCTTCTCCTGGGCCTAAAATGGAGCAAGCAACCCCATGTGATAAAAATCTCCTCATACACTCTAAAGGCCTTTTAGGATCATTTCAGAGCAAGTAAAATAAGATAAGATAAAATATTGACCCCCCCCCCCCCGGACCACAAAAATAGCTTTGAGGGGCATGCAACTCATAGCCCACACTTTGCCCATTCTTGAGAAAGGCTATAAGGAAGAAATACCTTCTACATCATCAGCAGCCATGCGTAGAAGAGACTCAGTAAAGTTTACTTCAACACTTTTTTTCTCCAAAATTTTTATGATGATGTCTTGTGTGAGACCTGGGTTTTCCTTTTCAGCCTGCATTTCAAAGAAGTTTGTTTATTTAGCACATAGATATTTAAATCAGTAAAAAGCCAACAACAAGCATATCCAAGAACAGCTACACGATGTAAGTTTAAGATTATATTTTTAAAGGCTAACCAAGCAGAAAAGGTTCATGATCAGTTCTGCACTGCCTTCTTCCCCTGCAAAGATAGGTCCATATTTCTTGGACTACATCAATATTTTTTTTCATCTGCAACTTTGACCAATAAGTTATTTCATTCATTTCTGTTCTGCACTCATTTTAATACATCATAAACAATCTTTCCTTTTGATTCCTAGCTCATGCTAACTGAAATTAAAGGGAAAAAATTTATATGTTTAAGCTCAATCCCTTATAACCTCCAGAATTTTTACTTAACTTTAGAATACATCAAAATTATTTTTTCAACAGCTGGTGTGTATCTTGTGACATAAATAGAACGTAATATGCTCAACAGAATGCCAGAGCCTACAAAACCTCTATTTCCTTGTTTCCCATGTCATATTATGTCTTACACATTCCTTAGAGTGTTTTTACAGTATTGATTTTTCAGCTTTTTAGGGAGAGGATAACACAATGTACTAACAACTGACTACTGCAATAAAGGCTAGACAAAATGTGGACAAAGACTTCACTAAGATCTGTTTTAAGATGAATGTTCCACTTGTTTATGTCCCATCTAATTTCTCTCAATTACATATTGGGAAAACCTCCCACATTTCACAATGTTATTTCTCAACAAAGAATTACAATCTGAATGTGCCAGTTAATAGATTACTACAAACCACAGCGTAGAATCCAACTCTCCATGATTAGTAATGGCCAAGAATTCTTTCCTGGGGTGCTTGGCACCTGATGCCCTAGCACACCAAGGCTCAAGAAACTGGTTATTTCTTGCACTACAGAATGGGAAGAGAAATACCAAGAGATGCCTTCAGGTGCTCCCTACTGGCACAGCTCTTTTTATCCAGAAACCACTCCAGACAGCCAGCAAGCCACCCAGCCAAGGAAAGAACATATCCTCTAAGGCAAGCAGTTGTTTGACAATATCAAAAGTACATAATTCACAAGGAAAAGAAGACACATGGTGATGATTCACCTCACCAGTGGCAGGGATTTAGAAACAGGTTGGGTAACTTGAATACCCATAGAGATGACAGCAAAAGTTCCAAGGGTTGTGTGGTCTTGAACCTTGCCCATAACTACCTAGCTGAATTTGTCCAAACCATATGTACTAAATGTTGTTTCATACTTCATGGGTTCGGTGATAGAAGTCAGAATCAAGACTAAATAGAAAACAGGACACTAGGATAATCCTCTTTGGTCTCTCTACATGGTGAAATAATGCTGCAATGGATAAAAGAAAGGACAAAAGACTGAGGGCAACAAGCAAAAAAGATTGAAATATTACAGAAAAGGAGGTGGAGAAAAAGAGTAGTCTCACTACTTGAAAGGCAGAGATAAAACTCTGTCATATTGAATGGGATTGGTATAGAAAAATATGGGATACATATACACTAAGATGCATTCAGAATGTATCTACTATTTAAATGAGACTTATTACTGACATTTATTTCCTGGACATTAAGAAGAAATTAGCTAAGAGATTGATAAACATACAAATGTCCTAATACACTGCAGGCCCTCTGGAACAGGGCAACTGCTTTTTGAGGTTACAGAAGGGATTATTCCCAACTCCTACCCAATCTAAATTCAATAAGAAGCTCTAACTAAACATTCTGCTACAGAGCTATGGATCTATAGCAGACACCTTGTTCAGATACTCGCAGAAACAGATACTTGCTGATGGTAGAGAAAGTGAACAGGAATTTTGTTTGGGGTCTCTGAGGAGGAGAGGAAATAAGAATAAATAATGATACATTCAGGGACAGAATTCACAACGGACCATAACCATCTAACTCTGGTTTATATAACTGGTGTACAGCTTAATTAATTTTTAAAAACATTTTAGTGCTTAAATAAAAACAATGTAAATAATTCTCACCTTAATAAAAGCTGCTCTCAGTGTCTGAGCTGCAGATAGATTTACTCGTTCTAGCTGCAAGGAAGAGTTTAAAAACTGTTACAAACACTTTTTGGGAAGATCTTTGGCCTTCACTTCACTTCTCTACCAACTCAGACAAGTTTTTCCCCCCAATTTTAGAATTGGCTAGTCTAAAATTGCTAATTCATACAACCCACTGGCAAGCAGAAAGCAAACAGTCATATAACATTTCTCCTCTCAATATCTCCTCTGGGTTTCTGTGAATTGTTGATGCAAGGCATCAATGGTACTGGTCATCATATTCTGATAAATACAACATACGAAACTCTAAGAACCATGTCTATAACAGTTCAATCTTTAATGCATAGCCATATGTGATGAAAAAATGGTTATGTAACAAATTACATTGAGGACAGACTGAGAAACTGCTAAAGATTAAGCCTTGAACTACTGGCAAATCTCAACTAGAGCAGAGCCATTGAATCAGCTGCTGAATGGAAGGTCAACACATGCCAGTCTCCTTGGGCTGAGACTAGCAACTGGATTCTGGACAAAAGATCTACCCCAAAGTCAACTTGAAACAGACACTTTGAGACGCCAGATCTGGATTTAAACTACTTTTACTAAGGCACATAAGGCAAGCAAATAATCTAAATACTATGCATATAAGGCAAGAAAGTAAGTATCAAGAGAGATCTCTTTCATACACACACATAAACACACAGACACACACACACAGAGAGAGAGAGAGACACACACAATGTCCCTTTGCCAAACGAGTGGCCGGTTCGCCCTCAAAGGGTTGAATGAAACCTGTTGCCGTGGGCACGAATCACCAAGGAGGGGCTGGAAATCCTCCTCTTTTATACTTTCTTCTTCTCATCTCTTGAACAAGACATGGTTTTCCTGGTTGTCATTTACAGTTCATGTTCTCAGTTCTGAAAGCTTGGTCCATGTTATTGGAACACAGAGAATTGTTTATTGGAACACAGAGAATGTTATTCTAATGCTGACATGAGTTAGTCAGGAAGATGTTCATGTTGTCAGTTGTGAGAACTCAGCTGATGTCACAGCGATTGCCATAGTCAGGAAGATGTTCATGTTGTCAGTTGTGAGACCTCGGCCGATGTCACAGAGAGCACCATGTCCTTGCAGCTCAGGGTACATTCCGTTTGTAGAAACTCTCTTCCCTGGCCAAGTCAGAACTTCTTGATTCTTAGTCTCCAAATTCTTCCTTCAGCCATGTAACACGTGCAGCCATTTCCTTTGGTTCAGGACCATATGGACGGGTGGTCACTGGTGCTCCCAGGGCCTCCCACATAACACCAATATTGAAAGACCTTCATTGGCTGCTGATTCGCTTCTGGGCTCAGTACAAAGTGCTGGTTATTACCTATAAAGCCCTATATGGCTTGGGCCCAGGGTACCTGAAGGACTGTCTCTCCCCACATAATCCGCCCCGCACACTAAGATCCACTGGGCAACAATTATTGAGAGTCCCAGAGGCTAGATTAGTGAATACAACGAAGAGGGCGTTTTCCATCTCTGCTCCTAGCCTCTGGAACTCATTGCCCACTGAGCTCTGCTTGTCTCCCTCTCTCACCCAATTTAAGGACTTGAAGACTCACCTATTTAAGCAGGCATACTCGTGAATGGGCCTTTTCCATTATCTGCCTTGTCATGTAAGCCGCTTATTGTATTGCCACTGTATATAGCATTGGGTAATATTGTTTTTATTGTATTTGGATTGTTTTAATCTATGATGTTTTAATGTTTGCATATGTTGTACACCGCCCTGATCACCGGAAGGGCGGTATATAAATAAATTTTATTATTTATTATTATTATTATGATGGTATATTAGAGATGTGGGATAAGATACTGGGACAATCTATATTTAAAACCTTACAGTTGGCCAGATCCAAACTCGCCATGCATCCACAGATGCTCAAGTTCTGTTGTCCCCAATAGTGGCATGTGCATGTGGCCACACTGCCAGTAGGGACACCCCCCGCTGTCCCATGGTGGCATGTGCACGTGGCTATGCCGCCACTGCGGACAACAGGACTTAATGGCAGCATGCACACGCTGCCATAGGACAATGGGGTCTGTCTCTAAGGGTGGCTTGACCACATGCGTGTGCCACTATTGGGGGCAATGCAGGCTTGATGTCCCCGAATGCTTGAATCCACAGATGGCAAGTCCATAGATATCAAGGGCCGACTGTACTTTCTATCTTAGTCAGAGTGAGATAATTTTTTAAAACATCTCATCTGCTATGCAACAGTTATAAAAGTTAGTTAAATATTTATATCTATTTTTTTTGGGATGTCTAACAGAGAAAGGATATTTCCTTCATAAAGGTAAAGATAAAGGTATTCCCCATTGATAAGGTTGTCACATCGTGTCCAACCAAAGGGGGCTGTGCTCATCTCCATTACTAAGCCAAAGAGCCAGCACTGTCAGAGACTACTCTGTGATCATGTGGCCAGTATGATTGCACAGAATGCTGTTTACCTCCCCACCAAGTGGTACCTATTTATCTACTTGCATTTGCATGCTTTCAAACTGCTAGATTGGCAGAAGCTACGACTAGTGATGGGAGCTCACCCCATCACGCGGCACCCAGGCCTCAAACTGCCAATCTGCTGATCTTCCAATCAACAGACTCAGCGTCTTAACCACTTGAGCCATGGCATTCCTTTTATTTCCTTCATATGTTTACAAATAAAAGTTTTAGCCTCCATTCAAAAAAAAAAAAAAAAAAAAAAGGTTCACAGTGTTCAACAGATTTCATTTCTGCAGAACTATCTGACTGTTTTCTGGGTTTAACCAACATTGCTAATATCAGGAACACTAACTAAACTCTACTAATTTTACAGGATCTTGCATAATAATAATAATAATAATAATAATAATAATATCTCCCGCCTCTCCCTACGGATTGAGGCGGGCTTACAACATGATAAAATAGAATACAATAAAATCAAAATTAAAACAATATCACATTAAAAACAACATATTACGTCATGGGACCTATAACTTCAGGGGAAGTACCATATGGGAGAGTTAGATGAGATCAGGTGGATATGCCTGCCGGAAGAGATCCGTCTTCAGCGCTTTTTTAAACGCCTCTAATGTAGGTATCAGACGGATCTCCTCCGGCAGGTCATTCCACAACTTAGGAGCCACTGCTGAGAAGGTAAGGCGAGACGTAGATGTTAGTCTCGTATGTTGGTGATTTAACAACTTTTTATCGGTAGTTCTTAGGGTGCGGGGCGGATTATGTAGGGAGAGGCGTTCTCTCAAGTAACCTGGGCCTGAGCCATATAGGGCTTTAAAGGTAATAACCAACACTTTGTATTGCACCCGGAAGCAGATTGGCAGCCAGTGCAAAGATTTCAGAATGGGGGTGATGTGTTCCATCCTTGAAGCCCCCGTCAATAGTCTGGCCGCTGCGTTTTGAATCAGCTGAAGCTTCCGAACTTGGTACAAAGGTAGCCCCATGTAGAGTGCATTGTAGAAATCTAAACGAGAGGTTATCAGTGCGTGTACTACTGTTTCTAGGTCCTCCCTGCCCAGGTAGGAACGCAGCTGGCATATCAGCCAAAGCTGATACCAGGCGCTCCTGGCAGTCGCCTCCACCTGAGATGTCAATTGTAGAGACGAGTCCAGGAGCACCCCCAAGCTACGAACCTTGTCCTTTAGGAGAAGTGTGACCCCGTCTAGGACAGGTTGATGAATCGCCATCCCCGGACTTGGAGAGCCTATTGCAAGTACCTCCGTTTTCTCTGGATTCAGTCTGAGTTTATTTTTTCTCATCCAACCCATTACCGAGTCAAGGCAGGCATTCAGAGGAGAGATGCCATCCTCAGAAATAGATTTGGGTGTCATCAGCGTACTGATAACACCGCGCCCCATGTCTCCGAATGACCTTTCCTTGGAGCGCAGTGCCTCCGACACCTAACCCCCTCAGGTGTTCCAGAAGGATACCATGGTCAATGGTATCGAAAGCCGCTATGGAAAGTATCTTGAGGGTTTACAATTCTGAGCCATTCTAACTAAAAGTGGTTAAGATTAAGGAATAAAGAGAAGCTAACAAATATTTATAGGAAGATTAAGGAATAAAGAGAAGCTAACAAATGGCTATAAATATCACTTTCATGGAAATAGTCCCCCATGCCAAGTTTAAGAGTACGACTCATTAGGGCTGTTTGAAACCTAGAAGAAAACTGAACTATATTACTATAAATAATATATTAGTGTTATTTGATGTTGAAAATAATATATCAGTGTTATTTGATGTTGAAAACCATCTCCCATTTCTCAAATACTGTAATGCACAGAAAATCAATTAGAAGGTAATTACCTCATTAAAAACAGGATACATAACTGCATAGAGAGGCATGGAAACCATAGAAGTGGTCTCTGCTTCATTCTTCATCTCTTCCATTGTCATCCTCATTCAAAGACACACCACTGAAGAAAACGGTTACTGAAGCAATTGACTCCTCATTCAATGAAGGGCTTCTTTTTTTCCCCTTGTTGTGCCTCAATATTATAGTACTTGATAATACCCTGTAACAGAAAAGGGGGGGGAGGGGTTATTTTAGCAATTTTTAGACAAAAAGTATAACCAAAATGTTAAGGCAGTAGGTTTGGTATTGTCTCTATTCCCTCAGCTACCTTCTAATGACAAAAGTTCTGATATGCCTCTATTCTACCAACAATTTGTATATAATTAAACAGTTCTTGAGGATTCATCACAAATCTCTGTTCAGCTTCTTTGTTATAAAGAGCAATGGAAATGAGAAACAATGTCATTAAAATGCTTAAAGGTCAATACTATTTTTGCAGTTTATACAATGTGCATTAACCAATGGTAAAGAACTTAGTCATACATCTACAGTGCCTTGCCTGGAAAGTAAAGCAAGAAATTCCAACTGGCAAGTCACATGTATATGTGCATGCCATCATAAATGCAAATTAATATTTGGTATTTATACCTACATAGCAAATTTATTTTAATACATCTGAGTTGTAATAAATTATGAAAAAGCCATTGAAATGCATACATTCTTGGAAGAAACAGTTTTCTAACTCTGTTTCCATACAGGGTGTGCCACAATCTACTACCTCAATGGAAAATACTTCAAGTTAATGACTCTGGCTTGAGGTGTGCTCCACCCTGTCCAGCCCATTAAACTTGAAGAAATGATCTGAACTATGGACCTGAATTTCAAGTACTGGTAAGTCATCTAATGAAGTATATAAAAACTGTGCTAAACCAGTGTCAATCAAGTGCCTAAAAACAATACTGGCACCTAAACATTTACTACACAAATTCCTAAAAATCTAAAAATTTCCCCTGTAACATTTCTATGGAAAAAAGCATGTTAAGAAAAGCTTAGTAAATAATATTCTTGTTAATATGGCAGCATAATGTACTCTGGTCCACCAGTCTTTAACCAGTAAGTCTAGTCACACAAATGGCTTAAACTTTAAAATTTTATGTTTAGATTTCTTAAAGAGAAAGAAAAAATAGGAAAAACTAAAAGCAAAGGGGAAATGAGGAAAATGGGCCCTTAGCATCCACTGTGGTTTGGATCCAGGATGCTCAAGTCACATTAGGTACAATGGCATAGTAAAATCATGTCTCTTATTAAAATTGCCTTTGTTAAGAGATCTCATTTCTTATATTTTTATGTATTATTCTTTCAGTATAAACCTTATTCTGAAGTTGAATTTAGCTGTACTGCCTCTGTACTATGTTTATCTAATATTGTATTAAAGACATATATATTCACCTATCAAAAGACTGTATGAGAATGAGGATTTCCATGCAACAGTACTTACACCAGGATCTAAGTGGTAATGCATGTTGATTTTGCCACTTTATAAAAGGATCAACATTTTAATATTCCACTGTATATAATGGGACGTGAGCACGGAAGGGTCCTTATGTTTCCCTCCTTACCACAGAAGCCACCTAAACTTGCAAGATAGTCATATTTCCCATATTTCCCTGGCATCACTGTGATCAGAAAGCACAAGCACTCGTATCTTTCCAAACCTGACCCTGAATCCTACACTCACGAAAATTAGTCACTTGAACTGTGTAAAGCATACAACCTGAAAACCACTACAATCTGCTATGTCTCTCTTCTGATGCACTCAAACAGGTTGCCTGAAATACTGTTTTTTGTCTTTACTTCAAACTGATATATCCATAAACATCCCAGAAGACAATAATATCTGCAGGCATGACCCCATTTTCTAAGTACTATGACCTGCATTGCCCTGCTCAAGGATTAAAAGAAACAGCTGATCTAGAACACCATGAGAAGATATGCATAAGTCATTAGCCATTCCTATACAGGTTGACTCTACTTTATTAAAACTGCTTGGAACCAGAAGTGTTTTGGATTTTGGAACACCTTTATTTTCATATATACATGTAATTAGATATCTTGGAGATGGGATCCAAGTATAAACACAAAATTCATTTATGTTTCATATACACTTTATATAATACCAGAAGTCAATTTTATATAACATTTTCATTAATTCTGTGCGTGAAACAAAACGCGTGTACATGGAATCATCAGAAAGCAAAGGTGCCATTATCTCAGCAACCCATGAAAATAGTTTTAGTTTCTGGAATATTTCGGATTTCAGAATTCTGGATAAGGGATATTCAACTTGTACTACAAAGACACAAGCCTGAAAATACATTAACTTGTCAAGCCAAACCTGAATGAGTCTAATCACATCAGTGAGGGATAGAAGACCAAGCTTTAAAGAGTTTTGTCTGTAACAAGTAGCTCAACCAAATCACAGAAAACAGGTAGCTGTCACAGGAAAAAACCAAGGAAATTAACACCAGGAAGACTGCTGGGTACATCTGCCTCTATGAAATTGAAGTAGAAAGCCTCCATATCTAAGTTTTAACTGCAAACATATAAAGCAATGATTGCTAGAAAGATGTAAGGAAGTCAGTAATGAAAAGACTTCTTTAAAGATAACTTTTCCATCATTAGTACTGTTCTGGAGCTGTGTGTGACCACAATCCAGTGGGCACATTCTTGGTTGGTAATGGGGCAATGTGTCTTCATAGAGCTCTATAGAAAGAATTCTATAGGTGCATGTCTGTGCTTCAGCAGAAAAAGGGACCCTGGAACTGTTTCTCTGCAGTCAAAACTTCTGACACTGTTACAACATACTTTATAGTACAAAGACCTCATACTAACTGAAACTGTATGCCATTTGTTATCTAATTTGCGCATAGTGTAACAATATTTTATTTATTAAATTTATATCCCTTTGCTCTGCCATCCCCATACATGGAACTGAAGGCCACTTAAAAATCTGATACAATTAAAATAAAATCTGATACAATTAAACATAGAAACATGTGGGGATACATCAACAAAAGCTTCTGGAAACCATGCCCTATGAGAGACTTAGGGAACTGGGTATGTTTAATCTGGAGAAGAGAAGGTTAAGAGGTGATATGATCGCCCTGTTTAAATATCTGAAGAGATGTCATATTGAGGATGGAGCAAGCTTGTTTTCTGCTGCTCCAGAGACTAGAACATGGGAACAATGAATGCAAGCTACAGGAAAAAGCTGCCACCTAAACATTAGGATGTTTTGATTGTGATTTCCTGCATGGCAGAGGGTTGAACTTCAAGAATGGCACTTGTGGTCTCTTCCAACTCTATGATTCTATGAAAAAGAAACATCCTCATTCATCAAAAAATGTTAAGCATATTTGTGGACCCATTTGAAGCAAGAACACAAGGATATAAAAAAAATACAGAATAGCAGTCCTGGAAAAAAAAACACCCTCTAAAACATGCCATAGGATGAAAAGAGTTACATTTGGTAACTGAATAATAGTTCCCTCCTTTATATGATGGTGGAATGCACAAAGGAGGGAAGCCACAGCACTAGTTTGAGATGGAAGGGATATGTAAGATGTGCAGACAACCGTCTCTTCAAGTCATTACCTGCAAATATGATTTTGGATGACCTTACTCGGAACGCTACATTTTCCTAGTGAAGAGAGGTCAAGTTTCAAAGATGAAGGATAAAATTTGTCTAGCTATACTGCAATAAATTTAGTGTACAGACAAAAGCTTAAGGGAAGCTACAACAAGGTAATTAACCTTGACCAATTTTTTAACATCTTCTCTCAGCAGGCAAGGGAGAGAGTAATGAAAACAGAAGTCTGCAGTTATTTAGTTGGCAGAGGCATAAACAAGCGGGCTGCCAATTCAAGCAGTCATATACCACTCCTATACTCAATATTTAAGAGAAGTAACACTTACTCTTAGAAAGAGTCTAGAATTTTAAGTTAGTATTTCTGATAATAGCCCAACTAGAACTCAGAACAACATGAACTTATAAAAATGGTACTGCTCTCTGTTCCCAAGAAATTCATAACTATCACAACAGATGTGCATAGATATAAAATAACACAAGTTTAACAAGTGTTGCCTTTTATAGAAAGAAGGAACGATGAGCATATAAATTTCCTAGACACATGCAATCTCTATCTGCAATAAATGGGGGCAGCTAAAGCAAGACTGTTAACACCGCTCAGATTCCTGACAATTTGAACAGTAAGTGTGTGGGGGTGAATCAGGTACTAGGCAGTTACTACAAGTTTTAAGATATCTTGACAACAATCTTGACAACAGGAGTCTGGAATTTAGTAAGTCTAAATTTTCTGTGTTTCCCCCCTTTGTTTCAGTTTTAATGATTCGAATTTCAGGTCTGTTTTGAAGGCTGAAACTAATTTCAAACTGAGGGTGACAGAAGAAATATCTCAAATTATAGTCAGCCAGGATCCAGTGTCTGGATGAGAGCCTTCAACATAGCTAATATTTCAGATTCTTAAGTGGCAGCCAGCATCAAATATCTAGGCAACTGCTGAAAAAAAAGGAGGGACAAGAGGAGGGAATATTTATGAAGTACAGTGATAAACTGGTTACAATTGTAGTTTAGCACTTACTGAAAAACTACAGAAACTGTTGTTTACAAAATAAAGACAAATGTTAGCTTGAACATTTATGATTCCTCTGATTCACCCCTCACTTCTTTGTTTCGTTGTACTAACTAATGTTTGGTTGCATTAATTACCAAACACAAAAAGAGCTAGAGATCTTTTCCACAACCATTGTGAAAATGCCACTGATACCACTTTATCAACTCTCTCTCATCAGACTTACACAGTAAGAAAATGCAATTTAGTGACAACATGCTTTAATGTTAAGAGATCACATAACATTAAGAAACTACTTTTGCACTTTGAACTCAGTTTGCAACAACTGAATTAAAGCAATGAGAAAGCGGGGGGGGGGGGAATAAGGAATGAGAAACTGGAACATTTTAAAAAGCAGCTGAAGAAATAGGACAAGAAAACTTTGGACTTGCACTTCTTGAACTACAGGGATCCATGACCATCATAAGGCCACCTCAAATGCAATATATAATTTAAAACTATTTGAGGGTGGAGAAGAGGACAAAATTCCTGTTAGGTGAGCACAAATCTTGTTGAATCTCTGTGACCACCTACAACAGTGATTCCCAAACTTTGATCCTCTGGATGTTTAGGATTTCAGCTCCCAGAATTTGTGACTGTGGGTCAAGCTGAGTAAGCTCCTGGGAGTCCAAAACACTTGGAGGACCAAAGTTTGGGAACCACTGATTTTTAACATAATTCACCAGGCCTCCAAATTCAAGTTTAATGCTTTGTACTAATAAAAAGCAAGGCCCTCCAAATATAAGATGTCTAGAAACTTCTTTTTTTTTTAAATGTGAATTTCAGTTCCTACATTTTAGTCATGTTCCATAATTGTTTACTCCACATAGAAGTAAGGATGCTGGAAGTTTATTCAGCAAAACAGCAATAGCAGCTACATTTCTATACTGCTTCATACTGAACTAAGCAGTCATTAAGCGGTTTACAATGTGTAAAGCAATTGCCCCCAACAAGCTGGGTACTCATTTTAGTGACCTTGGAAAGCTACCAGGCTGAGTTAATCCTGCAGCCCCTTGCTGGAATCGAACTCACAACCTTGTTGCTGTGAGTAAGTGCAATATCGACAGTTAACCACTGCGCCAAACAAAACAAACAGCTTCATTTATATACTGCTTCATACCCTTAAGGAGTGTCTAAGCGGTTTACAACTGTAAGATATTTGCCCCCCAACAATCTGGGTACTCAGTTTAGCGACCTCGGAAGGATGCAAGCCTGAGTGTCGAGCTTCAGCCCTTATGCTGGTCTTGAACTCGCCACCTTATGGTTTTGAGTGAGTGGCTGCAGTACAGGCATTTAACCACTGCTCCACCAGGGCTCGCTGAATTAATAAGAATGCTTCCTTATTTAACCCCAACACATTGTCTTGTTAAGATTACTGAAGAATATATCCATTGTGGCTACTAACAAATCAAATTAAACAGAAGACCAATTTATCACTTCTACCAACAGCCAAATTATAGGTGGCACAAACTCATAAAATGGTGGTACAAACCATTCCTTCAGCATCAGACACAGTCCTTTGGGGAAATGATCCTAGTTGCTCAAAAATCAGAGTGTGCTGCATGGGGGCCTGAAAAACTAAAGTTCAAATTCCCATTGAGGCACCTTTGCTCATCATTTACAAATAAACAGAAAAGGAAACTTCTCATTTGTATTTGGAGGTCACCAGTGATAATTGGCTTAGATCTTATAAAATTAATTTCGCAATGGATATTGAAAGATAGCTGTCAATATTTGGTTCTAGGCAAAGTTCAAGAAGTTTGTCTTCATCAGTACAGTTTAATTGCCACCTCTGGCTCTCTTTTTCTCCCTCTGAACACTATTTAATAATGATGTATTTTTGTCTGCAGCAAGAAAAGCAAGGTGATATGGAAAGGTATTAATATCAGTTGATTTTACAAGAGACTACCCTTGTGGTCTGTCAAAGTTTGAGCACCTTTTAACAGTGATACAACAAAGGAGTTAATTCTCTAGGTATCTATTGATCTGATGTAAACATGTATTCAAAGTGCATGCTTATATGAAGCCAACACTTTTATCTTTCTTAAAAAAAAAACAACTTGTGAAATGCAAAGGTTGGAAACAAGCAGGAAACAGTTTTTCTAACAAACATTTGCTCTGTACAGTACCCCGAGGGTATCTGCAAGACATTACTTATTTACTAGAAAGTTATTTGTGAATGCCACATAAACACAACAGATTTTAAGGTACAAGTTATTATTAAATTAGAAAGATTTTGTTTTTGTTTTTTAAAAAAACCCTGGTAAATAAGCCTAGGGTTTTCACTAAGGGCAACTGATGTACTTTATTCTGCTGAATGACATAAAACAAACAAACAAACAGCTTCATTTATATACCGCTTCATACCCTTAAGGAGTGTCTAAGCGGTTTACAATTGTAAGCTATTTGCCCCCCAACAATCTGGGTACTCATTTTAGCGACCTCGGAAGGATGCAAGCCTGAGTCGAGCTTCAGCCTTTTGCTGGTCTTGAACTCGCCACCTTCTGGTTTTGAGTGAGTGGCTGCAGTACAGGCATTTAACCACTGCGCCACCAGGGCTGGTCATAACATAACACACACAATTATTCTTTTCTGTGACATATCCAAGTATCTTTTAAGATAAGGCTTTTCTCATATTAGAATGAATGTCTGTACACACTACCTGTACTTGTGTCCATGAGAAAGATTTTGCATGCGCCTTCCTACACAATGATAGACGTTGCCAGCCCTCCATTCCACCCCTCTATCCCATCAGCTTCTGAAGGTAGAAACCACTCCCTCTTTAGGCAGAAGTCCTACTGAATTCACCAGGATTTACTTCTCAGTAAACATTAATAGAATTTCAGTGTAAAGCACTCTAAATGTAAAGTGAACCAGGTCTTTGCTAAGAGTAGTATCTACAGTTATATATTTATTTTTATATATGGCGCCTTTCTCCCGGAAAGATATCCAAGGTGGTTTGCAGATAAAACAGTTTAAAAATTTTACAATAAAAAAATTCAACTCATCTTGCAAAAATAATATAAAATTACATTAACAATACAAAAGTTTAAAAACATAAATACAAAACACACCCTGTATGAAAGCCCCCTGACAATGATTATGGATTAAGAATCTGCATGAACAAAAAGGAGAGTAGGAAGGGGTCCAGGCTAGCCATGAAAGGGCATTCCTGGCCACTGATGAAACCTGGGCATCCGGGCTCAGAGCTGAGTCCAGGAGAACACCCAAGCTCTGAGCCTGAGATTTCACGGGGAGTGTAACTCCATCCAGCACAGGCAAAGTCCCTATTCCCTGATTTTACCTTTTAACTGATCAGGAGCACCTCTATCTTATCTGGATCAAGTTTCAACTTGTTTGCCCTCATCTAGTTCCTATTGACAGTAGACACTGGTTCAGCATGGAGACAACTTCTTTAGAATCGGATGAATAGGAGACATAGAGTGTGGTGTCATTCGCATACTGGTGATTCCATACCTAAAAACTCTGGATGACTTTTCCCAGTGGTTTTAGAAAGGTATTAAATAACATAGGGGACAGAACAGAAGCCTGCGGGACTCCACAGGCCAACAACCAGGAAGTTAACAGGACTCTCCTAGCACTACCTTCTGAGTTTGCCCCTCCAAGAAAGACCAGAACCAATGCATAAAAAGTCCCATCTCAGAGAGGTTGCTCAGAAGGATACTATGGTTGATGGCATTGAAAGCCACCGAAAGCTCTGGAGAAACTAACAGGGACATGCTCACCCTGTCAAGTTCCCATGTCAATTATAGCCAGGCCTGAATCCAGACTGAAATGGATTGAAATAATCCGTCTCACTCAGAAACCCTTGGAACAGTGAGAATTCTTTCAAAAAAAATATTTTAATATTTGCAATGTTGATAGCAATATAGCTTTGAGTTTCAGTTTTATAGTGCTCAAGTTCAAAGAGCAAGACACCAAACAGAATTTTTTTGACTATATTCAAATTACATACCAGTCTCCTTATCTTAAGCTCTTTACAACTCCACATTAAGCAAACTTTCATGAAGAAAATATACCCAAAATGCCCTACCCTATTGCTAGTCAAATGGAATTATTTGACTGCATTGTTGAAGACAGCCAACTGAACAAAAGTCTTTACACATGGATACAATAAATAGTTGAACGTAAGAGTAAGCAACACCTGTGTTCAGTAAAATGTGGGAACAGACCTAGAATTACAAGGCACTGCATTTTATATCACACCAGCCAAAATATTTTGTTGTTCCATCAACTTGAACTTCTAATTGAGTACAAGTTCCATCAACTTGAACTTCTAATTGAGTACAATTAACCTAGAAAAGTTAACTTTGATTAGTTAGAGGATTATTAGAGTTTTAGGCCAGAAAAGTAATTTTTCCAAAGTTTGTGCCTGTACAAGATGTGGCAGCACATGGGTCAAAAGTTCCTAAGAGCATTTATTCTATCAGTCACCATTACCATCTCTGCATCTCCTGCACTTTCTGTAGCCATTTACTTTATATATCATTAAGGTTTAATTCTGTTATTACTTTTAAAAATGCCACTTCCAAGACTATCTCCATTTTGATCTTCTATGCTTTTTGAAAAATATACTGTCTATCTCAGAATATACTATCTCAGAACAAATTTCATCCATTAACAGAATGGAACAACAAAGAGAAGCGTATCTATTCATCAAAAACAGCATATTACATGAAGTGTGAAAAGGAAAAAAAAAACACCTGAACAATAAAGATATCACCTTTGTTTGTTTTTAAAAAAACTAGGCCAAAATGGAAGTATGTTCATTGGTGTATGACTCTATGACTCTACCCCTCTTTAATCTTCACTGAAGTTACAGAAACTTCCACATGAGTTGGGAAGCAATTAGTTTCACAGTGTGTGTTTCATGTATGTTGTGAGAACAAAGGTGAATAAAAATTAATGTACAAAAACACACAGTACACTCTGCCACACGTATCATACGGGAGATCTCTCACCCATGGTACAAATGCAGCCCTCATATTCTCTTCATTTTGACTTCAGTTAAAATCCTCTCAATGCTCTCTCTGATTCTCCATGCTGGAGTGTTGCTATTACTTAGCATGCCTAAATAATATGGGATAACAAAGAGACAGTGTGGTGTAGTGCTTTGAGTGTTGGTCAAATAATGGCCAAAATTACCCTCTTTCATAGCTAGCAATGTGGCAAAGGGGAAACCATGGTTCTATGAAAGGTATATCTTTACATTTCAGGATACTCTCATAATATCAAAATGCTTCAATATCTACTCTTTACAGCAACTCTACTGCTGCCCAAATCAGGAACACAGTCTGGAAATAGGTAACAATGCTATCCTTCTTGCATTATTCAACAGTTTCCCTATTACCTTCAGTAAGCTTCCTAACTTGCTCAGAATTGTTGTATCAAAGTAATGAGGCCCACCTTTCAGACAAATATAGATAAGTCTTCTCCCACTTCTCCAGATTCTGTACTAACTCACTAGCAAAAAGATTTAAACAACTCAGGAAAACAGCTTGAAATTGGGTAACAATGCTGCTCTTCTTGAATTATTCAACAGCTCCCTATTACCTTCAATTAGCTTCCTAATTTGCTTAGAATTGTTGTATCAGAGTAATGTGTCCCACTTCTTCAGCCAAAGATAAAGAAATATTCCCCCTCTTCTCCAGGTTCTGCACTCCCTCACTAGCAAAAAGATTTAAAAACAAGAATTTTGCCTCTGGGATCAACCTGCATGATCAATTTCATGATTCTGAACTCCTAGGCCTTTGTACACACTCTTTTTACAGCCATCCCACCATCTCATAAATGACTCACCATGAATAATAATACTGTATAGCACAAGCTATTCCAGAGCTACTTGACAGAATAACTGACCTATGAAGAGCACAAGAGAAGACACATCAGATCACACCAATGGCTTATCTAGTCCAGCATTCTGTTTGCCTAGTAGACAATCAAATGCATATGAAAATTTTGCAAGTAGGAGGCATGAATGCAACAGCACACTTCTGGTGGCATTCCCCACCTGTTCTTCTTTCCTAAAGCTAATCCACTTTCTGACTCAAGTTAAAAACAGCAATTGGATCACAGCAAGGTTCCACTTCATGCACTTTGTCCCCCAACAATGGCCCATCTCTGGGATTCCATGTATCTGATAAGCCAAGATCAGAAACCTTCATTGTTGAAGCTAACCACTGATTTCCCCACTTAACCCATGCTCCTCTCTGAATGACATTTCACATTACATTCCAAGGATGAACATGCACACACATGAATAGAGAGAGAGAGAGAGAGAGAGAGAGAGATGCCAGTTCATTAAGCACAGTTCAGCCCAAACAGATAAAGTGGTAAAACTATTCCTGGAATTTTCTCTTGCAGACTGCAGGGTATAAAACAATTTCCTACAGGCAGGGTACTGAAACCATGTAGGCAACTGGAACCTAGCCTTCTCCCTCACATACTATTATTTATTTATTTATTTAAATAAAGAAATAATAAATACTAGCTTTTTAGATGTAGTGAATCTCTCAGACCTGAAAAGTGTTCAAAACCATCAACTACAGAATCACAGATTTAGAAAAGACCACATGGGCCTTCCAGTCCAAGCCTCCGCCGTGCAGGAATACGCAATCAAAGCATTCCCAACAGATGGCCATCCAATCCTCACCTAATGTTTAGGTGGAATCTCTTTTCCTGTATCTATTGCTCTGTGTCTAAGGGGTGAAACAGGCCATCCCTTCCGAAGGCGGATTGGGGCCACAGTAACCGCATGCCATGGCCCCAATCAGCCTTGAACCAGCTGAAAAACCAGCAGAAAGAGCTGCACCTTTTTGGGCTGACAAAAAGGCATGGAGTGCCTGGAAGCTGGCCCAGGTCTGGGCAGCTTGAAGTTGGCTTCCGAGTGTCTTGAGGGTATGTGATGTCTGTACGCTGGAGGCCAGCATTTTATGCTAGTGCGTTTCACCCCTCTGTCTTTGAAGCAGCAGAGAACAAGCTTGCTTGATCCTAAATATGGCATCCCTTCAAATATGCAAACATGGCTGTCATGTCACACCTTAACCATCTCTTCTCCAGGCTAATCACTTCTCGGCCTTTTGACTATGATCAACTGTAGTAATCATTACCACATAATTCTTGTAAACTAGTTCTTCTTCTGTTTGCATAGACCAGAAAATGTTAAACCAGCATCAACTCCTCTTTTTGAGGTGCAAAGTGGGAGGGAAATGGGAGGAATATACAGTTCTCACCTCACAACCAACATTAGCCCAAGTGGGTCATGCTCAGGGTTGGCCCAAGACACTTTGCCGCCTGAGAGAGAATAACAAATGCTGACCAAATAGTCAATGAAATCAAAAGTGCACAGCACCTGGAGTCAGCCAAATTATTTTAGCAAACAAGGCAGAAAGTCCTTCTAACACCTCTCCCCAACCATGGGAGTAAAAGCAGAACCACTAAGTAAGCAATTACAGATTTGCTGACACTGTCAAGTCTACTGCTTGAGGCAGGTACCTCATTCTCCCCAATAAATACAGCTGGTCCTAGCCGAGTTTACTCCCCTTCAAGACGGGGAAACCAAAACCATCAAATTCTATCTCCTCTTCCATTTTTTACTCTCTGTCCACCTCCAACCAAACTGGCTGCTGCCACACTACAGAATCAATGCAATTTGGCACCTCTTTAACTGTCATGGCTTTATGCTATGGAATCCTGGGATTTTTAGTTCATTGCAGGTTATTTGTAGTTTATTATGACATCAGAACTCTCTGACAAAGAAAGCTAAATAGCTCTTTTGTTGTTTCAGGGGTTTCAAGGCCTAAAAGCAACAAGGCTTAGGGTTGTGGCTCTGTCTGCCTTTGTCCCTGGCCTTGCAGAACATGAGCTTCCAACCAGCAGGACTACAAATCCCATGTGATGTATGAGAAAGATTAAGGGCATCAAATTTTGTTTTTATTTTCCTGGTTTGACAGAATTAATGCCAACTCTGTAACTTATACTTTCTATCTGTGCCTGAAGGGCAAGTGGGTCCTTCATGTAGTTATACAGTCTGCCCTCTGTATCCACAGACTCTTGATCCATGGATTCAACCATCCACAGTTTGAAAATATATTTAAAATATAAATTCAAAAAAGCACACCTTGATTTTGCCATTTTACAGAAGGGACGCCATTTTACCACACCACTGTATTTAATGGGACTTGAGCATCCATAGATTTTGGTATCCATGGGGGTCCTGGAACCAAACCCCAGATGATACTAAGGGCCCACTGCATCCCTTTTCTATAAAATTCTCTAACTTAGAATTATTATTATTATTACTATTATATTTATTTGTATCCCACTCTTTTCCAAGAACTAAGAATCAGAGCAGCTCAGAATATTAAAAGAGCAGTACAGTACAAAACATACAAAAGTGGCACATTAAAATGGAATAAAATTATTACAATATTAAAATAGTTTGGCCTTGGCTTGGCCCAGTTCTTCCTTTGGTTGGCAAGTGAAGTACCAACAGAAGTCCCCAGCAATGTCCCAATGCATTGCTAAGATGTGATACGAGGGGTATTCAAGTTTTAATGATCACCTCTTTAAAAAATTGACAGAAAGTTTGTTTTGATTTTTAGTTGTTAACTTATCTTTATGTAGTCACTATCTAGATGTATACATTTTTCCCAGCGTATCTTCACCCTCCAAATACCTGATATTGTAGAAATCTGCAGATTGAGCCAGACAAGGATTTTACACTTTAGTCACTTCTGGCAGAGCCAGTCACAAAAATAAAGGATGCAATGAGCTGATTTTCTCAGCAACATGAACTTACGGACCAATGATGACACTGACAAAATTTCATCAATATGCCATAATAACTTCCGGGTGATAATTATTACTTTACGATACCCCCTCATAAGGCGCAATCTGCAAACTTCTACAATATCAGGTATTCGGAGGGTCAAGATATGCTGGGAAAAATGTGTAAATCTAGACAGTGACTACATAGAGATAAGTCAACAACTACAAATCAAAACAAACTTTCTGTCAATTTTTTTAAAAAGGTGATCATTCAAACTTTTGGATTTCCCTTCATAAGTCAGTCATCAGGTGGTGGCAGCCAGTTCTTTAGATCAGTGATTCTCAAAATTCGACCCTCTGGATGCTTTGGACTTCAGCTCCCAGAATTCCTGACTTTTGGCCAAAGCTGACTGGAGCTCCTGGGAGTTGAAGTCCAAAACACTTGGTGGACCAAAGTTTGGGAACCACAGCTTTGGATAAAAGGTGGTCTCAAGGGGTCCCATCCAGTTCAGCAGGAAAGGAGGGGGGACCCTCAGGGTTTGCTTAGCATGTTTCTTCTGATGAGGTTTGCCACAGACACCCTCTGAAGCTGAGAGTGTGTGACTTGACACGGTCGCCCAGCGGTGGGGGAATATACTAAAACAAATGACAATATTTGCTCATAAGGAAACCATACTTGCCCATAGAGAAAGACAGGGAAATACTTCCTCATAGGGAAATATAGGAGAATACTTGTCCATAGGACAACATAGAATACTTACTCTATGTTTTGGGCAAGTATTCTCCTATGTATCTCTATGGGCATGCATTCCCCAGTGTTTCCCTATGGGCAAGTGCAGTGGTCCTTCCACATTCACTGGGGTTAGGGGTGATGGAACACTATGAATGTGGAAAAACTGCAAATAAAATAAACTCTATTTTTCTTACCTAAGAGAACACCTCTTTAGGAATCTCCAGGTCCTCCAGTGCAATTCTATGGTCGACATCTGACAGAGGCTGATCACAGAATCATGTTGGAGGACCTACAAATGCCTAGAGATGTGTTTTCTCTGGGAATCTCTAGGCACAAATCTATGGTCAATTTCTGGCAGAGTTGTGCTGGAGGACCTAGAGATTCCCAGAGAGAACACATTAATCAAAACTGCAAATAATCAAATCTGTGAAAGTCAAAGCTGCAAATGTGGAGGGCCAACTGTACTGTCATTTATTTTAGTTCGCCCGCCCAGCGTGTGTAGAAATCAGAGAATCCCACTTCATGAAGCCACAGCAGTTAAAATGGTGTCGAACTGCATTAATCCTGAGGTGTAGAGAGGCCGCCGTAACCAGGATGAGCAGATGTCTTCACTGCACAGGAGGACCAGGCATCGCAAAACGGAAGGCATTGAAGAATCATAGAAAGAAGGAAATTAGTACAAACTCCAATCACCTTTACTCCAGTGATTGGACGGTCTTCTGCCTTGTGGCAATAACAAGTACATTTCTGTACTTCTTACTAATGTACTAAGCGGTTTAAAATGTGTAAACTAATTGCCCCCAACAAGCTGGGGGCTCATTTTAGTGACATACAAAAGGATGCCAGGCTGAGTTGACCCTGAGCCCCTGGCTGCTATTGAACTCACAGCCTTCTGGTTTGTGAGTGAATGGCTGCAGTACAGGCATTTAACCGCTGTGCCACCACGTTTATCGTCACAAGTCTTGCAACCATGGTCCAAAACACACTGCAGAAATAATCCAGTCTGAGACCGCTTTAACTAATAATAATAATAATAATAATAATCTTTATTTCTAGCCTGCTCCTCTGTGAGTACAATCGGAGCGGGGTACAACAAGATTAAAACATACAAATTAAAACATTTCATTGAACCATTCCCAACTACCCACCCCTTAAAAATAAATTAAATTAGCAATAATTTAAAATCAACAACATTAAAAACATGATTCATCCTCCATAGTTCTTACATTGAGGAAAAAATAGCACCAGGCAAGGGGTCAAATTCAATTTATAGGTCCCATTCGGAGCTGGGATCTAAGAGGTGTCAGGGAAGGCCTGCCGGAAGAGATGCGTCTTCAGAGCTTTTTTAAAGCAATCAAGAGATGTTATAAGGCGCATCTCATCCGGCAGACCATTCCAAAGTTTGGGAGCGGTCGCGGAAAAAGTCCTCTGGGAGGTCTGCGACAGCCTAGTTTTCACAGTTTTAACTGCCCTCGCTCAAGGCTAGGGAATTCTGGGAACTGTCATACTGTGGTGCCAGAGCTCTCTCTGACAGAGAAGGCAAGATGTCTCACAAAACTACAGTTCCCAAAATTTCCCTAGCATTGAGCCAGGGCAGTTAAAGCGGTCTCAAACTGGATTATCTCTGCTGTGTGTTTTGGACCCATTTCAGAACAGTTCTTTCTCTGTGAAGTCGAAGGCTTTCATGGCTGGTGTCCATAGTTTTTTGTGGGTTTTTCAGGCTATGTGGCCATGTTCTAGAAGAGTTTTTATTCCTGACGTTTCGCCAGCATCTGTGGCTGGCATCTTCAGAGCATTCTAGATTAGAAAGTTGTGCCTAAAATTAGGGAGCAAAACCAAGGAAGTGATATATATGAATATATATGAGTAAAATATATTCTCTGTTAGAAATAAACGCTTCAAGAACATGGCCAAATAGCCTGAAAAACCCACAAAAAAAGTCTTTTCTCTTTCTGGAAGGAGAGTACTTTCTCCAAACACCAAACTCTGGTCCTTCAGATGTTTTGGACTTTGGCTCCCAGAATTCCTGGCTGCTGCCCCAAGCTAGCTGGGGCTTCTGGGAATTTAAGTCCAAAAACACTTGTGAGACCCAATGTTTGGTAATCAATGCTTTAAATAATAACACAATCATAAAGACTTGGAAAAGACCTCAAGGTCGGCCCAGTCCAACTCTGCCATGCAGGAAGTCAGAATCAAAGGGAAAACATTCGGACAGCTAAAAACATAACTACAACAAAGCTAACTAAATGAAATTCAGCACGGATAAATGTAAGGTACTGCACTTAGGGCGGAAAGATGAACTGCACAGATATAGGATGGGGGACAGCTGAGTGAAGGAGACTCCATGTGAAAAGGATCTAGGAGTCCAAGTAGACCACAAGTTGAACATGAGTCAACAGTGTGATGCGGCAGCTAAAAAGGCCAATGCAATTTTAGGCTGCATCAATAGAAGTATAGTGTCTAGATCAAGGGAAGTAATAGTGCCACTCTGTTCTGCTTTGGTCAGGCCCCACCTGGAATACTGTGTCCAGTTCTGGGCACCACAATTCAAAAAGGATGTGGAGAAACTGGAGCGTGTCCAAAGGAGGGCAACTAAGATGGTGAAGGGTCTGGAAACCTTGCCCTATGAAGAACGCCTTAGGGAGCTGGGGATGTTTAGCCTGGAGAAGAGAAGGTTAAGAGGTGATATGATCGCCCTGTTCAAATACTTGAAGGGATGTCACATTGAGGAGGGAGCAAGCTTTTTTTCTGCTGCTCCAGAGATCAAGGCCTGGAGCCGCCCCACTTCTTTCCAACCGGCCTTCAAGCCTGGAGAGTACCTCAGGGAAACAGGAGGCAGGCCTTCTTAATATCTTCCTGCTCCACAGCCGCCGCTTCCTTCTCCTTCTCCTCCTTTTTCAAGCCAAAAGCCACCAGGCCCGACTTTTCAGTATTCTCGAACCACACTTACGCCCCCGGACCCTCGCAAACCCCGCGTCGCGACTAGGCCCTACGCAAACCTACCAGTGACCCCTACGGCGGTGGCCCGGTCGACCCCACTCAAAGGGAGAGATTGAGGCGAGGAGGAATAAAGGCCACTCTCGGCCACCTTACCTCCTTCAATTAAGAGGACTCCGTCCTGTGGGCCGGAAGTCCCCGCCGGAAAGGCACCTTTTCTCTCCCCAGTTGCTTGCTCCAGCCGCCGCCGCCGTTACCACACACCAGGCGTTGTCCGGAACTAGCCGGCGACCGCGCGAGGGCCCCTGGGACCTGTAGTCCTCTTGTCTTGCGCGACTACCACTCCCGAGATGCATTGCGGGAGAGAAAGGAAAGGGAGGGGGAGGAGGAGGGAAGGGGGGAAAGGAGGCAAAGGGAGGGCGGGGGAGGAGTCGCCCAATGAGAAGCGCCGCGTCGGGGAGTGGGCGTGGCCTTTCCCATATAAGGAAGGCAAGGGGCGGGGAGGGAGGGGCGGTGGAGTAAAAGCCTCGGAGGCGCAGCAGAGGCGCCAGAAAGAGTCCCTGAGGCTCCGGCGAAGGCTGCGGAAGAAGAGCAAAGAGAAAGGGGCCACATCTGGGAACATCTGCGACGCTCCTCTCACTCCAGGTAAGAAGCACCTGCCGCCTCTGCACGCAGCTTCCTTTTTATTCTTTATTCATTCATTTCAATTTTTTTTTTTTTGGTGTGCCGCCTTTCTCCCAAGAAGGGACCCAAGGCGGCTCACAAGATTTTTTTTTTTAAAAAAAACTTTAATAACAAGCGATTAAAATCAACTAGTTTAAATCAATATAAAATTAACATTTAAATAAAAATATTCTATACAGAAAGCTTTGCCCACTTTTTTCTCCTTTTCACTTTATTTATTGTTTATTGTTCTCTTTATTTATTATTAGTTATATTACTATAATGTAGTACTATATTTTATTAATGACATATACACATTATATAATGTAAATATTAATACGTGTGGTATATTATATATATCATATCTATATATATAATATTAAAGTATGTCAAATATATATTATATATAAAATATATATTATATATATAGTTAAGCATTATATATATATTATAATATTATATATTATTATATAAAATATTACATATCATTAATATATAATATTTACTATTACAATATAATAGTATAATATATTGTTTGGCAGCGAGCCTTTTCTGAGCCAATGCTGGATCCTTGGTAGGATCTATAGCCCTGCTGGGAGAGGCTTCTTTTGCTGTAAGCCTATTGGGACAGGTGGTTCCTGCCCTATCCCACTGGGAGATATCCCTATGGCATCCTATTGGGATGTGTCCTTCCTCTGTCTCACTTTCCCACTGGGATACATTCACACTAGATCCTCTTGGGATAGATTCACGCCACATTACACTGGGACGGATTCCTATTGTATCCTGTTGGGATAATGTTCATCCCATATTCCACTGGGATATATTCTTATTCTATTGGGATGCATTCTTTCTATATCCCACTGGGATATAGTCCTAATGTATCCTATTGGGATATATTCATCCCATAGTCTACTGAGATATATTCCCATTGTATCAGATATATTCATCCCATATTCCACTGAAATATATTCCTATTGTATCCTATTGGGATATATTCATCCCATAGTCTACTGAGATATATTCCTATTATATCTTATTGGGATATATTCTTGCAATATTCATGCTCTGTCCTATTAGGATATATTCTTACCATATCCCATTGGGATATATTCATGCTATATCCCACTGTCTTGCTATATATCCTACTGGGATATATTCTTGCTATTGGAATATAGCTTTGATATATATGAAATTTGATATATATCCTACTGGAATATATTCTCCATCCCACTGGTGTATATTCTTTCTATATCCCACTGGAACATATTCCTATTATATCCCTCTGAAATATATTCTTACTTATCCCACTGGGACATATCTTTACATCTCTCCTTCCCCCCCCCCCCCATCACAGTGTTTAACAGCCATATTGCAAATTAGATTTCTCTCTCTCTCTCTCTCTGTTTAAAGACACGTGCAGTCATTTTTTTCCCCTGTATCAGTTTTGTCAGATACCTTGATTTTGTGGAACAATTGGGAGGAAATCCTCCTTTTGCTCTGCTGAAAGCAGAACACGGTTCTCACCCTTTGCCATTCTCTGTAAGGCACAATTCACGTGGACTGAGACTCCTTTACTGTCATTTACTGAGCAAGAGTCGAAATGTATGCTGATGATGCTCTGAAATGGCATGGGGTCTGTGTGTGTATGTTTAAGTAAAGTCAACATTAATTTTCCATAATGCACGGTTCATTTAGAAAAACATACTCTTGTTTTTTTACTCAGTATCGGTATTTAGCCCTTGCTCATCCTATGGTTTTATGTTTTCCACATTGCTGGTTTTCCTAAAAGGAGAGTTGGGTTTGATGTGTCCCCTTTAAAGTCTTATACAGAATGCCAATCCATTGAAATGGTCACTACCTTTTGCAAATGGAGTATTTGTCTCCGTTGATGTGAACAGAATCTTTATAATAAAGAAATTTGTCACTGACTTCAAGTTGGGTTACTGTTTAGTACTTGCAGATGCTTTTAAGGAAAAGCAAGAAGACAATACGTAATCTCTCTCACAGTGGAAATAAGGAGATTGAAGTAATGTGGAGAGGGAAAGAATATATGGTTTGGTTTTTGCAAGATTTGGCTCTGCAGTGTTATTAAGGCTATATATGATGAAGTGGATATAGTCAGTAAAAGTGTATGCCAAATAAAACTTATTTGTCTTTAAGATGCCACAGGAATCTTTGTTCTTGCTGCAACAGGGTAACACCACCCCCTTAAATTGTTACTAAGGTTACGATCGAACACATAACTTCATTGGGAGCAGGTTCCACTGGACACTGTGGGGCTTACGTTTGTGTAAATATGTGCAGGCACCAGGTTGGATGCGGAGACACTTGAATTTGCCTGCCGATCTTGGAAATGTTTAAGTGGAGCAAAACCTATTAGTTCAATGGGACCTAAGCCAAGGTTAATGGGCACAGGCTCATTATAGTGATTTATTCATATTAATCCAAGAGGATCTATATACTGTATAAGCAGTTTGCCTGTGAAGGTTGGTTCATCTGTATCACATTTGATGGGAATTGAGAAGTATTGCATTGACTTGTAAATTACAAAACCAGAAGTTGGCATTCAAAATAGGACAGGGGTGGGGAAGGGATCTTATCTCTTGCTTCAGGAGACTAAGACCATCATCTGTTGGGAATAAGAGAGATCATCTGAGCAAAAGAGCAACGTTACCTTTTGAAGCTGTTGGCTGTGCACTGTGTCAATGAGACATCAGCTACAGGGGACAACAATATAGTGTGAAGCCCCATCACCTTTTCTGTTTGAGGCAGTGAAGTGGGGAAACGAGGCTGTTATGAAATGTATTTGAATGCTGAACCTTTAAAAAAGAAAAACCTCCTCAGCATCCTAGGCTTTGTGTTGTGTCCTTTTTTCCACACGCGTGCTATTCATCCCTATTTACCAGGGTGGATCCTGACCCTCTGTGATGCGATGTTGCATAAAGACCAATGTTCTAATCCAGTAATGGACAGCATGGAAAGATGTTTCAAATGTCAAACTGCCAACATACCACTTTTGAGAGCATTTCGACAATGTTAAGGATTACCATCAGATTTTTAGCTGTCTCAAAAACCAGATGCTGGCATTTTCGTAGTGCTGACACTTGATTTCAGACCTGGATTTCTGCCAAAATAAAGTTATTATCAGGGTGGCCAGTGTCTAGATGAAAATAAAAGCTGGTCTGGGGTTTTGTTTCAGTGGAAATGTTTGTAAAATAAACAGCACAATCCTGAGATGGTTTACTTAGAAGTAAACCATACCAAATTTAGTGGAACCTACCTCATGCCCCATGTTTAAAATGTGGCCAATATCCAAGTAAGAATTG
The DNA here is from genome assembly GCA_034509955.1 of Urosaurus nigricauda. Lineage (NCBI taxonomy): Eukaryota > Metazoa > Chordata > Lepidosauria > Squamata > Phrynosomatidae > Urosaurus > Urosaurus nigricauda. The sequence continues at coordinate 258,113,119 of JAOEGL010000003.1, forward strand.
TTTGTGATTGCAGAAAGGGTGAAGACATTAGTAAACTACTGTAGCAAACCATGCATGAAGATGCACTCCATATGAATTAGATGCAATGGACATACAGAAAACTGCTGAGCCTAGCATGACCTACGCTACAATGGAGGCTTGTGCACTTGTATGTCGAACTTCACCTGGTGCTTTGGGAAGGGCTGTATTTCATTGTTTAGTGTTGAAGATCCCCTGGTTTAGTTTTCAAGATTTCCAGGCAAGGCTCATACTGAGTTGATGAACTGATTCAATGCAAGGCAGCGTCTCTGCATCAGCTTGCTTGCTAAGGATGTGGCATTATTACAGTTTTCTGGTAGTTGTGCTAGTGCATATGATCCTCCTTTTCTCTGTCCAATTTGTGTGAGATGATGGAAATCTTTATGAATGTTAGTGCTGCACTGGGCCTATTGCCCAGTGAAAGGTATCTTAGTTGTTTAACTGGGTAGGATTAATTAATTGGCTGCCTTTATTCCTGTGCTGGGAGACAGGTAGAATGTAAAATAAATAAATAAGTTAATCATGAACTGATCATTTTAAATCTGTATATGTATGAAGAAAAGCAACTCTTCTAAGCACAGTTCTTTCATTGTAAGACCAGGAATTGGTAAGCTCTTTAATGTCAAAGGCCATTTTCCCTGAGCTATCTCTCAGGGGCCATCTTATTTTTTGCCTTTCTTCTTGTCCCTGGTTCCATTGGCTGCAGGGACAAGGACAAATCACTCTTATTGGCAGTCTGAACTGATAATTTAAGAGTCTGAAATGATTTTAAGAGCCACAGATGATTGCTTACCCCAGTTTTAGCTGATGCAAGAAGCATTTGGAGAATGCCATAGAAGGAACATCTTCTTCATTCACAACAGGAGGGAATACCACTTCTGAGAGAGCAACCCTCACCTGCCAGTTTTATAAGTATGTATGTAAGAAAAATATTCTACTTAATGAAAGGAAAACCATCTTAGTAAATTGTAGTTGATTAATTACATCAAGTCTCTTTGAACTCTATGATTTGAACAGTCAACCAAAGGTTGTTGCTTTGTATCAAACCCAATGTTCTCTGGATTGCCACAGTGCTCTCTCTGATAGACTCACACTCACATACTACTTCCTGCACTGGTTAACATGGTTTTTCTGACCCCCCCCCCTAAAAATATATATTGCATAGCTGTTCCCAAGGACATGTAAGGGAAGCAACCACCAGAGGGGGAGAATATACTGCTTAGTCTATAAGTCTATTCAAGCTGAAGGAATCTGCTCTGATTATGTGGACCTTCCACCAGTATGCATACTCCAGGTCAGATGTGGACCACAAGCACTTTGTATGCTGCACTTGCTAGACAGCTAGAAGTACATTTGATAAAATGTTTTTAAAAAACTACAAGCAGGGGCCTTTTCATGCTAATACTTACAGCAGTTTGAATCTACTTTAACTGCCACAGTTCAATCTTAAAGAAATCCTGAGACTGGTAGTTTAGAAAGACAGTAGAGCTTTTTGGGAGAGAATTCTAAATACTTAATGAAACTACAAATCGCAGGATTCCACACAATAGATCCATGGCAATTATGTGTAATAGTGGTATAGAATGATAGGGTCTTTTCTGTGGAAAAAGGGAGAAGTCCACAGATGTTGCCTCAATTAGCCTCTTAGTTCTTATTCCTTTATTGGATTTATATCCCACATTCCTCATAAAAACTGGGGTGTCAATGGGCAAGTCAAGTGTCAGATTTTGGATTTTAGCCCTGTATGATAAGAGTGGAAAAAACAAACAAACCAAAAAGTGTGCAAATGTTAACATATTTAATAGAGTGGTAGCTCCCTTGAGTTTGCTTTGAGTAAATGAGGATAGAATTATGGATCAAATATTTAAGCTTAGGAAGTTTCAGGAGACCACTAGGTAAGTACATGTGAGCTATTCCCGCACACTCGGGTCCTCTGGGAGGAACCTACTGCAGCCAAAGAAAACCAGACTTGTGGCAATCTCCCAGAGGACCTTTTCAGCTGCCGCTCCAAAAATATGGAATGACTTGCCGGAGGAGATCCGCCATACAACATCGTTGGAGGCCTTCAAGAAGGCGATAAAGATGAATCTCTTCTGGCAGGCCTTCCCTAACTGACCTCCTCAGACTTTTTAATAGTCCATTTGCCTCATTGCCCCCATTGGATTTTTCCAGTTTTATTGTGAATCTTAATTTGATGCTTATAAATATTGCTATTTTAGATTATTGTTTTTATGCTGTATTGTATTGTATTGGATTGTATTGTTTTTTTGTGGTTTTTTTTTTTTTTGCTGATCTTACTGCCTCGATCCAACACAGGGAGAGGCGGGATACAAATAAATATGTTATTATTATATTATTCTGAGTGTCTGAAGCAGAATATCAATATAACTCTTAGCATCAATAGTAAGAATATTAATAAAACAACTGATTACAAGAAAAGAGATTAGGAAGAGGCCTTTACTGTAAATTCTTTGGCAGTGGAAAATAGCATCTTGGAAAGTGATGGCCTCTCCTTCTTTGGAAGCTTTTAAACAGAAGTTAGATAGTTTGCTCTAAGAAGTGCTTTACTTGTATATTCCCTGTATGACAGAGAGTTGTATACTTGTGTATCCTACATGACAGGTGGCCTTGGTGTTCCTTTCCAACTCTGATTATATGAGAGCTGGGCACAATAATTCAAAAAGGATGTTGACAAGCTGGAGCATGTCCAGAAGAGGACAACCAAAATGGTGCAATGTCTGGTAACCAATCCCTGTGAGCAGAGACTTAGGGACCTAGGCATGTTTAGCCTGGAGAAGAGAAGGTTAAGAGATGATATGATAGCCCTGTTCAGATATTTGAAGGGATGTCATATTGAGGAAGGAGCAAGCTTGCTTTCTGCTGCTCCAGAGACTAGGGACCAGAACAATGGATGCGAGCTCCAGGAATAAAGATCCCACCTGCATGGCAGAGGGGTGGACTGGATGGCTCTTGGGGTCTCTTTCAACTCTATGATTAGTAAATACTTTCTTAAAAGCAGAAAAGTGAACCACTATGATCTGAAATATATAGATTGATGGTAGGAAAATTAGGAGAATATCATGTATATTAAGTCACCTGTTGTGGTTAGTTTATACTGATGTGAACGAATTGCCCTCATTTCTTTTTTGTTAATAGGATGTACAGCTTCATGTGGCACTTTTTTTTTTATAAATACATATTCTGGGAATCCAATTCTGGATAAAAAGTTAGACCCTATATTCACAGTGTGGGCTGCCTTCAAACACTTCACTTCATAGAAAGACAGAGAAATATATAGTGTGTGAGATGTTTCTGTCTAACACAAACACCACAGGTGAGCAACTTTTTAAGTTCAAGTGGCCCCGTTTTTGTTCTCAAGGACTCATAGCAGGGTCCACCTAGACTGAATTGGAGGCAGGTAGGGAAGGCAATAACCAGAGGGGGTGTATATACTGGTTAGTCTAAAAGTCTATTTCCCATTTTGATTTTCAAACAGTGTTTTGAGTTGGAGTGGTTTTATTGCATTAGCCACGAAATATCACTACCATGTAGAGAGGTAAAATGCCATGTTTGACTCCATTTCTGTTATATAGGGGCATAAGCAGAGCCTGTGTGCTGCCTGCAGGCTGAACTTTTCCTGTACCTGATACACACACACAAAAATACATCCTAGCAAAAGTACCAGGACTCACATGGGTTGAAGTGGCTGTGCTCAATTTATGACTGGAGATGAGGAAGTCCTATAAATTTGTCCCTCATGACCAGTTTCAAACCATCTTGATTTCAAAATTATGTATTGGTTAGGACTACTACCTAGTGACTGAAATCTGATCAATAGAATTCAAACACATAGATATGTATGTGTTAATTAAAATTAATTACAACATTTAAAAAAGAACCAAAAGTAACTTAGAACTATTTTTAAATGTGCATGCCAAGTTTGAGATGTCCAGGATTTGTCACCTTGGAGGCTATAACAGAGACATTCTCGTTTATTATTACCAAAGAGGGCTGATTTGTAGATCTTAACAGCTATTCCACAGAGGAAAAGGACACATGCAGAATGCAGTCCTGTGCACATCTTTTTTCTTGGGAGTGACTCCCTTTAAATTGATGCTTATTTCTCACATGCATAAATTTGGGGCATCCTTTCTTCATCTTCATGAAAATATTTGGGAGAATTATTTTTCAAGGGAGCCATTGCTTTTAAAATCACTTTCCAGTTGCCTGAATCCTTGGATTTCCTTTATACCTTTACCTGAGTAGCAAGAATTGACTAGTTCTACAATTTACAGATTGGAGACCTTCAGTCTATAAGGAATAGAAACCCTTGAGAATGAAGCAAGATCAAGCTCCTGTTCCAGGAACGAAGGCAGGAACAGTATGAGGTCACTTCCTGGTCTCACTTCCAACTTTTCCAGACAAGTTTTTGGCCATGTTTTGAAAAGTGAAAAATTTTGCTCCCTCCCAAATTAAAGGGGTGGTGATATTTGGCTTGGCAATCACAACTTTGTCATTCTGGTCATTCATGCTTTAGATCTTGGTAGGAATTTGACAAGCATGTATATATGTTGAACTCAAAGTTGCTTTCAACTGATAATTGATATTGTACTGGGACAGAAATGGAAGCAATGGCTTTTAGTGTTATTGTTTGTGGTTAAGACTACTTCAACTTACAGAGCTCCTATGAAACCTTCAAGCCCCAGTCATCAACATCCCTGCTCAGGTGGTTGCAGATTTATTCCTTTATTGAATCAATTCATCTGCGATGCAGTTTCCTTGTTATCCTACTGATTTATCCACTTTAACAAGCATGGTAATCTTCCCAGTGAGTCATGTTGTCTCACGATATGTCCAAACTCAAATGGTCTCAATCATCTTGGCTTTAAGTGAGTTCTCCAGAACCTTTCAGTCTCAAATGAGTTAATTTTCTTTCTGTCATCTTTCTTCACTACCCAGTTCTCATACCTATACATAGTAATGAGAAATATAATGGCTTGGATGATTCTGATTTCAGTGCTCTCCTGTATATCTTTAAAGTTTAGGATCTTGTCTTTCATGGCTGCACTTCCCATTACTAGTTTTCTTATTTCTTGACTGCAGTTCCTGTTCCTGTCAATGTTTGATCCAAGGTACAGGTTTGTTTACCACCCTCCTTCTTTAACCCCCCCCCCCCCATGCTCTTTCTGTTGATGAGAGTATCTATTTGTGCTCAGTTGCTCATGCTGTGTAGACAATATGACAGATGTTCTTTTTGGAATGAGCAATGCTGGTTTAATCTTGTATCAGTTCACATAAACCTAGAATTAAGATTTGAACAGTAGTTTAATTTACGTGACTTGATGTGCCTTGGCAGCAGAAATGTTCTCCTTTTTCTAGCTCTGTTCTTATAACTTTTGCCTAGTCTTTATTTTGATTTTGGGACAGGTGTAGTTGTAAGATTTCCAGTGGCTACATAATTGCTAAGAAGTCTTTTGAGTCCAGTTTGATGAACTGTATCAGTATAATGTAATGTATCTTCAAACAATTTTTTTTTTAAAAAAATCTTTTTATATAAAGATTTGTTCTACTACAGGTCATCTGCGTCTTTTAATGAATTAGGTATTTGGATCTATTTTTAAACAGAATGAGGAAAGTGTCTTTACAGATTTCCTTTTACTGTCTGAATCACTTAATTTTTTTCATTTGTGGTTGATAGTGAGCAGAATGGTTGAAATAGCAGTAAAGTTCAGCTTTATTTGAACAAAGTGGTGAAAGAATTGTTTACTTGCTTTAAAGATATAAGTAACTTAATAAGCTGGTGTTACACTCATAGTAGGAGGGAAGTAGGAGATTCCTGTGAGTAACTGGCTGACCACAGTAAGGAAAGGGTATGCTGGATGAGATAATATGTTGGTGCAAAAGAACAGGATTGTCTTTATTAGTAGCATTTAACAAAAAGATGGAGATTAGCAAATTTGCTCTTCCTACACATGCGCACGCACACAGGCACATACATACACACAGAGAGAGAGCGAGAGAGAGATATATACAGAGGAATTATCCTTTGGTTACTTTGTGGCTCAGAGGACTCCAGGTTTTCCTTTGCTATTGTTTCTCAGAGGAAGCAATTGTATCAGTTTTCATCTCAATTTAAGAAACTGTTTAGTTTTCAATGACTATTTGCGGTTTATGACTTATTCTGCACAGAATGTAGTTATATTTTATCAGGAAAAAAAATGTCATCTGCCCAAGAGATAACCTTTTCGTGCAGAAATTCCTATGCAAAAATGCTGTTTTCTGCAAAGAAAATGCATAGTGCTTTGAGCATTGGACTACGACTCTAGAGACCAGGGTTTGAATCCCAGCGCAGGCACGTAAACCCACTGGGTGACCTTGGGCAGGTCGCACTTTCTCAGCCTCAGAGGATGGCAATGGCAAACCCCTTCTGAAAAAAACCTACCAAGAAAACACCATGATATGTTTGCCTTAGGGTTGCTGTAAGTGAGAAGCAATTTGAAGGCACAGAACAATAACAAAAAATGATAATCAACCACATGTAAAATTTGTATAGGCCAAGTCCTGAACTGCAAAAATTCTCATCAATCCAGGATTGTTCTCATTAGGGTTTCTAGACACAAGAAACACATTTCTTTACCATTTTTTTAGTATTCCCATCCCTAGTGTTTGCCCCAAGCCAAATAATCTATCCAAACACTTAATGTTTCTCACAGTAGGCAAGATTTTATGTTAAATGAATGGACTTTCCCCTTCTCCCTTAGTATCTATGCTTTCTCTGTCTCAGCAAGAAGGCAATGACAATCCCCCTCTGAAGAAACTTACAAAGAAAACCCTGCAATAGGTTCTCCTTAGGGTTTCCATAAGTGGAAAATAACTTCAAGGCACACAACAAACCCTTTCCCCTCTGTCCTCTGGAGCAATTTTTCAGGGTGTAAGGAACTACAGTGAGGAAAGAGTAAAATTACTGTGTTCTCCTGATAGAAGCCATCCTATCAATAGGAAAACATAACATGATATCATTATGTATCTCTAGCATTAGCCTTGTTTATCACCTGACTTAGATGATCTATGAAAACTGGATTCTTGATTTTGGAAATAAAATGTCCAAAAGAAATTTTCTGTTAGTTTTTATAGTATAAATTGATGCAAGTAGGTTGGCTTTATAGTTACTAGAGAAGTACATTAATCTTACATTTTCTGGCTTGCATTAAAATAGTGTAATGAAACCTCTTCCCACTTAGATTTGTGAGGTGCCAAATCTTAATCCCTAAATTTTCCACAGGCAAATGATGAAATACAAAATATAAAGTCTGCTATAAATCAGAGTAATAAGATGCACTATACAGTTTGTGTAACTGTGGGTGTCTCATTTCTTTGCTGCTTTAATCAATATTTCAGCAACACTGAGCTTTTATGTGAGAAGTTTCTTGTCTATGGAACACCACAGTGCTAACATGTCCACCAGAGCAGCAGTCTTGCTGTGCCTGTTGAAAATGTTGGTTTACGGATACCTCGGTGCATCAGAACAAATGGATGGATTGTGCACAAATGAGCTTGTAGAATCATGTGCAGAGCCACTTCAGACTAAGGTAGAAGAGCATATTTTCAAATGTCTTTTTAAAATGTCTCTCTGAATCTAGTAAACTAGCACAGTAGGTAGAGGACTACTTTTATATTTCATTGCATATATAGAGTGTTTGTTGCTGTTAAGCACCTTCAGGTTGACCCTGCCTCATGGCAACCTTGTGGATGAGAAATCTCCAGGACTATCTTTCACTGCTCTAGTTAGGTTATGTAAATTTATATCCGAGACCTCCCTAATGCAGTCCATCCATCTACACTGTAGCATGCAGACTTCCTCTTTCTACTTCCCACCACCTTTCCTGGCATTATTATTTTTTCCGATGAGTCATGTCTTTTCATGGTGCGTCCAAAGTCCAACAGCCTCACTTTGATTAAGGGTGGCTTCCAGGGAGATTTCAGGCTTCAACTGTTCAAGGACACCTCATTTTTTTTCTCCCTCTGTGTGTGTGTGTTTGGCTGTCCACAGTATCCTTAGCACTCCACATCACATCTCAAATGAATTGATTTTCCTCCTGTCTTCTTTCTTCACTATCCATACATGGTAATGTGGAATACAGTGGCTTGTATGGAGTTGAAGGCTTTCATGGCCAGCATCCATAGTTTTTTGTGGAGCTTTCGGGCTATGTGGCCATGTTCTGGAAGAGTTCCTTTCTGACGTTTCGCCAACATCTGTGGCTGACATCTTCAGAGAATGATAGCCTGGAAAAGGATGGCCTGTATGATTCTGACTTCAGTGCTTGGTTGTGTCAGTCTTCTTCTTTATAGATGTTTGATCCAAAGTATGAGCATTCTTTCACTATTTCCATTTCCTGATTGTCTGGGTTGATTAACCCAGTAATGATAAAAAGTGGAATGTGCAATCTGCCATGAAGTGTTGCAGCATGTCAATTTCCCATTTAGTGTGTCAGTTAGCCATACCTCCCCTCAGGATACTGCATTCCACTCTTCATCTAGTTTCACACACACATCATTACAATAGTGTCAGTATTCTGCAGCTGTTTAGCATGTGTTACCCTCACTGGACTGGTTTGGGGGTCTCATGGGTTTTTACTTCATTTCACCAGTCCCAGTGAAACTAGACACCAATGAGAAGGAGTGGGAGATATATGAAATGAATTGTTAATAACTGAAATAAAATAATTAAATTTCTGACCAATACTTCTGCAATGCCCAAGGAGATCTAAGAGCATGTATGACTGTACTGGTACAACAAGAGTGCAGCATGTTGCTTTTGCATATGCAATCTTTGCATCATAGTTTATATCCTTGGTACATGGACATGGTTATCTTTGGAACAGCTCTTTCTGGACAGGAGTTGCAGAATTTTAATGCCCTTGATCTCGGGCAGCTTTAAAAAACAATGTGATTTGAGAAACGACATTAATGACAAAAATTTCTTTATAGGTTGTTATTTATAGAGTCCATATTATGAGAAACTTCTATGGAACTACAGTAGCTTCAGGGGATCCCCTATGGCCTGTTTATGGAGAGTTTTCTTCTAATCCTCTTAGCTCTTTCTTGGGCATGGTTCAACCAAGAGAACTAAAAGAACTGACATGAGAAAAGTCAGAGATCCATTTTTAACATTTCTTTAGAACGGGCACCTTCTGAAGGCTTCAGGACCATTTTGACATACATACCTGTTGCACTTTATTAGATGGTCTTCATCAACCTACCCTTCAGTACTCCTCCACATACCCAATTAAACTGAATCTCTAAGAATCTATGTGTGTGTGTGTGTGTGTGTGTGCGTGTGCAAGAAAAATTCTCTTATACAATCACCCCTCCATTTTTGCGGACTTGAAATCCATGTCCTTGCCCGTTCGCAGGTGGCAAATGGAGAGGGACAAAATGGGGCGTTCCCCTTCTGGCCATTCAAGCCAATGGGGCTTGAATATAGGCGAATTTCTGTTTTTGCCCGGATGTGTGTGTGTGTCTGGAATGTATCCCCCATGAAAATGGAGGGCCAACCTGTGGGTCTTGGTATCCACTGGGGTTTGGTTCCAGAACCACCCATGGATACCAAAATCTGTGGATGCTCATGTCACACTATATAGAATGGTGTAATAAATTGGTGACCCTTGTGACAATAGGAAAATCAAGGACTGGTTTTTTTTTTTTTAACTTATATTTTCAGGGCTGACAAAATGAGGCTCCATACTTTGTAGTGTCATGAAAAGGAAGCAGATTGTTAGTGTATTCTTGTCAGCTAGAAGAGGAACAAGTGCTTAGATTTTATCTATTTTCTTTCTTTTTGGTAATATTTAAAAATAAAATTTCTAGCTGTCAGTTTGCATCTTGGTTTCCTGGAAAAGTTTCTGTCTCCTGCTCTGCAACAGGCAGCAAATTATCTTGTCCCAATCCTCCTTGTTTGTGAGCTCCTATGTGAACTTACTTCTAGGTGGAAACCCAGAGATTGAATGGGATTCTTTAGCAGTTTCTGTGAAAACCCATCTTTGTCCTCCATTTTATCATCTTTTGAAAGCCCTTCTTTTGCTAGGAAAAGAAACAACAATATAAAGCCAATCTCTCTCTCCATTACAGAAGAATGTTATGGGCTTGCAGATTGCGATGAAGCATTTACTAGTAGAATGGCACTAAATTCTAGAGTAATCACTCTTTTCACAGGCAACTCATGAGGACAAGCTTTTTCTACAAGGCTGCTATAATGACTAATACACAGTAAATTTCAGCATTTGATCATGGGAGTTGAGGCGGGTGAGTTGTCCTCATTGTCAGGATTGTTAGAAACAGGCTTTTTGCCATTGAGCTAGTTTTGTCAGTAATAATTTACATTAATTACAAAGGCCTCTGGTGAAAAAAAAACCTTTATTCAATATTGTAGCTTTTCAATGAATTTTTGGCTGCTAAATTTGAAAAGCACAATAAAAATGTTGTACCACACACAGTTCACTCACAAACTTGATACTTTTTTTATCATTTCTGTTGTTAAAAGAACTGGCGAATGTAATATCGGAACCATTGGCAATAATCTTTGAGAACTCCTGGAGAACAGGAGAAGTCCCAGCAGACTGGAGGAGGGCAAACGTTGTGCCCATCTTCAAAAAAGGGAAAAAAGAGGATCCCAACAATTATCGTCCAGTTAGTCTGACATCAATTCCAGGAAAGATTCTAGAGCAGATCATTAAGCAGAGAGTCTGTGAACATTTAGAGGCCAATGCCATAATCACAAAAAGCCAACATGGGTTTCAGAGAAACAAGTCTTGCCAGACAAATCTGATCTCTTTTTTTGATAAAATTACCAGTTTGGTAGATGAAGGGAATGCTGTGGATATAGTATATCTTGATTTCAGTAAGGCCTTTGACAAGGTTCCCCATGACATTCTTGCAAACAAGCTCGTAAAATGTGGGCTAGACAAGGTAACCATTACATGGATTTGTAACTGGTTGACTGACCGAACTCAAAGGGTGCTCAACAATGGCTCCCTTTCATCCTGGAAAGAAGTGACCAGTGGGGTCCCACAGGGTTCTGTCCTGGGCCCAGTGCTATTCAATATCTTTATTAATGACTTGGATGACAGAATTGGGGGCATACTTATCAAATTTGCAGATGACACCAAATTAGGAGGAGTAGCCAATACTCCAGAAGACAGGATTGAAATTCAGAATGACCTGAATAGACTAGAAAGCTGGGCCAACGCTAACAAAATGAAATTCAATGCGGAGAAATGTAAGGTTCTGCACCTAGGGAGGAAAAATGAAATGCACAGATATAGGATGGGGGACATCTGGCTGAATGAAACTATGTGTGAAAGGGATCTAGGAGTCCAAGTAGACCATAAGTTGAACATGAGTCAGCAGTGTGATGCAGCAGCTAAAAAGGCCAATGCTATTTTAGGTTGCATCAATAGAAGTATAGTGTCTAGATCAAAGGAAGTAATAGTGCCTCTCTATTCTGCTTTGGTGAGGCCCCACCTGGAATACTGTGTCCAGTTCTGGGCACCACAATTCAAAAAGGATGTGGAGAAACTGGAGCGGGTCCAAAGGAGGGCAACTAAGATGGTGAAGGGTCTGGAAACCATGCCCTATGAGGAACGACTTAGAGAGCTGGGGATGTTTAGCCTGGAGAAGAGAAGGTTAAGAGGTGATATGATAGCCCTGTTCAAATATTTGAAGGGATGTCATATTGAGGAGGGAGCAGGCTTGTTTTCTGCTGCTCCAGAGACCAGAACGCGGAGCAATGGATGCAAGCTGCAGGAAAAGAGATTCCACCTCAACATTAGGAGGAACTTCCTGACAGTAAGGGCTGTTCGACGGTGGAACACACTCCCTCGGAGTGTGGTAGAGTCTCCATCCTTGGAGGTCTTTAAGCAGAGGCTGGATAGCCATCTGTCGGGGATGCTTTGACTGGGAGTTCCTGCATGGCAGGGGGTTGGACTGGATGGCCCTTGTGGTCTCTTCCAACTCTATGATTCTATGATTCTATGATTCTATGGTTACTCAGCTTGAATAAAGTGTGGGCGCTGATGTTTCAGTGTGATTTCTTTTAGTACCTTTGAATGGACTTTTGCATTCCATATCAGTGAATTAAAGCCTTTTGAAAATCTATTAGAAGACTTTAACCCCTTTCACACTCTTTGTAGCTATTTATTTATTTATTTTTGCAGGATCATTTCATTCAGTCATGTATTACACCATAGAAATGCCAAAGCAATCTGTAAAAAACAGTAGGATGGACCAAATCTCTATTTTAGAACATCAAATTCCTACAAAACCAGCATGCATTTTTAAAGTTTTTATCACACTCAGTTTTGCAGACCTGTGTTGTTACTCTTTTGATTTTCTATTCTGGCATAGATTCTTGGATACACTTGTCGGAGAGATGTCCTCTGCGGACTGTACATTCCTTGCTCTTCTACACCTGTCAGCTATTATCTAGCACATTTAAAACAATAGTCAAACATCTCCTTCTGGCAACATCCTTTTCCATATCTGAAGAACTGAAGCTGTCTGTTCACTGTATTGTAGTTTTCTCAGTGACTCAACCTGATGCCTAGTGACAGCTAATACATTTTAATGCTTAATTTAATTGGCTTTGTAAAGTTTCTTTTCTGGAATGCTTTCCTTCTGCCCATATTAAGGCAACAATTATTGCATTTAGTTGATGCATGGTTTACGTGAGGATCTATACTAACCCTTGCATTTTGGGAATGAAGTCACTGTGCTGTGTATGATTCAGGCTTCATACCCATGTGTGTGTCTGTGTCCTATTATGAAGTCTTGTTCCTTTTGCATTTTGCACTGACACTGGTTGGACAGATGCTTGGACAGTACATTTGTCACCCAAAAGCGTGCATTTGAAACCAACTGTTATGTTCTGCAACTGGGTTTAGCTCCAGAGTTCTCCAAGACTTTGTTTGATGCTATAACTTCATTGATGGTACTACTATAAGATAAGCTTTATTGCTGGTAAATGATGAGGCAGATAGTATAGAGCAGAGAAGCATTCTGGCCCTTTTGTTAATAGGGTCCAACATCCCTGCACAGCCAGTGATAGAATTGGGCCCCAAAACAACAAACTCTCCCCAAATTCTACAGGTGATGGCAATCCAGTTTCCCAGGGCTGGCTAAATTAGAAGACGCAGGTTGAAGTCAATAAAGATGAATTCCTAAGGAAATGCAGAAGGAAACAAAAACAAAGTATACATGCATGTCCTGTGATTAGCCTTCATCTATTTCCCAGACTGCCAAGCTAATGTTAAATCAATCAATTAATCAATCTAGCAAGGTCCATAATACAGATTAATTCATTCTGTGTCACTGGTCTGTTTGTAATGCCTCATGCTAGCAAGGACTCTAAATCCCATCTGTCTAGTGGCAGAGGCCCAACCCACTACACTAAGATTACAATATTAAACATCAAGGGCATCAATTAGCTTTATGTGAATACAACAGAGAAGAAAATTGCTTAGAGAGGTGGTTGGACCATTTGATGACAAGGAGGTTAAAGTGGTGTAAAGAAAAGTAGACTGTAGAAAACCAAATGTGATTCTTTGCATCTGTCTTCACCACAGAAGATGTGGGGCAAATATTCATGGCTGAAAGGAAGGGGAAATAATTCAAAGAACTGAAGAAAATAATGTTTATAAGAGATGATGTTCAGTACCAGAATGACAAACTGAAAACCAACAAATCACCAGGTGCTGAAGGTGTCTAACTGAGAATTCTTGAAGCATGCAAATGTCAAATTGCTGATTTTCTGATTCTGGTGTTAGAAAATGTCATAACATTGCAGCTGGGCAGTGAAATGATTTTCCCTTAGAGGCCCGGTTGGTGCCAATGTTGGCTGTATTTTGGGGCCAAGTTGAAAAATGGATTTTAAGGAAACCTTTGGTGGGGTCTGATGGTTTTATCCACTCATCAGAAATACACGATTTCCCCTTATTAAACTTGTTTTAATTTCTCAAATAGCCCAACATGTTTTTAGATTGTAAAATAAAACTGTAGTCTCTATGGTTTCACATTTAAAATCAAATGTAATGTATGTTGCCCTGAGTTCCTTGGCTATAGGATGTCATATAAATATTAAAATTTTAAAATAAATAATATAAGCTCAAATTTTTATTAATTCATTTATGTGATTTTATATTACACTTTTCTCCCAGACTTCAGACCTCCACATTAAAGAAAAAGGTACAAATAAAAGCATGAATTATAATATTAAAACATATTTGAATTTTAAAAGCAGGAAGGTATGTGTTGTTCAAGAAAAAAAAATCTAAAGAAGTCTTCTGTAAAGAAGTTTTTTATCCAACACACATTGACACTCTCAAAGAAAATAAAAAGTCTCACTAACTTTTTATTTTCTTTGAGAGTGTCAATGTGTGTTGGATAAAACTGAGATAGTAGTGATTGTTTACTTGGACTTAAAAAAATCCCTCAAAGTCTAGCACCAAAGATGTCTGAGTGAACTGAACAGTTACTGGGTAAATGGACGAGTTCGCTTAAAGGATTGGCAATTGCTATGGCATAGTGGTTTGAGTGTTGGACTGCAACCCTGGGAACCAGTGTTCAATTCCCATTAGGTCATGAAATCCATTGTCAAGTCACATGTTCTCAGACTCAGGGGAAGGCAATGGCAAACCTCTTCTGAACGAATCATGCCTAGAAAACTCCATTATAAGCTTGCTTTATAGTTGTCACAAGTGAGAAATGATTTGAAGGCACACAACTGTGTAAAAACAAATAGTAAAGAATTTTTACAAATAGGCAGTCTTACAATGGAGGGATATAAACCATGTGATTCCCTAAGGCTATGGGGACTGGTGCTCTTAGCTTTATCTTATTTCATTTGAATGTCTTCTTTCCACCAAAGAGGTACTTTTAATGTCAGAAATGATCTGAGTTGGGGTTGGGTGGTAAGGTGGCCATGGTAGCTAAAAATACCAACTTATTCAAGGTAATTAAAACACAAAGGGATTGTGAAGAGCTTTAGAAAGACCTCCAAATTGGAGGTGAGAGAGGATTAAAATGACAAATGCAAATTACTGTAACCAAATGTAAAGTTAAGCCTAAAGAAGGAGAGAGGAAATCCTGCTTTCATCTATATGCTGTGTGGGTTTGAGGCACTGCTGACTGACAAAGATACCTTGGGACTGTGGCAGATAGATTGATGAAAAACATTAATTCAGTGTGCAGATGCTGTGAAAATGGCAAATACCATTCTGGGGATCATAAGGAAAAGAATGGAAAATAAAACTGCCAATATCATAATGCTTTGAAACAAATTGATGATGTGACCTCATGAAAATACCACATGTAATTCTGGTCACTGCACCTCAGGATACATTTGTGTGTATTTTGTAAAGCTTGGAAAGGTACAGGGAAGGACAGCTGAAATATCCAGGAGGCTGTACTGTTGGCTTAGTAGGAAGGGTCCAGAAACTGAGTAAAACTGAGGCTGGAATCTAATTGGGATATTATTCCAGAATAACTCTGTTATGTTGGTGGTTAAGCCTTTTACACTCTTTGATAAGGAGTTATTTAGTACCTGCCTACTCAGTACCTCCCTACTGATGCAGTTTCGCATTGACTCACAGGAAAACTAGTTCTGAAAAGAAAGTCCAGTATGAAGGCTCAGTTCTCCTGACCCACTGGGACACCACTCAAAACATTGCAACATTATAACTCTGCGTACCCATGGAGATATACACTCCACCAATACAGAGCAGGATTTCAGCCAGGATGATGAGAGATTCAGAATAGATGAGGTGCATGTACAATACACTGTCCTTCCTGAATCTTCGTTAGCGAAAAAAAGCCAGAGAGAGACAATACACAGTGATAACAATTTTGTACCACTTCAGCTGTCATATCTCCCATCTTATGGAATTTTAAGATTTGTTTTTGGGGAAGTCTTTCTGGTTTTCTACTACAGAACATTGGTGCTTGTTTAGATAGAAATGTGACTACTACATGAAACCACAATTCTGAGGATTTGATAGGAAGGTGCTATGACAGTGTGGCGTAGTGGTTTGGGTGCTGGGCTATGACTCTAGAGATCAGGGTTTGATTCCAGCTCAGTCATGAAACCCACTAGGTGATCTTGGGCAAGTCACATGCTCTCAGCCTCAGGGAAAGACAATGCAAACCACCTCTGAACAAATCTTGCCAAGAAAAACCCATGATAGGCTTGCCTTTGGGTTGCCATAAGTTGGAAATGACTTGGAAGGCACACAACTACAAGTGACAGTTAAAGAGGCATGAAACTGATACAACTTTGCAAAGCAATTACACCCACAGAATAAAGTGCAAGGTGGCACATATCCAAAGTGGAATTTGCTAATCCTAGGTGTTGTCATGACCACCACCCTGGCTGGCTTTACAAGGGGATTAGACCAATTTATGAAGGATAAAGCTCTCGGTGGGTACTAGACACAATGGCTACATATTTTCTGCAGTACCTGAGGCAAAGTGCCTCCACATACCAATTGCTGAGAAATACTGATGGGTACTATTAATCTAATAAGAAGGGAAAAGCTTACCATAGGCATCCAGTTAACCACTGTGGGAGCAAAATACTGCACTGGGTAAGTCCCAGCTGGAAAAGCAGTTGTCCTCAGATATTGAACTCCACTTGCCATTATGTAATATGATAACTGGTAAGGTATAACAGAGCATCTAAAGACGCGTCCCTAAGGCTTTTGTTCTGATATAGAATGGCTTTGCCATACCTTTTTCATTGTCTGTTTGTCGCTATATTTTTTTTATTAACTGTGATTAGTAACTGCAGTACTGTATTGCTTTGTGAAAATTCATATCATTTTACAATTGCTGTACCTCACATGCTCATCCTACATACTGTTAATCTGTTTAGGAACCACCTTGTCATGCTCTCTTGCAGCAGCTGTTTACTGTCCCCTTAAGTACTTAAGTAAAAAGTGAAATATGTTCCCATCAAGCTTTCTGTTATTAGAAATACAAACTGAGCAGGTTAGGCCATTCAATACTTTTGCGTTTAAATTTCAACCTACAATCTATTTCATGGCTTACATAAACAGTATCTTCTCATTTGTGATGTCTGATCAGTTGATTGTAATAAATCTATCTATCTCATTTGTGTAGTGTGTATATTTTATTGAAATATGTTGCTTGGAATTTTGAAATCTAAACAACATATAAATATTTGCTAATAAATAAACTGGACTATAGATGTCATGAATCCTGTTTAGTTATTAGGATTTAGGATTCCTGTCATGAGGATTATGAGGTTGAGTTGTTAGGGGGGAATAGAGATAGATTGAGATGGGGAATAATGGGTTAAGATAGAATAGGCTAGGACAGACAGAGCCAGAGTGGAATGGGTAATGTCTTGGGAATGTAAGCTCATTAGCCAGGATGCATTGGCAGTTAGCTACCAGCAGAGGCCTGGTTTTGAAATGGACATTTACTGTGAGGAGGGGATTGGATGGGATATATAGTCCATGATTGTTATGGACTTATTTTATAGATAGAGTAACATAGGTATCTTATATAAATAATGGGGATTAGTAGTTACAGAGTTTATTGTACACACACTGTTGGTTAAGATGTAGAGGCATAAACAATTTGAACTGTACAACCTCAAGGCCACAGGTGCCTGGGTAGTGATAAGGGCGCCTGGGAAACTTAATTGCTTGTTAGAGACTTGCCAAGATCCGGAGACCAGAGGTCTGATGAATTACATCATGGGTTTCACCCACGCATGGGAAGAGAGATCCAATCCTGGATCATATTGACTCTGGGGAGAGGGAGGTTGGTAAAAGCCTATAAAAGTATTGTATATGTAGTTCTTACTCAGTCTGGTCAATGGAAGTTTACTTTTCATGTCATATTCCTTATTTCAATAAAAGCTGTTACTTTCTAAAAGTGCTGCTGGACTTGATTTGGAGTTCATATGCTGGGAAGTCTGACAATAGAGCCTAGATATCCACCTCTAGTGCTGACAACTGGGAGTTCACCTTTTATTAGTGAGAAAATACATAGTGGGTGATGGTAAGCCTTTATTTTTCTGTAATTTTACTTCTTTTTACTGTGAACTCATTCTTCAGTAACATGTATTGATCAAATTCTGTTCATATAAACTGTTGTGGCCAGTTATCAGTACTAATTTATGAAAACTGAGGGGGGCAGTAGCAGAGAAATGAAAGCACTGGGCACATTCAAATAGTGGCAATTGTGAAAAGAGGCAAGTGAGTGGAAGATAGAATTGAGCAGTGCATTTGCTGTACAGGGCTTAGCTTTCAGCATGAATTTCACTTGAAAATGGTCCCTGTGTTTCAGAGTAATGGTGCTGAAATGGCACTGCCTTGCTTTCAGGAAAGAGGACTCAAAAAATCTATACTTTCTTCCTAAATGGAAGGCTATGCTAAAACTGAGCAACATGCACCTCTATAGGACATTTTCCCAGAGGAGTATTGTTAGTAGGTTTTTGATGAATCAACCTGTGTTAGTCCATGTCAATTACTGTACATACATGTTCATTTGTCTTTTCTGTATTAATCTCCTTTAAAGTTGTGCGTGTGTGGAGAGTCTGCATGAAATTCATATGTATTTTGTGATAAAGTATGCTTTTTATATGCATTTTTGTTCATTTTAAAAATAAAAAATTTGGATAAGTGCAAACTTTAAAGTGTTTCAGTTTGCAAATTATTTGGGAGTTGTCAGTCAAGTCAGAAGAAATGAAATCTTAGTGCTACAGCAGAGGATCTTCTCGTATCCTATGGGTGAATAATTTGTGGTCCAGAACACACTGCAGAAATAACCCAGTTTGAGACCGCTTTAACTGCCTGGATTCAATGCTAGGGAACTCTGGGAACTGTAGTTTTGTGAGACATTTAGCTTCTCTGTCAGAGAACCACAATCAACTACAATTCCCTAGGTTCCATAGCACTGAATCAGGGCAGTTAAAGTGGTCCGAAATGATTATTCAGTGTTTTTTGGACCTCTGGTGTATGTTTTTATAGGTTGGATCATACATCATTATCCTGACTTAATTGACATAGAAATGGGAAGAAATGTGAATAGGGAAGAAAAGGGGGATGTTAGTAATCACTAAAGGGGAGAATGAAATGCAAGAAATACAAGTTGTGAAAGCAACATTACAATTTAAATTTATGTGGAAGAATTTAGAGAGAGAGTTCACAAATCACTGGTTATGAACTGCCTTTGAGTTGATCTTGACTCATGGGGACCCTATGAAGGAGATATCCCCAAGACTCGCTACTCTCTAATGCACTGTTCAGGTCCTGCAGGTTCATGCCCATGACTTTTCTGATTGAGTCCAGCCATCTGGCATAATGATATGTTCTAATGAGTCATGCCTTCTCATGATGTGGCCAAAGTACAACAGCCTTAATTTAGTCATCCTGGCTTCCAGGGAGAGTTCAGGCTTGATCTGTTCTTGGGCCCGTTTCTTTGTCTTTTTGGCCGTCCTCAGTATCCTCAGCACTCTTCTCCAGCATACATGTCAAATGGTTTTATTTTCTTTCTACTGTCTTTTTTCACTATCCAGCTCTCACATCCGTACATGATAATGAATACAGTGTCTTGGACAATTCTAACTTTAGTATTGTACTCAGTTCTGTATCTTTACCCTTTAGGATCTTGTTTAGCTGCCCTTCTCATTCCTGGTTTTCTTATTTCTTGACTGCAGTCTCCATTCTGATCTATGTTTGATCATAAGAATGGGAAATATTTAATTATTTTGATGTCCTTGGTGTCTAAGTTGAATTTGTGTAAATTCTCTGTGGTCATTATTTTTATTTTATTTATGTTCAATAGAAAGCCTGCCTTTGCACTTTATTTTTTAACATCCGTTAGTAATTTTTCCAAGTGTATGATATTTTCTGTTAGAAGTATAGTGTCATCCACATATCTTAGACTGTTGATGTTCCTTCCTCCTATTCTTCTCTTCTTTCTGAATTTAAATCTGTTCTTCATATGATATTTTCTCCATAAATGTTGAACAAATAGGATGATAGAATGTAGCCTTGCCTGACCCTGTCGCCAATTGGGAACCATTCTGTTTTTCCATATTCCGCTCTAACAGTAGCCTCTTATCATAAGTACAGATTGCTTGTCAGGACTATCAAATGTAGTGGCACTCCCATTTCTTTAAGAGCATTCCATATTTTTTGTGATCTATGCAGTCAAAGGCTTCACTATAATCTATAAAGCACATACTGATTTTCTTCTTGAATTATTTTGTGCACTCTATTATCTGTCACAAGTTTACTGTGTTATCCTAAGTGGTGTGCTTTCCTGAACACCACTTAGACCTCTGGGATTACTATCTCCATATATGATTGGAGTCTGTGTTGCAGAAGTTTGAAAATAATTTTGCTTGCATGGGAAATTAATGCTACGGTCCTATAGTTTCTGTAGTTTTTGAGTTTCCTTTTTTGTGGATGGGGATATATATTGACAGTTTCCAACCTGTTAGCCACTGCTTTGTTCTCCATAGCAGCCAGATTGATTACGGGAACTTCTAGGAATGACCACATAACACCAGTCTTGAAATCCCTACACTGGCTGCCTATTAGTTTCTGGGCAATGTACAAGGTGTTGGTGATTACCTTTAAAGCCCTACATGGCTTGAGCCCAGAATTCTTGAGGGAACCCCTTCCTCCCTATTGTCCGGCCCGCACTCTAAGGTCCTCTGGAATAAATTTATTACAGCCAAAAAAATCTAGGCTAAAATCAGTTTCCCAGAGAGCCTTTTCTACTACTGCTCCAAAATTAATGGAACAACCTGCCAGAGGAGATCCGTCACATTTCCACTCTGACAGCTTTTAAGAAAACACTCAAAACGGATCTCTTCTGGCAAGGCTTTCCAACTTAGCTTCCCTCCCCAGATATTGTGATGTCTGCCCTCGTATCCGCCTATCCTTCCCCGCTTGCCTCTCTGTCTCTGTGTAACATTTTTAATATTTTTAATGCTTATGATGTTTTTATACTATTACAGTTTAATTCTATTTTAGTATTGGGAATGGGGGGTGGGAGAAGTTTAGGGTTTGATTTTACTGTGACTTCAGTGTATTTTATTGTTGTAACCCGCCTGGATTCTTTGTGATTGGGCAGACTAGAAATAAATCTATATTATTATTATTATTATTATTATTATCATCGTTATCGTTATTATTATTATTATTATTATATTTGTTGGAATATTTTAGTTAACACTAGAGTTGATTCTTTCTTTGTGGATTGTAGCAATCAAAACATATACCATGATTTAAAACTCTGTTGACGGCATACACACACACACACACACACACAAACACATAGATTATAGCTACTGCTCAAAACTTAATATGTCAGTAAGCACCCAATTAAAAAACCATTAAGCCTCTCAAAGTCATTAATTTTTTTAAAAAAGAACCTGTGAGAGATGTTGGGTTTTGTTTATGGCTATGGGAAGGAAACATTGTGATGGAGAAGAATTAAGTTCAATTTGTAATTTAAGGTGAGCCTACCTAATTTACACTTATCTGATACGTAACAATGACTACCATCATATCTCCCAATTTTTCAATATAGATCTATAAAACACACAAAAATAATATACCTGGCAGAAATTTGTCCAAAATCTCATAAAAAGGATTACAGTATTGGTTTTCACACAATGGAAGTGGGAAGAACAGTTTCAGGGCTGGCAAAATCAAAAAATGAGAAACTGAAATCAACACATTTGTCCACTCATAAGGGATTGAGCTGAACTTCTCACCCAGCAGTTGAAAATGTCTGGTTTCATGTTATTAATTCAGTTTGTATCTATTACATTCATATTTTGTATTCAGTTCACAGAACAGTGTTCAAATGGGCAAATCAAACAGATATGTTTCCTTGTTCTTTTCCAAAGAATGTATGGAAAATGTAATATGTGTACAAACTGGCAGCAGAGAACTACACAGAATATAAATATGGGAAATAAGTCTGTTTCTGTATCAGATTTCAGATTGTTTCTTCATGAGATGCATGCTGAGGCATGAGGAATATAACTGAAATGCAGGGCAATGACTACAATGAGATGACCTTCTCTCTGCATTTCATCACATTGGATTGAATCAGTGAGATGTTACCATAATTCTAATTGCTGCCTCCCCAGAAGTCATCCCAAACAATGAATTCAAAAACAGCTACTATAATTTTTGTTGTCTGTTTGAGAGAAGGCATCATGGTTTTGGGGGGGAAAATAAATTGCACATATGCTAGTTTATCAGCTTGTTGTATCTGAAGAATGTCCATGAGCATGTGGGTGCCAAATGAAAGAGATAAGGTATTGCCAAATGAAAAGAAGTGATCAAATGGAGACAATGTTATCTGGAATGGAAATTCATCCAGCAAAAGGTGTGGCAATATCCAGAGAACTAGAGAAGCAAAAAATAATCAAAGTTTAAGTGAATTTGTCATCTTAATAATAATAATCTTCATGTGGGTGTTTCCCACAGAGTCTTGTAATGTTGTTTGACTTGACAAAGATCCAATAGGCTACTGGGCTACCCTGTTTTGTTACCTTTCCCCCTTGTTATTGGACAGGCATAGGGAGCCTTTGGGTTTCCAGATGATTTGGATTATAACTCCTGTTGGCCATTCTGCCTTTAACTTTGGGTAACCGAAATCCAAAACTACATCCAAAAGCACCCCACCTCTGCTTGGATGCTATTCTCCAGTTTAAGCTCATCTGTTTACAGTGTAACAATTCTTTATTGCCTACCAACTTAATGTCTATTATAAATGTTTCATAGTGTTTAAAACTTAAATATTTTGGTCACATAAAATGCTGTCATTCATAATTTTATGTTGTTTTATTTGCTCCAAGCAGAGAATGTATGGGGGGTCCTTGGCTTGACATTGTAATTTTGAGAGAATTCAGGTTACACACAACCTTGACTTGGGTCTGTGGCAGACAGATATTGAAGAAAAGTAGATAGCACTGAGGAAGTGAGGCTGCAGGAATCCACCAAGTGCAAAAAGATAAGATTATTGAAATCTTATTCAATCTGAGGGTCCTGAGTCCTTCATATCTCCTTCAGCTGATAATTCATATTAATTTTCAGAATGATATGCGTGTGGAGACATATGTGGCGAATACTAAATCTCTAATCAAGTGCCACCTGTTTACACAGATCATAAAGATGCTGGAATTCAAATGAGAAAAATTAGATGGGAAAAGCTGTGAAGGTGATGTATCTGCCAAAGTTCTATATAAGTCATATGGTGGCCTCATGAGACTAGACTGATATGTGACATACACAAATATCCAAGTTCAGAATCTGTTCCTCCTCCATATGCATTTATATTAACATTTGTTACAAAACACGTTCCTTTTCTCTCTCTCTCTCTCTTTCATGGAGGTGTGATGATTCACTTTCAAAAGATCTTTGAATTTAGAAAGATTACCTAGAATACTGCATAAAGAGAATTACAATCAATGATCCTAAATCTGGTTGCTTGAAATACTTCTAGTAGAAATCAGTGATACATTGTCAGCATCATCAATGTACATGGCAATATACAATGACAAAGCGATAAAACAGACATCCCTTCCAAAGATATACAATCTAATTTTTAAAACCAATCTGAAATAAGTGTTTACAAAGTAAATCTTATTTCAATGTATTGTGAACATTGCTTTTAAGCATAGTTTTACCATCCTAGGATCACCATGTAAGATGTGTGATGCATTTATGTCTAGGTATCAGCTTCTCACCAATGAAAACCAAGTGCTGTAGGCTATATGTCAGAGGAAGGAACTGAAAAAAAATTGAGTATTCCTTGCCTAAGAAAACCCTATGAAATTCATATCCACATATATACATATATCAGCTTCTTTGGAGATGTAGCTACAGTGCAGAACTAAAACAGCTTCATGCCACTTTAGCTACCATCAGGATTTGTAATTTGGTGAGGCACCAGAGCTTTCTGACAGATCAGGCTCAATACCTCACAAAACTACAAATCCCAGGATTCTGTGGGAGAATCATGTCTGTTAAAGTGATGTCAAACTGCTTTAATTTTGCTTTGTGGATACATCTTAACCAGTGTGATAGAGTGTTTTGAGCATTGGACCTGAACTGTGATTGAACAAGGTTGGAATCCTTGCTCAGCCGTGGAAACCCACTGGGTCATACTCTCTCGGCCTGAGAGGAAGGCAATGGCAAAACCCCTCTGAACAAATCTTGCCAGGAAAACCTCACAATAGGTATACTTTATGGTCACTATAAGTTGGAAATGACTTGAAGGACAGAGCAGCTTCCTTAGCTTACATTAGTGCCCTTTTTCTGTCCCATCACCTCCATTTCCTCTATGTGAAATAGGAGTAATAACCATCTGCCTCTTTTGAGATTGAATATAATGACATGTTAATTTACCAGTACCATACACGACCATGAATTATGTTCATTTAGAATATTCAGAAGGCCAAATATGTTGGCACTGAGGCAAAAAAAAAAAAAATTCATTACACTGAATACAGTTGGAGCAAGTCTAACAGAATTAGCTTCCTGTACTCTGGAAGTAAGCAATTCCAGCCTAGCAGCACAGCAGAAACAATATGAGATGGAATTGGATAAAATTTGAATTGCTTCATCAAGTTTTGATAGAAGAAAGCTAAAGTCAATTTGCCGAGTAAAATCTATTTTTTTTTTCCAAATGGTAATCCGAGACTCCGATTGCAGGTTTGCTTGAGGCACCAATGCTCTTGTATGAGGCTTTCTCATCTATACCACA
Source organism: Urosaurus nigricauda (assembly GCA_034509955.1). NCBI lineage: Eukaryota > Metazoa > Chordata > Lepidosauria > Squamata > Phrynosomatidae > Urosaurus > Urosaurus nigricauda. The sequence continues at coordinate 258,137,953 of JAOEGL010000003.1, forward strand.
TTACAGCATTCACTGAAGAGCTAGAAAAGGTCAACTGAACAGGGCAGCTGAAAAGATGGAGGGTTTGGAACTGTCTTTTTATTTAAAAAAAAAGAAAGACTAATGCATTTGAGGCTTCCTTTGTGAGCAGGAAAATGACAAAGCTGATATAAGTATGATAGAAGTTAATAAAAATTAATGGTGTGGAGAGAGGCTGCCGTAATTTTCCCCTCTTGGACTGTTATTCTAGAACTTGGGTCATGCGATGAAATTGTTTGTTAAAAGGTTCAGGACCGGCAGCCTTTGTACAACATTAATCAGTTCTTTGGAGAATCCATCACCCAAAGGCATTTCTTTTTCCTCAGCTGTCAGCTAGCGGCAGCCATTCCATCAAGGGCTGCATCCGCACTGCAGAAATAATCTGTTTTGACATCATTTTAACTGTGATGGCTCAATGCTCTGGAATTCTGGGAGCTGTAAAGCTCTGGTGCCATAAACAAGTTGTAATTCCTAAAATTTCATAGCATTGAGCCATGGCAGTTAAAGTAGTATCAAACTGGATTATTTCTGCCGTGCGAATGCAGCTAAGCGTCAGCAGAGGAAGAGAGGAAGCATAACCACCTTCTACACTAGCTGGTCATTAAAAGTACTTTGGAGTTGGAGACTAGAAATTTCACTTGCTTCCTACCCCTCCTTTCTCCCAGTCACTCTTTTCTTTTGTCTCATGCAATCCTTGGCTTTTGTAAGCTCCTTTGAGATCTTTTTTCTTTCTTTTCTTTTTTTGCTCAATAGTACTAATAAATATGTTTATTGGTGATTTACAATGCCCCTTAACCTGGCTGTGCAGAAAAATGACAAAACAAGATAGGCTTTGCCTACAGATTTATACTCTGATGAACACAATGGAAGATTAATCAGGAGAAAAGAGGGATGCCAAACAGATTCAGGCTTTAGTTCATAAAAGTGAGGCTTGAGTACTGCACAACACGGTTGTAGTGCTATCATTCCACTTTTGCTGCTATCACTGCCTCCTATGGAATTCTGGGATTTGTAGTTTAGTGAGACCAAAGAGCTCTCTGGTTGAGAATGCTAAATGCCCCTCCCTAAACTGCAAATCCCAGCATTTAACAGGAGGCAGCCATAGAAGTTAAAGCTGAATAATAATACTGTAACAGTGTTGCGTAGTGGTCTGAGTGTTGGATACCAGGGTTCCCCACTTAACCATGAAACCTACTCGGTGACCTTGGTCATGCCATATTCTCTCAGCCTCAGGAATAGGCAATGGCAAACCTTCTTTGAACAAATCTTGCCAAGAAAACTACCTTAGGGCCGCCATAAGTTGAAAATTACTTGTAGGCATACAACAAGTGTACTGTTGTACACTGTTGTTGCCAAAGGGTGGCTGGTTTTTTAGTCAAAGTTGTGGCGCTGAACACTTAATGAAAGAGAAATATGTACAGATCACCACTATTTTAAATGAAATTTTCAGAGTTTTATAGTTCAGAGAGATTATCATTATTGTTTCAAAAAATGCAGAGGTAGCTATGTTGACCATAAAATAAAATCAAAAGCACACACTATGGTGATACTTTTATTAGGCCATCTAAAAGGTGTAAAATACATTCCCCTAGTTGCTAGAGTGCACTGGATTTTATATCAGATGGTGAAATATGCTGGGATGTAAAGGTGACAATGATAGAGGCCCAGATCTTGAGGTGTTTGTTTAAAGTGATGGTCTCCAGATAGAAAGGTTAGATCACAACCCCTGAGCATGTCAACTCAGCTGGGCCTGCATCTATTTATTTTTAATTTGAAGTTTCCAAACTTAGCTGCTGAACAGGGTATCCTAACTTTAAAAGACTCGGCTGTTTCTGAGACTTTATTTAGTGAGGGTTGTTCCCTCCAACAAAAGTTAAATCTTATTTTGGCACTTATTGACATGCTTTGCCATTTAGTATACTAAATTTATCTCTTGTCCTAACAGTACAGAAGCTTAAGAGCCTCACTATACCTTGCCCACAAAGTGGCCTATGGTTTCACCCAGGACAAAGATTCAGGGCCTTTTCATCCTACACAATTATAGAACTATGATGCCACTTGAACTTCCATGGCTTCATCTGACCTTTGGGATCCTGGGGTTTATAGGTTAGTAAGTCACTCATGTTCTGACTGAGAACTGTAAGTGTTCTTACTCACTGTGCAAATCCCAGGATTTCCTAGGATTTTGCCATAGCATTTGAAATAGAATCATAGTGTTATAATGATGTAGTGTGAAAGGAGACCAAGTTCTTAAAGTGAAATGCTTTCTCACTCCAAATGGAGAAGGAAGTGTTTCCTGCACTTCTTTTACAGCCTCTGTTCCCAATGATAACATAGCTATGAGCGTGTGGACTAAACTATCTATCTGCATGACCCTCCCTCAAGACCGTCTGAAGCATATGCCTCAAACAGATGAAAAACTGATTCCTACACTATCTCCTTTCTTCCCCTGCATTTTTTTAACCATCTTTGCCTAATGAAGTTAATGAACTTTAGGTATGATTATCACCTTTATGCAGAAGGAAAAAAAATACAATATGGTATTGTATAGTGGGCCTGATGTATCATCAGGATAGCTATCTGTGGACTCAAGTGTCTGTGGATTATAGTAAATGGCAGTGCTTGTACACGGCCGCACTGATGCAGCCACATGCATGTCACCACCCATTCACTATAACGGGGCTTGAGCGTGTGCATATTTTCTCATCTGTGGCATGGGGAGGACCAAATCCCCATGGTTGGGAAAGGTGCATTGTATTCAAATTTCTGGCTATAGCATGGGTGAAACTCATGTGATATTCCAGATGTTAATAATAAGAAATAATAAAATTTACTTATATCCCACCTTATCTGCACTCAGGCAATTGGGGCAGCTTACAGCATTAAAAATTATACATATCATACTTCCCAACCCTCCCTCCCTTAAAATAGAATTAAATGCTTTACAATTAAAACATGTGGTTGTACTGCAGCTACCAACAGCTTTATCCAGCATAGCCAGTTGTGAGGAATTCTGAGAGCTGCATTCCAACAGCAACCAGAAATGTGAAGTCAAAGGCTTTCACAGCCAACATCCATGGTTTTTTGTGGGAATTTTGGATTATGTGGCCATGTTCTGGAAGAATTTATTCTTGACGTTTCTCCTGCATCTGTGGCTGGCATTTTCAGAGGTTGGTGGCATGCAAATGAGTGGGGTATATATACTGTATGATGCTTGGTTGGAAGGAAATGATTTACATGTTAATCTGTGTGTTGGTCTGTTGCCTTAGGAAGATATGATTCCCACCCCTGGTCTCTGGGAACAAGTTGTAATTCCTGAAAAGAACAACCCATTGGACAGTGTGGCTGGTTAGAATAATAGATTTGGAAGATACCACAAGTGCCATCCGGTCTGATCTCCCTGCCATGCTGGACATCACAAACATTGCATCCCCAACAGTTGGCCATCAAGCCTCTGCTTAAAAATCTCAAAAGAAAGAGACTCCATCACACTCTGAGGTAGCCTATTCCATTGTTGAACAGCTCTGTCATAGTTAGCTGAATACAGTGGTTAGCTGAATGTGTATTGGACATCACTTTCATGCTCTGCTCTTCAGGTTTCAAAGGCTTCCAGCTGGCCACTGTTGAAAATATCAGACTAACCTAGATGGGATCAGTTTTAATTGATTCCTTCATGTATATCCTGCCATTTCCCTAGGAGTGTGACTGAAGGCAGCTTATAGAATAAAAAGAGATGCAAGAAAGCTGAGTTCTCGCCTTTTGCCGTTCTGCTCCGAGAAGGTGATGATTCCTCTTTTTTTGGTAAGAGTTACTTACTTTGATCCATGGATAAGTCAACCCAGATTTTGGGTCAATATTTTGACTAAATTTTCTAGACTGGTACATGAGTATATACAGTATTCTAAAAAATAATCATTTCCCAAATGCTTTGTGGAACAGAAAAGTTGACACTTGATAATGAAAGGACAGAAATGGGAAAGCCACCCTACCCTCTCTTGGAAAAGGAGTTCTAGAATACAGGAGCAGCCATGAGAAGGCCCTCTTCTGCATTTCCCACTAACATGCTTATGAAGGTAGTTTGAGCTAACCAGTCAATTACTTTTTTTTAGATCTTAAACTAGTTCCCCCAAAAATTGGACCCGAGGTAGGAGGGGTTTCTTACATTGTTTACTTTGTCTCTGCTTGGTAGGAAACATGCTATTTAAGTTCTGATGATGGTCCGCAAACTTGTACAAAGCTTAATTGGTTGAGACTTGCTATGTGTTCCCCTCTTGGAGTCAAATCAGAATGTTCAGCTGGCCGACTTGCATGAATAATCCATCACTGTGAATCATTAACTTACAAGACAGGCTATGGTAATTGATGTCTTTATGCAAGCTGTAGATGCATTTGGGGAAATAATTTATTTCCCTTGCTGGCAAATGTTTTAATTCATTTGTTTGTTTTATCATGCTTCACCTGCTAAACAGCATTGTGCTGTGCCATATGAATTAGCCTTTGTGGAGGTTAAATACTTCAATCAGATGACTTTTTTTAAAAAAAGGACTAACTTAAGCTTTTCTTAGAATAACCAAAGATGCAACATACCATCTGAAGTTATACAATTCAGTATTTCATGTTTTCCAGCTGTATGAGTACTTTTACTTTGCTCTGTTAAAGTTTAGTGCAGCCTTTAACATACTGGCACATTCCATACATTTGGGGTATCATCACTCTGTCCATTGCCTAGGCTAGCTGGGACTGGTGAGAGATGTAGTTCAAAAATTGACCTGGCCCTTCTTTTGTATATATAAACTGCTGTGAGAGCCCTACATAGACAAAAATGTGAAATAAAAATGTTTATAAAGATAAACAAAGAGGGATCATTTACATAGAATCCTAGAATTCAAAAAGATTCCATAGGCCATGGATTCCAGGTCCCCACTCAATACAGCAACTCCAACTAAACAATTCCTAGTATGTAACTGTCCAGCCTCTTTTTGAGCACATGCAGAGAAGAAGACCACACCACTTTGGTAGATAATTGGTTCCACTGCCAAACTGCTGTTACTGTCACCAAGTTTCTTTTAATATTCACCAGGCTGTTCATGCCCAACTCTTTCAACTTTTCCTCATTGTTTTATTTTGTAAATCTCTTATCATCTGTGCTGTCTTTCTCTGAACATGGTACATAGCAGTACAATATGCAGTCTCTTCTTCAGACCATGGGACATCATCCATCATAGTGAAGGGGACAATATAGTATCAATAATATTTAACTAGCAATGACTTTTTAGCCAAAACGGCCGCACCCATGCATAAGATGAAAGCATCACTAAGTGTAGGAAAACTTCATAATTTGTCACTGTAGAAAAGAAGTGGCCAAAAACATTAAGGGAGAAAATCCTTCCAAAATAGCCCAATAAAAAGGAGGAAGGAAGGGGGTATGAAAAAGTCTTCAGTGTCCACAGTATGGCAGCTAAGTACCTGTAAGTGGGAAGGGAAAGAAATTGTGGAATAATGAAATGGCAGACTGGAACCCTGAACTGGAGCAGGTCCCATGTGAAAGCTTTTCTTTCTATAGGGTCTTGAACTGATGACTGATACTGGGATTCCAAGTGGCTTCTTCTAGGTCCCCCAATGCAACTCTGCTGGAAGAGTTGTGATAGAAGACCTAGTAATTCCTAGAGAAAACATTTATCTCGGCATTTGTAGGACTCCAATTTGATTCTCTGGCCAACTTCTGGTGGATGTTGACCACAGAGTTGCACTGGAGGACCTGGAGATTCCTAGATAGGTGTTCTCTCAGATAAAAAAGTAGTGTTTTTTTCCACTTTCACCAGGGGTTGTGGGTCCCTAACCCCAGTGAATATGAAGGGGCCACTGTACTTATTTATTTATTTCATTTATATCTTGCTTTTCTCTCAATATGGGACGCAAAAATAAAACTTGCATTGTATATTAGAACAAAATAGGTAAAATAATCAATAGTACAAAATGCAAAAGAACATTAAGCAAGAATATAATTAAAACATTAATTTGAAACAATTAAAAACACATTAAATCTTTAAGAAGCAACACACCTGTTGCACATCCTTCATCCTATCTATTTAAAGGCAGAAAGTGTTAGGGACTTAGAGAGATTCGCTGTGTCCACTATGACCACTTGCAGAACAGAGCCACGTAGACAGGACACCAAGAAGAAGGTCTCTGGAGAGATAACTGCAACTGTCTTCAGGCCAGGAAGGAAAAATTCCTTCACAGCAGCAAATGACCTTCAGCTCCCTGCTTGCTGAATAAAGACACAGGCACTGCCAGTCTTCATTCAATACGAGGGCTTTAATCTTCACTTGCAATATATACAAAGATATGTACATTGAGTATTGGACAGCCGTCACAAATACTCACTATCTCTCTCTTACCAACAAACTGCTACGCCAACCACCACTCCACAACAAACCTACACACACCTGCCACTGGAGCTTAGCTTCTTTCATTACTTGGCTTACAGCTCCATCTTATGGTCGCATCCATGTCATTTCCTGACAGAAGGACCATGGAAATTTGAAGGTCCCTGCGTCTCAGAAAAAAAAAGAGACCAAAGAAGGGGCTAACTGAGCCTTCCTTGGAAGGAAGTTCATAGCCACTGAGATGTTTGTTTCCTGTGTCCTCACCAGATGTGCCTAAGATGACACGGGTTCAAAAGAAAGCCCCCTCCCCCAGTCAAAGAAAAATCTTAAAACTCAGTGAGGTGTGTGTAGGAAGCTACAGTGTTGAAAGTGTCTCTGTCAGTTTGTTTTTGTTGTTTGCTATCAAGTTGACTTTGACTTATAAACCTCAATTGACCTGGATATCACCTGACCTGTTCACGTCTTGCAAACTCAGAAACATTGCTTTCTTACAGAATCCATCCATATGGCATTTGGTCTTCCTGTTTTCCTACTGTGTGTGTGTTGTGTGTCTTAAAGTCATTTCTGACTTATGGCGACCCTAAGGCAAACCTATCATGGGTTTTTCTTGGCAAGATTTGTGTTCAGAGAAGGTTTGCCATTGCCTTCCCCTGAGGCCAAGAGCATGTGACTTGCCCCAGATCACCCAATGGCTTTCACTTCTTTCCACATTTTTGAGCATTATTGCTTCACGAGTCATATTATATAATATCCCCAAAGTATAACAGCCTCCATTAAGTCATCTTGGCTTCTGGTGAGAGTTCAGGCCAGATTTGTTCTAGGACTCATTTATTTTTCTTTTTAGTGTACTTTGGATTTTTCATGAAATCATAGATACATTGTTGCTAAGCAGATATGGCATCTTGTAGGGAAAAAAAGCAATAATATGAATTGGTCTCAGGTGACAAAGAGTTATTCTTTACAGAAAAAGAATTTTGTGTGTGCTTTTTGGTTCTATGTATGAGAGATATATTAAGGGAAAGGCTCTAAATTTTTCTTGTAGCTTCAAAGAAATCTTCCTCATTTGTCAGACTGGACTTCACTGGATTTATTTTTTCAAAAAAAAAAAAAAAAAAGAGAAAAATTGGAATACTGACATTGGCTCAGTGGAATTGTAGCTAGGCTTGCTGGGTTTGAGATATTTATTCCAGCGAATAATATTGTCTTGGAAAATGAATAGCTGCTGCTCATTCCACTTAGGAGGTGCAAAGTACTGATAGTCACTTTGGATTTATTTTTAGAATGGGTCTTGCTGAAAAAGAAACAAAATTAAATCTATAAATCAGTGGTGTTCCTTAGGAAATTGCTGAGGCCCAGCTTGGATATCTGAGTTGTGGAGGGAGGGAGAGCAGCATTTTAACAAGAGTTTTACAAAATGTACTAAATCAGTGATAGTTTAAAATGAGCTGTTTGATATATTGAAGGAGCACTGGTTTATGTGTGTTTGCAAACATTTGCTTCAGGGCATGCTTTTCAGGGTTCAGGATAAACAAAAAGTCCTCTTTCAACCGTGTATGATTACTTCATAGAATCTGTACAGTAGAGCCAATGTGGCATAGTGGTTTGATCATTAGACTATGACTTTGGAAACCAAGGTTCAAATCCCCTTGAGCAAGTCAAACACTCTTAGCTTCAGAAAACTCTGTAAAAGGTTTGTGTTAAGGTAGCTATACTGTACGTTGAAATGACTTGAAAGCAAACAACAGCAGCAACAACAACCTACTGCTACAAGCAATGGTGATGGTAGTTAAGCTAGAGGGCTGTAAAAGGGGGCTATGCAGGTTCATCAAGAACAGCACCATTAGGCATGATTGATATATACAAGGCTTGGAAAAGGTTGTTCTTCCTACTACAACTTGATAACCAGATGAGTGCAGTCATTTGAGCTTTTTACTGTGACTCTGGAGACCAGAATTCAAACCCTTTCTCAGCCATGGAAACCCACTGGGTGAACTTGAGCAAATCATACTCTCTTAGCCTCAGAGAGAAAGGCAAACCACCTCTGAACAAATCTTACCATGAACATCCCATGACAGATTATTTTAGGATTGCTGTAAGTCAGAAATGACATGAAGGCACACACAACTACAACTCCCTGAATCTACCAGTGGACCTGGAGTTTCTAGGTGCATGGAACCTTAGGTTGAGAAGCAATATGTTATGAAATGCTACTTGCTAGGGAGCAAAATTCACTTATATTTCACTTGTTAACCAACAATGGGACTTAAGGCTGCTTACAACTTACTAAAAACAGTACAAACTACAAACTGCTCAAAAACATCAGTAAAAAAGCATCAATAAAATAGTTACTTTAAAAACATTTAAGCAATCTGTAAAGTTAAGACCATTAACATTCATTTTCAAATTCCACATAATAGACAACAAAACAACACAATGCACCACTACAAGTTCATCACAATTAGTTTTTGAAAACTTGCTGAAATAAGGTATTTGTTTTTAGATTGCAAAAACCATGCTGGGTAACAAATTCTGGGAGTTCTAGTAGAATGTGTTTCCTGATTCTCCACAAAACCTCCTGGCCTAGTTAACATATGTCAAAGAGGGGGTTGTTGCGGTTGAGAGTGGAAGATCAAGGAGGAAGCATAGCCTCTTTACTGTGGCTCATTGAAAGCCTAGGCTCAGTGGAATATTACAAGCTTTTAATCCTCTTGTCTGAATTAGTCTGAGGATGTGATCTTGGAAGCCTCTTAACCCCTCCCCTCCTTTTCCTCAATAATCCTAAATATCCAAATAGCATAGAAGACTAGACATCTGAAATAGAGAGCTCCTATAATGACTGACAAGGAAACTAATCTACATTGTTGGGAGGATTTCATCCATCATGTTGATGAATGGTTGCTGACATTTTTCAGGATGCCATTCTTACTGCCAAATAAATAGATCATAAATGCCTTTGGAGCCTGAAATATTTATTGATGGCTGCTCCCTTGTGTGCCAAGCTAAGAATTAGAATGGGGGTTGTGGCAGTGGGGAAACCTTTCTTTCTTGTGCCAAAATGCCAGTTCTTCTAGCAATTGATTTTTGGAAACTAGATCTTGAAAACCGCGTTTGTACTGGCTGTTGGTGCTTTATTTTCATAATGGATTTCATTAATCTCAGCAGAGAGCCCAAAGTGATTTGACCTGCAGAAAAGGGAGATTAGCCTCTGATGGTCAAACAACCATCTATAGGATTCCATGATCTCCAATAACATGATGACTCAGCTTTTCTGATGGTTGTAAAGTTCATAGAGGACTGACTTTACATTGAATCTAAGGTCCAAAACACACTTATGAAATAATCCAGTTTGAGACCTCTTTAACTGCCCTGGCTCAGAGCTAGGGAATCTGTTAAAGCGGCCTCAAATTGAATTATTTCTGCAGTGTGTTTTGGACCTAAGAGACCTAAAGATTGTGTGGGTGTGCACAGTATAAAGAATTATCCTGTAAGGAGGCGTAGGTACTTTTATTGCATGAGCCTGTCAATCTTTTGCCCTGTGAACCCACTTGGAGCTACATCTCATGCCACAGTGGCCAAGAGAGCCAAGCCTTTGAAGCAAGGAATGCAGAATAATAATAATAATATAATAGATTTATTTCTAGCCCACCCAATCACAAAGAATTACAACAATAAAATACACTGAAGTTACAGTAAAATCAAACCCTAAACCTCCTCCACCCCCCATTCCCAATACTAAAATAGAATTAAACTTTAATAGCATAAAAACATTACAAGCATTAAAAACTTTAAAAACATTATACAGAGACAGAGAAGCAAGCGGGGAAGAATAGGCGGATATGGGGGCAGACATCTCAATATCTGGGGAGGGAAGCTAAGTTGGAAAGACCTGCCGGAAGAGATCCATCTTGAGTGCTTTCTTAAAAGCTGTCAGAGTGGAAATGTGACGGATCTCCTCTGGCAGGTCATTCCATAATTTTGGAGCAGTACCAAATTTCAAAACTCAGTTTAGAACAATAACAATTGTTAATGGTGTTGCCCATAGTCACAAATAATCAATAATCCAGTTTCCCTCGAGGGCAAGTGGGTAAAACACAACCGGAGGTCTGCATGTGCCTAGCTGATACACCCCATCACTGCTAAAATTTAATGTCACAGCATTGAGTGTTTCTTGTTTGTATACTGATGAACACTCTCAGAAACCTTCTGAAATATGACAGCTGCAGCAAAAATGCTATGATTCACCTTAGGAACAAAGCATCCAAGGGTGTGCACATCTCATTTATAGGTATACACTTGTTTCAAAGGCAAAACAGTTTTTGCTGCTGCGACATTAAATTTTAGCAGTGATGGGGTGTATCAGCTAGGCACATGCAGACCTCCAGTTGTGTTTTACCCACTTGCCCTCGAGGGAAACTGGATTATTAATTATTTGTGACTATGGGCAACACCATTAACAATTGTAATTGTTCTAAACTGAGTTTTGAAATTTGGTACTGCAATAGGTCAAAAGGGCTGTAGTTTATAGTAGGATCAGCTAAGGTATGATTCCATTCTTTGCCAGCTCTATAACATTGTTTACTGCAGACACATAGCGGCAGCCCTGTACTAAAAGTCTGTGTTCCTCCTTTGTCATCCTTCCAAAGCCACTGCTGCTAAAAAATTTTCTATTCAAAAAGAAAAGGAGTGGGTATAAAATGACTGAAGAAGCTTCTTGGTCAAATGCTCTGTGAACTGAGGAATGATTGTATTACACTGCCCCTGCCTCCCCAAGGAGCTAAAAGCATGAACTACTAACAACACTCATATATTCCCCCCATCTAGACATTCCCAAGCTAAGATCTACATCATTTTGTTAACATAACATAATGTAAAATATGACCTAGGGACATTTCACAGTGCAGTTACAGCATTGTGATTCCACTTTTAACTGCCATGACTATATCCTGTGATTTGCAGTTTGGGGAAACACTAGACCCCACTGGCTGAGAATCTTAAATACAGTGGGCCCTTGTTATCAACTGGAGTTTGGTCCAGGACCCTCCATGGATAACAAAATCCATGTATGCTCAAGTCCCATTAAATATAGTGGCACAACAAAATGGTGTCCCATATATAAAATGGGAAATCATTGCTTACTATTTGGAATTTATACATTTTGGGGAATATTTTCAAGCCGTGTATGATCAAATCTGTGGATAAAAAATCTGTGGATAAGGAGGGCCAACTGTACTCCTGTTTTTCCTTAAATGTGCATCCCGTGTTCCCATAGGATGTTGCCATGGTAGTTACAGTGGAAACAAGTGTTATAACTCTGTAGTGTGAAAAGACACCTGGAGCCATATAATGGAACATGTATGGTAGATAAAAGGGAGGCTTTGCACAGGCCCTAGTTGGTCTTTGAAATATGCTACTGCATTATGTAGTGGTAACCATCAACCTGGAAGGTGATTGAACAATTTTTTAGAGAATCAGGATGTCTGTGGCAACCAGACCTGATGACTATATATTACTTCAAGCATCAGAGGCATTGAGGAAGTGTACTGCTTCACCCACATCTGGCTTGGACATTTCCCAATGTCATATGTCAGAATACTTGGGAAAGAATGCTAGACTAGGTACAGCTTTAGTCTCATCCAAAACAGTGCTTCCTGACATCAGTATGATCAGGACTAGGAGGGCCTTTGATTTAGACTTGTTTAAAGACCTACGTTATCCCTTGAGTTATTTCACAGACAAGTTTCAACTCATAGGAGCCTCCAGCAAGTTCACTGGAAGTTACGTGACTGTGGGAGACCTTCAGACATTATGACTGTATCTGCTTGCATGAAATTTTGAGGGAGTGCAGCAGAACTATCCCAGTCTCTGCCAAAAGTTTCTGGAATGGAACCAAGCCATTTGGCTCATTTTTTGTAAACTGTTTTGTGGTATTATGGAACCTCTGCACTTCTCAGGAGATTCCAGAGTTCTTGCTTTGAAACAAATTAAAAAGCAATTGTCTGTTGCTAGGGCTTAAAACATAAGAGGGATAGTGATTGTGAATGGAAGAAAGATGGCTGTTTTTCTTTCAACAGCCATCCCAATCACTGCTTGCATCATGTAGTTTCAAAGTGGAACTTGCTTTGTTTGGATTTTGTAATGCCTCATTTCTCAGCAACTCGTGAGCTTATGGGAAGCTGTTGTAATGGAATCAGGGTTATTGCTGAGGATAAGATTTGCCACAGCACCAGTACAAAGGGAACTGTTAAATAAGCAGCAAAGGATAAAGATCTTGGATATATTTTTTTATCTTCCTTGGGTGTGGGTGGATGAGTTTTCAAAGTACTTTTCCATGATATATGGTACCAGCTAGAGGCATTTTTGGGTATGGAGACTTGGAAAACATTTTTTAAAAATAATGACCATAGAAGACCTACACAAATTCAATACAGACAATGAAGAAATTGAAATAGTTAAAAGACTTCCCATACTTTGGATCAATCATTGACCAGAACAAAAATAGTCAAGAAATTAGAAGACTTGAACTGGGAAGGGCAGATATGAAACAACTAGACCAGATGGTAAAGTGCAAAGATATACAACAGTACCCTAAAGTGAGGATTGTTTATACCATGATATTTCACATTGTATGTAAAGTGAAGAAAGCTGATAAAGAAAATCAACTCATTTGTTGTGCTGCTGGGGAAGAGTTCTGCAGATACCACAGGTGGCTAAAAAGTTAAACAAATGTGTCCTGTAACAAATCAGATCTGAACTGTCCCTGGAAACCAGGCTGACTAAATTGAGATTGTCATATTTTGGCCACATCATGAGAACACATGACTTATTAGAAAAGACTACGATGCTCAGTAAGATAGAAGGCAGTAGGAAGAGAGGAAGAGCACGCACCACATGGGTAAACTGAATGAAAATCATTCTAAGTCTGCAGGAATTGAGCAGGGCCGCTGAGGATAGGTATCTTGAAAATACTTCATTCACAGGGGTGCCCTCAAAGCTTTTGTCCTAGTAATATAACCTGTCTCAGTGGTTACCCCCAGACTATGACATTCCCTGCCACAACAAGCTAGTTTGGCCCCCTCTTTGCTTTCTCTCTCCGGGCAGGCAAATGTTTTCTATTCACTCAGGCCTGGGGAAGGTCTTTTAACTGGGCTGGGCTGTATTTTTTATCATTTTAATAGCCTTATTTTTTTAAAAAAAATATGAATGTCAGTTGTTTTTAAACTTTATTATATAATCCATTGTTTCACCTCAATTTTGCTTTGCCTTATTTTGGGATATGCTCTGGGTCCTATATTGTGAACAAGGTGAAGAATAAAATAAAATATAGTGGAGATTTTTAAACATGGATCAGATTCCCTTTGAATATGGAAAGCCACTTCATACTTGATCTTTCAGCCCAAGATTATATTATAGAACTTCAAAGCTCTTCATTTCAGCCATTTCTGAGTATTTAGCAATGCATGCCATTGCTTGTGTGATCTGCTTTTTTGCTTTTGCTTTTTCATAGAATCATAGAAAATAAGGCCTATCTAGTCCAATCCCCTGCCATACAGGAATACATAACTAAAGCACACCTGAAAGGTGCCCATCCAAGCTCTGTTTAATTGTCTGCTAAGATTAAGAGCCTACCACTCTTCAAGACAATCTATTCCACTGTCAAACCACTCTTACAGTAAAAATGTTCTTCCTAATGGTGGAATCTCTTGTCTTGTAATTTGACTCCATTGGCTCATGTTATAGTCTCTGGAGCAGCAAAAGAACAAGCTGGCTACAACTTGTACATGACATCCCTACAGATGTTCAAATATAGCTATCATGTCACATCACAGTCTTCTCTTCTACAAGCTAAACATATCCATCTCCCTAAGTTATTTCTCATAAGGCCTGTGATCCAGACCTTCACCTTGGGCACTTTTCTTTGAGATGTCCTCTTCCTGCTTCTACTTGACTAGAATGGGAAGTCCAGAGAGGACCTACGGTATCTTCATGAACTGCCACTAGTCATTGATTTGCTTTCCTCTTGCATGGTAACCCAGTGGGATGTTGCTGGGATTCCACTTGCACTTTCCAGCTCTGATGCAGCAGATACTTTCTTTGCCACCCCAACCTTGATGAGGAGATGAAATGAGCAAAAAGCACATGAAAAAGAGTGTGGGAGATAGAAGTACTTTTAAAGAAAAAGCTTTATTCTGAGTAAGAAATCTCCATAGCAAAATAATGTCTCTTTATGTGAAGGATCCTTTCCTTCAGGCACACCTAAGTCAGCAGTTACAGAATGGACAATTCTGTAGATCATTTTAGCCAAGACAGAAAAATATTAAAAAGTCCCTGGTATGGTTAGTCAATACATTCTCCTATTCTACTGATTTGTAGTCCTGGATGTTGATAGTGGTAACTAGCAATCTGGACTTCTTTTGTCCAGCCTCAACCAGCTTCCCCAAGAAGGACATGAGATCCTGTCCCAAGCATTTCTTTGTTGCAGTTCTCCTGAGTTTCTCACATAATCCCTTTACAGGCTTTCTATAATCTCTGCTGAGAAGGATCTCAAAGTTTCGCTCTTCTGCCCAGCTGGTCATCTCATTGGGCAATTGCTCTCTCAACCACCACTATGATGCTGAACCTATTAAAATGTAACTTAACCACCTCACACCCTTTGTTACTTGGAAATAAGCCCATCTGTGTTGCTCAAATAATGGGGAAAACCCCATTATCACAGGTCACGTTTCAGCTTGTTGGTATCTTTCTTGAACGGTGGTGCCCAAAACCGAACACAGTGTTCCAGAATAGAGTGGCATTAGTAGTTCTTTCAGTCAGGACATTGTATATCTATTGATTCAGCCTAGAATTGCATTGGCTTTCTTTGCTGCTGCATCACATTGCTGACTCATGTTCAGCCTGTGATCCACTAAGACTCCTACATCCTTTTCGTATATACTGCTGGCAAGTCAGGTGTCATCCATCCTATATCTGTGCATTTCATTTTTACTGCTCAAGTGTAGTATCCTATATTTTTCCCTGTTGAAATTCATTTTGTTAGTTTTGATGTACCTTTCTAATCTGTTACACTAATTTTGGATTCTGATCCAAAATTCTGATAACCCTTTTGGGTATTAGCTACCCCTCCTAATTTGATGTCATTTGCAAGTTTGATAAGCATGCTCTCTATGCCACCATCCAAGTCATTGATAAAACTGTTGAATTAGCACTAGGCCCAGGACAGAACCCTTTGGCACTTCTTTCCAGGAGGAAGAGAAATCTCTGGTAAGCATTCTTTGGGTTTGGTCAGGCAACCAAATCCACCTAACAGTCTCATTGTCTAGCCCACTAATTTTTAATTTTTGTTATTATTTATTTCTATCCTGCATTTCAATATAGGGATTCAAGGTGGTTAGCTTTTTTGCAAATATATTCATGAGTTATTAACTGAGGATGCATTCTGATCTTCCTTTTGTTGTTTCAAACAGTTAGGCAAAATATTTCAAAAATACATTGGAAGTCCATATCTTTTGGTTGCATCATTGCATCAAAACTTGTTAGCTTTTTAGCCCCACCCCTCCGCCCTCTCCAGATCCATAAAACAATGGCTTTGCTAGCCCTATAGATGATAAATCTGGAGCTTCTAAGCTACACTGGGCTCTTCATCAGGGAAAAAGCAAACAAAACAAAACAAAAAACTAAGTAAGCAACAACCCTAAGGAGAACCTTAAATATGTGTGTGTGTGTGTGTGTGTGTGTGTGTATGAATGAGGTTTTCTTGACTAGATTTGTTCAGAAGAAGTTTGCCATTGCCTTCCCCTGAGGCTGAGAGAGTGTGACTCACCCAAGGTCACCCTGTGGTTTTACATGGTTGGGCCAGGATTTGAACCCTGCTCTCCACTGCCTCAACACTCAAAAACACCCTTTGGTTTTAATGGAGCACCCCAATAAATGTGGTGTTGTTGTTGTTGTTGTTGTTGTTGTGTCTCCAAGTCATTTCCGACTTACAGAAACCCTAAGGACAACCCATCAGTGGGGTTTTCTTAACCAGATTTGTTCAGAAAAGGTTTGCCATTTGCCTTCCCTTGAGGCTGAGAGAGTGTAACTTGCCCAAGGTCATTCAGTCTTAGCAGATGATAAATTTTGGACCCTCTGTGATTTAGATTCTATCGCAAGACACTAGGAATTGGTATTATCGAAATAATGTGGTGTTATTATGCGCCTTCAAGTTGTTTCTGAATTATGGTGACCCTAAGGAGAACCCATCATGGGGTTTTCTTGACAAGGTTTCTTCAGAAAAGGGTTTCCCTTCATCTTCCTCGTTATAAATATATACACGATTAGCAGTATTAAATGTCAAAGATGCCATTGATCCAAAATGGTATCTTTTAGGGATGGTTTCAAATGAAAAATTAGAAAATAATTTTTGGTCAGCTTCTATTTTACATTATAATTGCTGCACATGTAGTATACCCTTCAAACTGGAAAAATAATAAACGAGTAGAAAGCAAAGAATGGGTTAAAAAAAAAAGCTTGCAAAGAAATGTATTGTACTAACCCAGGATCAAGGTTAGCCATCTTGATGACAGGCTCTTCATGGGTCTGCAGTGCAATGAAATAAGACTTTGGCTGCATCCACACTGGAAAAATAACCCAGTTCGGCACCATCTTTCAGCATCCTGGCTTTGTTGTGGGCCCAGAGTGGAGCGGAGCTTAAGGAAGGAAGGTGCCACAACAAACTCCAACTCCCAGAATTCCATAGCCTTGCAGCCAGGGTGCTGAAAAGGTTCCAAACTGGGTTATTTCTCCAGTGTAGATGCAGCCTCAGTTTCCAATGCCGATCCTGCAAGGTGGCAGAGGTGGCCCGTGAGGCTGGAGTCAGGCCTAGCACCAGGCGGATGGGCCAGATCACACACACATATGCACCAGGGAACAAAAGCTGAAGAAAGAGGTACCCCGTCTCCTGAAAGACATCTTTTAAGGGTGGGATGTGCACTGGTCAGTTGGAAGGCAGATCGGGGAATAGGGATCCAGCCTGTGTTAGATGGGGTCCCCTGCAAGCAAAGCCCCCTGCAAGCAAAGGAGAGGGATGAATGAGAGCGAGAGAAGGGATGGGTGGCCAGACCCAGCAAAACCAAAACTGACCTCCCACCTGCTTGACATGCCCTCCTCACTCACTTTGAAGAAGCCCCTAGCCTTGCTAGGCATGGTCAGTGGAGGGCCTGAGAGAGTGCCAAGCCAAGGAGCCTGCTGGAAAGATGTCTGACCACCGGCTGGAGGGAGATGGTCAGCGACCAACAGCTGCAAGGCCTTTGTTGGCTTCCAGAATGGTGTCTACATACCAGACCAAAGACAGAACCTTTTGGGAAAGCAAGAGTAGAATTCTCTTCAAATCTGGCCAAGTGTGCCTTGTTCCTCTGCCTACAAGGGCAGGCATCTTCAATATTCTCCAAAATGGCATGTCACACTTCCAAAGGCTTCAAAGGGGGCATGGTTTCCCCTCTAAATATAAATAATGGGGGATCCCATAATAATCCTCCTTGAGGCCTCAACACCCTTCAATTTGTACATTAATTTAATATTTTGTGAGGACTGGGGGGAGCACGGCTGTTGATGCCCTGCTACAATTTGTACCTCCATTTTGAGAAGAGCCCCCCTGATGACTTTTGAGACCATGACCCCATAATAATAAGCCTCCTTGAGGACCTCAAAACCCTTTAATTCATTTATTCCCAAAGGAAGTCAGAGACACCCCAAAAATAGAGACACCCCAAAGGAAGATGGAAACACCCCAAAGATCCCATGCTGCTTGACCAGTCATACAAACAAAAAGCTTACCTGGTTTCCCTTCCATCTTCTAACAAGTGTCTGCACTGTTTGATGTGACATGTTTTGATCGTGAGTTCAGTATATAAATATATAGAGTATATGTTAGATATATAAATAAATAAAATAAAATATTAGATATGGTTGAGTTGGACCAGCTTACGGCTTTAATAAATGGGAAACCAATTAGAAAACAGAAAGAAGACTGGAAAGCTGTTATGGAATATTGTAAAGGGAGAGGGATCAAATAGGTTCCGATGATGGCATTGGTAGACAATTTCAGATCCCCTGCCAGGACATCTCCATTAGCTGAATGTTTTTGAGCTCAAGGTCTCATTGGCAATGCTATTCTCTCATAAAGTTACAGAACCATTGCCAATACCTAAGCTGCCAAGAATGGCTGCGTCTTTGTTGGCCCATTGATGAAGTGTTTCAAAGTCAATGCAGTTCCATTTTGAATACAGTTTTGTTGGGTGGCTGTCAACATTCTGCCTATTCTGACTGTCTGTTGATTCATTTCCTCTCTTCCAAGAGTAATTGCAGCCTAGCTGGGAGCTCACTACTGACTGCTACTGCAGTTTTTCATCTTGCAAGCTATAATTGGCTATAATGCTGAAAAACATTGGAGAAACAACTGCTGTGAGTTTAAAACAAATCCTTGATAATGATAAATTGGCATTCCCCACCTAGTGAAATGTAACATCTTCTTTTGCCCTTAAAACCGTTATGTCATGTCTCTGTTTCCTCCATTACAGAAACTTTAGGCAATCAATAGATATTACATTGCTAGGATCTTGAATTTAGTTCCTGTGCCTTCTGATCCTTATCTGAGCCATCATAAGCAAAATGTAACTTTCCCAAACTGGTAGGCAAATATGTACTGAATTCCTTGTAAGCAAAATACTGTCATTTAGGAAATGTGAAACTTGCAGTGAGGAAAAAACCCCACATTTTCTGAGCCACATTTTAAAGAAGTAAATCTCATGCACGTAAGCATATCCAAAAGTTCTTTTCTGAAAAGTTTTAATGTATTTATTCACTTCAAGCATTTATTTATCTCTTCTCAGCCCTCAAGGACATCTCTATTAGCTGAATGGTTCAGAGCTCAGCTCTTGTTGCCAGTGCTACTGTCTTATCAAGGTTCAGAAGCATTGCCAATACATAAGCTGCCAAGAATGGCTGAGTCTTTGTTGGCCCATGGGTGAAGTTTTTCATCAACAAATAAAAACATTATTTAAAACATTAAATATAAACAAACAAAACAGATAAAACACAATAAGTCAAAACAATTTATTTTGAAATTACAGGTCACATGGCCAGAGCAGCTACCTTTGGTTTTATGAACCAGGGACCATGCCAAACATTAATCATAGCTGCCTGCAGGATGGGGAGGTAGCGATGGGTGGCTATTACACATGTTTGGCAAGCATTGTTAGCTACTGGGAGGGTACAAGCTTGAGAACTTAGGGAGGAATCCTTGCCTTTTCAGGCTTCATTTCGTATAAACATGTGCACCTGTGGAAATATCTGAGGACAGTTGATAAGAACTGGGAATATGATCTTCAATGACAAGTGTGATGGATGATCCAAGTATGATGTATGACATGTCATAAGGTCTATTAGGAAAGAAGTGTAAAATCACACATAGATCAAGGGGATTTTCATGAATAAATAAGAGTGCTTGGGCTGTGCTCGTTGAGCTTTAAAACAGACCTTCTTAAACAATGTTGCTACTATATACTTGTGGGCCAGTGAGAGGATCTCTCTGATCTGTACTGGGGTTCTCAGCAGTTGAATGGAGAATGTGAGTCTGTCCAAGTGCTTTTCATGTATCCTTACCATATATCCATTTTTGTACCCATTGGCAATAAAGGTTTAAAGCTTTCCCACATATGGTGTTCCTTGCTCTTGATCCTAAAGGAACCTCTTGAGGTTAGCAAAAACCCACTGCGAGAAGTTCAAGACAGATGGAACTAGCCTTACTTGCTTTGAGAGGAAGTTCCACAACTGGGGTGCCCCTAATAAGAAAGGTCTATCATCTGTATCCAGCAACCTCACCTCCTGAGGTGGTGGGACATGCAACATGGCCTCCTTTTAACATTTTATTGGATATAAGAAATATGTTTCACATCTTGCAAGTATATTAAAGTATTGACAAAACTCTTTTGATGTATCTACAGATTATCACTCCTGCCAGGTTTGGGGGTTTTGTGCATAAGAAAGAGAGATTGGGTTAAAAGCTGATCATTCCCTTAATACAAGTACCCTTCCTGACAACAATGGAAGCTTCCGTTGCTCAAACAGTGTAACTCCAGCCATTCATACCTTTGAAAATGTTTAAAAGGTCAATTTTATTCATGTATAGCAGGGATGTGTAATTCCAGTAGATCTGGGGGGCAGTTTTGTCCCCCAAATGACCCCCAATTAAACAAAAAGTACTGCCAGTACCCCATGTGACATATTTAAAAGTTGCATTGCCATTCCTGGAAGCTTCCAAGTGAGACCATTCACCATTTTTTTGTTTCTAAGAAAAAGCATCCCAGCCAGTCTTGAGTCAGAAGATTCACAAATCAGCTTTGGGACCATTTGTTCATTATCTATTGGTGATTAAAAGAGACTTTGCTGGGTCTCTGAGCCCTAAGACCTAAATGCATTTCCCACAACCCTCAGTTCCAGCCATCTACAGTCATACTAACCAACCACAGACCACTTTCTCTTCAGACTGAAATACAGTGCTCTTTTGAAAGGGAAAAGCCATCTATACCCACTGCCTGGGAAAACACTCTGGAGCCAGTACCTGACTGATTAAAGGCCATTAAAGGACTCAAGCCAGAGTGCATAAAGAGAAGCCTTGGGCAGGCCTCTCTAAGTCTAGCCTAAAGTCTCATGAATTTCTCCCTGTGTGACTATCTGCACTAACAGGTTTGGTTTAAATTGCTTCTCTGGATTAAATCATAGTTTAAATCAGCTATTTGATGTGTGAGACTGGCAATAAAATTTGGGAATGCCAGTTAGTGATACCATATTTGTACTCATTGGCTACAACTTTTTTGTTTCTTTTCTTGAATCTTACCAGAACTGAGAACAGATGGCTTATGGATTGACACTAGCAAGATAAATTCTGCTTAATCATTTTTCAGTAGCAATATCTTATTGTTTAATATTATCTGAGTTAGCATTCATAGATGTAGGTTTCATTAAATGGTAAATCTGCATAAAGCAATTATCTTGAATTATTTCTAGATTAATGTTCAGTTCATCAAAACATGTGATTCTTTCATTTAAATCAGACATCTTTTTGTTCAGATCTACTCCATCTCTTCTGATTATCTATTCATTTAACATTCTGTATCTTTCCATTTACAGAGAGGTGATGCCTTGAGAGACCAAGAGAGAAAATGCATGCATATTATGTACACCACCTACAGAATAGAACAGATCAGATGATCTCTATTTAAATTGTTTTTTTAAAAAAATAAAATAAAATTGGGGGCTAGATTTGATTTTTGTTTAAACTGTTTAAAAAACCGTTTAAATACAAATTCTAATTTAAATTTTAAAATCTGGGATTTTTTATAACATTAATTTTTATCAGCCCTGGTCACTTGGTGGCTGGCTGTTGTCAGGTTGAATGGACAGTTAAGCAAAACAGAAGATATGCATCACCTAAAATCCTAAAGTATGCCACAATGCCACTCTTCATGAAGTGGGACAGCTATTCTTTCCTTTTAAAAGCCTAGTTGTTGTTGCTCTGTGTGAAGAGGGTCTTGGAAAAGTTACTTTTTCACACTAAACTCCCAAACCAGCATGGTCAGTGGGTCTTGATTGAGGAATTCTGGGAGTTTTAGCACAAAAAAGTAACTTTTTCAAGCTCTGAAGTGAACCGAATACTACGTAATTAACAGAACTTAACTTACAGTAAGAATCACTAGGACACATCTCTGTAATATTTCTTCACTACGTAAAGAGATCTTGTAGCACCGTTGAGACTAACTGAAAGAAATAAATTGGCAGCATGAGCTTTCATAGACTTCAGTCTACTACCTTAGAGGCATTTGGTGGTGTGGAAGCCAGGTACAGACATATATATGCCAATGGTATGTGAGGAAGTCGATACAAGTTGCATCAACATCCTCACATACCAATGGCACATATATGTCTGCACCTGCCTTCCACTCCACCAAATGCATCTGGGGAAGTAGACTGAAGTCTATGAAAGCTCATGCTGCCAATTACTTTCTTTCAGTTAGTCTCAAAGATGCTACAAGATCTCTCTATGTACTGATTCTACAGACTAGCACAGCTATATCTTTGAATATTTCTTCACTGTTAGGTTGGGTTCCAGGAATATACGAAAGTATTGTTAAGCATATCTCAACCCTAGTTCCATCCAGACTAGAAATGGAAAGGATATTTGAAAATATTTGAAAGACATTATAAAAACATTAAAAGACATCATTTTTCAAGTGTTGGGAAACCAAAATGAGAAGAATCTTGAATTGTCAAGAATCTTCAGGACTTATTCTGGGCAAAAATTCTCATAATAATCTCTGTGCAGAAAGTGCTGTTGCTTATGCAGAAAATGCTGTTTTCTGCACAAAACAGCCATATGCAAATTTTGTGCAAAATAAACCCAAAATTGCAAACAGACTTTGAAGAAATATTTAGTTTTTAAAGACATTGTCAGAGTGGAAAGAAAATTGCTAAATTACTCTCTGCTTTTTTCAAGAAAAATATTATTGAAGAATTAAATCTTTATTTCTTGAAGAGTTAGAGAGTACATAGCCCACACCACTGCATAGCTACTGAGGAATTTCTACAAAAGATGTTATTTGTGGAGAGATTAGAGATCAGGGTATCCTATCCTCTCCCTTCTAGACATTAAGTGCTGGCAATTCATTTTTTTTCCCAAAGGTCTCAAATCTATTTCAAAGTCAGCAGGCATTTGTGTTACCAGTAGAGTGATCCTGGTGGTAATTAAAGTCCCTTGTGCCTCCACTTCTGAGAGTGTTTAAAGAAAACCTGCTCTCAAGCACAACAGCAGGAGTTACCAGTATTAAATGGTGTGATGCACCATATAAAGATTTCTAGAAAGATTTAATGACACTGGAAAAGGGTAATGCTGCTGTAACTACTTTATGATTTGGTCATGTGTGTGAGACCAAAGTAAGAGGAATTCTGGCTTAAATATGTGAGGACAGAATTCAAATAAATTCTTATGAATTTGAATTTTTGGGCAACCTACAAATGTTCCCAGTTACCCAAGCCTTGGTTTGGAGAAATGGAAATGAAATTAGGCTGCTGCTCCCTTCATCCCCATTGCACCTATGTGGAAACCTCTCTTTATTGTCTAGTTAACTGTTACCTTTTGTGCTGTGGATTATTATTATTTTTTACAATATAGTAGGCCAGCTGACAACATGAGAAAAGTCATGTTGGAAATGACAAAAGAATAGGCTCTAACCAAGCCAGCATCCTCTTCCAACATAGTGACCATGTGCATAACATAAGCAGGACAGGAGTGCAATATCATGCACCACTCCTGTCCCGTCAGCACCTTGGACAGCTTCTTAGTTGAGTTCTTAAATCTTTTCTTGCAACTAAATCCCAGAGCAGATTCATCACTCCATTGATGTGGGGACCACCAGCTACCACTGCTACTGAGATTACCAACACCTGTCTCTGCAACTTCAAACCTGTGTACAAGGCTAATCATCAAGCCAAGCATGGAGCCTGATGGCACAGGAAGGAGTCCTGGTGGCACAGTAGGTTAAATGCTGGTACTGCAGCCACAACATTGTAAGTTTGATCCTAGAGGAGGGCTCCAAGGTCCACTCAGCTTTCCATCCTTTTGTAAGTCAGTAAAATGAGTACCCATTTTACACATTGTAAACTGCTTAGGGAGTGCTAGTTCACTGATAAACAGTATAGAAATGTACTTGCTATTGCTGTTGTTGGCAAGTATGGCCAAGAGAATTGTTGAAGCCTCACTGCCTATTTTTCTTATGTCACCTGCCAATGTAGTCTTCAGACTGCAGTGTACAGCAAACAGCCCTCCTTGGATTCATCCCCTCTCCATCTTCCAAACTCTCTCTCCTTAAGTAGGTATTTTCTATTCAATTATTTATAAAAGTGAACCCCTTCCATTTAAGAATGTAGCTTGGCAGAACCCATAATCTCAAGAAGCTCTATAAACGTGAGATATTTGAAGGTATATCTGTCAAACGTCTGGAGTTTCTGGTGGCCATTTTAATGTACCATGGTCAGTGGGGGTTGAAAAGTGTGTCACTTCCATTTCTCATTGAGACACTGGCCAGGGCAGCCCACCTCTCCCTTCTTCCTCCCAGTATTTTGCTATACTGTATAGAAATCTAGTTTCCCTGTAAAGCAAATGCTATTAAATTCTCTGCTAAGGATAAAAGGATTGTAGCTAAAAAGCTAGAATGGCAGAGTTTTATAAAGACTTGAGCATGTTATCAACCCAACTGAGATTTAGATAGGGGAGAAAAAATATCATAGGTCAATTTTTCTAGCACAGTCCCTTAGGAGTTTCATTTTGCAGTTCTTCAAAGTTCAAATCCTGGTGCATGTTCTCAGTACGCAATGCATGAAGTGTTTGAACTTGAGTTGCTATGCTACCAGTGGGGAGTTCATTACTGAAAAGAATTCAGGGTGGTTTTGGGTTGTAAAGATTCATGTGGATCTTCAAGAATTCCCCCCCCCTTTATAGTGCATATGTGTAGCTTATGAATTTAGGTACTTTTAAAAATCCCTGCTGTTAAATGCGTTAATAAAATAAAACCAATGATAGCTTTTATAGCCCACTGATGTGCTAATATCATGAGGCATAATAGCAGTTTCTACACCATAAGTGACAGCTTTCATCACTTATAAAACTATGCTTCAGTACATGCAATAATATCGCCCTTAGACTTGAACTGTAGCTATTACAGATGGCAGTCACATATGGTGAATCTTAGATGCTGCCCATTTAATTAAATTATAACTGGGGAATTGCTTCTAGGAGTAAACATAAACATTCTGACTTTCACAGTAAAATACAGAATTTGCCATTTTGAGTTTTTTAAGATAAGAAATGAAGAGTTTTTTTAAATGCAAGTATCATAATAATCTAATTTAATAAACATTTCCAGTCACATTTATTCATATTTACTGTTTACTCAGAATTAAGTCTAATAGACTGTGAACAAATCTGACAGGAATAGAATTGACTCATCTGAATTGTGGTGCTGCGAGAATTTTCTTTGGTTAACATGGACTGCCAAAAAGACAAATGAGTCCTAGAACTAATTCAATCTACTTTCCCTGGTCATCAAGAGGACTAAACATGTGGAGGTCTCTTATTCAAGGGGTCACTTTGAATCAAAGATGACTTGACAGCAAAAACAACAACATCCCATAGAAGAAGGATATAAGCTTTCTGCCCCAAAATCCCTATGTACAATTCCATTCAGTCATTTTTAAAAAAAAATTATATTGTAAATCTGGTAAAGATACAGAAAACTGCAACATAAGCGTGCAAGGAGTGAAAATGTTACATTTGGCTACCTGATGTACACATGGTGGGTCCTGCCTCCCTGAGTTCTTGTACTTACCATATATACTCGACTATAAGTCAAGAAATCTGTGCCCCCAAATTGACCCTAAACTCCTGGGTCAATAACACCATAACAGTTGTGCAGCCAACCTACTTCTTCCTCTCTTAATATGTTGTACTGAAATTCTGTTCACAGACAAACTGCTTATATATGAGTGTATTAACATTAAAAATAAATGTTAAAAATGTTAAAAATAAAAAAAAAAAACCTTGTCTAACTTGAACTACAGTTTAGATACTCTTGCATTTCCTATTACATAGAGTGATAATAGGTCTTTATTGTAGTGGAAAGACATTTTAATTTTTAATGGTAGTAAAAAAAATGTTCTTCCTAACACCTGGGAAAATTTTCATCTCACCTTCAAACATTTGGAAAATATTTCTGAGAATTAAGGAATGCATAATGCGGTGCCCATGTTTTAATATAGCTAAAATGTGGCTAACGAGGGAAAATACACAAACATGCTTTAGGCAATCAGGTTTCTGGATATGGCAAGCCAGAAAAGATGGTCTAGATAAAAGGATATCAGTGCTGACAGAGAGCACTCCCCTTCTCAAGAGAAACTCTTGAGGATCTGAAAACTCAGAGGTTTGACATCTAGGCCTTTAAAGGAGCTGTCTTCGGTTTCAAACCATTCTTTATATGCATGCTTTTATAGCTCTTATAAAGAACTGTCTTTTTATAGTCTCTGAGATTATATACTTGGTGTCGTTTTATTTATCCTTCTAAATTGGGAAGCAGAAAACAAAATCAAGAATCAACTTCAAAGCTTCCTGGCTTCAGGAAACAAGCAAATAGTTGTGTTAACAGCTGGTGTTAAAATGCTGTGGTTTTGTTATTGGCACTTTTGCATGTGAAAATTTGAGCATAACTGCACATCACTAAAGGAAGTAGAACAAATTTAAAAAGCATTAATGTATTAATGTATTTTTTTCTAAGACTTTCTCACAAGAAAATGGCTAATATTACACGTTGCTTCCTTTGAGAAGAAAATTAATAAAGAATTATTAATTAATAAAGAAATGCATTCCTAGTAATTTTCAGGAGAACCATTTAAGCTGTATAAAATGGGGAAAGGCACCCAGAAGCTGGGAAGCCACCAAATAACAATGTCATAGGGAAAAGGCAAGGCCATTGTATATGAACATCAACTATAGGGTCCACATTGGAACTGCAAGGACAATATCACGCCACACTGCTAGAGCCACCAAGAATAAGAAACAAGCTTTCATTCCTCCTCAACATTTTCTTTTGGCTCTTCCTATAAAGCTCAGTAGCTACTCTTAATTCCTGGAGTGGGTGGCACATTTTATTTGGGGGGGGGGGGGGAGGAATCAGTCATAGTATTAACTTTGAGCCCCAGTTTGAGAAAAAGGTGGATATAAAGAAATAATATCAGTGCAGGGTGGATGGTAAAAGCTATTGTGTCGCCTGTCCAACTGCAACTGTTGATTCTATTCCCTCACAGATATTGGCAATGTCATGGTTGCTACAGTATTCTGTACAGTTTGCTTGGATGGTTCTGACAGTACAGTAGGGTTTCTATCCACACAAGGGAAGGTAGGGAATTGGGAAGCCGGGTCATACCAACAGGGGACAAGTTAATTCACCATGCATATACCCTGATAGTGGTTGGCTGTCAAATTCTGCATACAAGGCCACCATTGATGCATGTCAGCTCACCTCTATCTCCTTTTTGACAGATGCTCTAGAACTGTGGTTGCACACACCTCTTGCACACATGTAACCATCACCTTAAAAAACTCAAAGATCTCTTTCAAAAGGAGGGAGGAGGGAATGTACCTCAGATGAAAGAGGGCTTCCTCACTTCTGTCCTCACAGATTAGCCATTATGATTTTGATTTGAAGGATTCAACAGCAGGACCTGGTTGTGAAACACAGGCTTGTCTTTTCACTACGTGCCCCTGCTCCCACATACCTATCAAATGTGGTGAACCTCTTGCCAAATTATTTCAGTGCTTTAATGTTGTTCCTGAACAATTTGGTCTTGTTTGGTTTTCTTCTGGAGGAGTATTTCAACTGATGTAAAAACAATATTTGCTGGTAACTGTCATGAACTATAGCTGCAAGCATGTAAAGAAAACATTGTTCTAGTTTTGCTAAGCAGGGAAGGTCAAGAACTAAGGCAAATCGCAAGTGGTTTTGAAATTTTTTAGCATTATAGAACTGTCTAGCTTCATCCTGTGTTACAGAGGAGGTGAGAAAGAAGAAAAACAATCACTCTGGACTTTCCCCAGTGAGATGTTTCAGCTTCAGGCATCGCATGGAAGATTTCCTGTAGCATAAAAAAAGTTCTGTCAATTTTGCATTTGAGATCTGTCCTCTTGTTCATTCACATAGGAGTAAAAGAAGATTCTTGAGCTATATATGGGTATGGGGGAAGTGTACCCACACACACTACTCTCTGTTCTGCCTGACATGCTCTTTGGCAGGTTGGTAACAAACAACTGACAGGGTCTTAGCCCTCCTTGCACATATGGAGCTAATTGTAAATTGTTAGATTTTTAAAAAATAATGACAGTTCCAAGTTTTTATGTGATGGGTGCTACAGAAGTGGAATAAAGAAAGACTTCTCTGTGTGTATGTGAAATTCTGAATATTATCAGAGAGCTGAATGTTGTCAAGGCTGTACTTTTCTATGCCTGTTTAGACACAACAAAAAGATATTTGACTGCTTTTATTTATTTGTACGGATTCGTAGTTTGCTTAACAAGTATTCTGAAATTATTGTTCATTCAAGAATAAACTACAAATCAGCTTTCTCTTAGAGCAACTATTCCCAAATTTTGGTCCTCCAGATGTTTTTGGACTTCAACTCCCAAGATTCCTAACAGTTGGCTAAGTTGGCTAAGGCTTCTGGGAACTGAAGTCCAAAACACCCAGCAGACCAAAGTTTGGGAACCACTATCTTAGGGATAGAGAAGGCATAGGCCTGAATAGTATGGTTTATTCCAACTACGGTCAACCTTTTGAATCAATGCGCTTTATCTAGATCTTGGTTCATCAGTTGGGTCTGTGGGTGTATTCTGGTTTGGATCAACCTATAGCATCCAGAGTATAAATACTAGTTCAGGTCCAAAACACTTACTGTGCTTAGTGGGTCAAGATTTCATAATAACTAGTATCATTGACCCATAATGTTCCTGAAAACCTGCTTCCTTCACTGAGGAGCCTAATAATACCTAGATAAAGAGCTAGTGTTGATATAGCCACATGACTTCTTCTGCGTACTCCTTATCTGTGTAAAGTTCTGTAGAGTAAGAGTTTGAGTATTTGAGGGACTTAATTTACTGTGGAGCCCTATGTTTATGAATCTCGGTCTGCCATCATAAGCAGAAATCAGGGAACAGGGCGGGGGGGGGGAGAGAAAGTGCTAATGTATATTGTGACCACCAGGTTCCACACAATTCTTTTCCTGTTTTCTCCCAAAGGCTTTTCGTCCCTCAGAACTATGTCTGTAACCCTTGGTCCTCCCACTTTCTTCAGATTCTTTATTATTAAGTGTTTCTAATATTCTTGGTAGTGTGTTTTTGATGTGGTTACTTATAAATCACTTCCAGCCACTCCTTTGTGAATGAGAAGAAAATAACTTCTATTTAGAGAATGAATTTATGTTGGTATATTTTTTGGTAGTGGGTTCGCAAAGCTTGTTGTTACAACACTTCATTTCACTTGTTACAAATTGACTTTGTTCCACTGTGTTTTTTACCCAAACCTCCTCTCTAGCTTTATTCATAAATTATAATTCCACAGAATAAATGGGGAAATGAGCTTTCACTTTACTGGCTTTCCACTGCTCCAAGTATGTAACACTTTAAAATATGGTTGCCCCCTCCATTTTTGCAGACTTGAGATCTGCAGTTTTGATTATTTGTAGAGGGGCGATCCCCATTTAAGTTAAAGGTGTGCACACAGGAGGTGCAGCCATTCAAGCCTAGGGACTTGAATATCTGTGGATTTCTAAATTTGCGGGACAGGGGGGTCCGCAACAGATCCCCCTTCCAGAGAGTTGGGATTTGGAGGGCGGACTGTAATTGCACAGGACTTCCTTTGTCCTTGTAAACTCTTCTTATTTTGGAATCTGAATCCTATTCAGGCAGAAATCTCATTTTCAGCTGCACGCCTCACAGTTCTTTGACACTCCTCTGTGTCACTGGACTTGCTTTGTCCTTTTAAAACCTTTCTTCCTAATTGTTCTTGACACACTCAGCCTGCTCTTAACAGCTCCTCCTTTTTATGCCCACTTCTTAGGCAGGTCCCCACCTTTTTGCAAGCCTGACTCCAATGGGCTGCTCTGAACATTACATTTTGCTAGTGTCTCTCTACATATGTGCTTTGAAAAACAGCTCAAAGATGTAATGTGAAATTTGTCAGAGTACAATTGGAACATTTGATGGATGGCGTGTGGTGAATTTGAGGCAGAAAATGTAACAAATGGCTAACTTGTGAGCATTCAGAATTTGACAACTGACTTCCATCAATTTGACAGATATTGTCAGTACTCCTATATCCCCACCCTGAATTCACTGGGGATAGGCTCTGTTAGCTGATTTTGCCATTTGTACAATGTCTTGTGGAAAAATACATACACTGAGCCCAGGGAAGCAAGCTATACAGGGGCGGATTAGAAAATGCATCCTTTAGATTTTGTCGGTTTGAAACTTCCATCAGCATCAGCCAGCACAGCCAAAGGTCAAGAATGGCAGGAGTAGAAGTCCAGCAACATCTGGAGGGCCATATTTTGACCACTCTTAGTCAAGTATCCAAGTTGTGTTGTACCATGTGCACTTTTTGATTAAAATATATGTGATGCCTATTTTAGCCTATGGTACTGATGAAATAGGCTGCCATACAGGCTTCAGTACAAGGCTGTTGCTTATAATAGCTTATAAAATAAGTTAAAGAAGTCAGGGGCAATACATGTTATAGTTTCTGTATATTCAGCAATTTAGCCTTGGAAACAGCTGAGAAGATCTTCTTTCAGAGAGGTGGGATTTAGTGAAATATGACCTTTCCCCCTAAAAAATCTGACACATCTCTGAGATAGCTTGAGCATGATCCCAATAGAAGCCTTGACTTCTTAACAGCAGCATACACCTCTCTTCCTTAATTTTGATTCTTTTAATCTCAAAATTGTTAGGGTTTTTGTTAGGTTTTTACTACCAAACAGGTGTCTCCAAGGACCAAATTCCTGCTTAGAAAAGGTCACAGTAACAGATGCAGCTGGGAAAAGGACCTGGGTGGAGCCCTGTGTAATTTTCACTGATGTGGGTATTTTCCCATTGAGCATAGAAAGTAATTCCCTACCTTCCTAGTCAGGAGCATAGCTCAGCACAACAAGTTTTCAGGCTGCAAACCACAGATCAATACCATGTGACATATTCATGATCTAAGTAGTTAACTCCAGTCCATGATTGGAAGTAACAGAAGAAAGTAGTCGCAGGATAGGAAACCCCTCATGGACAAGATCCAGACTGCACTACATGCATCAATACCTTAGGCTGTGGAATTCCTTATAAGGGGCAACAAAGACAATGCATTCAACAGGTTGAGCCTTATATAACATATCTAGATGCAGAAGCAAATTTCAACATTCTGCCCGTAGCTCAGCTGCACAAGAGCTGAACTTTAAGAAAATGTAGTTCCCATCTCTAAATGCTGAGATAAGATCCATGTACTGATTTTTTGCTGTTCTCACAGCTGTTAAATACAGAACGCCAAGCATAATGGATATTCCTTGTAAGAGGTAGAAGGTCCAGCACTCTCAGCATGTTATCTATGACCAGCAGATGTTCTATTGGCATATGAGGATGGAAGCAACACCCATGGCTTCTCACCTGAATTTCCATTGCAGGTTCCTGGAGAAGTGAGGACAGCCCTTGTTTTATTATTTAGCTCTGTTGGTTTATAGTTGCATCTCTGAAAGCAGAGGCCAGGTAACATCGGTGGGACTTAGCTTAGCTGTTCCCCAGCACAGCAACCTATAGCCTTCATGAAAATAGAAAGTGGTAATACCAGAAACAAGTTTCTTTCCATCACTTAGTACACAATATCTGGTAATCTTGCATGATTATTTGATCCAAAGCAAATTTCTGCTACCTTAGATATTTGTGGTAAATTGTTTTGCAAGAACCCTGTCTGTACCAGATGCGCAAGGTATAAGCAATACTGTACTGAATGCTTTACTTGGAAACTAACATAAATATAACTTTCATCAGTCTGTTTCTTTGACTGGATATTTGTGTCAGTGCTGAGCATAGGAACTGTGAAAAATACTTATATTTATATTCTAGTTTTTCCCCAGTACAGGACCCAAAATGGCTTGTAATATGAATTAAAACCAAATACAGATTGAGTCTCCCTTATCCAAAGTGTTTGGAACCAGAAGTATTTTAGATTTTAGGTTATTATTTGGGGGGGATTTTGTAATATCTGTATTTGCATATCTGCACATAATGAGGTATCTTGGAGGCTGGATCCAAATCTAAATACACAATTCATGTATGTATCTTCTGTACCTTATATACAGAGCCTGAAGGTAATTTTATAAACAATTTTAACCATCATGTAATGAAAGAAAGTGCATGAAACAAAGTGTGCACACACTGAACTGTCATCAAAGGTGTTACTATCTCAACCACCCATGAGAAAAGTTTTGGTTTTTGGAATATCCAGATAAGGGAGAATCAACCTGTACAGTTACAAAGCATTCAATTATAATATTGAATAAGTTAAAATATTTTTTAAAAAACTATTATATTAAAACTCAAGTGCTTAATATTAGGTTTAAATCATAAGGAGAGGGGGGGGGGGAAGTACAATGGCCTCTATTAAATGGCTCTTGTGCAGCAGGCAGTTGATGGCCAAATGTTTGTCTAGCTTAAAACGTCTTTGCTTGTCTTGCAGAAGGATAGCAAAAATAGGGCAGCCTAGCCTTCCATGGGAGGGAGTTTCACCCCTTTAGGAAGGCCATGGGAAAGAGCCTTCTTGGTGAGAGCATCCACCAAGAAGGCTCTTTCCCACAACCTTCCTAAATACCACTTTGAGGGTGGTAAGAATGAGAAAAAGGCTTTTTCAAAACTTCTCAATATTCAGGTGGGCTCATATGTGGGTTATGTCAAATATTTTAAGACTTTTTAACATTTTAAAAAACATGATTGTGATTATTATTAGCAGATTTGAAACTTATAAATAACAATTTTTACTTGCAAATATAGCAAAATGAGGGGACAAATAGATTGACTAAACTGCAATCCTAAACTTGTGGGGAAGATGGCCTTATGTTGGTCCTTGCTAACAATGAAACTATGTAATTAATCTGTTAAAAACCAAAATAGGAAGCTGCTTTCTCCACCGTGGCATTCCTCAGATAACTGACAATGTTTAACCAGATTCATATATTAGGTAGTCAATTCACTAGTGTGCCAACCCTAATTTTCATGCCTTAGTTACTAGATGTTCATTGAAGTTATTTTTATATTGCTGTAAAAAATACTGATAGGCCAATGAACCATTTTGATTGCCAGTAACAAAGATGGGAGACCTAAGGTACTGGCGGTTATTGCTGTGTGTTTTGAACTCATTTCGGATGTACAGTGAGCCTCAGGCTTATGTGTCACAGGGTTTTCTTGGCAAGATTTGGTCAAAGGGGACGACAACTACTACTACTACTACTTCATCTTCTTCTTTGTCTTCCTCTGAAGACAGAGAGTGTGACTTGCCCAAGGTCACCTAGTTGGTTTTCATGACTGAGCAGTGACTTGAGCCTTCATTTCTATAGTCCTAGTCCAGTGCTCAAACCACTACACAATTCTGCTCCTTTACGCCATGATGATTGAGATACCCTAAACTAATTTACATCAAAATGTCATTTGAACAGTGTGCTTCCATGGTTTAATGGACAATCCCTGCAGGCTTCAACGCCAAGGCAAAACCAGTTATTTCATAAGTAAAAAATGTTGAAGTACGAAGCCTGATTTTCAGGAAAGAATACACTCAAAAGATAAAACAAGGCCTAATTGTTAGGCAACTAGTTGGCCATTGTGTAAACAATATGTTGAAGCAGTGGGGACACTACAGTCTGTTTAGATGGTAGATGGAATCTGGGATTCAAAAGTGATTATGTGCTACCACTTTGTACAAAACAAAGTCCTCTGTGTCAAAAAATAATTCCAATATAAGGCTGTAATTTTTATATAGAATGTATACAATTGTTCTGTAAAATGTGGTGATAGCATTAGTTTTGATTATTTTAAGGGGAGACTCATTAGAAAAGACAATGATTCTGGGGAAGGTAGAGGGCAGTAGAAAGAGAGGAAGACCACATGCCAGATGGATTGATGAAATCAGGGAGCCCATAGACCTACAGGACCTGAGCAGAGACATAGAAAATAGAAGTGATTCAAGCCCCCCCTCCCCATCTTCTCTATTGTCTCATACACAGGATTGCCATGAATTGAGATGCCACAAAACTCTTCATGGATGTAGAGAGTTATTCCTGGTGCTCTGTAAGATATACTTGACCAGGTCCTTTAGGTGTTAAGGGACCATTCCCAGCAACTTGTGCCCAAAATTAAAAACTCAATTTAGGTGTCAGAGCCCTGACCGATTCCAAAAATACACTCTGTCCTCTGTATCTATGTATTCTTTTTCCATAGATTCAACCATCCATGGCTTGAAAATACTTTTAAAAATATAAATTCCAAAAAGCACACCTTAATTTTGCCATTATATATGAGACACCATTTTACTATCCCATTGTGTATAATGAGTCTTGAACATCCATGGATTTTGGTATCCACGAAAGGTCCTGGAACCAGACTTTAGCAGATACCAAGGGCTCACTGGCCTGCAAAACCTTGGAGAGAAAGACATTGAAGGAGCATTTTTCTCTTGATGGCATAGTACAAAAAGCTTGCATAAGTGTATGTGAGACATCAACAGTAACATGGGATGTCTAGACACAAGGACTCTGGAACATTTAATAATCCAGGCTTGCCAAAAGTCATTACAGCTAAGGGAGTCTTGATGACCCATGTTTTCTCTACCCTAGTCCAGGTAAAATGGTAAATAGCTGTAAATTTAAGCATCTGGTGGTTCCAAATGTTTTATAAAGATAGATCCTGTGCTGGTCTTGTTGTAGCAATCAACTACATATATCTGCCCTCCTCCTTAACTATAGGCAGCCAACTGCTAAATTAAACCATGTTTCTTGTTGATCCAAAGTCCTTGAGAAGAATATTGAACAAGAGTATTTTTTATATATACCCAGTGTCCCATTTGTATAGATAATAAATAATGGTAACTCCATTTGGCTTGTTATCATTCATGTCCTTACATGCTGAACCTTTGATGGTAGGTGTATCTAGAAGAGGAGCATGCTGGTACCTGCATGTATTTACATCAGCTGGGGATCTGACAGCTTGGATAGACTAAAAGGGCAAATCTAGTGATTGTTAATTTCAGTCACAGTTGCACCACAAGTGTCAGTGGGAACCAAGCTTTCTACTTCAGTCTCAAAGGGTAAAATTAGCACAGTGCTTTAAAAACTGCATTTTTTCACCCATGTGTTTTTTAAAGAGACATATTGATTTGGGATAAAAGTGAAATGATGTTGTGAATAAGATACCAAATGATTCAGTGAAGATGTAGTGGACCAAGCAACCTATGGAATACTACAGAACACTTAATTATGAAATGAAGAATCAATAATACTGATGCACTAAATCCTAATTTTGGCACATGTTACTTGTACTTTTCACTTGTAGGCTTTGTCATTTGTCACCAAAGAAAACTTAACAGATTATCTACTAACATCCGAGGTCCTGAAATAGCATCCATTTTTATATATCATCATGCAGTCTTCCTGATAAGACCCAACAAGTCCACATTAAAGTAAGGCTGTCCTGTTCTTAAAGCACCTACATAGTTTGGGAAGCCAGCGTGGTATAGTGATCTGAGTGTTACACTAGGACTCCAGGAGACAGGCTTTGAATCTATACTCAGCTGTGGAAACCGAATGGGTGACTTGAATAAGTAACACTCATCCTAAAAGAAATGACAAAACTCCTCTAAATAAGTCTTACTGGGGAAGGCCAAAATACACTACGGGCTCATTCCTACTACAGTTTAAAGTGAATTGCTGATCAATTTATATGTGCCTTGTTCCCACTTGAAACTGGTTTTGATCCTACTGAGGGCGGCTCCAATCATGAAGAAATGAGGCAAACGCAAAATCCAGCTTTTTTCCTGACACTAGTTCTTTGCTGAAAAGAATCAATTCTAAAGCATGTTCAACAGTGGGAACAAAGGATTAGAATCACATCATTCTGGAGGGGCAGGACTACGGCAGATGGGGTTGGCAGAGGGGTGTTTACCATCCCTCCTCAGTTTTTGGGAAATCAGCCCTCATCCCCCCCCCCCTCCCAGCGCTGCCTTTGTGCTTGTGGTGTGACCTGTTGTTGTTATTATTATTAACCTTTGTTTATATAGCACTGTAAATTTACACAGTGCTGTACATACAATCTTTTAATTAGACGGTTCCCTGCCCTTTTGTGTTACAATCTAAAAAGACACATCACAAAAGGAGAAGGGAAAGGTGGTGGGAAAGGGGATGAGGACCGGTTCTTCTCTCTGTCTGGGGCCTGGACCAAGGCAGGTGGACTGAAGGGAGGGCTCAGCTTCTTAATACATAGTTAAAAGGAGGCATCCTGGGGCAGACGGCACAATCCTGGGAATGCTTCCCTAAACAATATAGTCTTTAACTCAATTTTGAAACTGGTTAGAGAAGTGATGAGGCACACGTGTGGGGGAAGAAGGTTCCAGGAGTGAAGGGCAGCAAGTGAGAAGGGACGAATCCGGGACAGGGCAGTGGGAATTCTAGGCTGGGACAGGAGACTCTGCCTACCAGAAAAGAGGGTAAGAGAAGGAGTGTGAGAAAGAAGTTCAGACAAGTGAGGAGGGGCCAGTCCATGGAGGGCTTTGAAAGATAACAACAAAAGCTTGTACAGTGGTCCCCTGGGTTACGAAAGTAATCCATTCTGGATTACCTTTCATAACCCGGAAATCTTTGTTTCCCGGTGGACTGCATTCTTTGACGGACCGTGCGGCAAATTTTAAGGGGCCGCACGGTTTTTCTTCTTCGGATCCCGGGGTTTTGTTCGCATCCCGGGGGCTTTTTTGGCCCCCGGCGGTTTCGGGTCCCGGGGATTTCGTTCCCCGGGGGACCACTGTACTGGATGCGGTAGGGGAAGGGGAGCCAATGAAGGGAGGATAAAAGAGGAGAAACATGGTTAAAGCGATGAGCGGATGTGAGATTTATTATTATTATTATTATTATAGTTCTGGACAGATATTAAAGGATGGAGGTGAGAGAGAGGAAGCCCTGTCAGAAGAAGGGTACAATAATCTAGCTGCGAAACCACTAGGGCATGGACCAGAGTCTTGGCAGTGGAGGCCGAGAGGAACGGATGGATTTTAGCAATGTTGTAAAGAGAGAATCTACAGGCTTTGGTGGTGGCCTGAATCTGGGGAATAAACAACACAGAGGAATCAAAAATGAAACCAAAACTGAGGGCTTGCTGAACTGGTTGAATAGAAGTGCTGTCAACAGAAACCGAAAAGGAGTATTGTGGGCGCATGATCATATATTTTTGTTTTATAAAAGAAATTGACAGAATATGAGATCCATTGTATTTGCAACTACTTGCAATTACTTGGGTGAAGCACCAGGTGATCAGGCTGACTGCAGTTCAGCGAGGCAAGTAGCTGCAAAACCAATGGATTGCATATTCTGCCTTAGAGAGAGAGAGAGAGAGAGAGAGAGAGAGAAGAGTTCCCGAGTTGGGCTGCTCAAAGGGGAAATAGTGTGCTCGACTTACTTATGGCTGCTGTGAGGCTGCTGAGGTGGGGGTGGGGGGAAGGGAACTCCTTGGCTTCCCACCCAGCCTTTACGTTCAAGCAGAGCCCAAACTGCTGGATTGAAAAAGAGGGAGTGATCCTTCCAAGGCAGTGTGGTGCAGCAGTTTGAATGTTGGACTGGTTCTTTGGAGACTAATGGATGACCTTGGGCTAGTCACACTCTCTCAGCCTCAAAGGATGGTGATTGGGAGTCCTCCATGACACCCATGGATCCATGCATCCCAGGGGAGAGTCCTCTATGGGGGCATCACCTCAACACACACACACCCAAGTCCTTCGAGGCTGAGAAGGTATCACCTGAAACCCTCATGCCCTCCAAGTCCGGTGCAGCTGGGAGAGCACCACCTGTCCCCCCCCCCCCCATGTGTTAAGTCCTCCCCTGAATGTCCTCCATTCTGTGTATCACTTAGAGAAGCTCTGCATCGACATGCAGAGGAGTGATTTTATGGTTGCCATAAGTCAGGATACTTGTAGGCACACAACAGTGAGAAGAAGTCAGGATCAGCTTGAAACCACATAACACATATCTCTTGCCCAGTATATCTAGTCTGCAGCAACTTGCCCATGTACTGAGGTCACCCAGCAGGTTCCTCTTCTGGATGCACCTACCATAGCAGATTTAGCATGTGAGGACTGAGACAGTCTTTTTGTTGGTGAGACTGTTGTAATTTAGATATATCATGAGACCTATGTAATTCACTGGAAAAGATGATAATGCTCAGCAAAGTGGAAGACAATAGGAAAAGAGGAAGGCTGCATTATTGGTAGATTGATTCAATGAAGCCACAATCCTGAGATTTAATTGCTGAGCAAGGGATTTGATGACCAGAGCTCTTCTGTGTCTCTCATTTATAGGGTTGCTATAAATCAAAGTTGATCTAATGGCATTTACCAACAACAAATCATAAAGGTTTAGGTTCAAATCCTGTGCACATTTTAGAGTACTATAATTCTGTATTCTGCGTTTTTGTTATGTGTCTTCAAGTAAACTCTTATAGTGTGTTGTTATGTAATTTAAAGTTGATTCTGACTTGTGATTATCATAGGATTATCTTGCAAAGATTTATTCAGTTTTGCCATTGCCTCCCTCTAAATGGAGCCTAGAGCACTGCTATTCCCTGGCAGTCCCCCTTCCATGTACTAACCAAGCCTGATCCTGCTTCATTTCCCAGATCAGACAGTTTTTAGCCCATACTGTGTGCAGTGAATTAAATCTCTACCTCTATAGCAGCAAGTTACCGATCTATAAAGTGCTTGGAGAAATCGGGTTGACATATACCTCTCTCTGAGACTCTCATAATGCTGACTTGCAAGGATTTCTGACACCTTGGTGCTTTAAAAAAAATACTGAGATACTACAAAATATCTGTAAACTTTCCGATGTGGTATTCAGTCTTACTCCCCCGCACAGCACAGCACAGCACTGCTAAATTCATCTTGTGGGGGATAAATCAGTCTGTCAGCTCAGGTTTCATATGAGTGGGAACGATTCAGTATAAACTACCTGTTTGGGACCTGAGCACCTTCAAAATATCTTGTGCAATTGTAGATGTCATGAGATGGGGCAGCAGAATATTATGGTTACTGTAAAGGATGAATGTGCTCATAATCTGGAGGGCATGTGGCTGCCATCATTACTAGTACAGTGGTCCCCCGGGTTACGAAGGTAATCCGTTCCGGATTACCTTTCATAACCCGGAAGCTTTCGTTTCCCGGGGGACCGCTATTTTAAATGGACCGCGCGGCCGAT
The DNA here is from genome assembly GCA_034509955.1 of Urosaurus nigricauda. Classification (NCBI taxonomy): domain Eukaryota; kingdom Metazoa; phylum Chordata; class Lepidosauria; order Squamata; family Phrynosomatidae; genus Urosaurus; species Urosaurus nigricauda. The sequence continues at coordinate 258,177,468 of JAOEGL010000003.1, forward strand.
TTAAAGGGGCCGCGCGGGGTTTTTTTCGTATCCCGGGGGATTTTTCGGATCCCGGGGTTTTTACAACCCGGGGGATTCGTAAGCCGGGGGACCACTGTAATATTATTTATCCTGGCTTTGTACTGATTTTTATAGTTTTGATATACAGTACATCCATGCATAATTATTTCCTTGGAGGTTTATATTCATTTATATTACAAAATGGTAAGATTGGGGCTGTTTTGAGCTTTTATTTAATTATTTTATTCATAATATTTATACCTTGCCCTACAGCCAAGGATCTTGGATACACCACACAATAAAATAAATGTACAGTGTGTTTTTGGACTCCCATGAAAGCCAAATTCCATGGATGCTGAAGTCCCATTATATACAGTGGGATAGTAAAAACTGTGCCCCTTGTATAGAATGGCAAAATCAAGCTTTATTTTTTTAGAAAAAAATTGGGGGGAGGGGAGGTTGTCAAGTCCTGGATGGTTGAATCCATGGATGCAGAATCTGAGGATACTTGTGGAGGGCTGACTGTAAACAGTTTAAAACATTTTAAACAAAAATAAGCATTATTTAAAACATAGTTTGCTTGAATTTGGAAGCTATACATACCAATTCTGGAAAATCAAATATCTTTTTCTATCTTCATTGATCTTGAGTGTTCCTTTGGCATGAAGCACAGTGAAAAACATGAAGATCAACTAGTGCAATCCTGCCCAAATTAAGAAATAGAGCTTTAACTTTTTTTAACTAGCCAACACAGAAACTTTGGCCTCCAGATTCAAAACTGAGACCAGTAGTATACCTAAACTGCAAAGCTGTGTCTTTGTGGTGGGGATGTAATGCCATCTAACACAGGCTGAACCCCTCTACCCTGATCTGCCTTTCAACTGGCCGGGAGCACTTCTGACTTGTCTGGATTAAATTTAAACTTGCTTGCCTTCATCCAGTCAATTACTGATGAACAGCACTGGTTTAAGACCAAGACATCATTCTTAGATTGGGAAGAAAATAGTAGTAGAGTTGAGTGTCATCCACAGATTCATGACACCACACAACCAAACTCCAGACCTGTCCCACCAGTTATATGTATATATTAAATGGCATGGGGGAGGAAAAACAACACCCTGAGGAATCCCACAATCAAAGGGGGGAGGGGTTGAAGGGGAGTCCCCCAGCACCTCAAGGAAGGAATGAACCCACTGTAAAACAGTGCGTCCCAGTCCCATCAGAGCAAGGCAGTCTAGAAGGATGATGATGGTATCAAAAACTGCTGAGAGGCCCAGGAGAAGCAAAGAGACACACTTCCCCTGTCCAGTTCCCTATGTAGGTTATCAGCTAAGGTGACTAAAGCTGTTTCTGTTCCATAACCAAGCCTGAAACAGATTTAAATCTGTTTCATCCATGAAATCCTGGAGCTGGGAGGCTGACTACACGTTCCAATACCTGTAGAAGAGTATGTTAAACACTGGCCAATAATTATCCATTATAGAGGGATTCAGGATGAATTTTCCAACAAAGGGCTCATAACTGCATCCTTTAAGCAGGTTGGAACTCTGCCTTGTATGGAGGCAATAACTATCCTCTTCACCTACTCTGCCAGTCCTCCTCTGGCTAATGAGCCAAGGAGGGGAAGGGCTTAGTACACATACTGCTTTATCACACTGGAGGGCAAACAGGATTTAAACTAAAGTTAAACAAGAAGTGCCCTATGTTTATCACAGGACATTTCCTGTTTAACTCTTGTTTAACTCTCTTTTAAATCATGTTTGCCCCCTAGTCTGATAAGGCAGATAGTGTACATAGTGGCTCTCATATCTCCAAGAATCCTGTCCACATCTTCAAGCTTAATATATTGAAAAGCATCCAGTAATACTGGACAAGTAGGACCCAAAATAATGTCTACTGTATCAGCTACAGTGTCCAGGATCTGAGCAACATTATGTGTAAAGTGCCATTCAATTTCTTCACAGCAGGATGTCAAGTGATCTTCATTTTCTACTCAAGGACCAATGTATAATAGATCACTGACCATTTGAAACAGCTCCAGTGGACAGCTCCTTGCAGATGCAACATTAGTAGCAAAATATAATTTCTTTGCTTTCTGCACTGCCGTGGTGTAAGTTCTAGCCCATGTTTGATCAGACTTGCTCCTAGTCTTCTGCCAGCATTACTGGCATTTTAACAACAGCTTTTTTTAACCCAGAGGTGATGTCACAAAGACTATCCATGCTATTTGATCAGGGGAGCAGTTGGGAGTCAACACCCTGTTGTTATCATTTCTTCCATGATTTTGGAATTATTTCATGCTTCAGGATCTCCTTCTGCCCTATATGACTTAAATGACTACTCTCTGTTCACTATTTCCCTCTGGAAAACACATCCTTCTTTTATTGTGCAGACAAAGCAGTTGCTGCTAAAAGGGGCAATACAGTATGCAGACAGGCAGATGGTAAAAGGAAGTAACTCTTGCTCTGTTGGGCAGAAGGAGAGGCGCTCAACCCTTGTGTGCCCCCAAAGTGGCTCTCTTGAAGGAGTGAACCCCCCCCCCCCTGGCATTGCCCACTTCAGAAGCAACCCCACTGATGAAGAACTAACACCAAGAAGAGTGTGCTGAATGGTGAGCAGTACTTGCTGAGTCAGGACCTCATCTGAGATTAAGTAATATATAGACTAAGTTGATCCTATATGATTGGAATATCAGAATATTGTGTTTTCCCAGGATCACCCCCTCTGTAAGCAATAAAATGCCTCCAATTGTGATAGATTATTGAACTGGGAGAACTGGCTTTATGAGTAGGATCTAGCAGTGGACTTAAATTGGCTGAATAGCACAGTTCAACTGAAATGGGGCACCAATCATCTTTCCCCGCTGTGGTACCCAAATATATTCCAAAACTTATTTCAGGACATCTGGCAAACCCTCCACAGCTGTGTGTTTTGTTTTTGGTTTTTTTTGGAGGGGGGAGGTATGGAGTGCAAAGTTGAGGGTAACAAAATTCTGTAGACCCCACTATCAGAATGATGGATTTAGTTCTGTTTAAAATCTAAGTTATACAGAAGAAGAGAAAAGAATATGACATTATAGTAATATTAAGAAATTTCCCCATTTGCTCATATCATTAATAGTTTGGCCCCATATCCATTCCAGACATACCATGGAATCACCCTATTGAAATTAATGACTTCCAATGGAAGCTGACCTTAGAGTCACAGTGGAGTACCTAGAGATTCTTAGAGAGAACGCATGTAAGCATTTCTAAGTCCTCCAGCACAACTCTATGGTCAACGTCCACCAGAATCATACCATAGAATCATGCTGGGGGACCTAGAAAAAAACCTAAGGAGAAAAATGATGATGATGATGATGATGATGATGATGATGATGGCAGCGACAATGGTGATGGCAAGTGAAACCACCAGTACTCGTTGCACTATATAAACATTTTGCAAAAGATCAGTTAGGACTGGGGAAAAAACATAAAATATGGGAAACTATTTTTTATTAATTATAGAGGAGGCAGGTAAGAAGGAAGTTTACAACTAGTTATATAATGATTTTAAAACTTTGTGGTATTGTGCCATGACAGATAGATCATTACTGATGTGATGGTACACAGGATGAGTTAATAGGCTACCCACAGTTGTAGAATGAGCGTTTGGTAGAAATAGGACTTGATCAAAATCCCCTTATCAGATTCAAGTTTTTTTCCCTCCCACTGGCAAACTCTGGCTCTCATTATAGAACAAAAGGAGACAGGGAATAATAATGAGTAAATGTTGAGATCTATTTATATTTGGAAGATTTGTTTGCCTTACAGCCTTTGAAAGAAATAATGATGGCCATGCCTCAGAGAGTAGAAGATATTTCTTCCATATCCCTTAGGAAAATGTTCAGGGATTTTATGTTGATGCTAAAATAGGTAGCTGAGCCTAAAGCAATGTTCAAAACCAACTGTGCTCAGAGTTTAGGTAATTTATTTATTTTTTATTCTGCTATAATAAATAGCAAGGAAAATATGAGATTTGTGTTGTAAGATTATTCTTACCTCCTGTTCACTTTGCTAAACAGTAAGAAATTGAGATCTAATTCTTCACTAAGCACCTTCTTGAAGGAAGCAACAAGTAACATTAGCAATTTTCTTGCCAATGCAAGGATGTCTTCAAATTCCACACAATCTATTCACAATTCAGGATTAGTTCTGCACAAAATTCACTCAGAGTTGATTTGTATAGAAAACAGCATTTTCTGAGCTAGAAACAGTTTTAAAATTTCTTTATAAAAATATTTTTCTGCACAGAAAATGTGGTCCCCTGAATAATAATAATAATAATAATAATAATAATAATAATTTCCTATGCATAACAACCATGTTGAATTTTATACAGAAACATTCGCAAATTGTCCCAGATTACAGCATATTCTATTCAGGAAATAGCTTTTTGTGTGTGCAGGAAATACTATTTATGAGTAGAAATCTTGTTTTCTGTGCAGAAAATGCTGTTTGTTGCACAAAACAACCACAGATAAATTTTGTGGAGAATAAGTCTCAACGGTGAAGATATTCATCACTCCAGGAGTCTTATCAGAGTTTGTCCACACTTAATTTCCATCTCTGGTAGGAAACGGTGTACATGGGGAAAATATTTTTAAAATGTAATGTCATAGATTTTTTTCCCCACATGTGAGGTTAAGGTTCAAACAATTGCATAATGTCTACAGTGGTTGGAGTGGGGCAATTTAAAGAAAATCCCTTAATAATCCCCTGCGTACCATATGGGAGAGGCAGTGTGGTATAGTGATTTGAGTGTTCGCCTATGTCTCTGAAGAGCAGGGTTCCAATCCAGTGGCCATACAAACCCACTGGATGACCTTGGGCATGTCACAGTCTTTCAACCTGAGGATGGCAATGGCAAACTTCCTTTGAAATCTCACCTAGAAAAACCCCTGATAGGTTTGCCTTAAGGTCGCCATAAGTCAGAAATGGTTTGAACAAAAACTACAAAACAGCATATGGAGCTGGATTAATATACAGTACTGATATATGAAATATCAAATATGACATGTTTGACAAATCCTGGCACAATATCTAGAGACTGGCACCCAGAAGATTTAGCTGAATTGGTTATTTGCAGAATAATCTTAATATTTAGTTATCTTGCTGAAATGAAACTCTTCAACTGATGCTATGTCAAAAAATATCTATTGATTATGAGTTGTTTCCAAGACAGATAATGTAGACTAGTTGAAAAAGAGGAGTGACAAGTGAAAGTGATATCTAAGCGGCCATACCTCTTCCCCACACAAAGCTGCACAGACCAAAGTTATAACCTCGCTGTCTGTACAGGTGTAAATATGAACAGTTTTGAACAAATAATTTACACTTCCAATTTTTCTGTGTGGATGCCATCTCACTGAATGCTTGTTCTTCCACAGATACAGTGCTGTTAGCAAACTTATTGTCTGTATGTCTATCTGTCCTTCATGAACCTTGATGAGGCTTTGGTTAGGAACCTCTAACTTTACCTACCAACGAACATCAGCCACCTGTTTCTGATTCTCTAAATGTGCCAGATAAGACCAAGGACTTAGTCCAGCATCCAATTTCCCACAGCGGCCAACCAGAAGCCTTTTGGAAGTTCACAAATTGTTTGTTTGTTTGTTTGTTTGTTTATGGCCTTTCCCCACAATATTGGGACTCAAGATGGCTTGCAAAATATTAAACCCAGAACAGATTAAAAATATACAAAAACATAAGTAATGTAGTAAAAAGCAATTAAATAATCTGTGGAACTGAACCTTTTTAAAAATTCATTTAAAAAAAAACAGGATATAAAAAAACCCACAACACACCATTAACAGCATGTTGCAGTAAATTCCTAAAAGCAATACAAAAGTTTTTACTTGGCTGCAGGAGAGCCAAGAGGCAGTCATCCTAGCCTCCTTGAGTCTGGGAGCAGCCATTGAGAAGGCCCTCTCTCATGCAGCCACCAAATGTACCAGGAAAGGTGATGGGACTGAGAGCCTCTCACAAAAGGCTTCCTCCAAAGATCTTAGAGCTAAGACAGGCTCACGTGAGGGTGATACAGTCCTTCATCCTTGAATTCAAGTTACATGGGTCATAACATACATACGTCATAACTCTCACTGAAATGTACTTGGAATGGACGGACAGCCAGTGAAGCTCTTGCAGCAAGGGAGCTGTATGTCCCTTGTACCCTACTCTAGTTAACAATCTTATTTGATACGGTCATAGCAATGATATATATATATATATATATATATATAATAAAACTTTTATTTGTACCCCACTTTTTGTGAGAACAATCAAAGTGGCTAACAGCATGTAAAATAATACAAATATAATCTATACAAATAGCCCCCCTTAAAAAAAGATTAAACAATTATAAGATTAAAATTCTAACATTAGTTATAACTCCTATATTGCAATAAAAATATAATGCCAATATTAATAGTAGGCATCATTATCACAATCAGCATTACACCAGTGCAGAAGGTGAGGGCGTCAATTACGTGGCCGGGGACTGTTCCAGGAAGGCCTGCCAGAAGAGATCCATCTTAACAGCTTTAACAGCTTTCTTAAGCTTTCTTGGATATTTGACAAATTTCATCCAGCAGGCCATTTCATAGAGTGGGAGCAATAGCAGAAAAGGTCCTCTGGGAGGTCGCAACCAATCTAGTCCTCACTAGTTGTAATAAATTCCTCCCAGAGGATCTGAGTGCACAGGGCGGATTATATGGAAGCAGGTGATTCCTTAAATAGGTTGGGTGTAAGCCATGTGGAGTTTTAAACATGATCACCAACACTTTGTACTGTGCCCGGAAACTAACAGGCAGTCAGTGGAGTGGCTTCAATATTGGTGTAATATGGTCACTCCTATCAGTTGCGTGGGTTCTCAGTCTGCTTCCAGGCCCCAGTGGCTTGGGACCAGGATCACTGAATGATGGCATTCTCCCATACCATATATATCTACCTAAACATGGAAATCGTATTTAGATACCTCTTCCAAGTGAAAGAGATCCAGTTGTCCACCTCCCTTCTGTGTTTTCATTGGCAGGCTAAGACCTTTTTATTTATACAACAGATGCAGCTTTTCACATATGTGTGTATATGTGATGTTTCTATTTTAAACCTGGTTATTAAAGTGTTTTCAACTTGGGTGTTTTAAATAGTTCTTTGCTTTAGTTCTCTTTTAACTTTTGTGTTAGCAGGCCTTTTTAATTGTACTTTTTTAAAATGATGTTGAACTGTCTTGTATCCTGTGCCAGGAGAAAGGCAGGATGTAAATTAAATAGATAATAGAAAATGTGGGATAGACAAGTTAACTGTTACATGGATTTGTAATTGGTTGACCGGCTGAACCCAAAGGGTACTCAACAATGGTTCCTTTTCAACCTGGAGAGAAGTGACTAGTGGGGTCCCACAGGGCTATGTCCTGGGCCCAATGTGACTCAACATCTTTATTAATGACTTGGATGATAGAATTGGGGGTCTACTGATCAAATTTGTAAATGACACCAAATTAGGAGGAGTAGCTAATACTCCAGAAGACAGGATCAAAATTCAAAATGAACTGAATAGACTAGAAAGTTGGGCCAACGCTAACAAAATGAAATTCAACACAGAAAAATGTAAGGTACTGCTCTTAGGACGGAAAAATGAAATGCATAGGATGGGGGACACCTGGCTGAATGAAAGTACGCGTGAAAGGGATCTAAGAGTCCAAGTAGACCATAAGTTGAACATGAGTCAACAGTGTGATGCAGCACCTAAAAAGGCCAATGCTATTTTAGGCTGCATCAATAGAAGTATAGCGTCTAGATCAAGGGAAGTAATAGTACCATTCTATTCTGCTTTGGTCAGGCCCTACCTGGAATAGTGTGTCCAGTTCTGGACACCACAATTCAAAAAGGATGTGGAGAAACTGGAGCGTGTCCAAAGGAGGGCAACTAAGATGGTGAAGGGTCTGGAAACTCTGCTCTATGAGGAAAGCCTTAGGGAGCTGGGGATGTTTAGTTCATCTAGTCCATCTACCTTGGTCCAGGCCTCAGAGGGAGAGAAGACCCACCATCACCTTTCCCTTCTCCTTTTGTGTCGTGTCTTTTAGATTGTAAGCCTGAGGGCAGGGAACCGTCTAATTATAAATTTATATGTACAGCACTGTGTAAACCTACAGCGCTATATAAATAAAGGTTAATAATAATAATCTTTAGCCTGGAGAATAGAAGGTTAAGAGGTGATATGATAGCCCTGTTTAAATATTTGAAGGGATGTCAGATTGAGGAGGGAGCAAGCTTGTTTTCTGCTGCTTCAGAGACCAGAACACGGAACAATGGATGCAAACTGCAGGAAAAGAGATTCCACCTTGACATTAGGAGGAACTTCCTGACAGTAAGGTCTGTTCGACAGTGGAACACACTCCCTCAGAAAGTGGTGGAGTCTCTTTCCTTGGCAATCTTTAAGCTAAAGCTGGATGGCCATTTGTCAGGGATGCTTTGATTGGGAGTTCCTGCATGGCAGGGGGTTGGACTGGATGTCCCTTGTGGTCTCTTCTAACTCTATGATTCTATGATTCTATAAATAAATATTAAATGGAATGAAATAACTTGCTTCAAGAGGAGAAGACCTCAGCAGAATCAGTAATATCTTGGGTGTGGAAACCCCTCCCAATAGATGATATCCCAGCTTTTGATTATGATGCTTCTGCTTCCTGGTAAACCCTTGTTTTAAATAATTCTCATATGTTTTTTTTAAATATTTGTTATAAGTATCAGTAACTACTGTATGTGCTTTCAATTTGTTGGTTATTTGCTTTTAATCTCTTTGCTCTAAATTTAGGTTCTAAATTATTATTCTATGATACTGTTGTTTTTTTTTAAAATTGTACTTTATTATTTTGTGTGGGAAAACATATGGAGAACAATGTTATTGAATCCTTGTATGTGGATATAATATGCAGATAAACAGTCATGGCTCCATTAAGCCTAATACACAGAGATGGCTGCTAATGTGGTAAAACCAAGATCTAGACTGCAATTTTAGAATTCAAGAAGAAAGTCACATGGTTGAATGAATGTTCTTCCATGTGCAAAAAGATAAATTCCTTTTGCACAGAGTTTGCTGCAAGAGAAGAATTACTGCCAACCCATTTCCATATCTTACTATTAAGAAGTAGAACTATATACTGTACTAGGAACTATAGTAGTACCATGTTTCCCCAAAAATAAGACAGTGTCTTATATTAATTTTTGCTCCCAAAGATGTGCAAGGTCTTATTTTCAGGGGATGTCTTATTTTTCATTCATATTTATTGTTGAACCAAAAAAATTATTATATACTGTATATATATTTATATACAAAAACTTTGCTAGGTCTTACTTTCGGGGGAGGCCTTATATTTCGCAATTCAGCAAAACCTCTACTAGGTCTTATTTTCTGGTGATGTCTTATTTTTGGAGAAACAGGGTATATACTAGGCATTATTTGCATGGGAAAGGCTAAAGGATATGTTTCTTTAGGCTTCAATCTGAATTGATAACACCTCCAGGACTGATGGTTGTTCCCTACTTTACTTGCCATTTGATTAAAGCACACATCAGTTTTACTGCCAAGACACACATAACAGCTTAGTTACTTTCTGTTTCTTCACCTACAAAATGTATTTAATAATATTTAATTACACACAACTCTGAGCTGTCATAATATTTAAGTGCATAATGTTTGAATAGTACTGTGCTAATAAGATACATCATATAAATGTTAACTATTGTTATTGCAAAAGGTCACTGAAGAGAAGAACGCAAATGACCTATTAAAGAGACATAAATGAACCACATCCTACTCAAATGAGAAGCTGCCTCTGCACTTCTAAGACTGGGACATTTCACAGATTTGCAGATGCACAGTGGACCCTCTGTATCAATGCAGGTTTGGCTATAGGGGGCCCTGTTGATGTTAACAAATATGAACCATCATACCACATATTGTTCAATGGCAGCGTCATGAATGCACACATGCATCAGCGGATAGGAAGCCCTCTGATAGGGAGGACCCACTGTATAGCATAGTGGTGACATTGTTCCTTTTTTCATGCTTTACAGGCAAGATGGCCATTTGATTTTGTGAAAGCTTAGCAGTGCATTCTTTTGTTAATATGTTCCTCTGAGCACTAAGGTTTGTCACTGCTTGTCTCCTTCAAAGAATAACTAGACATTTATATCCTCTTTTTGGTCCATCTAACATAATTGAATGCAGTCTACACAACTATGGATGAATGTGTGGGTGGGTGTGGCGTGAAAAACCTCCCACAGAAAAATACAGCATCGGCAAACCATTTGTCCTCTTATATGCATAGAAGAGGATGAAACTTGCCTCTATATATTGTGGCAGGATCTCGAGATATATATTTGTTGCTGTTGTTCTTAACTGTCATCGAGTCAGCCTCGACCCATGTTCAATCCTATGTATGAGAGACCTCCAAGTCACCTTATCTTCAAACATCCTGTTCAGCACCTGCAGACTCAAGGCCGTAGCTTCTCTTATTGAGTCTATCCATTTGGAATGGATCCATCTCCGTCTTTTCCTATTGCCCTCCACTTTACCAAGCATTATACAGTCCTCCCTCTGTTCTTTTGGTCTTCAGACTCACATCCCTCACTTATGCATGAGGGATGAACGGAGGGGGGAAGAATAGGGCATGTACCCATGGCGCACACCCATGCCTATATTCAAGCCAATGGGGCTTGAATATAAGTGAAACTCTGTTTTTGCGAGGGGGTCCGGAATGGATCCCGCGCAAAAAAAAGGAGGGGCGACTGTAGTCTTTTCTTGCAAGACCTTTCTTCTCATGATATGCCCAAAATATGATAACCTCAGTTTAGTCATTTTTGCTTTCAGGGAAGTTTGGGCCTGATCTACTCTAGAGCAGGTCATCCACTGGTCTTTTTAGTACTCCACGGTATTCTCAGAACTCTTTTCCAGCACCACATCTCAAATTAATTCATTTTTTTTTTTCCTTATTGGCTTTCTTCACTGTCCACCTTTTCACAACCATACATAGAAATGGGAAATACGATGCCATGGACAATCCTAACTTTGCTATTTAATGATATATCTTTACACTTCAGTATCTTATCTAGTTCTTTCATAGCTGCTCTTTCAAGTCCTAGTTTTTTTTTTTCTTTCTGATATTTTGACTTTATTCTTCGCTCTGATTGATGACTGAGCCCAAAGAAAATCTTGGACTATTTTGATACCTTCATCATCTACTTTAAAATTAACTGTGGCCATAATTTTTGTTTTTGTGGTGTTCAGCTGGAAACCTGCTTTTGCACTTTTTGCCTTGATCTTCTTTAATAATCTTTCCATATTACTGATATTTCCTGCTAGTATTATGATATCATCTGCATATCTTAGATTGTTGATGCTCCTTCCTCCAATTTTCACACCTCATTCCTCTGAGTCCAATCCTGCTTTTCATATGATGTTCTCAGCATAAAATTAAATAGATAGGGTGATAGAATACTGCCTTGCCTTACCCCCTTTCCAATTGGAAACCGTTTTGTTTCTCCGTATTCTGTCCTGACAGTAGCCTCTTGTTCTAAGTATGGGTTACACATCAGAGTTATCAGATGTTGTGGTACATCCATTTCTTTAAGAGTGATCCATCATTTCTCATGATTTGTACATTCAAATGGTCTGCTGTAGTCTGTAAAGCATAGACTGATTTTTTGAAATTCCTTAGTACGTTCCATTACCAAGTGTACATTTGCTATATGATCCCTAGTGTCTCTTCCTTTCCTGAACACTGCTTGGACATCTGGCAGTTCTCACTCCATATATGGTAAGAGCCTTTGTTATAGAATTTTAAGCATCACCTTGCTTGCATGAGGAATTAATGTAATGGTTCTGTGATTGCTGCAGTTCCTGGTGTCTCCTTTCTTGGGGAATGGAATATATACTTACTGTTTATGAGTTTTTCAGGCTTCACATTGGAATATATACTGTTCCCAGTCTGTGGGCCATTGTTTTGTTTTCCATATTTATTGACCTATCTTAGTTAAAACAACAGTAGATTCTGTCTCTATAGCAGCTCAATTGGAATTGAGATACTTATATATTCTCTCATTTGCGTTTTTGAATTTGCTTTTTAATGTTTATCTTGTTTGTGAACATAAAGGTTATTTAGTATATAGATCTTCAGTAGAAGTATGCTGACTTAATATGATCTGCAACCAAGTACATGCTGGAGGGTCATGCAGAGATCTAAGTGTATAATGTTTTGACACTGTAAACACTAAAATAGTCATTGTTTCCTTTAATAAACTAAAAAATACAAAATAAATTTTAAAAAACATATTTCGTCACATTGTGTAAATATTGTTTTAACAGAATTTAATGATCCTACTAATCCATTATGTGTACAATACGAGCTTAATTTTTCTTCTGTCTTACTTGCTTTTCAGGTCTGAAACTCTCCCAACAATGTTTTTCCTTGGACTCTTGTCTCTGCTTGTTTTGCAAACTGAAGCCTTCAGTACCAGTTTTCCAGATGAAACCATAGCAGAGTTTTCAGTGAATGTTTACAATCAGCTGAGAGCTACAGGGGAAGATGAAAACATCATTTTCTCCCCACTGGGAATAGCAATTGCCCTGGGAATGGTTGAACTCGGAGCCCATGGTTCCACCCTGAAAGAAATACGACACACCATGGGATATGAAGGTTTGAAAAATGGTAATGTATTTTTTCAATCAAACAGCATTTTTTTATAACATTTTACTTCTTTCCCTCAATAAAAGCAATTTTATTCCTAGGCATGTTTACCTGGGAATAAATCTCATTGGACTCAGTAGGGTATATTTCTGAGTAGACAGACATGAAGCTGCCTTGCATACCTTCTTCAGAATTCACACCTGATTCATAGTGGAAGCATCAGAGGAAGTTTTTATTCCCATTGCTTCAGCAGGCCTTGGCCATGCCACCAATGCCATGCACTCTTCAGAGGACTGTGTGTTCTTCCTCACACCCATCCAACCCTATTCTAGTTTCCCCCACTAGAATGAAAAAAGAAATCTGTGCCAGGTAGCCTGATTGCCAAGAAAATCCACATCCCCTCTCCCAAGGATCAATTATGACATTCTTAAAACAAAACATAAATGGTGATGAATGAGCATATACATGTATATAAAATGGATAAGATGAACAGCCTGCAGAGGGGCAAGAGGTTCAGGGCTGTCAGGTGGAACCAACATTTGGTTGTTTGTTATATGTACTTTTCATTTAGATAGTGATCTGGGAAAAATGGTTGGCATTGCTTCTAAAAGATGTGTTAATTCTACTACTACTACTACTACTACTACTATAGATGTAGTCTTTTCTTTTATCCTCTGTTTCCTTGCATCTGCACTTTTGGAACACACCACTCAGGCTCTTGCCCATCATTGGGCACCGAAGTCTACACTGTTTCATACAAAGCTTGAAAATGTTACTTGACCAAGGACCATGCTGGTTGGGAGCATTGTAGTCCAAAAAATAGACACGTTCCAAACTCTGTACCCTTCACAGGAGACCAGAGGTACATTTTGCCTAGGTTATCTGCATCATGGATATTCAGTATTAAATCATCATCATCATCATCATCATCATCATCATCATCATCAAGCTTTATTTAAATAGTGCTGTAAATTTATACAGTTCTGTACATCAATTGAAATAGATAAAATAAACCTGCCTATTCTACAAAAATAATTAAATATAATACATTTTAGTACCTGTTAAGATTCAATAATATAAGGCAGACAAAAAATTAAAACAACATCAGATAACAATCATGCAATGCCTGGGAATGCTTCGCTGAACAGTATAGTCTTCAACTCAGTTTTGAAGCTTGTTAAAGAAAAATAATCCAATCTGAGACTGCTTTAACAGCACTGGCTCAGTGTTAGGGAATTCTGGGAACTGTAGTTTTGTGAGCCTTCTCAGTTAGGGAGCTCTGTAAATGCTAAACAGCTGGTTTCGTATTTACAGGAACTATCAGTAATTCCCAACAGGCATCTGTTGTGGAAGTATTCATGAGTTACACCATGTCCTTTTTTTCTGTTTTATTTGCCCATGAATTAGGAAATAATTTTGACATGAACTAGGATGCAATTGTAAGCAAAAATCCTGCATTATGGCTCCATTTCCAGATGATGTTGACAAGTTTAGCAATTGTGGCTATAATAATCGTTTCAAACAAATGAAAGCTCATTGCTTATTGATGCCTGCAGATAACATATAATAATATGTCTTGATAACATATTTTTGGTGAGACATTTAACCTTCTCGATCAGAGAGCACTGGTGCCACAATAAACTACAATTCCTAGGATTCCCTAGCACTGAGCCAGGGCAGTTAAAGTGTTCTCAACCTAGATTATTTCTGCGGTATGTTTTGGGTGTTTTGGCTCAAGATGTACATATTCCCTCCTAAAAGAACAGCCCTTTTTATATATAACCCAATGGTGTAGCAACATCATTTCTCAACAGTCTGCCCTTCTGGTCATTAGGATACATACAATTAGTAGATATAGAATCTATCTAGCAAAGTCCAGAGGACAGGACTGGAGCCCCAAGAGGGCTGGATTCAACCCTAAGGCCTGACAGTCCCTATTACTGCTTTATTGCAGCCATTATGACATCACTCAAGTATTTGGTAAAGGTTGTGGATGTATTTCAAGGGGTGAAACAATGGTTAAAATAAATTTGGCATATGGTAGGTGTTAATCCTACCGGTGTATGAACAGTAGCCACTGTTTGGGAAATCTTTGTTGCAGCTCAGTGAAATTTGTAAACAGTTGGCATAACTCTTTAAATATTTAAATAATATTTAATAATAATATTAATAAAGTCACCTGGGAACCTCCCAGGAAAAGCTGGAAATATATGGGTAGACAAGCATCTTTTCATAAAAGCAGTTGATTGTCAGCTGAACCATTGTGCTCCCTATTAGATTTTCAAAGATTCTTTGCTTTGCTGCTTTTTTGCTTTTTTTTTTTTTAAATGGCAGATGTATGAATAGGAGATGTAGCAGGGGCAAGGCAAGGGTTGAAAGAGCATAAGGATAAAGAGATTGGAACAGCCAGAATAGTGTTGATTAGATATTGGAAGAATCCTGTAATTCCTGCTAGCAGACAGTGTCTAATTAAAAGCTTAGAAATCTCTTGTATAGACAAACTAAGGGATATGGCACATAGCAGAAATAATTTAGAGAAGCAAACAGATTCTTTTCCCCCAGCAAATGCTCTTCTTTTATTACATTTTGGGACTGTCATTTTAATTTAAATAGATTGGGTTCTTTTGTATTTACAGATTTCTGTGAGTTTGAAAATGACTGTAATAACAAAGGGGGGAGATTGTAATAAAAAAGAAAAACATGAGAAAGTAGGTTAAGAGTCATTTTCATCTACCTCGCAATAGAAATTAGAGCCATCCATTGGCAGGGGTACTAGTAAACAGGACAGATGAGGTAAAATATTTCTTCCTACTGCATGTAATAGACTTGTGGAAGCTGCCGCCACAACATATGGTGATACGTAGTTTACAAACGGATGGATTAGAAAAGGTCAATTTTTCAGTTCTAGTATTTGGCTAGATGAAAGGTGGACCAGGACTTCTGGAGAGGTCAAGGGGCACAATTCTCACCAGGTCGATTGGCAGAGCCTTGGGGGGGGGGGCTTTGATACCCTCCATGGTGAAACCAGGATTTTCAAATGTTGGTATGGTCCTGCAGACCAAGCTGAGGCATGTGATGGGGGACAGAGACAGTATATAAGGACAGTACGCCCCCCGCCCATCCTGCCTCTTTTCAACGATGCAGCCCACCCTCCCACTCTAAATACAGTTTTAACTTTGTTGGTCGCTTCGGGGCCGGGTAGGAATTTTCTCCCCATTTCCTAGGTTTTTTTGTTTACCCCATATTGTATGAAGGGACTGGAAATTGGCTATGGGTGGCTGTTAAATAGGTTTCGCTGGCCCATATAGGGTTAAAGAATTGGTTGGTACGCACCATTGGCATCCCTTTGTGGTGAAAGGTTAGGCTCTTGAACAGCTTATACATGTCAAGGGACGTGGAGTTGTGAAAGAACCTGCCTTTGGGATAGACATAGCAGTTTTGCTCAACCTTACAAACTCATGGGAGTTTGGGGGAGAATTCCTTATGTTTACCTTCCTAGGACTGGCTGAGGATGCAGTCTGAATCTCTGGATTTACCTCAGGGTTCGGTGTTTAGTGCCCAAAGGGAAGGCTGTTCACTTTAATTATTCTCTCACAGTTTGACATTTAAGGTTGAAGTTCAAGTGCTTAGCTTTAAATAGGATATAGGTCAAACAAATGGCCCTTTCTTTGTCCAATTTACGTGTCTGGTCTCTTTTATTTCATTGTTGGGTATCAAAAACAGCTTTGGAGAAGTACAAAGCCACATGTTGCCCACCATAGACACCTAGTTGGTCAGTGTGTGAATCAGAATTCTGGACTAGATAGACATTAGGTGTGATCCATCTGCATTGTAATTGTATTAAATTCAATGGCCAGAATCCTTGTGGGAAGTTACAAATGCATTAGAACTGTTATTACAGTGCTACATGGTGAATCCTGTCCCAATCCCATTTACCAGACAACAGCCACTGTGATCAGTGTGGGGGCTGATGACATTCCCACCCCCTTCCATGAATCAAGATCTCCTGTTGCAATTCACTGCCATGCTGGAGACCCTTCATGCAAATAGAGATGTGTGACTGTCAGTTTCCAAAATGAAAGAACAGACCCCATCAGTCATAGTGACCACTGTCAGTAAGTAGGTATTGGGGGGACTTCTTTGGTCCTGTTGCTACTTGTTGTGTGCCTTCAAGTAATTTCTGACTTACGCTGACTCTAAGGAGAATGTATCACAAAGTTTTAGTGGCAGCATTTGTTCCGATAACATTTTCCTTTGCCTTCCCCTGAACTGAGAGAGTGTGATTTCCCCAAGGTCACCCAGTGGATTTTCATGGCTGAACAGGGATTTGAACCCTGGTTTTCCAATAACCTAGTCCAACACTCAAACCACTACACTATGCCATGTATCCATTAACTAGGGACTACATATGGATTATAAATACAAAACAGTCATAAGTACTCTAGGTTACATATTTGTCATCATCCAACAAGATTCTGGCCATCATCATTTTCAACAAAAAACTTTACCTGGTACCCCTAGTGCTCCTGAAACTCCATAAAAGATACCCATTCTCTCCATGTTCAGTGTGTGTGCACCTTGTGGAATGATGCCAAGGAAAACTTCTACCTTCCCTGTAAAGTGGAATAAGCTGGTACATTTTCCTTATAATTTTATTTATTTTTAATTTTGGGAGGCCTGGCTAACTGCTACTCCTGCCTTACATTTCCTAACTCAAGTAGGAAGCACCTAAAGGCTGTGGAAATTGACCTGAGAGTGGAGACATACTCTAGGCTTCACCATTCAAAGGTTTCATTGCCTAACTTTGTTTAACCTCTCTTCACAAATCATAGTAGTATGAGAGGAAGAATCATTCTTCACAAACATCCACCTAACTGCAGTAAGTCAGACAGTCCATTCTGCAATCCCCAGGTTGACAAAAGCTTGGAGTGTATAACTTGAGCAGCTAGACTTCTGCGAGATAAACCTTAAGCGGTTCCAAAGTAAATATTCATCCTCCAGCCTCTGAATTAGAACAGGTTCTACTTTTAAAGATAAGGAAAGGAAAGAGGTTGAGAGAAATAAGTAGAACATAGAGCAGAATAAAAACATCAAATGATTGTCTATCTAGCCGAAATCTGAGCCAAACAAACACATTCCATTCTTGTGTGCGGGGAACTGCATCAATTTCTGTGATGGTTCAAATAATGTAAAGACAACACTACAGTGAAATCACACTGTTCTTAATCTTTGGGACATGATAGAAGCAGAGCTTTGACAAGTTATTGTTTTGTGCAACAACTGCCTGTAAGGTTATGGGACATAACTTTTCTAAATTCTGGACAGGAGGATAGAAGATTGACAGAAGACCGAGGGAGTCCTTCTAATGGGAAAGTGACCTTGGGTCATAGGTGCTGGTGTAACATATTTATAAGTGTTTAGGGGATTAGCAGGCATGATGACTATCACTGTAAATCATGGTGATATTTCCTTTTTTTACTCGAGCTAAATAGAGTTTAACCTTTGATGAATTCACACAAAGGACATGAAATACAAGTTGACTCAGCTATGTAGACCATTTAAAGTTTTAAAACAGGTGTGCACAACCTTGGAAGTTCTGAGAGCTATTTTCTATTATTATTTTCTCACAGCAACCACACACTTTCTACAGGCTGTCATAATCCCCTCCACCAAACTCAGAAATGTCTGGAAGCTCATTTCTGGTTTCTCAAGAAGTTTATTTGAGAAAACACATTTGGGCAGGAGATTTGCTTTGTTTTACAAGAAAATTGTTACTCATTTTTAGATGGTAGAATTCAAAGATATAGCCATGCTAGTCTGGAAAATAATTATGCAAAGGGATCTTGTAGCACTTTTGAGACTAACTGAAAGAAAGAAGTTGGTAGCATGAGCTTTCATAGACTTGAGCCTACTTCCTCAGATGTTTGTTTGGAGTGGAGAATCCAGAGACAGACCTAAAAGCTCTTTGTGTGTGAGAATGTCAATCTAATCTCCTTGGCTTTATGCAGCAGCCTTCCCCCTGCCTTTGTCGCCCAATAACCATAGTTAAAACTGAACTTGTCAGTTCATCTCCATTTCCACAAGGTTTTGAATTTTAATTGACTTCATCATACAAGAACACCTTCTATAGGTCTGTCTCTGAATTCTCCACTCCAAACATGCATCTGAGTAAGTAGGCTGAAGTCTACAAAAGTTCATGCTAATAACTTCTTTTCTTTCAGTTAGAGGCTGAACAGACCACTTTCAGCGCTGGATAGGGGCTGCAGCAACTAGATGCCGCATCCCCTATCTGGCCTTTCCGCAACGTAAAAAGGAGCTGCAAAAACGGTCTTTTTTGTGCCATTGAAAGGGCACCATAACTGCTGGCACCACAACTTTTCAGCAGTCCTTTCAGGAATCTTCTCTTTGCTTGCCAGGTATCATGCATTGTGATTCTCCATTTTATTTCTGTCAGAAAGTGTCAGAAAAGTGCCATTCTTACTCACATGCATTCATTTCATCACAACAGCACCCAAGTAGCACCAGGATGCTGCACGCCATGTAGTGGGGCATGCGACATCACAACAACATGGAGACAGAGTCCGGACGTGTGTTGTGCGGGTGCTAAACCCCCACTCTGCCCCCATACCAGGTTTTGATGCTGGTCTGTACAGTCCCAAAGAGGCTACAAGATTGCTTTGCATACTAATTTTTAAAAAATTATGGAGCAGCTTCAGGGGATACAAAGAAAGTCTTGAATAATAATAATAATAATAATAATTTTTATTTATAACCCGCCTCTCTGACTATGCAATCGAGGCGGGATACAGCAGGTTAAAACAAAGACATATTTAAAATCATTACAATCCAAGCCCACCTCCCACTCCATAAAAAAGGATTAAATTAGAAAATATTAAAATAATGCAAACAATACCATAAAAAACATACTCTAAAAGCAAGACAATTGAAGGCTTTGTGTTATGTTGTTTTCACTCATTTAAAAGGGAAAGTGAGTTCTATGCAGCTGCTCACAACCCACAAATGAAGCATTTAATAATGTTGCAAAGAGAGAAGTCCCGCCCCAAATGAAGCTTCCTGTGCTCATAAGGGTTGTTTAAAGCATTGGGTGGCAGTCTTTCAGTCATTTCTTTTTTTCTGTGCACAAGGTTTTGAGGAAGAGTCATCTATTATAGAGAGCCAGCATGATATAGTGGTTTGATCATTAGGCTACAACTCTGGAAACCAGAGTTCGAATCTCTGCTCCACCATGAAATCCCCTGAGTGATCCTGGGCAAGTCTCACTTTCTCTGCCTCAGATGAAGGCAAAAGAAAAACGCCTTTGAACAAATCTTGAAAAATCTTCCTTAGGGTCATCATAAGTTGGAAACTACTTGAAGGAACACAGCAACAACTTACATATTATAAAATATTTCATAATGAGCTTTTCTCTCAAAATATAAGGTATTGCTGTACTTCTTCCCTGGGAAGTCAGTAGGATATTTTCAGTTCTCAGTATATTTGTTTATTCTGACAGGCCTGTATTCTGACTCTCATTTCAGGTGCAGAATTTACATTCTTGAAGGATCTTTCTGACATGGCAACCACTGAAGATAGCCACTATATGATGAAGCTTGCAAACTCCCTTTATATACAGAAGGGATATCACATCAGTGACAAATTTTTACAGCTGATGAAAAAATACTTCAATGCTGAGACTGAAGATGTAGATTTCAATCAGAACATTGCTGTGGCCAACCACATCAATAGATGGGTGGAGAACCGTACAAACAGTATGTTTTTGCATTTTTAACAGTCCTCCTTTGTTGTCAATCCTTATCATTTTATGCCTTTAAAGATAAATGTATCTACACAGAAAGAATTAAATGGCGACCTGTTTCTTCTGTGTGCTTTCATTTCATTTTCCTTTCTTTCTGCATGATCAATCCATTTCAGCAGTGTCAAGTGTCTTTAAATTGCTCGCTGCTAAACTTGTCTTTTGCAAGCCAAATTACTTTTCTTCCATATTTGGGAGATAAGTTTAAAACCGTTAACATCCTTGTATTAAATCATTTTGTGATGTGAATCATTCAGTGCTGGCACTATGACACTGTGGACTCAGGAATTACGCTGGCACAGTTGTAAGGCACTGTAATGGCCCTGGCTCAATGGTATGGAATTCTGGGAATTATAGTTTGTTGTGGCGCCAGAGTGCTCTGACAGAAGACTAAAAGTCTTGCAAAACTACCATTCCCAGAATTTCTTAACATTGTGCCATGGCAGTTAAAGTTATGACAGTCTAGATTATTTCTGCAGTTTGGATGGATGCAGCCTTAAATATTCCTTGTTAGTAAATAGCTTTTACTGGCTTGCATGTACAGTGTTCAGAGTTTGGATAAAGAGCTTGTATGTGCCCACCAAAACTGCTGAATCAAGGTGACAAATTGGTTTATTTTTTTCAGGAAAAGACCAAATCACACAACTGGTACTTAAGTACCAATCAGATCAGTGACATCGAGAGCCAACCTGGTGTAATGGTTTGAGTGTTGGACTAGGACTCTGAGAGACCAGAGTTCCAATCCCTGCTCAATCATGGAAACTCACTGGGTGACCCTGGGCAAGTCACACTCCCAAACTCAGAGGAAGGCAATGGCAAACCCCCTTTGAACAAATTTGTCAAGAAAACTCCTTAGGATCATCATAAGTTGGAAATGACTTGAAGGCACACAACAACAAGCCTGCTTCATATTTTCTCCATGATCCTGCCTGACTCTCCTCATGTGAACACTTAGCTATCTGCAGTAGCATTTACACCCAATTTAATTGGCAGGTTTAAAGGCAGCTGTTTAATCAGTTTTTATTTAATCTGTTGACAAGTCTGTAAACAGTTTTTTCAACAGAGCCTTGATGTCAGCAAATGCATTTTTAGAGAAACAGCAAAGGTTTTGTGGAGGTTGTTGCCTAGGTGGAAATAAACATCAGCAAGGGTTTCATTTAATTTAGGTTTCTCAATGTTGTTTTCTTCTATTTCAAAATTATTACTTCTGCACACAACACAAGTCAGGTGTCTGGAAGACATTGGGAAAAAAGTCCTGCACACTTTTAATGCCAGTTGTTGATGTTTTTGTTGCAGGTTTTCTGGCCCTGCTACAAAGGTGACCTTTCTGTGCAACAGATGCATAGATACAAATTTCCGTGAACTATCACTGCCTATTTGTGTATTGATGCACTTGAAAAGCATATACAGTGGTCCCCTGGGTTACGAATACCCCGGGGTACGAAAACTCCGGGGTACGAAAGAGCTGGGGCCGCAAAAATGGCCCCGGCTTACAAATAAAACCCCGGGATCCGAAAAAAAAAACACCGCACGGCCCCTTTAAATTTGCCGTGCGGTCCGGCAAATAAAGTGGTCCCCCGGGTTACGAAAATTTCCGGGTTACGAAAAGTAATCTGGAACGGATTACTTTAGTAACCTGGGGGACCACTGTATTATGTCCTGCAGATTTGTATTCATATAGCTGCTTTCTAGATTGGCAGGAAAGGGAGACATGAAGTTGCCTTTTCCTTAATGCTTAGCAGCTACACTGCAAGCCCCAGGTGTGTAATAAAAAGGCATAGGGCAGCTACACTGAGGAGGTGTGGGGATGACTTATCTGAAGTCTTTTCTGTTGCTCAGCAACTACATTGGAAGCTGTCAGGATGCTAGAAACACAGGTGGAGCAGCTGCACGGGTGGCAATGAACGGGGCTTTTGGCTGCACTGAACCTTTATTTATTTATTTATTTATTTATTTTTGTTGCTGGCTGTGAACTGTGCAGTTGCACCGCTACATCATACAGGCAATTGTATTGCCAGCTGCAAACTGCGCAGTTGTGCAGGTACATCACACATGAACTGTGCAGTTATGAAGATCTGTCAAATTACCATTGTGGTTTTGCTTCCCCCTTTTAAGTGCGCAGTTGCATCGGTGCACCATAAATGAACCCCTTTATTTTATAATAATAGATGATTATTATTATTATTATTATTATTATTATTACCCACCCTTTTGAGATCAATTGAGGTGGCTTACACATTAAAATACTATTACATCAATAAAACAAACTGCATCCTTCCCCCCAAAAGATATTAAATCTGTTAACAATTTAAGTTTATGAATAAACATCTTTATTTTATGAATGAATTGACATTTTATGCACAGTTGCATAACAATTACAGCATCCCAGAGTCCCTGCTGCGCATGTCTAGGGTTCGGATTAGAGCTGTAGCTAGGGTTTGGGAGCTTTAAAAAACTGCACAGTTGCACTGCTGCATTTAGACACAGCTGCACTGTTACACCCCTTTTAAAAAGAAGCTGGGAAAAGCAGGCCCTTTTTAAAGCTGCTTTTTCCCCACTAAAATTGAAAAGAAGTGCGTTCATGCCAAACTTTCAATGGCCCATTTTAGATTGGCAAAAAGAGGTGTGTTGATGGCTGCATGAAAGCCTAGCCTTTAGATGAGAAAAAGGGAAAGTGTGCCATGAAAACACTATTTTGGCGTTTTAAGGGAGAAGAAGCGCCTTTAAAAAGGAGCTGGCCCATTTTAGATTGGCAAAAAGAGGTGTGTTGATGGCTGCATGAAAGCCCAGCCTTTAGATGAGAAAAAGGGAAAGTGTGCCATGAAAACACTATTTTGGAGTTTTAAGGGAGAAGAAACGCCTTTAAAAAGTAGCTTGATTTCCCCACTACTTTTTTAAAAAGGGCGCAACATTGCTATTGCATCTAAAGGCTAAGGTGTAGTTGCACAGTTAAATGGGGCTCTGTCTCTTTAAAGCACCCATTTAATGGCAGCGATACAGGTGTGGATCATAATGGATCGTGGATTGAGAGCATGCGTGGTGTGGACTTCACTTCTAATTAAAACGCTCAATGCCCTGCAGGTGTAAAAGCTGGGGTTTAACCGCGAAGTTTTTTAAAGCTCCCAAACCCTAGCTCCACTCCTAATCCGAACCCTAGACATGTGCAGTAGGGACTCTGGGATGCCGTTGCTATTATTCTACTGTGGATAACATGTCAATTCATTCACAAAATAAAGGGGTTCATTCATGATGCACCAGTGCAACGGCACAGTTTAAAAAGGCGGAGGAAACACAATGATAATTTGACGGATCCTCATAAGTATACATTTGTCCTGCGCAACTGCGCAGGTTTGCCGGCTGCCAGCTGCGAACTGCGCAATTGCGCAGTTTGCAGCCGGCAATGATAATTTGACTGTATGGTGTAACTGCGTTTGTGCAGTTCGCAAACCTGCGCAGTTGCGCAGGACAAATGTATACTTATGAGGAATGCATGGATGAGTGATTAATTTCTAAACTATGATAAATATGTTGTTGATGTCAATTTTTTTGAGCTTTCAACAGCTGAATGACTATGATTATTATAAAGTTCTATCATTGAAGTTGAAACACACAGAGTAGCACAAGGAAAAGTTATCTATAGGCTAAGACCATACAGTTTAAATCTCAGCATTAGAGGTGTTAGATATGAGAAGAATGGAAACTAGGAATTATTGACACCCAGATACCAGTTCAGTTGTGGGTAAGTTCTAAAAGAGTTACACTAAAGACTTTTCAAGAGAAGGGAGGAGTGCTGAGTGCTTATTTTAAAGGCAAATAATAGATATCACCATACAGATACCTTGTCTCTAGTACCTGGTTTTGCAGGGGTAGCAAGAGAGAATGAGCAGTGTTATTTAATGGACTGGAGACTTAAGGGTGCTGAAGGTGACAAAGCATGAAAAGTGCAGAATATAAGTACTGAGGAAAATGTTGGCAAGGCCACAGAAATATAGTTGGATTAAGGTTTATAATCCATATTTTTGGTATTTTCACATGACTCATATCAGCTGGTCAACCAATCCTATATCCACCTACCTGGAAGAAAGCCCACTGAACCTAGTCAGGCTTGCTTCAGAGGAAGATGTGTATAGGACTGCACAGTTAAAACAATTAAAATATCGATTTCCAATACCAAAACAGAAATATCAAAGAAAGATGCAGTGCTGATCTATAGGAATAAAATATGTAGGTAATGAATGTATTAGGACTGATTATTTATTTATTTATTTATTTATTTGATTTCCATGCCAACTTTCTCCTAGAAAGGGACCCAAGGCGGCTCACAAATAAAAATTCTAACATAATATTCTTGTTTCTTGTGTTTTTCAATCCCCATGTATTCTGGATAAATGGTTTCTATCATCTAGAACTTGTATCCATAATCTCCCAACACAATTTTTTTCGTATAGCTTTAAAACAAATTCTAATTGTCGAGCTTCAATTTTAAACAATATCATCCATATTTGATGCCCAATTAGCCATTTCACCCCATTTTTTCCCCATAAATTGGATGACTTTCTCCCAACTTCTCCTCCATTTGGAGCTATCTTGATTTTCCACTTTATATGATAAGTCTAATTCCATCATATGGAACAGCTTAATTCTCCATTCATTAATTTCTATTACTTTGTTAGATTTCCAAAATCTTCCAAAAACAAGCCTAGCAGCTGTATAGTCTTCCCATATTTTATATCTGCTTCCCCTTCCAACATACATAATAACATAGTCTCAGCATTAAACTTCAAATTTGTATGTCTAAGCCAAGAAAATTATATTAATATACTAAAGTTAGCAGTTTATGAATTACGCTACATATTTTGTGTTGTATACTCTGTTTCAAATCAGAATATAAAATATTAGGAATTGAAAGAGTATAGTGTGGAGGATAAACAAGTTTGCTTTCTGTAACATACGTAAGTGTCACAAGTATCGCTCATGTAAATATTTGTGTCATGATCATTCTGGTTTCTTTGGGGGGAATAGGAAGTGGTATTGTATCTACATAAAAAGTGAAATTTAAGGAAATTTAAACAAAGAGGGGATGATGGGTATATACATTGTAATTATAAAGTCGTCTTATACTAAGAGAAATAATGTTTATGTAATATGAGAAATAATGCAATAAAAACGTTGGGAAAAAACAAATAAAAATTCTAACAAGCATATTACAATAAAACAATTAAAACATAAGCTAAAAACAATATAAAATTATAAACATTAAAACCACAATACCTCATGTAAAAGTCATCCCATGATTACACATTAAAAGCCTGCCTGAATAAAACCATTTTTTCTTGCCAATGAAAGGCAAGCAGGAAGGGGTCCAGCCAGCTTCTCATGGAAGGGCATTTCAGAGAGCAGGAGCAGCCACCAAGAAGGCTGTCTCTTGTTTTCTCACCAGGTGAGCCTGTGATGGTGGCAGAACTGAGAGAAAGCCTTTGCCTGAGGATCTTAGGGCTTTAGCAGTTTCATATGGGAAGATATGTTCTCTCAAATAATTTGGACCTAAGCCGTGATCAGTGATAAATTAACAAAACGTAAAAGGTTTCAAGTTGTCCAGAACTCTTCATCCCAATAGGTGGTCTGATGATGATGATGATGATGATGATGATGATGGCAGGGGAGAAGCATGAAAGATCATGCTTCTCTACCTCCCTCATATTTTTAGCACCTAGTCTGATAAAAAAAGTCTTTGAGAACATGAAAGCTTACTAATAGAGTCATGGAGTTCAAAGGGACCACAAGAGCTAATTGGTCAACTTTCTGCTAGTGCAGGAATTCATGAGAGGTGACCATGTAACTTCTGTTTAAAAGGGATTTTATGAGTTTATAACTGGTCCTATTAAAAGTATTAGCCACCTGTGGATTTTGGATTTTTGTAAAACAGCAATATGTCTTTATTGGTAAAGACTGGTGTTTTGTACTGGTTGTGAAAGAGGATTCAAGACCAACACAGAGATTCAAAAAGAATGTGATCTTATGTAGACTAGAGGGTCTCCAGTGCTCATGTAATTTAGCCTGTTTTCTTCAATGGAAGATGTCCAGGGATGTATTGGAGTACTCCCAATTGTTTGGATCAAGGACTATATCTGAGTTTCTCTGACTGTTGCAGCTTGCATTATCCCAAGTAAAATGCAGGGACTTGTCTGTAACAATCTAAGAAATTGGATGCGTTTATTTGATCCATCACCATCAGTGCAGAATTCCAAATTATCATACTGCAAAAGCAAACAAAGCCATTCCCAGTTGTCATTACTAGGTGAGAGACGGATGTATTCTGATTGGAGTGACTTACTTAGGAATGGGCACGGCAGCTGCTACTCTTGGATAACAAGCCTCTCATGACTTGAACAGATGCAAGGTGTCTCTTCTCTTCCTTGAGCAAATATCAGCGGGATAAATGCTGAGATGTTTAGTCTGTTCATTACTCAGCTATTACCCTTATAGCTTGTGGGATGTTGCCTTGGTAAACTAGAGTAATAAACCATGTGTCTGTGGCAACCTGCCCATTGCATCTCCAGCCAGTAGCATCAGTCTAGCTGCCCTGCATTATTATTCTCTGTGTCATTGTTGTTCTATATATCTTACATCAAATTTGTTTTCAATTTTTTTTTTTAATATGGGAGACTCTCAGTAGAATGGTCATCATAAGACAGAGAGGTGTTGCCTGACATATAATAAGGTTGTGGTTAACATATCTCTAATGGAAAGCATACCAAAGGTTGTAGTTGTGAAACTGAAATCAATACACACTTAACAACTGATTCCTGAGCCTGTTGAAGTCCTAATTAGTTGTGAACTGTCTTGTAGAACTGAATTAAAGTGCTGGATTTGGCACTTGTATGAAGCTAATACCCAGGTTTCCACAAATAGAATATTTCCTCCTCCTCTCCTCTAGATCTTTGCATATCATTTATCACAGGATGCAGACATAGCCACAGTCTACTGTCAGAGCCTAGTCACAGAGAAAAAAAATTAGGCAGTACTGTCTTACATTTTCTCTCCAAATCTCCTTACTTTCCAATACTCACCTTCTCTTTGAATACATCTTGTCTTACTTTAACCTTCCATGTTCTTTCCTTCAGCCTATTTACTCCTAATCCCCATTATTGTTTACTCACACCTTCATATCAATATATTTAAGCCTTATATCAAACATTCTTTCTGTCAATACTGATATAAATGTAGTTGTTCTTCGTTGTCATATATATATGTGTTTTTCTCTATAAAAGTAATGAAGTAAAAATAACATCAAAGTAAAGAAAAAAGAAGGGAAAAAAGAGAGAAAAGAATAGAATACAACATATACTGATATTTCTAATAAGCTACAAACTAATGACTTCCTTCTCCTATCAGAGTTGGTTTACTAATACATTTGGCCCTCCATATTTGCAGCTTTGACTTTTGCAGCTTTGATTATTCACAGATTTAATTAATATGTTCTCTTCAGGAATTTCTAGGTCCTCCAGTGTGATTCTGTGGTCAATGTCTGCCAGAAGTCCTGCTGAAGGACCTGGAGATTCCTAGAAAGAACACTTCTCTAGACATTCGTAGGTCTTCCAACACAATTCTATGGTCAATCTCTAGCTGATGTTGACCACATACTTGTGCTGGAGAACCTAGAGAATCCTAGACACATGTACTCTCAGGTTAAAGAAAAGACGGGGGGGGGGGGGTTATTTGCAGTATTTCCACTTTCACGGAAGTCCTGTGTCCCTAATCCCAGCAAATGGAAGGGCCCACTGCATATTCTTTATGCTTCTTCTATATATCAGTATTGATTCCTTGCTATCCCAGAGATTCAATATTCCTGTTTATAGTGTTCTATTACAGTGAGTAAAAATTACAATTTGTGATTCTACTTATATTAATTATATATATTAATTATAATAAATGTTATCATTACTTCCAGATTCTTTTATTACTATATTTTACTGTTTTTATGCAACCTAATCTTATACCTAAAAGTATCCTTTTTCCAACAATCTATCTCTAAAGCTCATTGTTGCCATTTCACCTCATTTCTCTTTCCAGAAGGTCACAATATGATGTTTTATTTTCTTATCACTGAGCAAAGTCATTAAATTATTCATTTCTGACATTTTCTGACGATCCATTAACCTTAGCAACCATACATCTCTTGTTGGGACTTCGTTGGGACTTCATTATTCTTCCATTTCCTAGCATAAACTATTCTAGCCACAGTAACCACATAAAGTATAATTTTCCTATGTGTCCCCTCCAGTTGTTATGTTTAAACAGTGTAACATATTCAATAAATACAGCTGTGGGACCAATGGACATTAAATCCTTAGTGTCCCTGTTATTTTAAAGTGTGTCTTTTCAGAATTTCCTCTCCTTAGATGTTCTAAGATGTTAGATGGCACCACATGTGAAAGAAGGTGACCTTGTTCTCTCCACATTTCCAACATTTGTGTGTGTGTGTGTTTTGGCAAATTTTAGCTAGTTTTACTGGTGTCAGGTTGCCACTTCCACAGGCATGCTATGGAACAGTGTGCTTTAGGCTAACCAACGTTTCTACTTATAATCTGTTCTGATATAGGCACAAAGCAAATCACTCAGACCATTCTTCCTACTATCCTTGTTGATAGCCATGGGCTTCTCAGTCTGAGTTCTACTCATTTAATGGTCCATGGTGGTAGTAGAGGCTTTAAATGGCAATTAGATCTTCAGTTGATTAGCTTAGGCTAGTTGTGTTGTGCTAATGGTGACACTTCAGAAAATGATCGAGCAGTGTAAGTATTCATTCTGTGGCTTGATCTGCCCACATTAGTTTCTTTCTTTGCCCAGATTCTTGACAGTTTAATGTGCAGATTTGAAGAGGAACTTCTCAATTCTCTGAAAATTATATATTACTTTTAAGTTGTTTTTGTTTTCTTGCATTTTTCAGGATAGGTAAGCTTTACTTTAAATGTTCAATTAGACATGCCAATTGATGTGCTCCTTCTCTCTCCTTTCATCTGACAGACATGATCAAAGATTTTGTGTCGGCAAGGGACTTCAGCGCTCTTACTCACTTGGCTCTCGTCAATGCAATTTACTTTAAGGGAAATTGGAAGTCTCAGTTCAGGCCAGAAAATACAAGAACATTTTCTTTCACTAAAGATGATGAAAGTGAAGTGCAAATTCCAATGATGTATCAGCAAGGAGAATTTTATTATGGTAAGCAAAGAAGCCCATGCATTCTTTCTAACTGGCTAACTACAGACTAGACAGACTAGACTTTGGGGAGTATCACTGCTATACATTATTACCTTCTTAACACTTTATGCCAGTTCATACATAATATAATATTCCTGCCCAGTTCCCTTGGGAATAAATGGGAAATCCTGTTCACATTAATGGAACTGGCAAGAAGTTGTTTTCTAATGCAACCTTCTCATGCTCTTTGGCCCAGTCATACTGTTTTCATTAATGTAGTGAAGTGTCTAAAGACTGTTTGTTATACACTACTTAGTTATAGCACTATGATTCCATAGTGTTACATATAATTATGTTATACATAATTTTTAATGTTGTAAGCCACCTTGATTGCCTGAGTGCAGATGGGGCAGGATATAAATAAATGTTATTACTATAACTGCTGTGGTTCCATCCTGTGGAATCCTAGAATTTGCATTTTGGGGATCGACATTAAGAATTCTCAGCCAAAGAGCTCTATTGCCTCACCAGCTACAAACTAGAAACCCTGGGATGCCATGGAAATGTTGCCATGGCAATTAAAGTGGAATAGAGCACTATAATTGCAGAGTGTGAAATGCCCAAAAGACTTGAACCTTGCCTCTTCCTGGACTCAGTAAAAGACCTTAGACAGTCCACTCTCTCTCATCTTCAGTATGGTGAGCAGTGGCAGCCTAAGTCCATTGCTGTATGGGGAAGCATAAGGCACTTTCAATTATTTGACCACCCCTCTTTCAGCTCTTCTATACAGCTCTCCTGCCTCCAAACCTCTGTCAGGATTGAGGGGCCACCAACAAGAAAGATCCAGGAGGAGCATTCATGGGAGGAATCTCTGTAAAGCCAGAAATGGATGCACCTACTCTGAATGCACCTTATCAAGAAAACTCTATTATAGTTTCATTATCAGTTGCAGTGGATGTGAAGGCACATATGTAGCAACAACCTGTGAAGCACTTTGGACTGTTGAAAGCACTATGTGTCTGTTTCCTATTATTTATATTTTTCATCACCTGCCTTTCACTTGTCACTCAAGGAACCAAAAACAGCAATTCCAGTAAGCCTTTCATCTAGGGACAAATCAAAATCATGTAAGGTACAGAAGGAAAACTGTTGGACCACTACTCTGACATGGAATATATTGTTTGGATTCAGCCAACATAAAAAGCCAGTTTGCTTTAATATCTGAACTAGGGGTTGAAAGATTATTTGAAGACTTGAAGTGGAGGGGAATGAAAAGGAGGCTTTTTGAGATTGGGGAAACCCCAGTGAGATCATTCCTGAAGCTCTTTTTCTATTTTCTTCAAATAGATGCAAAGGACTGTCCTGCCTCCACACACTCTGTTTTCCTGCTCCCCCAACAAGACCATGTAATGGCTGGGAGAAGGGGAAAGCCGAGGGTCTTGTTTGGCTGTGTTCCAATAGCTCATGCATAATGCAGCAAACATCCTCCAAGATCGTCCTTGTATCCTCCAGAGGTCCCAGCAAATGATGTCACCTCTGTGCACTAGTTATCAGAACATAGCCAGACAATAATTCTCATCTTACTCCTAATATCCCCACAGGTACTAACTGGCCACATCTGGGTGAGCTGGAAAACAGTGATTTTATATGTGTGTGTGTGCGGGGGGGGGATCCTCTCCCCTGTGAGAACGTATTTGAAAATTGCACTATTTTCAAAGATGTTCTCACAGTAAGGAGATAAAGGATTAAATTATTTATTAGTCTTCCCTGCAGGGGAGAACAATAATCAGAATCACATTCATCATCTGAACTCAATCTTGTCGTCAAATTGTGGTTTATTTCAGGCTGATCAACCACGATCTATAATCTATCTGAAGCTGTAATTTTTTGTGGGTTTTTTTTTGGGGGGGGGGGGCTATGAGGTCATGTTCTAGAAGCATTTATTCCTGACATTTTGCCAGCAGCTGTGGCTGGCATCTTCAGAGAGGATGCCTGCCATGGAAGCCTTCGGCTTCATATCTGAAGCTGGTTTGCAAACTATATTCATACTAACTGTGGCCTGCTATTTGTATCTGAATTCACAGGCCATTGGCAAGCCACAGCTTAGAACCATTGCTGCACCTCAAGAGACAGCTGCACCATGGAAGGTAGTAGTGAACTAAAAAAAGTTATGAAATTATAATCACAATAACAAAAAACAGAAAAGCAGATGTATACCATGGTTTCCTGTTATATATCTAGTCTGGACATTGAAACCATGGAAACCATTCACAAACCATGATGGGGAGTCTCTGTCAGTGGAAAGGCCAAATTCAGAGACTTTCTCAGATGCTACAATGGCAAGACAAAAGCAAAATAATGGGACCAAAAATAACTGCCTATTTTAGCTTAAAGTCTTGCTACCAGTAAGATATATTTTGGTCTTTTATAATCTTTTTAAAAAATTGTACAAAAGCTGAGGAATGATGGTGTCATAGAGCAGGTGTTAAGACCATCCAGAAAACATCACAGGTGCAGACTGGGGCCCAGGCCTAAACTTTCCTATCTGTGCAATATATCACGGTTGCATATTATGTGTGAACACAGCCATTGGGTCAAATAAGGTTTTAAAATACCATGGGAACACATATTCATATTGTTGAGGGTGTTTTCCCTCCACAATAAAGAATTAAATAACAAAGGAATAAATATCTCAAAAGAAAACAGGTCACAAGAAATATAATTCAAGTATCATGCTTCGTGGAAAGAGTGCAAAAATAAATTCAGGGATTTAAATATTGATTTTCTTATTGCAAGGCAATACGATCCAGAATAATGAAGAAGTTGCTTGGTTTTGGTCTTGATATCTTTTCATAGTCTGGCTTAACCTATCCTTTTATTGATGGGGAAAGCAGCATGTGAATTTAAATACAGATTTAAAATAATAAAAAGAAACTGTTTTTCTTTTTAGGGGAATTCAGTGATGGATCCAATGAAGCAGGGGGCATCTATCAAGTTCTGGAAATACCCTACGAGGGGGATGAGATCAGTATGATGATCGTTCTTTCCAGGCAAGAAGTTCCTTTAGCCACACTGGAACCTCTGGTTAAAGCCCAGTTGATTGAGGAATGGGCAAGCTCTGTGAAGAAGCAGAAGGTGGAGGTGTACCTCCCCAGGTGAGAATGGTTTCCCAGCTTCTTGTTCTGGGAAAAGGGGAACTGGATAACATATGAATGGGATGAGAATCTATAGTCAGAGAGAGTCTAGGAGGGACACTAGAATTCAAGTTCTTTTTTGATCCTTGATTTCTTTGGGTAGCCTTTTGAAAGCTTTGATCTCCATATCTCCTATTTAAAATGGTAGCATTAAGTTTATTTTTTGGAGACTTGATGAGGATTAATAGCAAAGTTGTGGAAAAAGTCTTGGCTGCAAAATTTGGTACAGAAACCATCCTTGACTGCTACAATCTATTTTGCAGTGTTCAGAGTTTATATAAGCCAGTAATAGCAAACCTTTTAGAAACCAAGTGGCCAAACTCAGTGGCATTCCTGCAAGCAGGACATTCAGGGGTGGGACTTCCACCTTTGGGGACAGGACTTCTGGGGGCAGGACTTCTGTGTTCCGGGGGTGGGACTTCCAGGCGAAAATCCAAGGCACACTCTCTCAGCCTCAGGCTAGCAATAGCAAACCCCATGCCAAGAAAGCTTCATGTTAAGTTTCACCTTAGAGTCGCTATAACCATAAGTGGTAAAAACTTGAAGGCACACACACACACATGTCATGGTCTCTCAGCCTCAGGGCATGGCAATGGAAATTCCCCTCTGATGAAAATTGCCCCATGATCGTTTACTTTAGGGTCTCCAGGAACCAGCACTCAGAAGGAGGGGAGGGTACTCTTGGCCCTTACGTTGGAAACAACTTGGAGGCACAAAACAACAGCAACAAGCATAATAAAACATAGAAGGTACAGCACAAGACAAGAACAAAGAGAGCAAGAGGTTTGAGCATGTGACTCTAGAGAGCAGGGCTTGAAACCCACTAGGAGACCTTGGCCAAGTCATGCTTTCTCAGCCTCAGAGGAAGGCAGTGGCAACCTCCTCTGAACAAACCTTGCCAAAACAAACAGATGATAAGTCCCTCTTACGGTCATCATGAAACCCACTGGGTAAAGATGTATCCTTAGCTCTCCTTTAGTTTAGACTTCTGGCCCACTAAGATGGCACTTTGCTGCCCTGCCCATTTCCCCCCCCCCCGGAAGCCCGCCATACCATTCTCACCACAGTGGGTGACAGGGGGGTGCCTCTTCCTCCTCCCTCCACCTCTTCCTTCCACTGCTTCCCCCCCCCCCTCCTCCTCCTTGTATCTTTGCCATTCTTCCTCCTCCTTTTCCTCCTCCTGCATGCTCTCCGCCGCCACCGGTTTCCTCCTCCTTCCTTCCTCTTCCTACCTTCCTCTTCCTCCCCCTGCATGCCCCCTCTTCCTTCCTTTTCCTTTTCCTCTTCCTCCTCCTCCATGTCCCCCATTGCCACCACCAGTTCCCTCCCCTCCCTCCCTCCCTCCCCCTTCCTACCTTCCCCTTCCTCCTCCCTACCTTCCTCTTCCCCCTTTCCTCTTCCTGCATGTGCCGCCACCGGTCCTTCCTTCCTTCCTCCTCCTCCACCATGCCCCGCTACTGCCACCACTGGTTTCCTGCTTCTCCTTCCTGCCTGCCTACCTGCCTTCCCCTTCCTTCCTTCCTTCCTTCCTTCCTTCCTCTTCCTCCATGCCCCCTTGTTAAGGTAAAAGCTAATAAAGCCATTGATAACCAAATGAAACCAATAGTCTCTGCCATTAATGATCAATAGTTCAGCCATAGAGCAAAGGAAAAACTTGTACTTTGAATTAGGCTTGAGTTGTGGGCTGAGGAAGGAGGGGGAAAGACAAGAGGAAGAAAGCTAAAGCGTGAATTTCTCTTCACTGAGAAAGAGATGGGCCTCTCCTCTAGGTTAGTGTCAGGCAGCTAAACTGATAAGGGTTCCTGCACAGACATTCCTTGATGTTGCAAATTGCCTTGCTTAAAGAGAGGTTCAGGCCAGCAGAGAGCCAGCCAGTTAGACTAGCTGAATAATACAGATATATATGATGATGATGAATGTTAAACTACACATGGTCAATGAATATTTTGTGGGTTAATAAAAACTGTTTGCGCCATGTTTGGGGCATTCAGTCAATGGAATGATTCTTGGCTGAACACTGCAGACTAAAGCTGTTTTGAATAAATGGATCTGGTTGGAAATCTTCACAAATGCCTCACTTTGCATAATTGGTTGTGAATGGGTTAATTAACCCTTTGTTTTCCGTAACACCCTCACCACAAACCTCCTCTGAACACACCTTGTTAAGAAACCCCCATGATAAGTTTGCCTTAAGGTTGCCATAACTTGGAAACGACTTGAAGGCACACAGCAACAAACTACAGTTCCCAGAACCCAAGCACAAGGGGTGGGATTTCCGGCTGGAAGGGTCAGGACTTCTTGCCAGAACATTGGCGCTGCCAGCTAGGTCCTTGCAATCCCATTGTCTTGGGGCCGAGACAACCACATTACAGAATTAATGCAGTTTGACACCACTTAATCTGTCATGGCTCGATCCTATGGAATCCTGAGATTTGTAGTTTGTTGTGGCTCAGAATTTGTACAAGGGATCATAGGGTGGAAAATCAATGTGTTTTCCTCCCCTAAAATCTGTATTCCTACATAAGGGAATAGAATTCATTTTCCTTAGGTTTTTTTTTTTTTTTTTTTTTTGGCAAGCCTTGGGGTTTTATCAGTTCTGTCGGCTGTTTTACTTATATAAGGATCTGCGCTTGAATTTAATTTGCTGTTGATTTATTCATTCATGCATGCTTCTTCTGGTTTGTTACCTTTATATTCCAAGTTTAATTTAAAGATAACAAACCAGAAGAAACACAGAGAATACCTTCAAATAGAGCAAAGGTGGACAAAAGTGGGAGGCTAGAGTTCCACATTAGCACATTAGGAGATCTTGGAGGACCACACTCCGCATTGCTCCTTCATCCAAAAGCAATGCAAAAAAAAAGAGCTTCCCAGGTGCACTCTAGGGGATATGGGGAACATTTAAACAATGTTTTCAGTCCCCCTCTTCATTGTTTCATCTGCAAGAGAGGCTCTTTTTTTAACAACAGGAAGAGGAACATTTTTTTTTTTACCCTGGGACCCACAGAGCTCTAGGGCCACACTTTTCCTACCACTGAAGTAAAGGCCTGACCTCTTGAGATAAACGTGTATCCTCTGGAAAGAAGTTCACAATAGTCATAAGTGAATTATTGACAGAAGTAAAGGGTGAAACATATTTTATTACTAGTAAGAAAGGATGCCTTTTGATTGCTGCAGTATATGCAGTAGCCTCACTTCAAATTGCTTCCTTGAGGAGGAAATGTGAAACATGTGAGCCACAAATGAGGAAGCAAGTGCACATTTATTATGCAAGTCCCCAAGACTCCAGAACAGGGTGAACTGATTCGTAAGGAGAATGCCTCAGACTTGGTTACTGTTATTAGCTAGTACTTTTCCCTCTTTATGTTCTTCAACTAAATTGTGCTCAGAAAACAGTTTTGCAAATTGCTTTCATGGTCTGTTTCACTGCTACACAAAAGTGGATTAAAAATGTTGATCACTTTGGCTCAGAAACAATGATTTGAGAATGAAGCTAAATATCATTTAACAATCCTGCACTATTTTTCCATTTTGCTATTAAGATGAGCAAACCGCAGTTTTGGTTAGATGCAGTCAGCGGAGATAGAAAATTGGAACTGTTGTGATTAACTCAGCTTTCCTTTAACTGCTCAGGCCTTATTACAAATGTAAAAGTTTAAAAAATGTTCACTTTATAATTGGATGGAATCTTTCAGAGCTCTGAAAATTTAATTTCATTCCACTGCTGTTTCTCAGTGTAAAGCCTACAGGCTATACATGCCTCCTGCTCCTTTTTTCACTCTCCTTTTTTGGAAAAAAAGAGAGAGAGTATAAAATATTTATGAAGCATTTATTTAGTGCATTGATAACTTCCAGCAGATCAGCTTTCAGTCCTCTGAGAACTTCTTCCTTGAAATATATAATTAATTCTAGGAATTTAATAAGGGAATTATACCATTGGAATACAATGCTTTGTGGTTACGC
The DNA here is from genome assembly GCA_034509955.1 of Urosaurus nigricauda. Classification (NCBI taxonomy): domain Eukaryota; kingdom Metazoa; phylum Chordata; class Lepidosauria; order Squamata; family Phrynosomatidae; genus Urosaurus; species Urosaurus nigricauda. The sequence continues at coordinate 258,214,365 of JAOEGL010000003.1, forward strand.
TAGCTACCTTTCTTGTTCCTGTTATGGATCTATGCTGGAGATAAATGGTATTGAGCTTTATCTGTTCTCAGCTCTGTGCTTCACTCATTAATATTTACAAAGAGCCTCAAAAATATTTGTGGTGAGTCTGAAATAATATTTTTTGGTTATGAAATCCAGTTCCCAAGATTCTGTCATATTTGAGCATAACACTCTCCAACCGTCTCATTTTGGCAGGAGCAGTTTCACTTAATTTGCAGTTGTCCCACTTTTTCATTTTTTAAAAAAATGTCCCAAGGTTCTTTTTCTTCCTCCTATTTTCCCCCTTGTCCTCAGCTTACTTCATTTGATCCAAACTAAATTCAAAGTGCAGAAATAGTTTATTTGCAATTAGGGGCTGTGCACACCAGCATTTTGGCTAGGTTGGGGGTAGAGTGGGAGTGTAGCATCTACATGATGCATGCCTCAGCTCCGCCCCCAGGCCGGCGTGACGCTGTGCTCTGCACCACACGGCACACGGCATCATGGCACTCTTCTGGCACTGCATCAACACAATGCAGCACCAAAGGAGTGACATAAAGCCACAGTGCCACAGCTATCGCACCCTTCACAGGGCATAAAAAGGAGCCACTTTTTGTGGCTCCTTTTTGCATCCTGCAAAGGCCAGATCAGGGCCATGGTGTGTGGTTACCATGGCCCCAATCTGGCTGTAAAAGGGGCAGCTTTTGCGGATTGTCTGCACAGGCTGTCTGCACAGCCCCTTAGTTTGCATAGGGATGAAGAAAGGTTAGGGAGATCCTTACTCTTCCCAGTAGACTCCAGCAAAAGCAGACTGCTGCATTCTTTCCTGACTTGTGTGTTATTCCTCATTAATAACTTTTGATCATAAGCTTAATTTATGGTTTGATGTTTTTAGGATCTTTTAGACTGTATTACTTTGTAATTTATTTTAATATATGCTGGAATCCCGCCTCGATCCGAAGGGAGAGGTACGAAATAGAAATTATTATTATTATGGTTCTGTCCCAGATGTATGCATTTAATTTTCCCCAAAACCATTGGCTTGGATCCAGAGATATAATTTACAAGTGGAAAGGCATTTCTGCATGTCTACGGCAATCCTGCTTAATTTTTCCAATTTCCCTGTCCCAAGACCACTTGTAAGGCATTGTTGCATTGTATTCCAGAGGACTATTCCTTAAAGTCTTTGAGAGACACAGATAGGAAAGAGGAAGAGGAAGATTCAGGAAAAGGCCCATTGCATGAGTACAATTTTACTCTCTCTTCTCTAGATCCAACTGATTATTATGTCTTGCTCTTTTCCCAAACTCTGGACTATGAAACTTCTCTAAATGCAAAACATAGTCATTCATTTTGTAACACCCTCATTATTTGTTGGTCTCTATAGAGCTTACAGTCTGTTGCAGCCTGACCCAATTTATTGGTCCCTGGGTGCATTTGACTACAACTCCCACCACCCTAGAAAGCATAGCCTTCAGTCATGCTGGCTGGAGGCAGTTGGGTTTGTGCCCAGCACACCTGAAGAGCACACCAGGTTGGAAAGACCAAGCAAGTTAATAGCTGCCATCTTATACAGTGGAGGGGAGGGAAAGTATATTAATATACAGGTATAAATATTTGAACACACAAAAAAGCATACACTCCAGCCTTAAAGAGGGATACACTAAACTTCCCAGAAACACCACAATGAATTTCATAAATCTCTGCTGAGGACTTTGCAACCAACACTACATCTTAGCCAAAAGGCAGAGAAGCAATCTCTTTGCAACCTATAAGTCTGTCTCAACACACCTCTTACATTACTTAATCATATTCACTTTGTCAGTATATAATAGCCAAATCTCCATCTCCATCATGCTCCCATGTTTGCAGTTCTGCCTCACCGTATAAAAACAGTCAAATCAGTCAATAAAAACATACTAGTGGCTGTAATAATAAAAAATAATAATTGGGGTCCTCAACTTCTATCCCAAATTTTCATATCACTGTTACGTTCTTAAGCAAAACAATTAGACTAGCCTTCCAACAATATACTTTTTATCTTTAATTTGCATTTAAAATCAGGTAACATCAGAAACATGAAGGCGTACCCCCCCCCCCCCCCAAAATAATAAAATTGCCTCCCTTAAAACTTAATTTAAAGGTTGACGGGGAAAAGGACAGAAGAGTTTTTAAGTTGTGTCCCAACACTATTTCTGAGAGTGCCACAAATTCCCTCACAAATTAAATGCTACACCCAAAGCTAAGATTATGTAACTGCAAATAACAGTTATTCAAGGTAACTGACAAGTTCATAAGATCACCGTTGCAAATCCGTGGAAAAGAAGTCTGGCAGGGCATTTGTACCTGACAGCACATCTCTGTCATGGTTCCAAGTAACTGACAGGAGTTGACATGTCAGCCAGGAAATTGAAGGTGACAGTCAGAAGGATTTCTATTTGTATCAAATTAATTTCAAAGATATTGTCTTCACCTAGGTAATTGTAACTGGAAAGCTTCAAGGATGCCCCAGCCACTACCAAAAATTATTATCTCTCTTCTGTGTACACAACAGAGTCTCCAACTGTCATAACAAATATAAAATGCTTAGTTTTACAGCCTGTGTCACTTAGTATTGTTCCACTGTTTCTCAGCTTCAGTTGTGCTAGGCAAAGCAATGCTGACAGAAATTAGGTCATAATTTTGCATTTTATTTCTGTCCTACCATGTCTCTAGGGAACTTAGGTCAGCATATATAGCCCTCTTTTTTATCCTCACAACAGCCCTGCATCCTGCGTCATTTTATTTTATTTTCTTAAAATCCTCCCCCACACCATGTAGGCCAAGTGCGAGTTTCTCCCAAAAACTGTTGGCCTCTGGTCACTTCATATTTAGAAAATGCACATTCATAGAGGTCTGCAAACACAAATATATGACAAATACTCTCCTTTACCAAAATGCAGGAGAAATTCCGAGTTTCTAAAAAAAATTAATTTTTGCCTGCTAGTCTGACCCTAGCCTATGTATTTCCAACTATGAATACTCTTGAACTTTATTGACTGCTGAAGCAACCCATGTCCATTGGCCTCAACATTATTTTGTGTTCAAGTACCTGAAACATCTTTATTTCCATTCCCAGCTCAACTCAAGGGCAATAAGAGCCCTGTTGTAAACTTGGTATTTCATGATTATTTATGGGCCTCTTGTGACCTGATAGCCATAAGGGAATAGTGAAGACCGAGGATCAGAAGGGTAGATGGGTTGAATTTTTTGTACTGATCTGAATTATCTAGCCTGTTCTTTTGCTGAAGGCATCTAGTATTTAAAACTGCAAAAACTTGTTCTGGCACCATTTTGCCTAGATTGGTTTTCCAGGAAGCATGAAATTTTCACTTATAACTTGACCTGACCTGAAAGGTGCTGATGATCTTTTTGGGGGCAGTAGAACTAGTATATTTGTATAAGCAAGTTCCCAGTAGTTTGAACCATGTACACAATATGTTTCCAAACTAGATGAGACAACAAATATACAGTCATCCCTCCATTTCCATGGATTTTAATGCATGGATTCAAGCATCCATGGTTTGGGGTGTGTGCAATGTTTTTGCAGTGTCCCTAGTCTCTTGAAGCCCAAGAAAGATCTTTATCCAAACAGGAAGTAAACCAGAAGTCAATTTCCACTTTGTCTTGGTAGGGAAATTAGGGGGAATGTTGATGGCCTCAAAATGGACCATAATCCTGTTCTAGGGAATGAAATATTGTCCTACCTGATGCATTAACCTCAATTATGTTTGTTGCTTTGAAGAGGAGAGGAAGGTATTTAAGACTGGAGAAGATTCCGACTGCTTCCATATATTTCAGTATTTCACAGATGAAAATGGTGACATGTGTGACCAAGCAATATAAGAGTGTGGTTAAGATGGCAAAAGGAATTAATGAGGAAGAACACACAAGCTAAGAGAGGCTGCAGCAATTTGCTTTTACTAGAGCCTAATGAGAAGGGCAAGATTCCTCTCTTCCTGCTGAGTTGACATAGTACAAACTACTTTTGCACTCTTAACTCAGTTTGGAGCAACTGAAGTAAACTCTGGGTAAAGAGTGAAAGTTGGGGAGGAAAGAGAAACTGGGACATTTTTAAAGCACCTGCAAAAGTAGGAAGACAGAGGATTAATCGAGCCACATTGTGACAGTTGGAGGATAAGCTCCTTACTGACCATTCCTGACAGACTTAAGGGACGTTTAATTAGTTACATGAAATGTGTGGCACTTTATTTACTGCAACATTTATAAAGCACCTTTCTAGACTGAGTCAGCCTAAGGCAATATATATATACATACAACTATACTGTAGCATTATAATGGAACTTTAAAATTAAAAAAAAATACCAAAGAAAAAAACCCAACTGTTAAAATAAAATTCAGCAAGTATAAAAGCCATTTACACAGCCACGGCAATAAAATATCAATAAAACAGCAGTGTGAGCCAATAAAACACATCAGTTAAAAGCCATTCAAAACAGGTGGGTTTTCAAAGCCTATTTAAACACTGCGGCTGAGAGGGCCAAGCATACCTCCCCGGGGAGGGAGTTCCATATGGCAGTAGAACATCTTTCCAGAATATGGCCCAGTAAATGTCATTGGACATCTTTTTTTTTTTAAGTGTACAGCATCTTGTTGTCATAAGAAAGCTTGTTTGACCTAATTGAGAGTTTTGAAGCCCATTCAAATATACCTTAGGGGATAGGGCAGGAAAAGACCAGCTTTCAACAGCAGCCCTTTATTCTGAATCCAAAACATGACCAACATGCCCAGTTAGGATCTGCTACCTTCCAAAACCAGGGCCCTTTCACACCACATATTTATAGTGCTACAATTCCACTTTAACAGCTATGACAACATCCTGTGGAACCTTGAGATTTGCAGTCTAGGGAGGAGTACTTAGAATTCTTGGCCAAAGTACTCTATTGCCGCACTAAGCTCCAAAGCCCAAGATCCCATGGGAGATAGCCATGGCACTTAATATAGAATCACAGTGTTATAATAGTATGTCTTTAAGGAGGTCTTTAAGCAGAGGCTGGATGGCCATCTGTCGGGATGCTTTGATTTGGAGTTCCTGCATGGCAGGGGGTTGGACTGGATGGCCCTTGTGGTCTCTTCCAACTCTATGATTCTATGATTCTATGTCGTGAAAGGCCCCAGCCTCTGCTTTTTTGTGGCCCAGGGGGAAAAATGCTAGGCGATCTTAGAGCTTGGAAATATTTATTTTTTTGACTTCACCTTCCAGAATTCTCATGTAGATTCTAGCTAGTGAATTGGGGTAGTCTTAAACACATGTTTTCTAAGCTTTGGTTGAATGAGATAAAATCTAGCCTTGCCATCTGAATTTGTGAAGATCCCCATGAACCTGTCCTGATTGTATACAGTGTGCTCCTCTTATGCATTCCACAATGACTATCAGTGAACCTGAAATCCTTTGTAGTTAATGCCATTGCAATTCTAATAAAAACCTTCCTTCACAGAAGGTCTTTAAATAGAGTTTAGATGGCCCTCTCTTGAAAGTGCTTTAGTTGTGTATTCCTGCATGACAAGGACGGTGGATTAGATGGGCCTTGAATTTTTTTTCCAGCTCTATGATCCTATGAACTCCATTTACCTCTCATGGCTAACACTGATTGAAAGCTCTGTCATTGACAGGAGTTACATATGCTTTTTTTCTGCAATAATATAGTAATAGGATATATAGTAGTTATAACATGTTTTAGGAATGTTTGAGAACTGTACTTTAGTACTGTGGGCTCAGTCCAGGTGGTGACATAAGACACGAAAGGAGGCAAGCATGCCCAATACCATTTGGGTGAGAGAGAGAGATTCTGGCTTGAACAACAAAGTAAAGGGGTGGTTAGAAGAAAGCAGGAGAAATGTATTTATTAATTTCAATGAATTAGAAATAAGCCTGCCTGACATTTGAATTTGGTGCAGTTTAATTATGTGGCTGGTCAGTTCTGACAATACTGTAAATGTCAGTGGACTGGATCTATAAGTTTTCTTAATAAATGTATCTGGCGAATTTTTACTACTGGACCTATTACTACTACCACTACTACTACTACTACTACTGCTATTTTTATTTGTATCCTGCTTTTTCCAAAAATCAGGACTAAAAGCACAGTACAACTGAAAATTTACAAAAGGGACAATTAAAATGGAATTAAGCTATTTTAATGTTTTATGAATGTTTCTAAGTTTCTGAATTTTAGTAACCTGCTGGACATGACAGTCCTGAATAGATTGATCCTATTTCCCTTTTAGAGTAATCTGAACCAAACATTATGGCAGTAAATTTCGTGCATGAATTAAACATCCTGGGAAGATTTCTTTCCTTTTATCAGCTCTGAATTCCTTGCCAATCAGTTTCATTGAATGAGCTGCATACTCTCCATCATTTCGCAGATAAAACCCAGGACTGGCCATCATCATCAGGATGTGGTCAAGATGTTAAAGGTTATTAATGGCTGGGAACACATGAACTAAGACAGGCTGCAGCAATTTGCTTTTGCCCGAGTCTACTGTGAAGGGTCACACTTTGCCTTCTCCTCTCCTTCCACTTTGTTCACTGAGTGCAAACCACTTCTTCATTTTGCAGTAATCAAGGAAGAGGTTCAGATGGAAACAGGAACATTTAAAAGCAACCAAAAAGTGGGACAACAGAGGATTAATTGAGACAGTTCCTGCCAAATCAGACAGTTGGAGGGTATGAAATTCTGATATTTAGAGAAGAAGAAAATAATATCTTTCTACCCACTTTCTCTGCACACTGAACAGATGAGAAAGAGCTTGGAATTGCAATCTTCACCACCATCTTCTTTTCCCTGAATTTTATCATTGTTGTTTGCCTTTAAGTCTTTTGCTACCCACGACAAACCTATCACAACATTTTGGCAAAGGCCAAACATGCAAAGCTTTCCTCAAGTGAAGAAATATTTCCCTCTTGATTATTTAGGATACTTAAATGAATGAGACTGCATGTTAATGGATGCCAAAGTATATGTCATTCTTCCCCTGGCCTTCAAAAGTCAACTATCCTAATTTTAAAATAGGGATAGGCAATTTGATCCCTCACAACTGGCTATGCTGACTAGAGCTCATGGTTGCAGCAGTCCAGTAACATCTCAAAGGTCACACATTGCTCACCCTTGTGCTGATACATGTCCAGTTATGGCTGCCCCTTTCAGGACTCAGCAATTCTTATCTGTTTGCTAGAATGGCATTTAGTTTCAACCTAATGAGTCATTTGCCCTACTTCGGTGATTTTTATTTCTTTATGAGAGAAAGTCCAAATCCTTTTCTGCACGGCACCTATCCCTACCTCAAGCATAATGGATCCACAGCTAGACATTGGTTATTTTGGGGTGAATAATGAAAGCTGAATCCACACCTATAAAATAATTCATACTTCTAAAGGCTTTCATAGCCAGCATCCATAGTTTTCTAGGGTTTTTCAGGCTGTGTGGCCACGTTCTAGAAGAGTTTATTTCTGACATTTCACCAGCATCTGTGGCCTCACAATGGCCTCTTCAATTCATACTTGCCTCAATCCCAAATCTGTTTGAACACATTAAGTTCCTCAAGATTCAATGCCTCAGGGCTTTAAAGTGTGTGTGCGCACGCACACATGTGTTTTTGTTTTGTTTTTTACTCCACAGTTTCTTGGAATTTTTTTAAGGAATTGGGATGGGATCAGGAGTTGGACTGTCTAGAGGGCAGGACAGGTTTGTGTGGACTTATCTTGACATCCTCATCCAGAAAGCATGATGCTGCCATTTTGTTGTTGATGTTGTGTAGTTGCTTCACCAGCTGCAGCTCTACGAAAGTTCATGAAGGGCAGAAGAAAAAAGGAGGAGTGGGGGGGGGGAGGAAAAAGAGAAGCAGTGACATCGGCTAGGAATGAATAGGTGAAATGAAGGGAAATCACAAAATGGGGGGGGGGGGTCATTGTCAGGTCCCCTTTCTGCCCTCTTTCCTCCTCCAAGTATTGCAACTGCATAAGCAGTATAAACAAATTATTTGAATGTCCACATATTTGGATATCCTCATTTGTGCTGATATTCCCTAGAATTGGAAAAGAACCTCCCCCTCCCCTCCCTTCCCCCCTCTTTAAGTGAGACAGTCTAATAGCATTTCAAGTAAAACATATTTTCTTTTTTTTAGCAAAAAGTCTCATTTGCATGCCTGTTTACTTTGTGTTCTTCATAGTTTTCTTGCAGTGCTTTTGGGGGCTGTGGGAGTTGTTCTCTCTTTTGAACTCACTCTTGGCCACTGTTTAAAACTTACTGCATTTTACTGACTTTATAGACAGAAATACTTCCATCCTTCTTCCCCAAATTTTGTTTGATGGGAATGGGAATAATAGATTTGCATGACTGGAAAAACAATTAGTCTGAGAAAATTATTGCAAACAAGACAGTTCTCAGTACTAAAATACTGATGAATGTCAACTCAGTAAATGCAATTTATAGCCTTCTTTCCTCTTCTCTTCTCCCTCCCCCTCCCCCTTTAAGTGTTTTTCCCCATATGGAGTAACCTCTAACACCCTTCAGGCTACTTCTGTGTTAATTCAATTTCTTTCTCTGATTCACTAGTAACAACCTGCAAAATATACTTTCTTTTGTTAGGAAAAGAATGCTAGGAGTTTCATCTTTCTTTTATGTGCGTGTGTTTTCTAGGTTCACAATAGAACAGGAAATTGATCTGAAGGATGTTTTGAAAGGCCTTGGAATAACTGAAGTATTTACTCAAAGTGCTGATCTAACTGCTATGTCTGGTAAGAAGGGTTTTGTGTATTTTTGTTCCTTAGATATTGTAGTTAAACTTGGCCCAAAAATTGTTGTAAATGCTTTAATAAAATTAATACATTTGACTAAGAAAATTTCTCAAACAAGCGTAGGCACAATTACCAGATGTAACATCCTGCACTGGTTGGGAATTGGATTAAATGGCCCTTGGCATCCCTTCCAACTCTAAAAGTCTGTGTGACTCACCATGTAATACTAGGTTTGGCAGAGTGAAAACTGGAGAGGGCTACTGTTGTGTGGGTGTGTGCACCTGCTGCCTTCAAGTTGCCTGTTAATTTATGTTGACCCCATGAATTTCATAGTGTTTCTTGGACAAGGAATCCTCAGATGTGGTTTTGCCTGTTCCTTCCTCTGAAATATAGCCTACAGCACCTGATAGTCACTGTTAATCTCCTGTACAACTACTAACCAGGACTGACCCTGCCTAGCTTCTAATATCAGCCTGGATCATGTGCCTTTGGGGTATCATAGCAATTTCAGCAAATACTGCTTGTCATACAATACCTCTTCAATACAACTCTTAAAGGTACAGGATACACTAGATAATGGCTTGCTTTATAGCCTTTATGTCTCACATACCTATCTGTGTTATATAATAATTACACAGACACCAGAGCTTGCAAAAGCTACTTCTCTGAACTACAACTTCTAACATTCCTCAGCATGCATGGTCACTGGCTTTTTGGGAGATGTATCTGCCAGAATCCCCTAGCTTGCATGTTTGTTAAACTGTGGGATTTGTAGTTCAAAAAGATATCTTAAGTAACCTCTGATTCAGGATTAAGCAATCCATAAATTTCAATAGATCCTGGTCAATATAGATTTATCATTTAACTTCTGTTAATCATATCATAGGATTGTCTACGGTGTGGTGACCCCTTTATCCATCCCAGGAAGATTCTCCACAGTCATCCAGTTATGCAAATAAAGAGTTTCAAACTTGCCTTCTGAGATGATGAATGGTGACCTCTTAGGGCAAGGCTTATCAGCCATGTGGGATATGAAGGCTACATCTCATCTATAGTGCAAATGCATGCATACACAGACACACTCCATGCATTGAGCCACACTTCTGGTTCCCAGTGAAACTTGATGTGATGGGGAGGTTTGTGAAAAGTGGCTTGCGGGATAAAATAAGATGCAGAGGACACCTTTTTACCTGTGAGTATGCCACCTGGAGGCTTCTGGAGTTATGATTTTCCTGTTTTCCAAGAATTAGCCTCCCCACTGGAGGGGAGTTCCGGTGCACACAAAAAAGGTTAAAGAAACTAGGTTCAGATAGAGAAGTTGATGTCTATTCCATGGCTGAAAAGCATATTGAATATCATAGTGAAGGACAAATTACAGATGATGAAGGACAGCTGACACAGGAACGCCTCAATTCTGTTTTTATGAATAGGTCCATTGGTGCTTCTGTTTACTGGCAGTAAAATTTCCTTCTGGCTGCACTTTCATATGCCTCATGGGTATTGCTTTGTGGACTCACTTACCTTGAGGGAAGCTTTTCAGGGGCTCTGGGACTGCCACTGCAAGTGGGATTAAAAGTGACCATGCACACACGGGACATCATTATATCTCAGCATAATGAAATGAAGATATAGCCACTTCAGATTTCGTACCCTGTGGGTTTAATCATCCTTTCACAGTGTGGAGTTAGATCTATGAGAATGAGTAACCATGGCAGAATGACTGGGAAATGGAAAAAAAAAACCACCAAATGCTGCTTACTTATTTTTCAGACTTATGTTGAGCTGCTTTTCCACCCAAAGCTTTTCAAAGCATGTAGAAATTGTAGCAGCAATAACAACATAGAACCTCATGGCATCTTAAAGAGAAACAGTTTTTATTAGGCATATGGACTGTAGCCCACTTGCATTTGATGCATTCATCAGGTGTGTAAATCATGCTACCTTAAATACTTATTCTTTCTAAATATTCATATCAGTTAGACAAAAATAAATAGACCTTCAAAAAACACCACTTTGCTAAGAAAAACTGTATTTTAATGATCACAAAAGGGGCTACACTGTCATTCCTTAATAATAATAGAATCCCCCAGCACTCCCTGAAGTTTCTTCCAGAAACTGCTAACAAGAGCTCTCAAGATCAATGGCCCCTTCTTGCACTGCCTAGATTTTTAACAAGATATCACTCATGCCTCTCTCTTTTAAAACCTCTGGCTCCTGGCTCCAATTAAGTCTGGTTGCAATACTTATTAAGAGTTCCCATTTATGTATACCCCCTCTTCCCCACCGCCCTTTGTCCCTCTGCTCTTCTCACCTGACGTTTCATGCCAATTTGTATTGGGTGGCTCAAGTTAGCAGTAAGCACAATCCAAGGAGTTGGCTTATAGCCTGCACAGCCAACAGCAGAAAATTGCAAGGTCAGCTCCATGCTGAGATGGAGAGAAGACTGCAAGGAGGAGTGATGGAGCTTTTTTTTTTCCTGTTTGCACATTCTAAAACTACACAGATTAAACAGGGATGTTCACTGAAAGTCATTATTCTTCTAAGGATCTATACTCCTGATACTTTGTACCCAGTTATCTTCTCAATTAATTGGTAGAATATTAAAAAATAGTCTTGGAATTTTTATTAAATCTCATTTTCTTTCAAAATCTTGGAACCCTTTGGAAGCTGTTTTTATTGTATTTCATTGTCTCTCAAACTCTTGGAACCCCTTTGGGTGCTATAAATATTTAAAAACTGTATTGTGAATATATTAACAACAGGGGAGAGACTCAAGTTTGTCCTCTCCTTGCCCTACATCTAGTTCCTCTAATATATAAAATGAAGAATTTGAGCTAGAGTTACCTTATTTATCTGAGCATGTATATGGAAGGGAAGCAAATAGAATACATCCCGCAACTCTAATCTAATCCAGAGCTGGGAGAGCACAATTAGGCAGTAGCCCAGGAGTTCAACAGCTGCCAACTTGGCATTACTCTCTCAGTAACACACACATTGGAGGGAGAAAAGGAAAAGCCACTAGGGTTACGTCCAGGGTATCTGAAGACCACATCTCCAAATATGAGCCTGCCCAGTCCCTGAGATCTAAGGGAAGACCCTTCACTCAGTGTCAGCACCTTCACAAGCATGACTATGTGAGAAAGGGCCTTCTGGTAGCTGCCTCTATGCTCTGGAACCCTTCCTAGAGAATTCTTTCATCCGGTAGTCAAAGGGGCTGAGCAGACAGGACAGGATAGCATGGGAATTCAGGTAGCAGAGAAGACGTGGCTTCCTTCTATCTGTCTGTGATCCCTTCAAGGGATAACTACTTCAATCTTAGCTGAAGCCAAAGCTTCTTTTGTCCTCTTGTGTTCTCGCCTGATCAGATTTTTTCCCTTGACACTGCTGAAGTGTGAGTCAATAGGGTGATGATTGGCCCCACCCATCTGGTTTAGAAAGAGAAATCGCATTAGTTTTTTGTGGAGCTTTCGGGCTATGTGGCCATGTTCTAGAAGAGTTCCTTTCTGATATTTCGCCAGCATCTGTGACTGGCATCTTCTTTACTCGTACGTTTATATGACCTGCTGTCAGAAGATAATGCTTGAAGAATTACTGATTACTGTAAGATGTCACATTAGTTTTTATTATACTGAATCAGAGTCAGATTTATTTTATTTCCCTATGGCACAATTACATATTATTTTATATTAATACAATATTTTATATTAATACAATATGTTTGTTAAAACGAAAGAGTAACAACCTAAACTTTTACTAGATCTGAATCAAGGAAATCCTGTGAAAGACAGAAAGTTAAAAGTACAGCAAATCTTGGTGTGTGAAGAGGTACCAGGCAATCCATAGCTGTTTTGGGTGTCTTTGGCCATGGCATCTCTCCTTGGATCAACGGTGGGCAAAATTCTGCTCACAGAATGGATTTTTTTTTTTTTTTGCTTCTCAGTGACTCCAAAGAGTCTAAAAAAGAATGTTTCAAAAACATTGCTCCTCCCACCTTCAGAATGCCCAAAATCACCCCGAGAGGATGTGGACAGCATTTCTACCACATTTGTGAGGCCTTAAGAGTTAAAAACCCTTTCAATTTTTTTTTAAAAGCAATGTTTTGCACACAAAAACTTGTTCTAAAATGCTCTCTAATGGCATTTTGTTTTCCACAAAGGAAAGGGTTGTTTTTTGATGCATGAAGTAAACAGGATATGACATTTGTACCTTTAAAAAAAAAAAAAAAGACCTCACCTGGGCCTAAAATGGCCTAGGAAGATTCAGAAACTTTACGAGGGTTTGTGCCCTAGAGGCTATTCAGGAGCATTTGGGGGAAAACATGGTTTTTAGTGTATGTGTGGAAGCAAGTACAGTGAGGAAGGGTATAGATCTCTCCAAGGTCCCCTTGGAGCCCCCTAGACTTCCACAGTTGTCCACCCCTGCCTTGGATAGATGGGGAATAGTAGAAGAACCGACTGGAAGGCCTGGGGATTGATGCCAAATAAGCACAGTATAATCCAGTTAGAATGCTGTGATTCTTGCAGGAAGCATGCACAAGCCCATGAGTCCATCTAAATTGTCTTATCTCTGTGGAAAGTCATGTAGTCCAGTAACTAATAATCATATGGTTGTGTACATCTCTAGCATCATGACAGTCGACCTACATTCTGAGCCAAATAGTTGTTTGTTTCTCCTTTCTGTCATGAATTTGCTTTGTCCATTTGATACCATGCTGCTGTTTATTGTTACTCCTAGTGACAAAAGGTCCAACACATATACTCTGTTTCTCTGTGCTTTTAAATTAACTGCATGCTCAGTTTAATGCACTGCTGTGCAATTGCCACAATTCAAAAGGGGAAAAACACAGAAAAGATCCCCCCCACACACACACACTTTTTTCCCCTCTGCTCACAATTTTGTATACCTTTGCTCACATTTTCTCACAGCTGCTATTCAGGCAGAGCATGTGTAGCATGGATTTTCATGGCTTTTGGACCCTGGTCTCCTGGAGCACAACACTCAAACCACTACACCACATGATTCTCAAGTGACTAGGATTATTTGAATTATTCTGTCCAGTAAGCTGGAAATGTCTAATGCTCTTAAATCTTTATAGCCATGGTGTGAGGCTTCTGGTCAACCATTATTGTGTTATGCAGATTGCCAATCCTAAGGTATCCTACTGTTTAGGATGATTGGTTCCTTTTACCCAAGGTGATCTAATAGTAAGGAATGTCTCTGTGTTTTTAAAATTTGATGCCCATCTGGGCTTGTGGAAGGTGGCTGCCTCTTATCTAAAGAGAATAAGTAGAGGATTGGTAAAGCATAACTGGAACAGCTCAGTTTGCTCTCTGGAGGATCTTCTGTGATGGATGGTGGCTTCCATGTGAGTGGAGTGATAATCTTAATCTGAAGAAGGTTCAACATGGATGACTTCTTTAAAGATCAGACTACAGCCCAGAGTGGATTCATTGACACACTGGCATGAAAGCCATGGGGAAGATCCCCCATTTATGCTCTTGTAAATATGGCACCAGTTTTGTATCTAAAGTGGTAGCTGTAAGCAGTTCCTCTGTCATAGAACAACAGTGGGCTGATAGGTGGCACATTCAACCTTACCTCTACCAATGTTCTTGGTAAAGGGTGATTTTAAAAGTATTCAGCCGAGAGGTGAGAAGCATATCCAGTACTTCCAGGCTTCACTACCCCTGCTGACTGTAAAGAAAGACAAGCTTTTAATCTTTTTGCAGCCTAGTAAACGTTTTTTGCAGACTGCTGAGTTTTGTAGGCTCTTTTACAAACCTTTACTTTCCAGTCATTTCTTATCCAAAAGAAAATTAACTAAATCCAGAAGTGCTATCTTTAGAATTTACCAGCATAAAGAAGAAGAGGAAGCACATAAACTGAAAGGCACTCCGTACCTTTAACCATATTTTCAGTTCTTCTAGCACCCCATAAAAAGGGTGTTCTGCTCTGAGTGTGGGTGGATTTCCCCCCACTTTCTTCTGTAAGACTACACATTCTGGAGAAAATACAAGGGTTTTGTATATCTGTGTTTGATTAGCATATCTTCAACAAATTTAGTCTTATAGGGTGGACCCTCAGTCAATCACATCTCAACTTTAAAAACTGTTGGGTTTTGAAAGTCACATTTCAGCATGCATCTTGTTTTGTAGTAAGGATGGGTCTCATGACAGCAGCAGGTATTGGCATTCCTACATGATTATCTGAAATTAGTACACTCTTTGGTAAAATGTCTAAGCCTTGATCATTTTTAAGCTTTGGAAATTGAACAGGATGCCCATTGGGATAAATGCTGTCCCCATCTCTCACTTTAGTAGGGACAAGTGGTTCTTTCTGTATTAACCATGATGTGTGCAGAACCAGGCCCTCTACTGATGTGCATGAGGTAGCCCTAGTGAGTAAGCAGGGATATTGTGCCCATCAGAACTCCCATATTTTCCAAGAGTCCCTGGATTTGAGTATTTAAATGCAGTTGTTGTGTGTTTATGAAATTCATGGCCCAAATTTTTGATGACCACTAGAATGGAAAGGAACTCCTTATGCAATTTCATTGATGTTTGTCCTTCAAAACATATTGAAAGTATCCAGTGCAATGTTGGTACAGCCAATTTGTCACCTGGTGGTAATTCTTATAGGGATAAACCTCTCCTTGTTTAGCTAGTCTGTTCCTTGGATTACAAATATGACTATATTTGAAGCTTTACTAATCTGCTAGAAGGTGATCAGGTTTACTGTCCATTGACATAGTGTTTGGGAATCTAGGGTTACCTCCACACCACAATAAGGTAGCAGATTAGGACTTTGCAGAAGGACACCTCTGCACACATCATCAAGGAGATAGCTTGTTACCAAGAACTGGAAACAAGTGGCTCTTCAGATGCTGGTGAACTGAGGCTCTTATCATTCTCCATTGGTTCATGGGAGTTTCAGTCCAACAATTTCTGGATGGCAACATCTGCCTTTAAACATTTCTACTTGGTAGAAGCTGCTTTTGTCTGGTTTCATCCCACAGACATGACATTCAGAGGCCTGTAACTGTGTAAGTGTGGCCAGCCAAGCAAATCCCTTAATGCCCTGATTCCACTGGGCAGCCTTTCATGTTAAGGATGAATAGTCTGGCTTGTGAGCTTTGCAGGCTTTCATATGTTATTGCCATACACTCTTAAAACAAATCCACAAGAAACCATCTCTCACATCACAGCTCTTAGAACCAAATAAGACTTGACATTTGTCGCAAGGTTTGCCCCTTACATAACTCTTTATGCTGTGAGGGAGGGAGATTGAGCTGGATCAGGGCAATGGGTGAGGGAATCTCAAGCACCTACTGTTCATTTTTCGAAGATGAAAGGTGACAATTTTAACCACCTTGCTCTGACCTTTCTGGTTGATGACTTTTTAACATGTTTTTAAAGATACCAATATCAGCATTTCTTCTACAGCATTTCCCTGAAAATTCAGGTGCTGACACAAAAAGTTAGGTTTTTGGGAAAAGTTAGTTTTTTCATTGCAGTTCCCAGAACCCTCCAGCCAAGAGGGCCATTTGTGATATGTGCTTGGCCTCTGATACTACAATATGTGACTTGCCATATCGCTCACCAATATGACCTTCAAGTCTCACATTATGTGCCCTGATGTATCTCTCTCTCTCTCTCTCTCTCTGGAAATTAAAGACCACAAATAGAGCATGTAAAAGTTATTGTTGCTGTAATCTCTATTTATATCCCACTTTTCCCCCAGCACAGTTCCAAGATAGCTGACAACAAGTGAGCACAAAGAACAGCTAAAAAAAACTATTAACATAATACAAAAATGGAAAAGAACACGGAACAATTCTGTTTAAAAACACTAGTTGAAAGCAGCTTTAAAACACACTTAAAATGTAGTAAAAAATTACAGGCACATACATCCCATTACAAGTTCAGTCTGTTGCAGCAAGTTAAAAAGGAAATGCCTGACTGTATGAAAATATATTTTTCTGTCAGCAGAAAGACAGGAGGGAGGGGCTGACGGAATCTCTAGTGGGAATTCTGCAACTAAGATATAGGCTGCATCCACACTGCAGAAATAATCCACTTTGACACCACTTTAATGGCCATGGCTCCATCATATGGAATCCTGGGATTTGTAGTTTGTTGGGGCACCAGAGCTGTCTGACAGAGAAGGCTAAATATCTCACAGTACTTCACATCCTAGAATTCCATAGCATTGAGCGATGACAGTTAAAGTGATGTCAAACTGGATTGTTTCTGCAGTGTCAATGCAGCCATAGTTTTAAAATTCATATACAGCAATTAGAAATATAGTTAAACTGAAAATTTAATTTAAAGGAATTAAAACCAAGATCATTGAAAAAAATACAAATCATCAGTACACCACATTTGAAAAGGCCTGAGCAGTTAAAGTCCTACCAAAATGAAAAAGTCTACATCTGCCTGCAAAAGACAATAGGGAAGGTGCCACTTCTCTTGAGGAAGAAAGTTCCAGAGCCTGGGAGCAACCACTGAGAAAGATATCTCCCATATTGCCATCAAATGCATTTGCGAGGGTGGTGAGACAGAGAGTATTATTATTATTATTATTATTATTATTATTATTATTTACTTTTATTCATATAGCACTGTAAATTTACACAGTGCTGTACATACAATCTTATAATTAGACGGTTCCCTGCCCTCAGGCTTACAATCTAAAAGAGACAACACAAAAGGAGAAGGGAAAGGTGGTGGGAAAGGGGATGAGGTCCAGTGGTTCTTCTCTCCCTCTGGGGCCTGGACCAAGGCAGATGGACTGGAGGGAGGGCTCAGCTTCTTAATACATACTTAAAAGGTATCCTGGGGCAGACAGCACAATCCTGGGAAAGCTTCCCTAAACAATATAGTCTTTAACTTAATTTTGACCCCCATCACAGGAGGTTTGCTGTTGCCTTTCTCTAAGGCTGAAAGAGTAGGTCTTCACCAATAGGTCTTAAAACATGCTCACATGGGAGAATATGGCAGAAAAGCAGGCTCACATGGGAGAATATGGTCCTTCAGATAACCTGGACCTAAGCCATACAAAAGTTGCTTTTTTGTGTGTTCAGCTCCAAGAAACCCCCAGCCTGCAGTGACCAATGCTGACTGGGGGACTCTGAAAGATGTATTCCAGAAAATTAACTTGTACATGTTCAGAGCCATCTTTGGGTTTGGCTCTGCAGTGCAGCAAAGACCAAGCCAATGACATCTTCCACTGGCAAATGCCCTGCTGACTCAAAGTAGGGGGGAAATCCAAAACCCAGATACCTGGTGCCTTAAATTGAGAATCAGATGCTGGGGAGCAACCTCCAGAGGAGGTTTCTTTGTGAGTTTTGCAGAGGACTTCTACTGCCTAGCTAATGTCAGAAACAGAGTCCTGGAAAAGACTGATCTTTTTCTTAATCCAGCCAAACAGTTATTTTGCTCTTCCTGTTTTTTTTAATTTTAAACTTTTTATTGTATTAAAAACACACACACAAACAATAACAAAACACCCACCAAAAACCCAAAAAGACAAAAATATTACATACAATGTCACACTAATACTTAACATACAACAACTACACATGGCAGCACTAACATGTATACATGACTTCATGAACTCTCATAAAGTCAAAACATAAAGCTCTCTTCTTCCATTCACACCATTTCCAGGTTTCAGAAAATTATTTTTCTTACATTTCCTCTTAAGCTATAGTTAAATCCTAATAACCCAACTTCCACCTAATATCTTAACACACTTTTATTTACCTTCTGTAATGTGCTGATGCAGTGAGTCCTGGGACTGAGCTATGAACCACAAAAACCATCCTTGAATTAGGTTTACATTTCACCCCAGAGACAAATGTTTTCCAGAAGAGATATACTTTCGTGCTTCTTTACCTTACCAAAGCCAAGAAAGAACCTGAAAGCCACATACTTGTTTTTTCTTAGAACAAATTAACTCCTCCACCATTAAAAGATTACGTTATTTATAGTAGTGCATTAAGCATAGAAAAGATTAATGGGCTCCGCGTTAGTACTCCTCATTTTTCTCCATGAATAAAGGAGACATCCCAGGTGGTGCTGGAAAGGTTGTTCACTGTTTGCTTTATTAAATTAAATACCTAGCGATCGTTTTGAAGTTTTCCTTTTGAAAGGCTATCCTTAAATTACTTGGAGATCTGCCTTGATGCTGTTACATTTCTCACAGATGCTGGTTTCCTTTTTAATTATAAGCCAGGCAGGAATATGAAAAGGACTGCAAGATTCCTTTCCTCTTGCCTCCCTGTTGCTTTAAAAATGTTTTGTCTAAGCAGGTGGGCTAACGTACATGAGTATTAAGTTACTATTTCTGCTTTTGACAATGTATTCCTGATTTACAGTGTGATGGTCCATTGACTTTGGTTCAACAGCATCCGTTCCCTTTTGTGTTTGTGCTAATGAATTGGTTTGTGAGGACTTGTTCCCCTTCTTACATTTGTTTTGAATGTGTTCATTTGTTTGGATTTGGTGGCACAGGGCATAGTTTAGTGAGAAGCCCATATCAAAACTTGACATCTCAACCTACTGGGATCACCAGGTGATTTCTGACTGTGTGGTTTCAAGTCAACTTTGACTTATGCTGACCCCCATCACAGGAGGTTTGCTGTTGCCTTTCTCTAAGGCTGAAAGAATGTGCCTTCCCCAAGATCACTCAGGGGGTTTCTATGGTTGTATGGGCATTTCAACCCTGCTCTCCCAAGTTTGTTGTCCAAAACTCAAACCACTACAGCATGCTGGCTCCCCATCAGATGATACATAGTAGGAAAGACCTCTGTCTGGAACGTTGGGAAAGTTCATCCCATCAAAATAAATAGAACTAGGACTGTAGAAAGACCTGTGATCTGACCCAGTGCAAGGGAAGGGGGTGGTGGCCAAGGTCTCACTGGACATCACTTCCCAGAAGTCCCAGAAAACCATGCCCCCACCCAAAGCCTACCTCACTTTCCTCTCTTCCTCCAACTCCTTGTGCTTCTTCTGTGGCCCAGTGGACATGGTGAAGCCTGGAGGGACAGGAATTGGAGCAGTGAAGCCTCAGCAGGGCTGGAGATGGACCCCATAACCTTCCCCTGGGAAGCAGCACTCCAGACCACCACCCTCTGACCCTCCTTCCTCCCAGTTCTTCCAGCCCCAACAGACACCAAAAGCTTGTGGTTCCCACTGCCCCGATCAGGCCTGGACGAGCTCCTCCAGATGGGCACCCTCCTCCCTGCAGTGCGCAACCAATGGGGTGGTCAGAGGAGACCGTCTAGGCCTGATGGGAGTGATGGGAAACACAACCCTTGGGTGTCTGTTGGGGCTGGAAGACCTGGGAGGAAGGAAGGAAGGTCCAAGGGTTGCACTTCCCAAGCGGAGGTTCTGGGGTCTAGCTGGATGACCTCGTGGTCCCTTTCAGCTCCAGCCCCACTACCCTGATTCCTGACCCTACAGGCCTTGCCATGCCTGCTGGTTGACAGGAAAAGGATGAGGAGTTGGACGAGGAGAGGAAGGCGAGGTAGGCTTTGAAGAGCAAAGTGTCATTGCCTCTAATGGTGGTGCAGCCATGCTACCTTTGAGTTCAATGGGATTTGAACATCTACAGAGATTGGTATCCACATGGGGATCTGGAATAGATCGCCCTACAGATACCAAGGGTCACTGCAATACTTAGTAAGGTGGAAAGCAGTAGGAAAAGAGGATAACTGGGCTCAAGTTGAAGAGCCCTCCCTCCATGACAACACCATCTGGCCTAGGAGGGAGTGAAAGGACAAGCCTAGAAATACCATCAGGCCTGGCCTCAAGTTGAAGAGCCCTCCCTCTATGTCAACACCATCTGGCCCGGGAGGGACCAAAAGTACAGGCCTAGCAATGCCATTGGGCCTGGCCTCAAGTTGAAGTGCCCTCTCTCCATGACAACACCATCTGGCCTAGGAAGGAGTGAAAAAACAGGCCTAGCAACACCATCAGATCTGGCCTCAAGTTGAAGAGCCCTCTCTCCATGACAACACCATCTGGCCCAGGAGGGGGCAAAAACAGAGGCCTAGCAAAAGCATTGAGCCTGGCCTCAAGTTGAAGTGCCCTCTCTCCATGGAAACACCATCTGGCCTAGGTGGGAGTGAAAGGACAGGCCAAACTCCATCGGCCCTGTCCTAGATTATGAAGCAGAGCCCTCCCTCCAGTCCATCTGCCTTGGTCCAGGCGTCAGAGGGAGAGAAGAACTGTTGGACCTGATCCCCTTCCCCATCACCATTCCCTTTTCCTTTTGTGTCGTGTCTTCTTAGATTGTAAGCTTGAGGGCAGGGAACTGTCTAATTTAAATAATAACTGTAAGCTGCTCTGATTGCCTTTAGGGCTGAAGAGCAGGGTATAAATTGTTGTTGTTGTTGTAACTGTATTCCAATCGGTGAGACTCACTTGAAGAAGCCACAGCCCTGAGCAAGGCTGTTGATAACAGGGTGAGTTGGAGGTCTCTTATTTATCAGGTCACCAAAATTCTAAGTCAACTTGATGGCAATTATCAATAATGTTTCCATAAAGCTCACTTTCTGTCTTGGGGAGGGCTGGCCAAAGGGGAACCTATGGGCTGCAAACAGCCCTTGATGCCTCCAAAGCTCCCAAAAATATTTTAAAAATGTCATGCAATCTTCCAGACACACCAAAATGGCTCAAAACTGCTGCAAAGTGCTCTCCACTCCAAATTACCTACATACCTAAAACAGAAAACCCTCAGCAAAACAAGGTTAAAAATCAGCTGAAATTGAAACCAAAAATGATGTGACTTAATTTTTACTTCAATTTCAGCTGAATTTTGACCTTTTCTGCTTTGATGTTTGTCTGTGTCTGTGTGTGTCTGTGTGTAAGAACTTCATTCATTTCTGGTTGTGTTCGGTACATTACTGAGGTGAGCCCCAACACCACCACAGTTGACCACTCCTGGTTTATGGGATGGTCTGGTTTGTAGTACATATATGGGGGTAGACTAGATGTCCTTTAGATATATTATTTGCTTTGTGTTCTGTGAAACAAGAAATCACTTGGAGGATTCTTTACAGCTGATTCTCAGCAGATATCAGCATTATTATTTTTTTATTTTTCCCCTTTCTTTCCTTTTTAAGCATATTTTTCCTTGGTCTGTCATACACATATACCATCGTTAAGAACTACCCTTCTGCAGTATCTGTTCTTAGCTCTTATCATCTGTCCCAAACATTCCATGTTTCCCCGAAATAAGACAGTGTCTTATATTAATTTTTGCTCCCAAAGATGTGCTAGGTCTTATTTTCAGGGGATGTCTTATTTTTCCATGAAGCTGAACAACAACAACAACAAAAAGAACATTTATTGTATACTGTATATAAATTTATATACAAAAACTTTGCTATGTCTTACTTTCGGGGGAGGCCTTATATTTAGCACTTCAGCAAAACTCTACTAGGTCTTATTTTCAGAGGATGTCTTATTTTTGGGGAAACAGGGATGGGAAATGGAAGAGGGTGACCTGAATCAGAAGGAAGTGTCATACACAAACAGCTTGAACCAGCACTATCCATCTGAGTGGGGTGAAAGAACATGAAAATGTAAAGCTAGTATTCATTGCTAAAACGGTAGAATCATAGAATCATTGAGTTGGAAGAGACCACAAGGGCCATCTAGTCCAACCCCCTGCCATGCAGGACCTCCAAATCAAAGCATCCCTGACAGATGGCCATCCAGCCTCTGCTTAAAGACCTCCAAGGAAGGAGACTCCACTACGCTCCGAGGGAGTGTGTTCCACTGTCGAACAGCCCTTACTGTCAGGAAGTTCCTCCTAATGTTGAGGTGGAATCTCTTTTCCTGCAATTTATATCCATTGTTCCGCGTCCTAGTCTCTGCAGCAGCAGAAAACAAGCTTGCTCCCTCCTCAATATGACATCCCTTCAAATATTTAAACAGGGCTATCATATCACCTCTTAACCTTCTCTTCTCCAGGCTGAACATCCCCAGTTCCCTAAGGCGTTCTTCATAGGGCATGGTTTCCAGACCCTTCACCATCTTAGTTGCCCTCCTTTGGACCCGCTCCAGTTTCTCCACATCCTTTTTGAATTGTGGTGCCCAGAACTGGACACAGTATTCCAGGTGGGGCCTGACCAAAGCAGAATAGAGTGGCACCATTACTTCCCTTGATCTAGACACTATACTTCTATTGATGCAGCCTAAAATTGCATTGGCCTTTTTAGCTGCTGCATCGCACTGTTGACTCATGTTCAGCTTATGGTCTACTTGGACTCCTAGATCCCTTTCACATGTGGTCTCATTCAGCCAGGTGACCCCCATTTTATATCTGTGCATTTCATTTTTCCTCCCTAAGTGCAGAACCTTACGTTTCTCTGTGTTGAATTTCATCTTGTTAGCATTGGCCCAGCTTTCTAGTATATTCAGGTCATTTTGAATTTTGATCCTGTCCTCTGGGGTATTAGCTACTCCTCCTAGTTTAGTGTCATCTGCAAATTTAATAAGTATGCCCCCAATTCTGTCATCCAAATCATTAATAAAGATGTTGAACAGCACTGGGCCCAGGACAGAACCCTGTGGCACCCCACTGGTCGCTTCTCTCCAGGATAGTTCTCTCCTGTGTGTTCATGATTATTTCATGGTACTTTCTGTAGATTACAGTATTTGAATGTTTACAATTGCAGATTGTAGGAGAAGGAGAACTAACAACAGATTAACTTCTACCATATTATCCCAGTGAAACGAATGGCATCCATAAACATTGGTTTACAGTAGTAGATTTATGCCAAACTTTTTTCTCTGATGTTAGCAGAAATGGCTTAACTGATCTTGGGTGGAAATCCTGCATGTATTTCTTATTATTCATTGACTTTTTTTTCCTTCCAGACAACAAAGACCTTTACCTTTCAAAAGCAGTTCACAAGTCTGTGCTTGAAGTTAATGAAGAAGGCTCTGAAGCAGCTGCTTCCTCAGGTACGTTCTTTTTCAAACTGTGGATTTAATTACAGGCACAAGCTCTTAGCAAGAATAAGGTTAACAGTAGGGTTGAATTTGGAAAAAAAAATTAAATGGTAAAAAAAAAACCACCTTTGATTTATTTTTAGTGTTGAGAAACCCTGATGAATAGACTCTCACATTTATGAGAATATTTGGAGTTTGGGATTTACTCTGCACAAAATTTGCATGTGGTTGCTTTGCACAAAAAATATAGCATTTACTGCACAAAAATTGGCATGACAGGATTTTCTGTGTCAAAAATAATATTTCAACATAGAAATATTGTTTCCTGTGCTGAAAATGCTGTTTCCTGCATCAAAAATGCTATAATTAGGGATTTATTCTGCTTAAAATTTACACATGGTTGATTTGCTCAGAAAACAACAATTTCTGCACAGGAAAACAATATTTCTGCATAGAAATATTATTTTCTGTGCAGAAAATGCTATTTTCTCTGCAAAACAACTATGTGTGTGTGTTTTTTCACAGAATTATGAATAAGCTTTAAAAACTGCACAATCTGCAAATACTACATCATACTGGGAAGAAAACAGTTAACATTACTTGTTGCCTTCCTTGAGAGGAAACATAGTAAAGATTTACTTCCCTAGTTAAGAGCATGATCTAAAAATTAGAAAGTTCTGAATACAAATCACTCGGTTTGTTGTGTGAGATAATGAAATTACAGGAGTGTTATATGTGAAGTTCCCTGTTCACTCTGAAAAACATTTGCTTGTTGCCGTTGTTGCTACAAGTATTTGTACATTAAATAAGCCTTCCATTAAATCAAGAAGTCATGGAATAGCCAATATGAAAAGGATTTTCAGTGTTTAAATCAGCCTTCTCCAATCTGTTGCCATCCAGGTGATCCATAGCTCCCATGATTCCCTGCCAGCCTAACCAAAGTTGATGGTGGCTGAGGATGATAGAAAGTGTAGCCCCACACAAGTTGATTAATATAACTTGGTCTGCCGTTTTGGGACCTACTGGAAATACCTGAACCTGTTGGGTTGGCCAATACAGATGACTGAAAAATTTGTTCATTTCATTTGTCTAATTAGACCTTAGCAGAATTTGTAAATGCCTTCATCAAGTCAACAAAAATAATGTGAGATTTTCTTTTTTAAAAAATGAAATTGGTGAGCAGAACAAAAATAACATTTTTGTCCTTCTGTATGTATGCATAACATTGGAGTGGCCCAACCTGGCTCCACCATATAAAGTGTGATGAGTCAAGCTAGGCTACCATCTTTCACCCTCTGATTGTCCTCTATCAGAATAATAAGTAAGAAACAACTTAGTAGCAATGCACCGTTGAAAGTGCTATTTACAGGCAGCTTTGATTATTAACCAAAATACTTTTTTCCCTATGCTTTCTAGCTAGTTGCCCATCTTTCCCATAGGTATCAGGCACCTATTCATTTAGAACTAAAACTTCAGATATTACTTGTGCAGTATCTTTGCCAATGTCTAAGAATGACATGTTGCATAATGTCTAAAATGGGTATTAAAGGATACTGCTTTTTAAAATAGCAACCACCACTATAACTTGGTACAGAGGCCAAAAGAAGACATGGAGCCACTACTCAAAGATGATGGGGAAAACTAAACTATTCTTGTGTTGACTTGGTGTCAGTGTCCCTGTATCATTTTAAATGCATGTTTGGCCCAAATGAGCTTTCTTTAACTACATTGCTAAAGGTCTACCTGCTTAGACGTGAAGCTTGGTAGCATTTGCTTTGCCTGTTGAATAATTGTAAAATGGCCATCCCAACTCTGTGTGCTTTTTGGAGTTGTGGTGTGTGTGCATAATTTAAATTGTATACCCAAGGATTCTGTAGCTGCTTCTGCTCCTCCTGGAACCTTGGATTTCGTTGGTGCTTGCACAATGTTGCACCAGCAGAGTACCATGGGGAGGATAGAGCTAACTCTACATGGGTCTGAGGAGCAAAACAATGTCCTGATTTGTTACTGGGAACATTATATTGGATCACTATGGCAGCTATAGAATAAAGCATAAGATTAGACTGTGAGAAATTTTTGGTTCTGAATTACCTGGAAATAGCAGAGGAATGTGATTGTGTTTGGATAATGGTACTGTGTATATGAATAATGGAGCAGATGCTGTCTTTCTAACAATTATGGAAAGCCCAGATGGTTGAACCATCAGATGTAAATACTGGGGTTTTTTTCCACTAGCATATAATTTCTTTTGCTTCTTTAATCTGCATCATGAATTGATTTCCCCAAGTTCTACTTTTTTTATATAAGGAAAAAGACAGCTCTATTTATGATCAGCCTCATTCTCAGCTGACCAGAGCAGCACATTCTCCTAGCTGTAGAAATGCCTATTACTCTCATGCCTGGACATGTCTGGACATATTTTTTTTCTTTCTTACCCTTCTCCTTCCCAATATGTCAATGCAATAAAAATAAAAGTTAATAAAATGCTTCAAAAACATAAAGCTCTGGAGGGGAGTTATTAAAGGTTTCAAAATTTAATTAAAACTAAATCCTGTCTTGCTGCTAATATGTTTGGCCCAAAGTATTCCCTTTGTATACCAAGTATTAAAAATTAAATCTTCTCACCCTAAGACCTCTCAGCCACAGATATCCGAGGAATAAAAGTTCTCATCATTCTGGGCTATTTTTAGCTCTATCATTTCTCCTGCTGCTCACTCTTTGGATTGTCCATGGATTTATTACATTTGGGCACACTGATCATTCCTTGACTGCAACTGATGCAATGAAGGCAGATGTTTCTATTGCAATAGGAAGAGTGCAGAGTGACTTTAAATGCCTCCCTCTGCAGGCATTCAGCATAAATACCTTAAGAGGTTCTCATGCAAGGACAGACAAGTCTTGGCCCCTGAATGTACCAGATAGCCTTCACAACTGACTTATTTCAAGCATCAGCCTGAATGGGCCCTACCTCACTTTATGGGGATAAGAACCAGGGCCTGTGTTCGTGGGGCAAGAACCCATAACATCTACATAACAATTGGCCAAACATCACTATGGATTTTTGTTTGTATTCATTAAATGGCTAACACAGCTACCCCTGATTGCCTTCAGACTGATGTTTGGCTAGTGGTATTGATGACAGCATCTTAAGGACAGAGTCAACTAAACTGTGCATGAATGCCCCTTCACACATTCATATTGAACAGATGAAGATGGTTAGTGGCTCTTCATTAACCATGGTTAACAAATCAGGAACAAGCTGCACACCCACATAGAATCATAGAATCATAGAGTTGGAAGAGACCACAAGGGCCATCCAGTCCAACCCCCTGCCATGCAGGAACTCCAAATCAAAGCATCCCCGACAGATGGCCATCCAGCCTCTGCTTAAAGACCTCTAAGGAAGGAGACTCCACTACACTCTGAGGGAGAGTGTTCCACTGTCGAACAGCCCTTACTGTCAGGAAGTTCCTCCTAATGTTGAGGTGGAATCTTTTTTCCTGGAGCTTGCATCCATTGTTCACATCCGTCTCTAGAGTAAATTCTTGCATAATTGTGCTTAACCAAATGGCTGACATTGTTATAGCAAATCCTTAAACCCAGATCAGAAATAACAAATTGAAATAGTTGTCATATCCTGGATTGGAGAAATGTTGATTTAGTGTTAACCTTGGTTAAAGTCAGCCCTGACAAACTGCTTAGTCACAGGTGGCAGAGTAGCAGGATGACATTGCTCCAGTAAATGAAACTGAAAGCATCCAGGACACATGGATGAAAATACTTTGCCCCATAATTTGCAACCCAACATGGTGATTATGAGAAGTTGGGATAATTCTAACAATAGGTCAGACAAATTTTTGGAGGACAAGTCAATGGATACTATATGTAACCTCTGTGTATGGTGGCAACATGACAATTAATGACAAAGTAGCCATGAGCAACAACAAAAGAAAACCATGAAAGCTACTGGCTGTCAATATTTTTCTGGGCTTTAATTCTTTTAAGGCCCTAAAAGGCTTAGGATCTCAGAACTTGAAACAGCATCTCTCACTTTATATGCCTGCCTGAAGACTGAGGCCCAGAGGGGACCTCCTCTGTGTCCAAATAATGGGAACAGCTCACCATCTGAAGATAGAGAAGAAGGCTTTTTGTGCTGTGGTATCCTTGGAGGCCTGATTGGTACCTACACTTAGTACATTGTCACACCAAGTAAAAACATATTTTTTAAAAAATGGTGGTGGTGGGGTCCTAATGATTTTGTCCAAATCTGTGCACATATAGATAGGGTTTTAAATTATTTTTTTGTTAAATTGTTTAATATACTTTCAGGGTAGTGATAAGTAAAGTACAGCCCTAATGGGGTTATAGAAGGCATTTCCATCATGTTTGTAGGTCCCCTTCCAGTGGTCAAAAATTCAAAAAAATATTTATTTATTTATTGCCCCAAATGACCCCCCAAAATACCCTATAGTAGATGTGATGGGCATTTCTAGAATGATTTCAGACTGTGGACCAGAGGCCTTTCTTGAAACATTAAATGAACATGAAATAGAATCATAGAATCACAGAGTTGGAAGAGACCACAAGGGCCATCCAGTCCACTTCTGCTCCCTTTGTGCTTCAAAAACAAACAAACAATCTATTACGCCTAAAATGATTCAGAAGACCCAAAAACATGGTAAAAATGCCCCCAAATGCATTTGGGAGCAAAAATAAATAAATAAATAAATAATGATTTGTATTGCAGGAGCAGGTGCTGTGGGGGACTCACCCTCCAAGGTCTGCTGGGGTGGGGGGGAGCTAATGCATCCCATAGCCTTCCACAATTGCCCATTCCAGGTTTAAACTTATTAAATCAGTCTTTACTCCTAAACATTGCAAAAAAATGTTCTTCATTGTTCAAAATTGATTTTATCTGCCTTGTATTATAAGATGAGATACACATATTTTAATAAAATAAATAAAATACTGCCTAAATGCCTTGCTTTTAAGCTTCCTAGTGTCCTTTGGTTATCCACAGTAGAACAGAAGATTAATTTAATGATCACTTGGTTGGAATTAGCAATTAGGTTTTTGTGCTTGGATGAAGGGATTTGGAGGGTGTATGCATCTTTGGAAGACAGGCTTCCAGTATATTAACTGGGGTGCACAGAGGCTTAATATTACATTTGTCCCAGTCCCTAAAGAACAATATTGCCTTTGGTTGTGTGTAAACCTTTCAGGATCAGTGTTATGATAGTTCCATCCATAAGCCTATCAGCACAACTTCATCTCTTTTTAAGTGACCAGAATAATTTTGTACTTTCATTTGTACTGAATATTTTTTGACTCAGAATGTAGACTTCACAAAAGTAAGACTGGACTGCATGCAATGACCATGAACCAGTAGAAGGAGCAAAGAATATGTTTTCTTGTGTGTATTTGACCTTTGCATACCCTAACCCATCTGGATTGTGGAACATAATCTGTTTCCTGTGAAATGGAATGGCCATGATAACTGTCTTCCAAAGACCTGCCTCTTTTGTAAGTTATAAGCCATTTTCCTAACTGTAGAAATAAATTGCGCCACAACCAGTTATTAATCATTCCCAGAGTATAACTAGGCACATCCATTTCTTTCCAAGTCCCTTCATTTTAGATTGGATTGCAGGCTCTCTGTCTTGTTGACAATCAGTATTGGCAAGGGAGATTTTTAATTTCTGTTTGTGTACTTTCCACGTGTCATTGGTTGCATGGCATAGAAAGAGAGCAAGACATGGTATGGGAGGAATGTTGCTGAATTGTCCCAAACTTTACTTCTTTGTCTTCTCTTCACCTCTTCAGGAATGATTGCCATTAGCAGAATGGCGGTGCTGTATCCACAGGTTATAGTGGACCACCCTTTTTTCTTTGTGGTTAGGAACAGAAGAACAGGTGAGTGCATCAGTTTGTCTTATGTTTTCTTTCTCAGTCCTGTTGAATCCTTTCTAGAATCTTAGGTAGCTGACATATACCCAGGACTGCCCTTAGCATTAAATG
Source organism: Urosaurus nigricauda (assembly GCA_034509955.1). Lineage (NCBI taxonomy): Eukaryota > Metazoa > Chordata > Lepidosauria > Squamata > Phrynosomatidae > Urosaurus > Urosaurus nigricauda. Next base: position 258,244,149 of record JAOEGL010000003.1, read on the forward strand.
GAATAAGGTAACTATATCTGCTAGCAGATCTTGAGTAGTACCAACACGTTAAAGCAATGCAGGCTGTGTTTTCACCTTTCCTTGTTTCACCAATTGTGGTGGCACTGTCCCATTTCCAGTGCTGCTGTAAAAGATAGGAATTTTACATGAAATGGGGAGATCTGGTCCTTCTGGACAGGCCTTAAAATGTCTGGAATTATCCCTACAGTTGTCATAGCAGATCTCCCCCCTCCCCAATCCAGCCTAATGTTAACTACTCTGACTGATGTTACATCTCTAGGATCAGAGACAGGAGTTGCTTTACCTGCAATCCTATGAACCTCTACCTGGGAGGATGTCTCACCAAAGTCAATTAGCAGGCACATCTTGGATTGTGTATTTTGTAAAGCACAGATAATGCAGTCATTCATTCACAAGGTAGTTTTTCAAAGATAAAGTGGTAAATAATAATAATACAAAATAGAGCCAGCATGGTGTAATGGTTTGACTAAGATTCTGGAGACCAAGGTTCAAATCCTAGTTTGGCCATGGAAACCCACTGGGTGACCTTGGGCAACTCACACTGTCTCAGCCTCAGTGGATGGAATTGGAAAACCGTCCCTGAACAAATCTTGCCAAGAAAACCCCATGATAGGGTCTCCTTAGGGTCGCCATAATGACTTGAAGGCACACAACAACAACAAAATACAAATGAACACATTAGGAATGATTTATTTGAAAAATAGGATTCAATTATTCACATATGTTCATATATAACTATACATAATACAAAATACATTACTTGGATTAGTGCATGTGCACATGTGGTGAATGTGTGTGTGTGTGTGTGAATGGGGCTGTGGCTGTCCCCTGGTTTGTGTGGCCAATATAATACTGGATTTAGGGCAGTTTACATATGCATATGCACGCACACACACACACACACAATTCTGGCAGACATCTTCACTCTGATTTTGCACTTGTGTATCTGGTAAATGTATAGTTATATATGAACATAAATTCAGTGCTGGATTTAAAAAAAAACTGCATGGCATCCCTGGGGCTGACCCAGATCAAAAATACACTGAAGCAAATTCAGGATAGGCTCTGGAGATTCTATCCTGATCATTTTAAATGAAGATGCCAAGGAGTGATTCCAGCACTTCCATTATCACACTATGGCCACTGACTTATTATCTTCATTCTTTGAATCAAGAAAGTGCACATGTAATTCAAAACCCTCTCTTTAAGGTACTAAGTAGTCAGTGTTGGGTTTGGTTAAAAATAACAAAAAGGGAAAAGAAAACCCATCCCTGCCCCCAACAGCCTTAATAACTAAGTCTGTTTTTAAATATTTTTGTGTATTTAATATTTTAAATACTTTCATACTGCCTCAGGTTGGAAGGGAAATAGACTAATAATAATAATAATAATAATAATAATAATAATAAATATTTATTTATATTCCACCCCTCTGGGTGAGCAATCAGGGCGGAGTACAACATTTAAAAATACATACAGTTAAAATAACTTTGATTATGGACAGACAGGCTAGACAATTATAGGCCAGACAGATAGACATATGGGGTAAGTGAATAGGATGGGATGGGAATGGATACTGCCTGCAGATCACAGTGGTCTTTTGTAAAGAAACAAAGCTTGAAAACATAACTCCTTTCAACTACAGTTCCCCAAATCCCCCAGCCAGCATGGCCAAATATTACAGTAAAAGGTAACAGTAATTTGTAAGCACTGTGTTCTAATATACATTGACTCTCTTATCCATACACACTCATCCCCAAATGGTAAACATATACTCTGCATTACAAATACATGCTTTTCCTAACACCTGGGAATTTTATGGGATAAGTAATATGCAAATTGCCCTGAGTTAATTTCAAACTCTAAATTTCAAACTCCTGGGATCACAGGGCTGGTAGGGGATTGGTGACTCTCAGCCTCTCCAGACTCCCTGGACATCCTTTTTCTAACCAAAAAGATATAACTTGCATCTTCTGGAACTTTTTAGTGCACCTGTTAAATATGTTTTAGAAGCCATCTTTAATTTTTTTAAAATGCCCAGAACTAGGTTTGTGCTTCCAGCTTTGGATTTCTTTTTTCTTTGAGTGGGCAGTCTGCACAGCCAAAAATCTGAAAGTCCACAGGGGCAGAAAATTGCCCCAAAGACTCAGCACTCCTGCTGTAAATACTCCAGCTAATTGTTCTTGCCCCAGCAGGAGGAAGAGTTCTCAGAGATGGACATTGTCACTGATTTTAAAATAATAATGAAAAAAATTCTGAGAAACCAGCTCAATGCAAGGCTGTAAGGATGGCTGTAAATTGCAACAAGGAACTAGAATCTCAACTATGGTTGCCTCCTTAATGTTTCTGTCCTGCTGATTTCCTTTCATATGTACTATCTTTGATACTGCAAGTGCTTTGTCACAGTCAGATTTTCAGCCTTAGAGTCTTATGCAACACCGTTCGCTGGTTATGGCAATATAATAGTTAAAAAATGTTCTGATTCAAGAGCATACAGAATGTCAGTATGATTTGTTATTTATGTGCTGGACAGGAGGACCAATGTGAATTGCCTCCTCTATAATAGAACAGATTGATTTAAGTGTATACAGTGCATTGGGGGGATTGGCTGTACTATTGGATATAGGCAGAAGCTCAGTACCGCATATGCCTTGCATTCAAGAAAGTCTCAGGCTCAATTCTCAACAACATCAATTAAAAAAAGAATTTGTGGGGGTTCCTATACTGGGGAGAAAATGACTCTGCATGAGACTCAAAAAAGCCACTTGCCAATCTAATTCAACAGCTCTGGGTAAGATGGATAAGTAATCAGACAAACAATCCTGTGCATGAATATTCAGAGGTAAGGCATATTAGCAGGTCCTACTCCCTCCCTGATAGGTGGATATTGGACTGCACTGCAGGGTAGGTAGTGAATAAATCAGTGGTCTGTATCATAGGTGAGAAACCACATGAAAGCTAGGGACCATTTCTTCCCCCCACCACACACACACATGCATACATATTCACAGCATGGTTCTCCAGCAAGACCAAATATCTGTTTTTCCTCTGTACTTCCTTTCAAAATGACAACAGGAAACAATAATTTTGAGAAGGTCCACAGAGAAAAACAATGCAAGTATTTGAGGTAGTACTGATTAAGACATGGGTATTTATTTATTTATTTATTTATTGCAACTTCTCCCCACATGTTTTTGAGCCTTTCTGTATATTTTGGGGTTAAACATTGCCAGAAATCTGGGTTGAGTTTTATTTAATTGGTGGGGGTTGAGGGACTGGGGGAACTTCAGTGGTCATAAAAGTAGGGTCCACAAGCTGGTTGTGACACACTGTGTCTACTCTTGCTCTATATGAATGTTTAAAATGTTAAAATATGTTCACTTGTGCATGTTTTAGAGTTTGAAAATGCTACTTTTGACCTACAATGTCTAAAATCCCCAGATGGCTATCTCCCTGGTAGCCATGGAGGCATGAAGTCCATCTAGCGATATGGCATTCTGTAAAAGTCTCTCATCTGAACCAGCCATGCTGGACCATGGGGTAAAACATTTCATGCTGGACCATGAAAAAATTAATAATTAAAAAAACATGTATATGCATTTTTGTATATGCACTTTTGTTCATTAAAAAGTGCAACATAAGATTAATACAAATCTAATCATAGTAATACAAATTTGTATTAATACAAATTACTCTAAAGATTAATACAAATTCCAAAAGTAATAAGAAACATTGTCTCTATTTTTCTCAGTGAACATCCAGAGTGACTGAAAAGTCCCATATTTTGTTCTGTTCTTTCCTGAATTTATAATGAATTAAAATAAACCGACCATTTTAACATCTAGCCTGCGGTTCTTGTCAATGACTGAAATAAACCAAAGTGAACCTTAGAGAAAGATTACTTACTCCAAATGGATCACTTGTCTTCATAGGGCCACTCATGTGTGATACTGATTTGCAAGCAGATCTCCCCATGTTATTTTATTTCATGAAAAACAGTAGAGACAACAACTTAGATCAGAGCCATGGTACTGGAAGAGTGGGTGGGATTTTAACCTTTTTTCCTCTCTGCCTTTTCTCCAGCTTACATAAATCATACCACTTGGGCTGCATCTCCACTGCAGAATTAATGCAGTTTGACACTGCTTTAACTGCCATGGCTCAAAGCTATAGAATACTGGGATTTGTACTTTTGTGAGATATTTAGTCCTCTCTGTCAGAGAGCTCTGGTGCCACAACAAACTACAAATCCCAAGACTCCATAGGATGGAGCCGTGGCAGTTAAAGTGATGTCAAACTGTGCATTAATTCTGCAGTATGGCAGCAGCTAGGTTTTTCTATTTTATATTCAAAAAATTCTCTCCTTCTCTATGTTTCCATTTCTACCCCTCTCTTTATTTTTTCTTCTTTAGGTACCATCATATTTATGGGGAGAGTTATGCACCCAGAAGCGATGAATACAAGTGCCCATGACTTTGAAGAACTGTAATATCTCCACAGGCTCTCACATCCACACACACAGAAAAATAAGCACACTGAGTTGCAATTGATGTATTTAAGGTTTGCCGTGTGGTTCTCTCTCTCTCTCTCTCTCTTTTTTTTTTTTTTTTTTGCAATGTTACCTTTGAGACACTGTTTGAAGAGGAAAAACAAACAAACAAACAAACTTCCAGATTTAACGTCAGCTAAAAAATTGCAGACTGTGGTTATGGAAGAAAAGCTTTCAGTATTAAAGTAAATATTGTTGTCTTTGTGAATTGTTGTGGTCCTTTAAAATAAAAGCCGTATCCATGTCAGTGGCCATGTTTCCTCTTTCAGTCAACTGTAATGTTGATCTTTCTCTCTGTCTCCTTGCACACTTTTTTTGGAATGGTGTGCCAAGAGAAATAAAATCTCCTGGAAGTCCAAGTGCTAAATTTCCAAAGAGGAAATTGTGAGTTGCTGCTCTGACTTGGCCACTCCACTTGAAGTGGAGGGGATTTCAAGGCTGATAGTTTCCATTTGAAACAGAAAATAAAGATCTTGGTTTTGGTGGTCCTCATTATTCCTTTCCTGGAACACCCTGCAACAATAGCTCCCTCCTCATGATGACTTTGCAAGGTCCCATACCCTGTGTGTGTATCCCTTTTTGTTAGACATCTATATGTAGTGGATCATTGACATCTCAGGAGCCCAGCAGTGGTAGAGATGACCACACAGCTCCATTCTGTGCATATGAAGGGGTTGGTGCCATATTATGGTGCAACATTTAGCAGAATTAGGAATTATGCACATCAGAACACTCGCCAGTGCCTGGAAACACATTTTTGCAATTCTTGTAAGAGGGCTTTGTTGCATTTCTGCAACAGAGCCATGATTTAATAAAGCTACAAAATGTAGACTGTGATGTAGAGTCTTGGCCAATATTCTTCTTTGGGAGGGCTGTTGTATGTTTTGCTTGCTGATTCCACATTACCTAATATCTAGTCAGCCAGCATGGTACTGTATAGTGGTTTGAGTATTGGACTAGGACACTGGGAAATCATAATTCAAATCCCCGTTCAGCCATTGAAACCCACTGGGTGACATTACCTGTCACACTTTTAAAAAATTCATGGTATTATTGCAAGACATTGTATGACTCCATAAAGTAATGTTATGGTGCCCTTTTTTATGCACTTCTGATTGTGAGGCAGAATTCTGGTGGTGGTGGTGGTGTTTTTAAGCATCCACTATTCACAAACATGGTGCTGGAGTAGGAGTCTAGGAGGCCAGTGTCTGAATCTCTACACTACCATGGAAATCCACTGGTGAGTCACACACACTCAGTCTTAGAAGAAGACAGTGGCAAACATCCTCTGAATCAATCTTGCCAAGAATACATTATGATGGGATCCCCATGAGTCACAGCCAAACTAAAGATTCATAATAACATTCTGGTGCATCCATTTGTGAGGGCCACCACCTTATAGCCCAGGAGACGCTCTGAATAAAACTACTTCATGACATGACATTTCAAATAATGGTACAAGTACTGTATGTAGCATTACTCTGAAAAATTAAACATGGCAACTGGCAGCAGCAACAAGTCAGGAGGTGCTAATGGGTTTTTCTTCAACCTTGAAATCACTAAAATAGGAAAGGTGGTTTCATGCCCCCTTCATCAATGAGCATCAGCCATAATTCCTCTCCTGTCCTTTTTTCAAAGTCTGACCAAAGCACTAGTAATGATCTACTCATTACTAATGATCTTTTCATCAATTTAATCACTTTTACTCTTGCTCTTACAGAATCTTAAACTTTCAAAAGTATGACAAGTATTCCTCCTATTTTAATTCAGAAAAAAATACATATTTCAGATTTTAGAGAGATGGAGATTGCTTATGGAATAGATCAAATGCTGTATTGCACTGAAATTGAGAACCTGTCATTGTAAACTGCAAAATGTCATAATCAATGTGGGAGGAGTTAATTATTTATCAGATTTTAATGTGGTTCATCCCTGCAAGCAGATTACAGGAATTTTTATGATTCCTTCTGCAGCACACGAAACTGCTCATGAAAACCACTGAATATTGCACTGGCATTTGGATTTACTTGAACAGATAAAATCTCATTGCCCAAGGCTACTTTGTTTATTAATAAGTTTACAAGTAGAAGTAAATATAGGACACAGATGGTGTATATATATATATATATATATATATATATATATATATTAGTCATTATTAGGAGGAACCTGCTTACAAACATGTCTTAAACAATATAAAACTGAATTACTAACCATGCCTAATGCAACTTCTATTCTTATTATTATAGTACTTCCTGAAAAGATCTACAACTGACAAAGCTGACAACTGTTATGACCACTGAAAGTCTTCCAATTCTGTGGTGTGAGTTCCCTTCTATGGGTCCAGATGGATTCTGTCAGCCATAAGCTCAAAAGTGGCAGATCCCCTACCACAGTACCGGTTTCATAGATCAAACATAGTTTTGGAGCAGAATCAAGGAAGAATTCACACCACCATACCTTCCAATTGGACCATCCAGAGTCACAACGCTTTAGCATCACCATTATTGGAGCCTCTCGTCTATTTCAATGCTCAACCCTTGAGCATTGGACTAGACAGGGTTTGAAACTCTGCTCAGCCATAGAAACCCACTGGGTGATTTAAGCAAGTCATACTCTTGCAGCCTCACAGGAAGGCAAAGGCAAAACCCCTCTGAACAAATCTTGTCAAGAGCACCCATAAATGCTTCAGAAATTACTTGAATGCACACAACAATAATATGGTTTTTGTTTTGTTTTGTTTTGTTTAGTTATTGGTTTAGTGCCTGGATTTTCTGACTTGGAGGCATGCAAGTTTTGCCTTTGTGGGGTCCTGTGTGGCATTGGGCACCCCCTCCCCATACCTCCAACCCTGATTTTTATATTTAAAAATGGCTGGGAGGAGGTAAATCACCCTTTGACCCCTGTAAGTTTCCCTTCCCAACCCTGTATTCTCATTTAAAATGCACTTAAGCAACTGATTCTGTGAGTTTACTTTAACTGACTATGTACCCAGGAGTACTGCCTGTGGCAGAAATCCTTGTCATGCTATGACATGTCATAATGACAAAGCAGTCCCTGCTGACATCTTGAATTCAAGGTCCAGTTCCATTAAACTGTGCACAGGAGGGCAAACAGAGGCCTAATTTCATGGGTTGTGCCCTGACTAAATAAGCAAAAATGCAGTGACAATAGAATGCGGGGACAATAGAGACTCCTTTTAAAAAATAATGCTCAGGTTATGCTACAGTGCATGCACTCCCAGACACCTTTGTGTAGACAAAAGATGCTCTCATGTGTGGAAGAATCCATTCTGATTAGAAACACCATAAAGAAAGGGAGCACAGGGGAAGCCTTTATGTGCGCAGACAGCAGCATATTCTGTTCCTCCAGGTTCATGCACCCAGAACAACTGACAACATGTCAGTTGTGTGCTCTTTATTGCTATCAGCTTTAAAATTACACAGGGTGTGTGTGTGCATGTGTGTTAGAAATTTATACTAAAGAAATAAACGATCCCTTTATACTACTGATCTACTTGAATGGGGACAGATGACTGAGTGGATAAAAGTTGTGGGGATAGCTAGTTTGTGGTTCTGACATCATTGGACTGATTAATCTGTTTTGGGTCCGAGTATGAAATTTAAAGGAGACATCAAAGGTTATCAAAACAGAAGTTTTGGACAGTCATTGCATTGTATTGTATCCATCCATCCTTCCTTCCTTGTTTTTCTTTTAGAACACCTTTAATATTTGCACTAAAAGCCATAGTGGACTCACCATTCCCTTGACTTTGGAGATACCAGTTGCCACCTTGTGAGGGGAATCAGGGACTGCCATTCTACCAGTCTCCTCTCTTGCTGCTTCTGCCAAAACTGTGTGGCTTTGCTGGGGAAAATGCTGGTTGCTGTTGATCACCTGGTTGCTGGACACTCACAGATGGAAGAGGGGAGAACACAGGTGGAAAAACTGAGGCAATAGCCAGGAGAGAAGGAAGTAGTCAGAATGTGGAGAAGACATTCATTCATTCATTTCATGTTTGTGCCATCTTTCTCCCAGAAATGGATCCAAGGCATTCCACAAATAAAAATATTTAAAAAATAATAATAAAAGTTTTAAACAATTAAAAACATTAAATAAAATCAGTATAAAATTACACACATTAAAAAAAATCATAACAACACACAACCCATATATCACCCCATATAAATGCCATCCCATGATTATGTATTAATAGTCTGCCTGAATAAAGCCATTTTTGCTTGCGAGTGAAAAGCAAGCAGGGAGGGGGTCAGTCTAGCCTCCCATGAAAGTTCATTCTGAAGGATGGGAGCAGCCACTGAGAAGGCTCTCTCTCATGTCCCCACCAAGTGAACCTGTGATGGTGGTGGGACCAAGAAAAAGCCCTCCTTTGAAGATCTTAGGGCTGTGGTGGGTTCGTATATGGTCTCTCAAATAGTCCAGACCTAAGCCACTCATGGCAACCACTTTGAATTGTGCCTGGGGGGGGGGGGGGGACTGGTAGCCAATGAAGCTGTTTCGGCAAGGGAGTTATATGCTCCCTATAACTGTCCCTGGCATTTTGAACCAGCTGAACTTTCTGAACAGTTTCCAAAAGCAGCCTCACACAAAGTATGTTACAGTGATTCAAATGGTATGTAATCAAGGCATGTATCACCATAGCCAGATCTGATATCTCAAGGAATGTGTGTAGCTGGTGCACTAGTCTTAGCTGTGCAAATGCACTCCTAGCCACTGCTGACACCTGGGCATCTAGGCTCAGATTTGAGTCCCAAATTGCAAAGCTGGAGATGAGTTGAGTCCAGGAGGACAGATAAATAAGAGAGAGCCATAAAGTCAGTACCGAGGAGTACAGACTGTATCAGGGTAAGGGGGAGGAGGTTGAGGAAGAGCTTCTCAGCAGGCTCTCCATCACAAATCCCAACATGCCAGGCTCCTTCACTAGGTTGCTCCTTCACGAGGTTGCCAGACTGAAAACTAGAGACAACCCCTGGATCTTCAATGCTTGTATATTTCAGAGTTAGGAAACGGCAAAATCACCTCAGTAAAACCCTATAAAATTCAAGCAGTTACCATAAGGTGACAGGTGACTTGATGGCACATGCACAGAGAGATAAGGGAAATCAGTAGGTGTTGTTCTTCATGCAGTCATGCAACAAATAATACTTGATGACATTTCCTCTTCTGCACAACCATTAAAGGTGCAGGAGGCTTCTCCAGTTTTCACTCTGCAACACTATCCTTCACCACTACCTCACCAAGCAATTCTGAACAGTTGGAGGAGCCTTTGCTCAGCACTAGAATGTGCCCACCTGCCATACTTGTGACAACTCTGCCATCCAGTACAGAAGGATATTAGCTCCATCAAAGCTAGAGAGGCCCCTCCAGTTGTAGAAAGTATCTCTGGGTCTTGATTCTGGATGGATTCACCCTCCTCTCCAAGCTTGACCATATTGAAGTCTCCAAACCTGATCCTGCATTGACTTGCTCTCCTGATAGTTGACCCTGGCACAAAACAAAGACTGGTTAATTCTGCAGGGGGAAAACCAGGATGGCTTCACCACTATCCTGTCACTGTGAATGAATGAATGAATACAGGAATGGGTAGGCTGGTGTTTCAGGAGCTGTGTGATCACTAGGGATCAATAAATATTGATGGAATGGAATTGAATTCTTGGCTAGGCCTCAATGAAATTGAAAATATGTAGACTGAGAATTGTGATATCCTACTCACCATAGAAGGGGCTACAAAAGTTACATTTCCAAAGTAATGATCAGAATCAGAGTTCTTTATTTGCATAACAAGTAACATTTTACTGTTAATTTTTAATATTCCATTTAAAGGGGATTTTAGGAAATGTTGGATGTGATTTTCCCACCAGTCTGATGTCATTCTCTTATGAGCTATAACATGTTATTTTTAAAGAATGATTTTAAAAAGCACAATGAGTAATGAAATATTTTACCTTTTGCACAATGTCATTATGAGAAGCGTATTGCTATGCTCCTCCAGTAATTTTGAATTTCAACTCCCACAGTGCTGGATGGAGCTTCTGGCAGTTGAAAGCCAAAACATCTGGAAGGCCAGAGATTCTCACCCTGAACTAAAACTTTTTTTTTTTTTTTGGTTTGGCTGGCTTGGCTGTCATTGTTGTTTCTTTTGTATCATTTTATAGATAGCAATTGAGAAAGCAAAGCAAATAAAATCTATCAATCTCTGCCCTGAGAAGACATATCAAGGGAGGGTAGGAAAGGTGATGGACAAGGTAGCCAGTTAGAGATGGAAGCAAATGGACTTGCATATACTTTGATTTAGTTTGAAATATTTTATTCCAGGCTCATTGGATAAGTGATATAAACATTGTCTGGCTCATTTCCCTACCTTTTAAAATCAATATGGAAATAGCTGTCAGCATTGTATTTACCTTGTAAGAGCAACTGGAAGAACATATATTCCAGAATTCATTTGACATAACTTTATCTGTCATGGCTCCATCTTATGGAATCTTGAGATCTGTGGTTTGTTGTGACACCAAAGGTCTCTTAAAGAGAAAGCTAAATATATCACAAAACTACAACTCCCAGAATTCCATTGTATTGAGCCATTCTAAGTATATATGAGGATCTTGACTAGTTCCATCATAGCTGTCCTTCCAGAAATAATGCAGTTTGACAACACTTGAACTCCCATGGTTCAGTGCTATGCAATTCTGGGATTTGTAGTTTTGTGAGCTACTTAGCCTTCTCTGTCAAAGAGCTCTGGTCCAAAAACAAAGTATGAATTCCAGGATTCCATCCAATGGAGCCATAGCAGTTACAATAGTATCAAACTGCATCATTTCTGCAGTGCAGATACAGCTCTAGTCTTCTGATTTCTTGACTGTAGCCCCTATTTTGATTAATGACTGAGGCAAGGTATACAAAATCTTTCTCTGTCTCAATGTCTTCATTATCTCCTTTAAATTTATGTAAATCATCTGTGGTCAATGTTTTTATTTTCTCAGTGTTCAACTGTAAACCTGCCTTTGCACTTTCTTCCTTGACTTTCTTCAGTAGTTTTCCAAATCATAGAATCACAAGGGCCATCCAGTCCAACCCCCTGCCATGCAGGAACTCTCCATCAAAGCATCCTCGACAGATGGCCATCTTTGCTATTTTCTGCTAGTAGTGTGGTGTCATCTGTATATCTTTCCTTGTTGATGTACCTTCCCCCCGTTTACACACCTTCTTCCTTATAGTCTGTTCTGCTGTTCAGCATATGTTAGGTAGGGTGATAACATGTAGCTTTGACTGACCACCTTGCCAATTGGAAACCATTCAATTTCTCCATATTCTGCCCTAATGGTAGCTTCTTGTCTTGAGTACCAGTTAGGCACTGGGATAATCAAATCTTGTGATGTAACTGTTGTGTTTTAAAAAAATAAACCATACTTCTTCATGATTTACACAAAGGCTTTGCTATAATTGATAAAGCAGAGGCTGATCATCTGAAATTCTTTATCCAACATACATTTGCAATATGATTCCTAGTGTCTCTTCCTTTGCTGAACCCAGCTTGGACATCTGGAATTTCTTGATCCATACATAGTAAAAGACTAATGTAGAATGTTGAGCATCACTTTACTTGCATGAAAGATTAATGCAATAGTCCCAGAGTTACTGAAAACTCAGTTGTCCCCTTTCTTGGGACTGGAGAGGATAGTGAGTGTTTCCAGTTTGTGAGCCATTTCTTCATTTTCCTTATTTGTTGACAGATTTTTGTTAGTACTAGAGTAGATTTTGTCAGTAGTTTGAAACAGTTCTATTGGTTTGTCTTCTGTTCCTGGTGTTTTATTTCTCCCAAGTGCTGAGTACAGTTTCCACTTCACTTTTTAAAATTGTAGGTCAATCTTCAAATGGTTCTTCCTTGAATTATTATTTTATCATCCTTTTATCTATTTTATATAGTACTTCAGTGTATTGTTTTCCTCATATTGTGGCTTTATGTTCTATTGTTTTGTGGGTTCATCTTCAAATGTTTCTTCCATGAATGAATCTTTCATGCTTTTATCTCTTTTATATAGTTCTTTGGTGTATTATTTCCAGCTGCTTTGAATTCCATTTGGGAGAAAGGCAGGATATAGAATCAATCAATAAATCATATTTTATTTCTTCTTGATCATATATTGTGTTCTCCTGCTGGTCATAGAACATGCCCATTCTTCATTTAAATTTCCCTTTGATTTCTCTGATATTGTAAAAGAGGTTTTTTGTTTTATCTTTTTTTTTTGTCTTCCTTTTCTCTGCATTGATTTTTATAGAGGTTCCTCTTTGTCCCTGCACATACGTCATTGAACAGTTGCATTCAGGGTTCTGACCCTATTTCTGCCCCACTTTATTTTTTTTTTTAATAATTTTATTTATCTACATATACAATAAACAATTTTTTTTACAATATGTCTCTAGTTGCTTTCTGTTTAAACACTTCTCATGTATCCTTAAACTCAAAACATCTTCTGATATTCAGTTACCTCAGAGTCTTATTTTCCTTAGAAATATCCTTTATAATACTCGCCCTTTTTCAACACTAAAAAAATAGTTAGCATTCTTACCCAATCTTAACAGTATATATACATTGTCGTTTAATCCAATTAAGCATCTCTTACCTTTAGTTCCCCTTGCTCTCATTACCACAGTTTATTGCAAAACTCGATTATGGGTAACCATTCTTTGTCAACCATCTCTACATCTTTCTGATTTATAAAGGCTGTCAGCCTATCCATTTCCTTCATTTCTAGTAATTTCTTAAACCAGTCCTCTACTCTAGGTTTCTCAGAGTCTTTCCCATTTTTTGCTATTAAAACTCTAGCAGCAGTAACCATATACAATAAAATTCTCCAATACTTCCTCTCGATTATTGGATCTATTTTATTGACCATATTCAATAGATAAAATTCTGATCTAAATTCAAGTTTAACATTAAACATTTGTTGTAATACCTCATGAATTTTCTTCTAGTACATATTCATATTTGAGCAAGATCCAGGATCCTACGTTCTTTTTACATTTCCAATAGTTGTTTATTTTATAAATTTTTGCGATTTTTGCCAGGGTCAAATACCATCTTGTCTTCATTTCACAGAAATTTTCTTTTAAGTCCTGTAATTTTGGAAACTTGGCCATCTTTCTTCTTGCATATTCCCAACTCTAGATATCGGCTGCCCATTTGATCATATTGTTGGAAATCAATTCCCCTCTTGTTTCTTAGCAACAATAGTTTATATATTTTCGCAGTTATTTTCTGTTTCATGGCATTCCTATGTCATCAAATTCATTTTCTTCTTCTTCAGTTCCTTCTGTATTGACATCCATTCTGAATCTTTCTTTAAGTTGTATATATAATAGCCAATGTGTCTTGGGATCTAATTGTTCCAATTCTTCAATGGATCTTATCTCATATTTTTTATCCTCTAATCTCTTCATTGTATCTTTGTATCTCAGCCATTTGTCTGATGCTTGTCCATCTTCCAAAGAACACCTCATGAGGAGAAATCTGATATGGGATTTTCCTATAAAATTTCTTCCTGGTTTCTTTCCATGCTGATAATAAGGATCTTCTGATTACATGATGACTAAATTCTTTATGGACCATTTCTTTCCTATATCCCAAATAGGCATGCCACCCAAATCTGTTATCAAACCCTTCTAGCTGAAGTATTTTCTTATTTTCTAGCAAAATCCAGTCTAATAACCAATTTAGGGTGTTTGCTCTAGATCCGGGACATTCCTACCTCTGCCTTTTTTTTTTTTTATCTCTGGTTATCGTTAACCAATTAACTCTTGGCCTTCTCCTCTGCCAAATAAACTCTCTCAGATATTTATGCACCCTATAAATGGTTTTTTATTATTGTGTATAATCGGTATGATTTAAAAAAAAAAAGTACATTTTTTTTCAAATGTTAACTATAGTGCCACTGCTATTGTCTCTGAGAATCCTCTGTCAGTCTCTCTCTCTCTCTCTCTCTCTCTCTCTCCCACACACACACACACAGAGAGAGAACTGCTGCTGCTGCTCAGTATCTGCTTGACAATTTTCATCTGGCTCCTCAGCAAAAGCCTGTCTGACATAGGAGACCCTTCCAGCAGCATTACTACATCATCATAGCCTCTAGCCTCACAGGAGCACAAAATCCCATCACCACAAAGAAGTAGATCATTATGATGGTAGATCTGTAAACCATAATTGAAATCATAAGAAAAATGCAGCCTGGTGAAAGGGGGAAGTGTTCTAAAGTAAGATTCTCTCACAGTCAAGAACATATGGGGCTCTATATTTCAGGGCTGCCACAGGTGGTGGACTTGTCTACTGCCTCAAAGGACAGAATTGGGTCTAATGGTTTTAGGTTACAGGAGGGTAAATTTGAATCGAACATTAGAAACAACGTCATAACAGTGAAACTGGCTCAGTAATGGAACCAATTTCCTGGAGAGATGGTGAGGTCTCCTTCTTTGGATGTCTTCAAAAAGAGGTTGGATAGCTATCTGCTATCAGGGGGTTGGACTTGATGATCCATAGGGCCTCTTCCAACACTATGATTCTATGTTGTTGTTGTCTTTTTTACCAAAGAAGTCTAATGCTTCACTTAAGTACAAATTCCAGGATGCATAGGATGCAGCCATAGGATGCAACCATAGCAATTAATGTGGATTCATAGTGCTATAATTTTGTAGTATAGGAGTGTCCCATATTATAGGGAGTGGATCTGTAACTTTTGATAGCTTGTCCAAGTGGTCTATGACTCAAAAAGGGATTAAGAACCACTGAGAGAGAGCTTGGCATCTACCAAACACATTCAAGTACTAATTTTCCCTACTCACAATATGGCAGGAAATGCAATGAACAACTAAGTGGGGGGTGTAGCATATGCAAAGAAAAATACATGCTGCCCTTTCTGCTGAAACAAATGAAGAAGTCTACTTCACCAAGAGCTCAGTGTATACAGATGGAGCTCTGACTCAAAGTACTTTCTCTTCAAAGCCTTTGAAAGACCATTACTCATGCTGGCTGGGGATAATGGGGACTGAAGCCCAACACAGCTTGTGGGCACCAGGCTTGGGAAAAGGCTTATATAAACAGTCATTTAGGAAATCTCTGGGGGAGATAATTCTGTATTTGATTGTGGCTATAATGGATTCTTTCTTTGATCTTACTATCAACATTCTAAACAAAAGCATTTACAGACATCGATCCAGTTTCTGCAACGCTTTGTTGTGACTCAGCAAATCTGTCTCTGTGATAAATGTTGGCAAGGAATAAGGGAGAACAGCTGGAGAATCACAAGCATAACACATTTTGAACTAAATGATCGCTTACTCATTTCTGTCATTTTATGACTCTTGGTCTTACAAGCATTTATTTTATCCATCAAGACAGGCATTTATTTCCAAGAGTCAATGAGACTCTTGCCCTGTTTGTCAACTCTGTGTTTATTGCCTTTCCCAGTTTTCTAAAGTTGTGTTTCAAATCTGGCTACCAATAATTTTTAATTCAATCATGGAAGGCTGGAAAAGATAGAGATATCTGTTATAACCCATCCTGGAATTTTAAGGGGAAGGGAAGGATCAACCTCACTCTCATAAAGCTCTTTCCATCCTAGTAGAAATGAGCTGTATTCCATGTCTGTTAGCAAAGTTTGGGGAAACTAGTTGTTTAAACGACAGTTCCCAGAATCACACAGGGAGTATGGTCAACTATCACACAATTCATCAAGTCTGCCCTCATCACCCAACCTTTGGTTCTAGTCTACATCTTTATGTTATGTAGAACTCTGCTCAGTCAGGGTTCCAAAATATGTGAGGAACCTTAGCTCACAGAACAGGTTCCCTATGGGCAACCTTCAATATCAATATGTAGTGAGATCTTGTAGCACCTTTGGGACTAGCTGAAAGAAAGAAGTTGGTAGCATGAGCTTTCATAGCATCTATGAGAGCTCATACTGTCAACTTCTTTCTTTCAGTTAGTCTCAACGGTGCTACAAGATCTCTTTATATACTGATTCTACAGACTAAAACAGCTATATCTTTGAATTCTACTTCAGTACCAATGCATTGATGAATGGATACATGGCCAGGTCCCACTTTCTCCACCATATTATCAAAATTGCAAAATGAAAAGACTATAAGAGAAGTGTTTGCTGTAGAACCATCCCATTGTTTATCCAGTGAATTCCTCTGTATCAGAAAATGTAATTGTGCATTATGCATGTGACACTTTGTAACACACCCATGGTGATATTCTGCATTCCTCCCATCATTTTGACTAGTCTTTTGCTCTATTAATAACCAGCCCCCCTTCCTAAATATCCTAAAGGCATCAGCTCTCATCTGAGTTTAGAAGCTAAGCAAGGTCAGCCTTAGTTAGTACTTGGATGGAAGGTCACCAACAAAGACCAAGTGCTAGCGGCTATGTTTTAAAGGAAGGAACTGTCAAAACCACCTCTGAGTATTCCTTGCCAAAGGAAACACTATGAAATTCATGGGGTCACCATAAGTTGACATGCAACTTGAAAGCAAATACCACACACACACCCTCCCTCCCTTCTTCAAGAACAGAAGCAACAGAAGCATTAGTGCAAATGAGAATCACACCCACTGCCTTGGAATAGGCTCAGGAGTGAATGTGATTCAAAGTGAATGTCATCAGTACTCATAACCTTAAGAGCTATAAACCACCAGATGTCACTGTGTCCTAAAGAAGGGAGATTACATTCTACAATCCAGGGTTTTAACAAATTTATGGTGAGGGAACTGAAATAAACAAAATGGCACTACCTACCATGCTGTTCAGTGTGTGGTTTGGGATGGAGAGTTCTCAATGTGGTAAGAATCTGGTTCTCTCTTTCTACCTCTCTGTCCTTTAATGGCATAGGGGAAGTTATAATGTACTATGTTTGAGAGCCAGCAAAATATAGCAATAATGTTCAAGATACAGGTTCAGATGTTCTCAGGCACAGAGCTTATTGTATGATCCAAAGCTACTGCTAGTCACTAGCTCCCTGCCTAACCTATTTCAGATGACGGCTGGGATACAGGGCAAGGGACAAACAGGGTTTTCGCCCTTGAACTAGATATGCTTGTGCCTGTTCCAAAGCATCATGACAGAGTAGCTTATTGATGCAAAAATGCAACCATGATGTGACAGAGGCGGCAGAGCTTATCTCATGGCTTACTAAATTGATTTACTGCTATTTGGCTTAAAGCATAATTTGGGTGGCAACCCAATGTTATCAGTTTTTTCCAAAAAAAATTCTGCCTGAATACAGCCTGGGTCCATCCCCACTTCCAGAAGTGCTCTGATGGCCATTTTCTTAACTCAGAAAAACTCCCAGATCTAAAAAGAGCTGTGAGGAGCACTCCTGGAAGCAGGGATGCACCCAGGCTGAATTCGGCTGCAAATTCAGTGGCAAAAACCTACTGATAACATTGGGATGCCTCCCGAATTAAGCTTTAAGCCAGATATAGGTAAATCGATTTAGTAGGCCATTGGATAAGCTACTGCATCTGCACTGCAGAATTAATGTAATTTGACACTATAATTATCAGCACTGTGATTGTCATGTGGAATTCTGGGATTTGTAGTTTGTTGTGCCAGCAGTGCTTTCATAACATTGAGACATGGCAGTATTGTATTGTACATCAGGCCTTAGATTAATTTAAATTGCATTAAAACTATTCAGGAAACTATCCCAATCGATTGAAAATTGAGTTGCTGATACACTGCAGAACTGCTTATAATTCTACCCTGCAGAGGTTCCACCATACCATGAGATGAACAAAGCTGTGTGAACAATGTTAAGGGTTTTTTCTGCTTTTTTAAAAATAGATACATGATGTAAAAAAAGCATTGCATAGTCACCTTGATAACATAATTTCTAGCATAAAAATAATTCTAAATGTGGGTTCAATAATTAAAAAAAAAGAATTAGGTTCAACATTGAAATACAAAATTATATCAAAATATTACACAATCATTCTTAATGTAATCATTTCCAGTAAAATCCATTACTTTGCATTTAAATACAAGCTTGATGCAATAATCCACAGAATGTTTTATTCCAAACATTATGAATAATGGGTTATTGTGACAATAAAATGGGAAGAGGAACCATGTCAGCTAGCCTCTGTGCTCTTTCAGGGAAAAGAAAGAAATGCTGAGAACACTAGCATCTCTCCTTTTCCTGGTGTCTCTTCATAGGAGCAGGCAGTTGTCAGTCTGGCTCTTCATCTGAAGAGAGTAATTGTAATGAACTTTCCTCCTGTGGCTTCTGGGATCTCTATTCATGTGCTGACTGCAGGTTCAGTTCCTGAGGCTACCACAAATTATGCAGTCGAGTTTCCCGCATTTGGGGAAATCGCAGGGGTCAGCACACCCGGAGCAAGCAAGGCATTGCGGCAGCTTTGGCATGTCCCTGAGCTCTCAGCCTCTTCATCAGAGGTTTCAGACTCAAGAGAAAGCAAGGCATGGCTTCTGAACATACCCAGCTCTTTCATTTGTTCCTCATAAGACTTGGTTTCTAGACCTTTGAACATCTTGGTTATCCTTCTCTCAACATGCTTCAGCTTGTCATTATCCTTCTTGAACTGTGGTGCCTAGAACTGGACACAGGCATGAAGATACAGAACAACAGTGACAACAGCCTCATGAGGCAACCCTACAGATACTTGCCTGAGAAAAATCTCTATTGAACTCACTAGGATTTCAATTCTGAGCAAACATGTCCAGGATTGCATCAGACAGCACGGCAATAGCAGTCCTGCATACAGTTTATACTGATTCCAAAATCATGCTATGTTTGCTGAAGAGTTTGTGGTTCCTTGATGCAGAGTATTATTCTATTTTGTTTTAGAACATTTAATACATATGACTTGCTGGGTGCATGTGAGATTTGTTGCCTCTCCTTAAATATAGTTGTGTGAGGAAGATAAACTGAAAAGCATGCAAAATGTTGCTGTCTCAGCATTAGCCTACATTTCCACGAAGAAGAAGAAAAAAAGCACGCTCTGGTATTCTATTTATTTCTTACCTTGTAGCCCAAGGAAAACTGACTGGCATCTATATCTCCATTTTTCAAAGACACTGATTGTGACTACTCTTCTCTAGGCCTCTCTGGGTTCTGCTGCGAGTTAGAATGGCAAAAATGGACACCAACTACTGTGTCTAGAGATTGCACAGTGAAAACCTTCCCAAAGTGTTGTGTGTTGTTTTGCCCTCAAGTCGTTTCTGACTTATGACAATGCTAACATGGGGTTTTCTTATCAAGTTTCTTTGGGGGTGGGGGTGGGGTTTTTGCCATTGCCATCCTCTAAGGCTGAGAGAGTGTGATTTGCCCAGGGTCACCCAGTAGGTTGTCATGGTCTCTAGAGTCATAGTCCAGTGCTCAAACCACTATACCACACTGGCTTACACCTTCCCAAAGACAGAACACGTGTAGCAGTGAACACCAACTGACTTGGTGCCTCACTAGATAAGTGCACATTCTCAGAATACAAATGGATTCTTTCCCTTGATTCAGTAATGGGACTTTCCCTCTCAAGCTGAAGTGACCTTGAAAAATATAGGCTCAAGGAGCCACTCAAAAGTTGTATGGCTCATTCATACTGTTTACAAAGAAGATGCATGTAATAGATATATAAAAATGATTTTATACATAATAGAAGTATATTGCTCCATTCCTCCTTCTGTTGCAGAACGTTGCAATTACACAGATTTTTTTAAAGTTAGGGTTTCCAAATATATACAGCACAACACTAACATTACAAAGTAAAATAATACTGGGAAGAAAGAAAAAGAGAGAAAAATAGGCACAATTACATAGCTTCTCTATGAAAACCAAGTACACCAAAGGCTTGCAGGAGATTGTGAACTACAGTATCACTAATTGGGACAGGTCACATAAGAGACCAGTTGGATATCCCTCACCCAACAGACTTTGCCCCATGCTGATAATATTTTGGGCCTTTCATGACTATGACAGTGCAATGCTTCATTCTAACTATCTGCACTTCCTAAGAGGGCAGACAGCTGAGATGTTGTGCACATTTTGTTCAACATAATAGAGCCAACTTGGAACCAGAAGGTGGCTTAGATTCAGATAACACCAATGAAACACAATAACAGGAATTCATAGAAAGAAGGAGGAGGATGGGGCAGACTATGAGCAGAGAGTGCCCTGTGTGACAGCCTGAGTTAGGTAACCATGGAAGTAGAATTCAGAGACATAGCCATCTTAGTTCAGAATATCAGTATGCAAGGGATCTTGTAGCACTTTTAAAGCTAACTATGTAGAACAGGTTGTAGCATAAGCTCTCGCAGACTTGGGGGCTTTACAGACCACCCTTTTGGGGTGGTCTGCAGCCGCCCCTTTAAGCAGCGGAATGGGGCCAGGGCTGCCTCACCGGCAGCCCCAGAGGCCACATTCCGCCACTTCCCCAGGCCACTTCCGCCACTGCTGCTTCTCCATGGCCTCAAAGCGGGGTGCAGCAGGCACCCTGGGCACCCACTGCACCCCACAGTAGCTGGTGGTCCCAAGGGGAGAAAGGGGACACCGCCACGGCTCCTTTCCCCTCAGCTTCCTTGGCACGGTTGTGTAAAGGCCATGACAAGGAAAAAAAACCCACAAGATGAAGCTCCATTTTGGAGCTCCTTCTTGCGCCGCAGGAAGGGCGCCAAAGGCACCCTTCCTGTGGCGCAATTACATCATGGCGTGTGCTGAACACTAGGGTTTGGGAGGGTCTAAATGCTGCACCCTCCTGAACCCTAAACACACTGAAAGGGCACCTCTCCATGCCCATCTGTTTCGAGCCTTTGTCTACTTCCTCAGATGCATGGAGTGAAATGTCCTGCAAGGACCGTTATAATTAGATTGTTTGGAAGTGCAAACATGTGAGTATGGTGATGAGGTGACATGTTCAGCTTAAGGATGCTTCTTGAGGGACAAAGGCATGAGGGAAGATATTGCCCAAGACCACGGTGGGTGGATGCCATTATGAATGATGGAGAGAGTTTTGCAATGTTATGTGTGCAGGTTGGGAACCAGAAAGGATATATGTTAAACTGGCTAAGAGTGTCCAGTGTTCTAATATGTGTAGTGTGCCAGGAAGCCATTGTCTTTGTTCAACTCACTGTTCATGGATTAGAGTTTGTGAATATATTGTAATTCAGCTGTTTCACTTTCCAATCTTCCTTAGTAGTTTTGTTTGTTTGTTTGTTTTGTTCAAGAACTGCTGTTCTGAGGTCAGCGATTGCATGACCAGGAAGACTGGAATATTTTGCAACAGGCTTTTGTGTATTTTCATTCTTTATACCTGATTTATGTCCATTTATCATCTGGCTGAGAGACTGGCTTGTTTGCCCAATATAGAGTGCTGAAGGGCATTGTTGACAGAGGATGTCATATATTATGTCAGAAGATAAGCATGTGAAAGTGCCTCTGATATGGTTGATTGTGTGATTAGATGTTGTGATGACATTTTCTGAGCAGATATGTGGGCAGAGTTGGCGTCTGGGTTTGTGGCAAGGTCTTTTACCCCTCTCTCCATCTGTTTTGTGCATCTTCTAATAAATAAATAACTATTTGAGACTAGAAGGTTGTCTGTATGCCAATAAAGGCTTGCCATAAAGAGCCTTTGAGAGGGCAGTGTTATTGCTGAAAATAGATTGTAGTTTAGTGATGATATGTCTGAGAAGTGATGATATGTCTCAATTGGAAGCTGTTTGTAATCACCAGTGGGGTTCTGAAATTTCCTGTTTTCAGTTTCATCTGTAACAGATTGGTCCCGGGTGCAAGGAAGATGAAAATACACACCATGAAAATGTTTAGTTACTTTTAACTAGTGTGATGCCACCATGGGCACAACAAGTTTATTTGTTTATTAATGGTACTCACTATCAGAGTTCACAAAGCACGACTTCTGTTCTCATTTGTTCTTTTTATCCTAACAAGGTTTAATTAACACCAGTCTGTGGTCTATGGCTTATTGTTTAGACTAGATTCATTGAATTGTCAAATGAGGAGGCAACATGTAGGTAAATCCCATTGCTCCAATGGGTCTGTTCTAATTAGAATTAATACTAGTACTAATTAGAACTAATACTAGTATTCAAACTAGTATTATGTCATGCTGCATAGGGAGTTCTGTGAACTATGGTTTAAAAAAGTAATTTTTGCTAGCTCTGCAGGCAACCTCTAGAAGTATACCTCCCAGTATAACACTAAAAAAACCAAAGTTGAAGATATGTGTGGGTGTGCCTTCCAAACTGCCTGTTAACTTGCAATGAATTTCACAGGGTTTTCTCAGGCAAGGGATACTCAGAGGTGATTTGCCATTGCCTTCCTCTAAAATATAATAAATAAGAAAATAAAAATTTTATTTGTATCCCACTTTTTGTTAAGACAAAGTGGCGTACATTGTTAAAATTGTACAACAATATATATACAATATTCCCCCCTTAAAAAGAATTAAACAGTTAAGGATTAAAATTACATAAATATTAAGATCATTATATAACCTATAACACCTGTATTCCTTAGCAGTACTCATCCAACTACTAACCAGGATCTGTTAGAGGTGTTGTAGTAGTCACTGTTACCATGAATGACCCTGGTTGGAGTGTTCCATTTCCTGTGAGAAGATGTTGCCCTGTCATTGTAGAACATGTACAAAAAAGGAAGACCTTTATCCACCAATTGTTTTTAACAGACAGAAGATTACTCTAGAGAGCAGCAAGCAAAACAAAACAAAAAGCCTTTCAAGGTACTGTTCATTTTTATCCTCTGACAGAGAGACTGGCCTGTTTCCCCAAAGTAGAGTGCTGAAGGACATTGTTGATGGAGGATATTATTTCTGCAGTGCAGATGCAGCCGAAAACATCCCTGGGAGTTTCATGCAGCCCCTGGGCCCTACTTTGTCCACCCCAAACCTTCTGCAAAAAGAAATATAAAGGTAAAGGTAGTCACTTGACATGAATGTCTAGTCATGACCAAATGTAGGGGTGGTGTTCATCTCCATTATCCAAAAACTGCTCTGGTGGTCATATGGCCAGCATGACGTCACCAAAAGTTGTTGCCTTCCCACTGAGAAGCGGTACCTATCTATCTACTTGCATTTGCATGCTTTTGAACTGCTAGGTTGGCAGAAGCTGGGACTAGTGACAGGAACTCACCCCACCCCACCTCAAACTGCCAACCTCCCAATCTTCTGATCATCAGAATTGGCATCTTAACCACTAAGCCACTGCAACCCTAAAAAGAAGTATAGTGAATACCAATATCATAGGAAATGATTTGTAGTACAGCTTCTCTTCTCTTTTCAGTCCTGCTCCTCTTCTTTGAGTAGCTATACATTCTAAGATGAGCAACATTAGCTGTACATACACCTTGTCCTGTGCATAATGTAAGGGCATATTAAAAGCATTCAGCAATTACAACACTGTGCAAAATGTCCTTTTATGTCATTAGATGATGAATGAGCAAAAAAGGTAAATTAAATAAGAGCAGCTTTCTCCTAAGTGGTGTTTTGAACTTCGGGCTGGATCCACTCCAAGTCCCCTCAAGAGAGTCACACATTGCCATAACTAGCATAAGTCCCAGGAGTAAAAGAAGGTTTTGTTGAATATTGAATGAAGCAGATGGGTCATAGCAGAGAAAAGTTTTATCCACCACTCCATCAATCATGAGGACTTCCACATCATGGCAAAATGCTCCTTCCCCAATGCCACACATATTTCCCAAGCAGGTCTGCATTTAGCAGAAACAGCTCCATTTTCCTGTCTTTCACAGCACGACAAAGAGGTGGTAGAGTCAGGGATGTCACTATAGAGAGGACAAAATGAAGACATTTCCCCAGCAATAAGAATTCTCTCCCCCATGAAATTTTCCTTCAGTCCCCAACTTTATAGCATTGCAGTAACATAAAACATCAGTTGAGCACATAGAAATACAGTTTGGATATCAAAAGTGGTGTGGGGGGGGGGGCTGTAGAGTTACCAAGGGAATGAGACCACAACAAATTTCAAACCGGCTTCAGGACAGGACATGGAGTAGAGACTGCCATGGTCGCTCTGACTGATGACCTCCGCCTGAGTATCGACAGGGGTAGTGTGACCCTGCTGGTGCTCTTGGATCTCTCGGTGGCTTTTGATACTGTAGATCACTCCATCCTCTTGAGTCGACTGAGGGAGTTGGGGATCGGGGGCACCGCACTCAGGTGGTTCCGGTCCTTTCTCTCTGGGAGATCTCAAAGGGTGAGGCTCGGGTACAGTTGCTCCTCCAAGATTGAGCTTAATTGTGGCATCCCTCAGGGCGCCATCCTGTCCCCGATGCTATTTAAAGTCTACATGAAGCTGCTGGGTGAGATCATTTGGAGGCATGGAGCTCAGTGTCTTCAGTATGCTGACGACACTCAGATATATCTCTCCATGACCAGATCGTCGGTTCAGACTTCAGATGGCGTCTCTCCTCTTAATGACTGCCTTGCAGCGGTAATGGATTGGATGAGGAAAAACAAGCTGAAACTCAATCCAGACAAAACGGAGGTACTAGCTGTTACAGGCCCGAAACCAGGTTCGGGAATACATCTTCCAGTCCTAGATGGAGTCACACTCTCCTCGAAGGACCCTGTTCGCAGTCTGGAGGTGCTCCTTGACTCGTCGCTTCATATGACTAGTCAGGTGAATGCGGCAGTCAGGAGCGCCTGTTAACAGCTTCGGCTGATATGCCAGCTGCGCCCATACCTGGATCAGAGGGACCTGGAAACAGTGGTGCCACTTTGGTAACCTCACGTTTGGATTTCTGTAACCCGCTCTACATGGGGCTACCCTTGTGCCTAACCCGGAAACTCCAACTAGTTCAAAATATGGCAGCCAGGCTTGTTAGCGGAACACCTAGGAGAGAGCACATTACACCTGTGCTTAAAGCTCTCCACTGGCTGCCGATTAGTTTCCGGGCGCAGTACAAGGAGTTGGTTTTAACCTTTAAAGCCCTACATGGCTTGGGTCCATCTTATCTCAGGGAACGCCTCTCCCCATATGAACCTCCCTGCAGCCCATGAAGAGTAGGTTAGCGCAGACCTCCCAGAGAGCCTTTTCTGCTTCTGCTCCCAGGCTATGGAATGGCCTGCCAGACAAGATGCGTCTCATTACATCGTTAGACTGTTTCAAAACAGCCTTAAAGACACATCTCTTCCGGCAGGCCTTCCCTGAAACTGTATAATCTACCCAGCTCCTAAAATCTTTCAGCCAATTCCCAACTCCCTATCCCCCCTCTGTATTTTTTGCTACCCATGCTGTGGCCAGCATTGCGGTTTTTATTTGTGTATTATGTTGTATTGTATTTTTATTGTTAATAATTTAATTTTAAACTTAACTAGTTTAATCCTATTGGGGGGGGGAGGTTGGGATGGAATTCTTGAATTATTTTAATCTGTAATCTGTTTTTTTAACCTTGTTGTACCCCGCCTCGATTGTTTTACAGAGGGGCGGGTAAGAAATAAACATTATTATTATTATTATTATTATTATTATTATTATTTAATGTAGGAGCTCTAGATATGAATGATTTTAAATGTCCCACTCTCTGAATTGCTACAAATTTCAAGATGGAAAAAAAATCATTTGGGGTGGATTCACAAGAATTCTGATTTGGGGATAATACTCTCATTTCACCACCACCACCACCATCATCACCCTTGATAGCTATTTTTCTGGGGAGAATAAAGGACCATTGGTTACCATCTGGATGTATATAGCCTCAACACATTCACACTACACAATGGATAGTGCTATTGATCCACTTTAACTGTCATGGGACCATCCTATGAAATCCTGAGATTGGCAATTTATGTGTGTATGTGCCTTCAAGACACCTTTTCTTATTATGAGACCATCAATTTCATAAGGTTTTCTTAGGTAAGGAATACGCAGAGATGGTTTTCCTACTTCCTCCCTGTGAAGTATAGCCTCCCTGGTATTTATTGGTGTCTCTCATCCAAGTACTAACCAGGGCTGAGCCTGCTTAGCTTCCAAAATCAGACAGGATCTGGTACCTTTAGGGTATTTAGGCCTGTTATTGGCAGTTTAAGGAGAGACATTTAGAATTCTTAACCAGAGCTCCACGAAGTCTCACCAAACAACAAGTTCTAGGATTCCATAGCATGTAACCATGGCAGTTAAAGTGGACTAGTAGCACTATAACTGTATGGTGTGAATGGCCCCCAGGAATGCCCACACAGGAGGTTGAAGAGTTCATCACACCTTCTCTGTCTGGTATTAGCAATGGCAAGTAACAATAGCAAATACTTTTTGCTATACTGCTTATCAGTGCACTTAAGCACTCCCTAAGTGGTTTACAATTTATAAGCTAATTGCCCCCAACAAGCTGGGTATTCATTTCAGTGACCTCGTAAGGATGCCAGGATGAGCCGACCCTGAGCCCTTGGCTGGGACTGAACTCACAACTTGTGGTTTGTGATGGAGTAGCTGCTGTACAGGCATTTAATCACTGCACCACCAGGGCTTCATAACTACCTACAAAGGGTTCCTAACTAGACAACAATGCAGCCTATTCTCATATACTACAGATAGTGCGGTGAGCATTCTGGGAACCATGCAGATATTCACCTTTTTTCCTGGTGACAATTTTTCACATCCATGACAAATGGTCATGTTGATTGGAGGATTCTTGGACTTGTAATCTAAAACAGTGGTTTTTTCCCAAACTGTGTTCAGATGAGATCTAAAGCAACCATGCCCAGCATCCTGTATATTGGTGAACATTATATATTGCTTTTGCTGCCTGCTCTGTTCTCCCTGACCTCAGTAACCCATTGCCATTATTATTATTATTATTATTATTATTATTATTATTATTATCCTTTATTTATATAGCGCTGTAAATTTACACAGTGCTGTACATACAATCTTAAATTAGACGGATCCCTGCCCTCAGGCTTACAGTCTAAAAGAGACAACACAAAAGGAAGAGGGGAAGGTGATGGGAAAGGGGGTGAGGTCCGGTGGTTCTTCTCTCCCTCTGGGGCCAGGACCAAGGCAGATGGACAGGAGGGAGGGCATGGCTTCTTAATACAAAGTTAAAAGGAGGCATCCTGGGGCGGATGGCACAGTCCTGGGAAAGCTTCCCTAAATAATATAGTCTTTAACTCAGTTTTGAACCTGGTTAGGGAAGTGATGAGGCGTGCATGTGGGGGAAGAAG
Organism: Urosaurus nigricauda; assembly: GCA_034509955.1. Lineage (NCBI taxonomy): Eukaryota > Metazoa > Chordata > Lepidosauria > Squamata > Phrynosomatidae > Urosaurus > Urosaurus nigricauda. The sequence goes on from JAOEGL010000003.1 coordinate 258,271,966, forward strand.
GTTCCAGGAGTGAGGGGCAGCAAGTGAGAAGGGACGAATCCGGGATGGGGCAGTAGAAATCCTCGGCTGGGACAGGAGACCTTGACTACCAGAACGGAGGGTACGAGAAGGAGTGTGAGGAGAAAGAAGTTCAGACAAGTAAGGAGGGGCCAGTCCGTGGAGGGCTTTGAAAATCAACAACAAAAGCTTGTACTGGATGCGGAAGGGGAAGGGGAGCCAGTGAAGGGAGGATAAAAGAGGAGAAACATGGTCAAAGCGGCGAGCAGATGTGATAATACGTGCAGCTGAGTTCTGGACAGAGATTAAGGGATGGAGATGAGAGAGAGGAAGCCCTGTCAGAAGGAGGTTACAATAATCTAGTTGTGATACCACTAGGGCATGGACCAGAGTCTTGGCGGTGGAGGCTGAGAGGAAAGGACGGATTTTAGCAATGTTGTAAAGAAAGAATCTACAGGTCTTGGCAGTGGCCTGAATCTGGGGAGTAAATGACAGCGAGGAATCAAAAATGAAACCAAGACTGCGGGCTTGCTGAACCGGTTGCCTTTGTATAGAAATGTCTCTCAGAAGTGATGGAGGTTTTCAAAACAAGTTGACAAAATGTCACATATCAAGGACTAAGTATTCACAGAGGATGGCCAGGCCAAATAATTTTACTGCCTGCAGCAAAGGACAAGAAGGCACCCAGAGCTTGAAACTGATAGGTGTAAGTAAAACATTTACCGGTAGTTGCCTTCTACAGGTTATAAGAGTGCAATGAAGGCACCTTTCAAAAATATTGTGATGAGTAAGACCAAAGTTACTTTACTACTACAATGAGTCTCTAGTTACTTTCAAAAGTTACTTTTGAAGTAACTAGAATTTTCTATTTTTATAGAAATTTTCAGAGGTTTTTTTTTCATGTTTTATGCCATTGTCTCCTGAGTGCCAAGTTTTCCTCCCCTCTGAAATAAATGTAGTAGAAACTAATAGATACGTAAGGAGTACTGTACAAAATAATGTAATGAATTGTTTTAGTCATCACAATGAGTAACAGCAATGGGTTATTTTTTAGACATTCCAACAAGTAATGGAATAAGTTACTTTTTTAAAAGTTCCTTTCAAAGTTGTGTTGCACCTGCCCCATTCCCTGTACAAAAGTTGATTGATATGACAGCTGACCCTTATTTCAGTATTGCTGACAGGACAGCATCATCTACTGAATCAGAGGGCAATTGGGTAGCTCAAGTGGTGGCACATAGGATATTTTGTGTCCCTCAGCATCTGCTGCTTAAAATAATGTTCTCAATCTGTTGTATGGCAGGGCCTTCCTTGCCACAAACAAAATCAATTCCTTGTAGAGAAATTGTCAATGTCAAAAGAAACCTGCACTTTTAAAAACTAGCACATTAATCATCAGGCAGCCTGCAGTGATATGTGGAGCTTTGTGGAACATTTGGTCTTGTGGTGTGAATTGATGGATTTTCTTTACATGGCCCTACATTATGCTTATGATTAGTTGCATATACAAGTGGTGTTTCTTGTCTTGTTCTATAGTCCATGGCTCTTCTGCAGGGCTGCCCTGAAAAAGATGCTTTCTATTGCTCCAGAGGGCAGGATTTCAAGAGTGGATTGAAATTACAAGAAGAGAGATTCCAACCCAAGTTTAGGAAGAATTTCATGATGGTAAGAACTGTTTGTCAGTGGAACAGACTCCATTAGAAAGTGTTGGGTTCTTCTTAATTGGAGAGGGCATTTTAGCAGTGAATTCTTGCACTGGCAGGTTTGTACTAGGTGGCTCTTGAGGAGCCTTCAAACTCTAAGGCCCAATCTAGACGGGCACTAAAAGGCACCTGGGCGGCGCCATTAGGGTTTGTGAGCACACAGCTTTCACACGCTCACAAACCCTTGCACGTGATGATGCGAGCGTCATCACATCAAAGCTTTTAGATGGTGTGCACATGCATGCCAAAGCAACTGTGCAGCTTTTAGATGGAGCTGTGCAGTTGCAGCAGTGGAAAGGCGCCAAATGCTGCAAGGCACAAAAAAAGAACAGGATTTGCCTGCTCCTTTTTTGTGGTGGAGCTTCACCGCAGTGTCTAGCTGCTGCGGTGAAGCTCTGCAGCAAAAAAGGTGGCACCAGACCGCCCCTTTTGGTAGGTCTGGAAAGCCCCATAGATTCTAAGAAAACAGACTTGAGAAGGGAAGGGAAACTATACCTTTGTTATTGGGATTTTACAAATCAAGCTCAACATTCAAAAATACACAGGATACCATAAACCGTTGGACTTTTACTAGGGCTCTTTCACACTAGTAGATTCAACAACAGCACTATAATTCCACTTTAATTGCCATGGCTCTATCATATGGAATCATGGGTTTTGTTGTTTGGTGAGACACTAGATCAATCTGGTTGAGAATTTCAAATATGCCTCGTTAAACTGCAAATCCCAGGATGCCACACAGTAAAAACATGGCAGATAACATGGAATCATAGTGCTATAACTATATACTACAAAAGGGCTCCTATTACATTTGTACTGAATGTTGGGTCACAGTCTGGTATCACTTTTGAGGTTACTACACATGTCATCTTATCAGACAAATATATGATTACATGGGGAAATTGAATGCTGAAAGTAAAGCCAGTCAAATGTTATACAATCACATTATTAACACAGGCCATTCACCAAAACAGTTGTTGATGATAACACAAACATCCTGGCACTGGCAAATCAATTGCATTAATAAATGCAATATGATAAGCTACCCTGATTTAAAGCGCAGGTGCCAGAATTTAATCTCTCGAAGGCATTTGTGATTTCACATTGCCATCTTCCTTTGGAAGTCCTGTTTTCAGGAATGGTCAAGAATGCAGTCAGTTACAGGGTATCTCATTAGGTGGATACATTTCATCATTGGTTTTGAATATTCTTCCTTTTTATGTTCAGTTTGTATTTGTTGTATTCAAGTGGATAGAGGCCAGTGATCCTAAGTAGAAAGCAAAAGGGAATTGCTAGCAGATGAACACACACACACACACACACACACAGAGAGAGACTCAAGCTATTTGATATGGGATACTGACATTATTTTTTCCCAATGTGCCAGAACTATATTTGGGTCAATTGTTCCTTTCTGTTCCTTTTCTGGAAACTTGCCAGGGGCCAGCAGCTAATGACCCATGCCTGCCACTGGTATATATCATATTAGTAGATGACCTAATGAACAAATCTCTCGTTTTATGAATGCTGTTTAGTGATGCCAGCATAGTTATGGAATGTATCTGCCACATAGGTCTAACATATCTGGCCTGTCTTTGTGTGATATGTCATCTTCTTCTTCTAGGTTTATCCCACAGAAGAAGATGAGAAAGGGAAGGAGGGATGGTGCAAGGGAGAAGAATTTATTCATTTACATCCCTCCACACAACAATAGTACTCAAGGTGTCTCATTATTGCTAAATTATGAACCAGTACAGATTAAAAGATATACAAAAACGTTACTAAAAATATATGTATAACCATTATTTAAAAACCAATATATAGAGTTAAAAATTCATTAAAATACATTTTTTTAACAAATCAGCAGAAGAGCAGTCCATCACAGTCAACTAATGGAACAGGAATCTTTTTTTAAGGAGAGCAAAGAAGGAGCCATCTTAGTTTCCTTAGGGAGGGAGTTCCAAAGGCTGGCAATAACCACCAAGAACTCCATCTCCCTTGTTCCCATCGAGCAAGCCTGAGAAAGTGGTGGGAGAGAGAGAAAGGCCTCTCCTGAAGATCTTAGCTTTGGAGGGCTGTTACATGCATTTTGGGGGTTCCCCATCCTGAAACATTCCTTCGCCCCACAAAATAGCCCAAGCTGTGAAAAGATGTGATATATTCCACTCAACAAAAAGCTAGCAATAATGATGCCTTGTGGGCCTCTGGTATTGAGTCCAGAGCATGTTCACCCCTGGCTAAAAGCATTGCCTATGATATACCTTGGGGCAGAAGTGTTGAAATATTCAAGAACTTTTTTTATATCCAAGGACCTAAACTCATTCTATCACCACTACTGTACACTATCCAGGATCTAGACAATGACGTCCTATGAATATTTTAATTGCTGCCTCTACCAATTGACCCACCTTATTACAGGAGAAATGTTGAATTACGTCTTCTGATTTAACTGCTCTTAATCCACAAATTGTTCCATGTTGTATGATCAGGAAGTAAAATTCCCAAGTACCTAAAATTCTTAAACTATTCTGTATTATATCAGCTCTATGGTCCATTTATGCCTATTTGGATTTTTGCCTAAAAACATTACTGTGATTAATTGTAAGATGCTCTGTCTGGCAGAAAGTTCAAATTCCTTTCAGCAACTGTCTCAATCCAATTTGAGTTACAGAAAGAATTACCATATAATCTGCATATAATAACACAGGGTAATATAAATTGTATAGCTGGAGGGAGAAGCACATCTTTTCAAGAATGGTACATCATTAATATAGTAACTAGAGAGAAAGGGTGTTTTTTTAAAAAAAATAGCAAGCAGAAGGGAGTCTATTGGCTTACTAATATCCACCCTAATCTTCAATTTATTATTTTGACTACATTTCCCCCAGAAACCCTTAGCCAGCACATACAAGTGACCATGTTGCCTTAAGCATTCTGGGCAATGTAGTCCAAGAATAGTGCCTTCCAAGGTCTGGAGTTAGTGTACAAATTCTTCATCAAGATAAGTCTTCTGTCCATAATAATCTTGATATAATCTCTATCCACTAAACCAGTCTAAAGTTAAACCTACAGGAGCTGTATAAACATGGTGTTTTGCCATATATTTCATAATGAGATTGCAGTAGGAAAATACTGATTGAGAGTACTTTTCCTAGCCGGAAAGCTTTCTTGCTCTTTGACAATGACCTTAAAAGTGAAAACCTATATTATTTAATGAAAAACTAAAACAGAAGTAAGAGCTGACTGACAAATCAGCCTGCAATTCTCTAGGCAGGGATCTTATTAACATCACATACCATGATTGGACCTGGGCTGTCAGCAGACAGACCAGGATAACACAGGCCAAGCTCTTGCTATCCTGGCCTGGGTCCCAACCTAGATTGGTCCATGAGCTAGTGCACCATGGTCCCACTACTACCACGTGGTTCTCACTTCCCTCCACTGTTGCCACTAGTGAGAAATCCCCCATAGCTGCATCTGATATGGAAACAGGGTCCCTAGCTGCATGTGGCTAGGTGCCCCACTTCCAAGTCAGATGCAGTGATGAGGGACTTCTTACTAGTAGCAATGGCAGAGGGAGGTAAGGGGTGCATGTGCTCATCTGTCTGCTAGGGTCTTTGACCTAGGATCAGGCTGGATTTACCAAATCCAGTCCATTCTGGCCAACCCTGGCCTGATCCCAGCCCAGGGTTAATGTTCTATGTTGTTCAACCAGGATTACACAAGTCCGGGGGAACATGGGTCTTTTGGCCCATGTGGACAGCCCCCTGATTTCTTTTGCAGAAAGACCATAATTCACCACTGAACCCTGGTTCTTTTGCATTTTGTTGTAATATGATTGGAATGTTTATGTATTATGCAAATATTTATATCCCATCCTGGATCACAAGGTTTCAACCAATGTAAGCTGATTAAAACAATTAAAAAACAGCAAAATTACCATAATTACCATAATAAGCAGACTAAAAACATATTGGATAGCTTAACAAATTATCAGTTAGGCTCCAAGGAAACTAGTCACATTTTCACTCAGCGACAAAATTAAAACAACATTAGTACCAATTAGACTTCCAAGGGGAGGAGATTCCACAGGTTGGATGCCACTGTTGAGAAGGTCTTTCCCATGTCCTCACATAGTATATTTGATCCTCTTGATCGATCACAGAGAAGGGGTTTTCCAGGGGATTTCAGTTCATGGCAGCCAGTGTTTCTGGACACATGCTGCAGTTGCAGCAGAGAGGTGAGAGAGGCCAGAACATCTAGCCCTTTAAGAGGCCCAGAAGCCATCCTCCTCCATCAGCAGCAGTTGCAGCAGAGAGGTGTGAGAGGCCAGAACATCCAGCCCTTTAAGAGGCCCAGAAGCCATCCTCCTCCATCAGCAGCAGTTGCAGCAGAGAGGTGAGAGAGGCCAGAACATCCAGCCCTTTAAGAGGCCCAGAAGCCATCCTCCTCCACCAGCAGCATTTGCGGCATAGAGGTGTGAGAGGCCAAGACATCTAGCCCTTTAAGGCTGCTCGAGCGGCGGGAGGAGGAAGGAAAAGCCCCACCATCAGGCCTCTGAATGCTCCAGTGTTCTCCCTGGTTGGCACGGTGCGACGGAGCAGCGGGAGTGGATAGGCCGGACCATCTTGGGCCTACAAAGGCCCCATCTCAGCCACCCTCCCCTCAGCAACAGCGCTGTGCGGGCTGCGTGAGAAGTCACCAGGTTATTATTGGGCTCTCTCAAATCTTCCTCCCCCACTTGACAGCATATGGCAATGGTGGCCATGAGGACTAATTATTGACTACTAACTCTAGCAGCAACATATGTCTCTGCTTTTTAGTCCTTGTACCAATGCTACAGCAAAGGGTTCCATTTAGATAAGACAGCAGTCAACACCCATTTATGGTTTGCTTGACACCATCTACACACTGTGGGATAGGAATTTTGACTGGATTACTTATCTTTATCATCAGATAATGGAGCTGGGTATAGCCGGGGGGCGGGTATTGAGGTAGTGTGGGGGCAGGGAAGGTACGGCGGTAACAGAGTGGAGACATGTTACAAAAGAAGAAGGGATCGATGTTTGGTATCTATCCCTTCTTCAGTCCACTCTGTTTCCCAGGATAATGTGGAGAGCGTACCAACCGTTCCACAATCCCTTAATCTGCTCCTTTGCAATGTCAGGTCGGCCAAAGGTAAGACTCACATCATCCATGATCTTCTTGTGGATGAGCAGGCCGACCTGGCATGCTTTACCGAGACCTGGCTGGGAGATGCCAGTGCTGCTACATGGGCACAGGCTCTCCCAGCGGGTTACACGGTCAGCGAGCAGATAAGGGAAAGTGGGCGGGGGGGTGGTGTGGCCATAGTCCATAAAACCAACCTAACTCTGATCAGGAAACCTGTCCGGAAAACAGTCCACATCGAGTGTATGTACCTTAGCCTGAAGACCAGGGACAGCTTGGGGATTCTGTTGGTTTACCGGCCACCCCGTTGCCTAACAGACTCCCTGACTGAGCTGACTCAGCTTGTCTCTGAGTTGCTGTTGGAGTCCCCCAGACTTCTGGTCTTGGGTGACTTCAACATCCCTCTGGAGACCAGCCCTTCTGATCTATCTGGAGCAGCTCGGGAGTTCATGGAATCCATGACAGCCATGAACCTATCCCAATTGGTCAACGGGCCCACCCATTGTGCAGGTCACACACTCGATGGGATTTTTAGTACGGAACAGGAGCATCCGTGGGCGGAGATAACCAAAACCTCCGCACTGTCATGGACGGATCACTTCCTGATCAAGATGGAACTGAAAGCCACTTTCCGTCCCCCCGGGGGTGGTGGACCCATTAGAATGGTCCGCCCTCGAAGGCTAATGGATCCAATTGGTTTCCAGAAGGCCTTAGAGGGATTAATGGTTGGTAACGCCGGTGATCCAGTCGAAACCTTGGTGAATACTTGGAACACCGATCTTCCCAAGGCTATCGACGCGATCGCCCCTGAGCGTCCTCTCCAACCCGCTCCCAATCGTAAACCCTGGTTCACAGACGAACTCAGAGAGATGAAGCGGGTTGGACGACGACTAGAGCGCAAGTGGCGGAAAACTCGCCTCATGTCCGACAGAACTCGCCATAGGCAGCATCTTCGCGCCTATCGGGAGGCTTTGCGTGCAGCGCGGAGACTCTTCTGCTGTGCACGCATTGCGTCTGCAGAGTCCCGTTCAGCAGAGCTGTTCAGGGTGGTGGGGGAACTGACGCAGGTTCCTCCTGCGCCGAACCCCTTACTTGACCCGACGACGGCCTGCTGTGACGCGTTTAACACCTACTTTGCAGATAAAATCTCTCGGATAAGAGACGACTTGGATGCCAATGTTTTGTCAGAATCCATTGGCGAGGTGTCCAGCAACTCCGTTGCTGTCAGTTTACTGGATGAGTTTCAATCGGTGAGTACCGATGACGTGGACAAGCTCCTTGGCAGTACTCGGAAGACGACATGCTCCCTCGATCCATGTCCATCTTGGCTGGTCGTCCAGGGAGGGGATTCATTGAGAACATTCCTTCGGGATGTGATCAATGCATCCCTCAGGGAGGGCACGGTCCCATCGTGTCTGAAGGAGGCGGCTGTCAAGCCTCTCCTGAAGAAACCTTCCCTTGATCCCCTGGACAGGAACAACTACAGACCAGTGTCCTTGCTCCCATTTCTGAGCAAGGTGATCGAGAGAGCAGTCGCCTCCCAACTCCAAGCTGTCTTGGATGAAACCGATTATCTCAATCCATTTCAAACCGGCTTCAGGGCAGGACATGGAGTTGAGACCGCCATGGTTGCACTGGCTGACGACCTCCGCTTGAGCATTGACAGGGGTAGTGTGACCCTGTTGGTGCTCTTGGATCTCTCCGCGGCTTTTGACACTATAGATCACTCCATCCTTTTGGATCGGCTGAGGGAGGTAGGGATCGGGGGCACCGCTCTTCAGTGGTTCCGGTCCTTCCTCTCTGACAGATCCCAAAGGGTGAGGCTCGGGGACAGTTGCTCTTCCAAAATTGAGCTTAATTGTGGCGTCCCTCAGGGTGCCATCCTGTCCCCGATGCTATTTAACATTTATATGAAGCCGCTGGGTGAGGTCATTCGGAGGCATGGAGCTCAGTGTCTTCAGTACGCTGATGACACTCAGATATACCTCTCCATGTCCAGATCGTCAGCACAGACTTCAGATGGCGTCTCTCCTCTTAATGACTGTCTTGCGGCGGTAATGGATTGGATGAGGGAAAACAAATTGAAACTGAATCCAGACAAAACGGAGGTACTAACAGTCACAGGCCCAAAACCAGGCTTGGGAATACAGTCTCCAGTCCTGGATGGAGTCACACTCTCCTCTAAGGACTGTGTTCGCAGTCTGGGGGTACTCCTAGATTCGTCGCTCCACATGACCTGTCAGGTGAATGCGACGGTCAGGAGTGCCTGTTATCAGCTTCGGCTGATACGCCAGCTGCGCCCTTTCCTGGACATGAGGGACCTGGAAACTGTGGTACATGCTCTGGTAACCTCACGCCTGGATTTCTGTAATGCGCTCTACATGGGGCTACCCTTGTGCTTAACCCGGAAACTTCAACTGGTCCAAAATATGGCAGCCAGGCTTGTAACTGGAACATCAAGGAGAGAGCACATAACACCGGTGCTCAAGGCTCTCCACTGGCTGCCAATTAGTTTCCGGGCGCAGTACAAGGTGTTGGTTTTAACCTTTAAAGCCCTACATGGCTTGGGTCCACCTTATCTCAGGGACCGCCTCTCCCCGTATGAACCCCCCCGCACACTCCGATCCTCTGGGAGGAACCTGCTACAGCCGGTGAAAACTAGGCTGTCGCAGACCTCCCAGAGGACTTTTTCCGCGACCGCTCCCAGACTTTGGAATGGTCTGCCGGATGAGATGCGCCTTATAACATCTCTTGATTGCTTTAAAAAAGCTCTGAAGACGCATCTCTTCCGGCAGGCCTTCCCTGACACCTCTTAGATCCCAGCTCCGAATGGGACCTATAAATTGACCCCTTGCCTGGTGTTATCTTTTCCTCAATGTAAGAACTATGGAGGATGAATCATGTTTTTAATGTTGTTGATTTTAAATTATTGCTAATTTAATTTATTTTTAAGGGGTGGGTGGCTGGGAATGGGTCAATGAAGTGTTTTAATTTGTATGTTTTAATCTTGTTGTACCCCGCTCCGATTGTACTCACAGAGGAGCGGGCTAGAAATAAAGATTATTATTATTATTATTATTATTATTATTATGGAGGTACCTCATAAATGTCATATAAACACCATGTGCAATAAGAGGTGCAATTCTTTGTAAAGAGCAAGCAACACTCCAGTTAATAATCTATGATAAGATTACTATACTTAATATGAATGTCTGGCTATAGATATTGTATGTTCTTCAAATGACCCCTCAGGGTTCCTTCCCCCAGAAAATTAATATTCTGTTTAGGAGATCAACATGGAGGCCTTCACCAGCCTACGTTTGATTAAAAAATCATGCAGTAGTTATTTTCTGAAAGTGACTTAATTTTCCATATTGTAGTTTATATCACAAGGCCTATCTCCTTGAACAATCAACTGGCTAGTATGTCTTAGTTAAGTAACCCCCACCCCTGGATGATCCTGGCATCAACCTGCTTGGCACCTCTTTTTGGCTGGATTGACTTAGGTTCTGTTCATTAGAGGAGGAAAAGGATGGTTCTCCCTTCCATTTCTGCTGGTATGGTGGCCTGATGTATGAGCTATAGTCAATTACAATTTGATTTATGTGGCCACACTAAACTAACTATATGGGATAATGCTAATTTGAAGACTTCAAGGCAATCCATTTTATGAGGGGGGGGGACTGATTGTGGGATTTATATCCTGGAAAAACTGGAAGTTCCAGATAAAGAATCCTTGACATTGTTTTTTGTGGGGTTTTTGGGCTGCGTGGCCATGTTCTAGAAGAGTTTCTTCCTGACGTTTTGCCAGCATCTGTGGCTGGACATTCTCAGTACTTCAATCTACTTATAAATTACCCTTGGATGATTTTGGTGAAAATATTATTCAGACAATTAAAAACAATCTGCTCAAAAGGCCCAGATTTTAGTGAATGACAATGCAACAAGACCAACTGAAACACAAAAGACCAGACAGGATTGTCCCCTCTCACTTTTACAGTTTATTTTGGTGCTGGATACCCTACTATGAGATATCAGGCAAGATAACAGCACCAGAGGAGTAAGGGTTAAAAAAAAAAAAAAACCAACACTGTAGGTTGACATAAAACCCATTGGAGTCAATTAAGGCTCTTTAGGGGAAAAAATAAGGCTTTTGGGATGTTCTCCAGGTTTAAAGTGAACTGTGATAAAATGACGTTGTTGACTAAAAACATCACCTCAGAAGTGGAAAATGTACTAACTTTTCAGATTTTAAAGTGGAAAAAACAGGGATTGAATAGCCCTGGTCAATCATATGCTCTAATCTATTCCCAAAAGTTTTCCTCTAACAAAGTCTCCTTGTTGTTTAGAATTAGAAAAAAATGAAAAATCCTAGGAAATGGAACTGATTGAGAACATGAAAGATTTAGCCAGGTAATGAAGCTGGTATCTTTTTAAGTGTATCAACAGCCTACAGAAAACTCCTGGCTGGAGTGACGGAGGTTGCGAGGTCCTTTGTGATTGGCTGGAGAAACACAGGAAATCCCTTGATGCACTTAAGAGATTGGTAACAATACCTCCTAAAGGGAACGGACATTGCACGTTGAACACGCTGTCTCCCTGGTGATATCGAGTCCATAGAGTTCCAACCAAAACACCAAAGAGTGTTTTGCATTTTCAGAGGGATGCCCAGTTGCAAATGCAGAAGGAGGAAAGATGGGAAGAAATGCTCTTGCAGCAGGCAGATGACTTCATGGGAGCCTTGAAAACTCCATGCAGCAACAGCAGCAGAAACAGCACGCCATGTCTGAAAGGTAGGAGCCTGAAAGTGGAAAAGTAACTTTAGTCTTTGCACTGTTCACTTGACACACTTTGAAAAACCTAAGATAGGGTTACAGGATTGGGTATCTTTATAAATGCAGAGTTAGCAGCAACTGAATAGTTGAGGCCAGCTTTGGGGCTATGAAAGCAAAGAAGAAATGTGGCATTTGTTCATTACTGAAGACAAATAGCATCTTTGAAGCAATGGATTATTTATGAAATGCAGGTACAAGCAGCTGCTGAAATGCAATATTAAATGTACAGTTGTTAGTATTATTGACGACTAGCCTGGTGCTCAAGTTATACATCCACCGGCAATGGCTAATTATATGTGATATGGCTAATTATGGTAATTGGGCCTGAATAGCAAGTCAGAGGCATTTTCTGTGCAGCAAGTAAATGAATGCCACACTGTTAGGATAATCATTCATGGTGTAGCCACACATTTGGAAGGAATGTGCATTAATAAAATTGCTTCCTAACAGTTCTGCTCTAGTAGTCAAAGATTTGAATGAAGCCTCAAAAGATATATTGTTGTCCATAATGTCTCAGATGTGACAAATGGAAGCAAGTGAGTCTTTAAACTATGGGAGCAGCAGAGGTGATCTCAGGTCACCAGAACAATGGTGAGGGACAAAAGGAAAAAAATGAAAATGGCAGCCAGGAGCAACTTGACTAGTTTTGCTTTTAAATTAGGTGTCAGAAAAGTAAAGGAGATGTTTAGTTGGGATTTGTTTTCCTGACTTCTTTTATTTTGGGAGGTTTACAAGTTCTGTACAGACTTCACTTAACTTGTCACTCTCCAGATGAATTAGGCTACAATCCCTGTAATTGCTTTGCTATCTGGACACCGCTGAGAGCTGTCAGAACAAGGAAAGGAATTTTTGTGAATTGTGCTGTTTAATTTCTGAACACACTTCAAATCACTGGAGGCTTGGATAATCCACTGAATTTGTCTATAATCACTGACCCCTATACCTGGGCCCCTCAAAAATGAAAACAAAACAACCCCCTGACTTCAACACCTGATATCACAATTTTATATTTCAGAAGGTGGCAATCCTGTCCCACATACTCAATGTGTGTGCTGACATGATGGGTTTTCAGAAATTCACCTATGTACCTTTCCTGTGATATATATGGGCATTCAACTGAATGGCTAAGCATTTATAGCAGTGCATTGTTATTTTCTCCCCAGTCTGCTTGCTAGGAACTTCAAAAATTTCACATAAACCTGTAATTTCAGCAACCAATTTTAATATGCTGGAGTTCTACTAACATCTTTTCTCATCCCCATCAGCTTTGCTATTCAGTTATCTGACATGGCCTGAAATGACTTTGATTCCCTTCAAATGCTTTTCCACAGGCCAGAGAGAACATGAATGTATTTCTTGCTTTTCCAAAGTGTATTGAATAATACCTCCCATCATCTCTGGCCTTTAGCAATGCTGGATGGGATTGATGAGAGTTGGGGGAGGGGACCTATATCTGGAGACCACCTCATATTACTCATATTCCTGATGAACTTTTTTTTCCCTCTAGGATCTGTACCATCATATGTAGTGTTTGCTTTGGAAAGCATACTGTGGTAAAAGCAAAGCATGGCTTGTTTTTGGAGTTAAACTAAACATGTGCAGTCCTATGATCTGAATGCATCCTTAAACATTGGTATGACTTAATCCATATGGCCAAGGTGTAAGCATGATGTGGTTCGCAAAAATAAGCTTTCTGCTGAGAAGAGAAGGGAGAATTTGTATTTGTAATATGTAAAGAGTGGGGCCTAATGAGATCTGAGACCTATTGCTTTTTCGGTACTACAGATTCTAGGATCCTTCAACCAGCACAATCCCTGGATCTAGCTGCAGACCAAAAATGACTTTTCTAAGCTCTAGACTAAACCATGGTTCTGTAAGTTCATGCCAGTACAAGAATTTCCTGCAACTTTTTTATTGGGTTAAAGCACAAATACAGAAAGAAATGTGAAGACAGCAAAAATTATGCGACCAAGGAAAATCTTCAGCAACAGTGGCTTTCCTTGTAAAGGAGGCTACTCCTTTTGTCCAGACTGGGAATACAAGCTGTCCATGTAACAGACCAAGTAGCAATACAGAAGAGATTCAGTGAACTGAAGTCCTAACAAGTGACTTTCCCAAAGTGCATCCCAGACAAGGATCAAAGGTCAGCCTTCAGTTCACACATGTGTATCATCATTTGATTTTTCAGCCCATGATTATTTTCTGATTAATCATTTCCATTAAGAATATAATGCTGGAACTGACCTTGGATGATATCAAACTGGGTGATGGGTAAATCACACATTTAAATGATCCCTTGATACTATAATCAATGAATGATGAACATGCATGTGTGAATCAGAACAAACAATTTTGTATTGGCTTTCATCTGGTTTGTCCCCAGAGGCCTATTCTGAGATTTCTAAAAATGTTGGGAAATGCACCTGAAAAAAGGAATTCTCCCATTGGGAAATGCCCAGAAAAGCTACAGGCACAGCAGGTTCCTGTTGGAGCATTACTGAAATGAATTCCTCTGCAGAAGTAAGATCTGTGATTTATGGTAACAACCTATTTCTCACTGCAGGCAAAAGGAGGGAAATAACTCTTCCATGATAGACAGCATGAATCTCATTTTCCCTCTTAATGGTTGATATAATCTCAAGCACATTTCCCAGAGAGAGCATTTGGAGAGTCAGATGGAGCCAAGGGGCTCTCCAATCTAGGCAGAAAGTTGGGGTAGTTTAAAATATGGTAAGCAATAATTGTTTTAAATTACATCCTGCCTCTACCACTGCAATTAGTTTTAGCTCACCCTTAAGAGGTAATAATAAAAAAGAAGGAGAGCAGGGAAAATTTTACAGTCTAGCTGAGCCAATGACTGTACCTACATTCAGTTTTAAAACATTATGAGGTACACAGTTATAGTAATCTAATACTCAGTGTGGATGGTTGAAATACAGTTCACCTTGAATATAACTTAGAGAGCTGCCTTATGCCAAATGACCAATGACCAGAGCTTTGAAAATGTACATTTTGGGGTGGACATGTTGGCCAGGGGACTCTGGGAGATGTAGTCCAAAAAAGTATTTCCCTTTCCAAGGTTTGCCAATGACGCATTGAGCTAGTTTGACAGATAAACCACAGATTTGCTAGAGGTCTTTGAATGGTTTTACCTGAGAAGACTGTCACTGGAAATGGGACATAGGACATTCCACTTGGTTCTCTCTCATGCTTTGGCCTTACAAATGGTTTCACACTCCTCATATCTCCTAATACCAATAGTGAAGTATTAAGGCTGATTTACAGCATGAGAAGATTGCATTGATGTCTCAGGGTGTTTTATAATATAGGTTCATTGATAAAAATTATTTATGATTAGCTACATTGATACCCCAGATTTCCTCAAGTGAGCACAGGTCTCTCCTTCTTCTCCTTCCTTCACCTCAATCCTGTGAAAGAGGTCAGACTGAGAGAAAGCGTCTGCCCCATAGTCTCACAGTAAGTTTCATGGCTCAGTGAGAACAAGAACTTGAATCTCACAAGTCCCAGTCCAATACTCTAACCACTTCACCAGTTCATTTTGTACAGAAAGGCCAGTCTGGGAACAAGCAGGAAGTTGCTTTTTACTGGTTCATCCTATAGACCAGTGGTTCCCATGTGTTTTAACATCAACTCCCAGAAGCCCCAGCCATCTTGGTCAATGGTCAGGAATTCTAGGAGCTGCAGTCCAAAACATGTGAAGAACCAAATTTTAGGAACCACTGCTATGGACTCTTTGCACATTAAACACGTGAAAGAGAAGCCGCATACTTGAGAAAAAGAGGGGGGCCTTGCCTTCTGTGTAACATGCCTTTCAGACTCCCCTCAACACCAACACACTGAGCACTGACATTATATCAATGGTCATAGCCTTTTAGGCAGCCTGGAATCCATATTTCAGAGTCAGTGTATGGGGAGCACTATTAACCACACACATCAATGTCTCTTTAGATCTCTATGTTTCATCAGAGACTATATTCGAATGCATCATTACAACTAAAAAGCATGTAGATGTCTTTAATGGCCCATTTCATCTCACCAAGATGCCACAATTAAAGGAAGCAACTTTCACAAAACAGAAGAGATAGCCTGCAATAAATATAACATGCTGAGATCTTTCTTTCAGAAATGGATTGCTCATGCTTTATACTGTAGCAGTTTACTATAGACAGTGAAGCTACTTTGATCCTACTTTGAAATCTGTGGTGCAGGGTCCTTTCTGAAGGTAAGCAGGTCTAGCTGTGTTCATTGTCTGAACAGGACAATACCTCTGCGACCTGACAAAAGAAAAAAAAAAGAAAAAAAGGAATGCCAATAAATATCTGCCTATGACTGTAGAGGAATTAGCATCATAAAACATATATTTTTCTTCTAGGTCAGGGATGGGCAAATCCCAAACTTTGGCTTGCATGAGAATTTCTGCTTCTTTTTGCAGTTTTAGCTGCCAGACTTTTCAAAACAGGCAAATTAGTATTTAAAACAAGGTGTACAGGGATCATGCACCTTGTTTTAAAGCCAAATCATGATCCCAGAAAGTTTAGCACTCAAAGAAGGAGTAACAAAATTTGGTGGTGGCAGGGGATGGACTAGGATGGCTTGAGAGGGTAATGTGCTCCTGGAAGTTGCCCATCCCTGCTGTAAGTTTGCTTGGATCCATGGTTAAACCAGTGAAAACAGAAGTCATGCAGAGATGGCTCAGAACAGGCACTATCCAGATTTAAGTTTATAACAATTTGATATTTTCCCTAAGTGGACATCAGTTCACTAAAGTGTTTATGTCTAGCTAGTCCCAATCTTTAAGAAAATAACATTGTTTCTCCTTGTTTGATTCCCCTTCCAGTAACTATCCTTATTGAGCACACTTAGTGCTGTACAGCTATAATGTTAAACAGACTATTCCACTTTTGAAGCCAGCTTGGCATTAAACATGGTAGAAACCAGTAAACCACATCTTACCAAAGTTAGCTGTGAAGGTCCTAGGCTAGTTTTGGGACATTGACTATCTTTCCAATGATCCTACCTCCCAGGGTTTTTCTAGTGACAAGATGTACTGTCTGAGCTGAGAATAGTTAAAGTCACCTCTCATCTCTACTTTGGCCCTTTTTCCTTCTGTAATTACTTGTATTATATGTATCTAATGGCATTGTATAATGCTATATTTTATGACACTGATGATGCATTAAATGACTGCATTGCATAATACCAATAAAAGTCACCCATTTGCAGGCCAGTTTACTCTAACCAGTTCCAAAACGTTGCACACAACGCTGATCTAATGTAGTTATATGGACAGCAATAAACCAGTAAATTACTATTTTTATCTGCTTGGTAATAGAGGCATGTAAAAATCATTTTGAAATCCAATTTCATAAATCAATCTGATACAAAAATGCATGCAAAAGATATTTGTCTCTGCATTTAATCCAACATAATATTCAGTTTATACATAAAACAATAGAAATGTATACATAGATTTGGGGAAGGGGGTGTTAATAAAATTAGCCCATTCTTTTATCATCTTACAGTGGTGTCCTAGGCTGCTGCCACACTGTAGAATTAAAACAGTTTGAAATTGTTTTACCTGTCATGGCTCCATCCTATGGAATCCTGACATTTGTTGTTTGTTGTGGCAACAGAGCTGTCTGACAGAGAAGGCTAAATATCTATAAAAACTACAGATCCCAGAATTCTATAGCATTGAGCCATGATATTTAAAGCAGTGTCAAACTGCATTAATTCTACAGTGTAGGTGCAGCTGTAACTGAGCACAGCAAAATCCAGGATAGGCAGCAGACTGTCAGGACCATGGACAGTTCACTGTGGCAATTAATGACAAGATCAAGAGGGAGATGCATGGTGGAAGGTTGCATATAGGGGACTTGAAGCATTGCCTGGACTGTGGAACCAGCTGCAAATGTCTATAGCTAGGTGAATGTCATAAGAACACAGACCCATGCTAAGTCACCAAAGACCTACCCAGTCTAAATTTCACCTCATATGGTGACCAGTTATTGAAGGCCATCAGCAGGGCATGAGTGCTACTACACCCTCTAGCTCACGTTCCTTAGCAACTAATATAAAAAGACATACAACGTTTGATGCTTCTGATATTGCAGGTAACACATAACTATCATTAGCTGCAATTTATGGGAGGGGTTTTCCCAGGCACCAACTGGTGGTAGTTCTCCAGCAGGGAAAAATAAAGAGCCATCACCATTGTGGGCCTCTAAATACATGTGGGCCACAAGTTATCCACTCTAAGAAAGGAGTGGATAACTTGTGGTGACTGGGAAAACACTTCCCCTCCCATAAATTGCAACTAATGATGGTTTTGTGTTACCTGCAGTATCAGAAGCATCAAACGTTGTATGTCTTTTTATATCAGTTGCTATGGAACATGAGCTAGAGGGTGTAGTAGTACTCATGCCCTGCTGATGGGCTTCAATAACTGGTCACCATATGAGCTGAAAGTTGGACTGGGTAGGTCTTTGGTGACCTAGCATGGGTCTGTGTTCTTATGGCATTTCTTATGGCAATGTATGTTCTTGCCATATGGTAGGATATTGAAGATCACATGCTAGACAAACAAGGATGGAAAAGTTTCCACAGAGACAGCTGCATCAAACTGTCATTACATAAGGGATAAAGAAATCTAGTAGAATCTTTCAGACTAACTCCTTTATTTCAGCATCACCTTGGATGGATATTAATCCATGACTGTATGATGAAAATTCATGTTGAAATAAACCAGTGTGTCTCAAAGTTCCTCCTATATTTCAAATCCATCAGGAGCCAAGTTCAGAAACTCAGGCTTCCGTAAGTTAAACACATTAAACCTTTATTCAGTAACTATAGATCCAGTTCAGAGACATTCAGTGTCAGAATTAAAGAGTGTTAACATTGCCTAATTAAACTACCCACAACGTCAAACTCATGGTGGACTCAATTCTTATTCATGACAATTAATAAAAATATTTGCTCTCTCGTTCCCATACCACTTCTTTGTTGGTACAGCTTGATTCTTCTCAGACGAACAACCTTGAACAGACTTGAATCATGTCTGCTTCCTCTCCAGAGTTATCTTACTGCCTTACGGCTGAAATAACCATGCCCCTGCAATATCTGTTTCTACTGTATAACTCATCACATACCTTTCCCAATATTTTATGGCAGGAAAGGTGCATTTGCAACTCCTGACACTAGAGTCCTTCTTTCCTTCTGTTTTTATGAGGATAGGAAAATAAATTCCCTGAGATTAAAAATTTGAAAAGCAGTGCACTGCCTTAACTAAAGATCACATGGAAGAGAGTTTTCCAAACTTCCTTTTTTTCCTCCTTCACTATTTCAAAAATGAGTTTTGCCAGTATAGCTTATGTTTATACTGTATTCAGAAGTGTTCTGAAATTAAACACTGCTTCAGTATGAAGCTGCTTAGTATTTTATATTGACCATGCATTCCTCTTTAGAAGGAAGGTTCAATTAGCATTCTTACTGGAGCATTTTATATTTGCACGTCTCTCTCTCTTCCCTTGTGCAGCTGTTACAATCATTTTTTGTGACAGATCACAGGCTTGTAGAATAACAGGAATATGGCTTGCTGAATTGCGTATGCTACTGAAGATGCATATCTATCAAGGTATTTAGAGATGTTCATTAGCTTGAAATCACAACCTTGAAAATTGCACCATTTATACAATAAACATCAATGAATTCCAGTTCTCTTGCCCAACAAAATAATATACCATATAAGCTTTTGTGGTGCATGTATAAAGTTCAGTGTGTCAGACTCAATGTTGAAGAAGGAAGAAGGGCCAAAAGGGTAACAGGGTGTATTTATAGCAAGTAAAACAAAATTGGGTACCTTGTACCCAACCAGAGATTGTTGGATTAAACCTCCCATTATCATTCTCATTAGCTGTGTCAGTAAGAGCTAATGGGAACTGAAGCCCAAGATCATCTGGAAAGCTTTATCTTCCCTACCTTTGAAATACAGCTGAGAAGTTGCTCTGATCAAATGGGCAGACTTTATAAGAATATCATGTGCTAACCATCTAATTATAAGATTATATTTACAGCACTGTGTAAATTTACAGTGCTATATAAATAAAGGATGATGATGATGATGGATGATGATGATGTGCTTCATGTTACCTCTTTTGGCCTCTCATTGTTCTGAGGCTTCCTTAATAAACTTGCTGGTCTGCTAGGAGTTCCATTCCTTTGTCCAATAGTGGATGATGTTGTACAGTGTGGCAAGATTTTGAGACAGAGTGGACACAGATCTTTTTGAAGAACACATTTGGCATGCTGATGAATCCCAGGTTATATCCCTGTCATGTTCATTTCAATGGATCAGGGGAGCTAACATAAAGGACCTCTGCCTGAGACCCAGAAAGCTGCTGTCAGTAAGAATAGATAAGAATGGATCATCAGCTTACAAGATTTCTCTTTCTCAGTATCAGTGATTGGGAAGTACCACTGTATTCAAAGCCTGCTTGCCAACTTCTCATTGATACCTGATTGGTCGTTGTAGGAACAGAGTAGTGTACTACATGGATTTTTGATTTATTATTATTATTATTATTATTATTATTATTAGCTTTATTTATAAAGTGCCGTAAGTGTACACTTCAGGCCTTCAAATAATGTGTTGGATGGAATAATTGACAAGCAATCCCTGTAATGATTCTCAGTAACAACATTGTAATAAACTGACATATTAAAACTAATGTAAGGGCAGCTGGTGAATCCACTGCCATGGACATGTCACATCCATTCTGGATTCCATGGCCACTTTTCCCAAAGTTGCTCCAAGTGGAATGAGAGCTCGAACACATATCCAGCACTAGCACAGCTTCCTTTCAATTCACCTCACTGCAGTGCCAGGTCCATCAGCTGTCCCAATGCGTCGAAATATATGAGGACATTGCCCATCCATATAAGAATTCTTTCCTCCTCCCATGAAATGTTCCTTCAGTATCGAAAATTTCTAGCACTGCAATAATTTAAACCTTCACTTCAGCATTCAGAAATATTGTTTAGGCAGCCAAAGAAAAGGAGAAGAGAAGATTACCAAATGAATGTGTACACAGTAAGTAGAAGAGGTCTAGGTGTTAATGATTTTCTGCATCTTACTTGGCAATGCTAGAAATTTGGGAATGAAAGAAAATTTAACTGAGGAAACAGAATTCCTATGGGAAAGAAAAGCCTTGACGTTGCCATCCCAATAGCTGCACCCCTCATACATATTATACTAAAAGTGATGAAACAGTAATGTGACTTTTTAAACAATGCAACAATATTGATTATAAATTACTACCATATCTACTTATGGCAAACTGGTCAGACAATTACTTTTAAGGCATAATTTTCCAAGATCTTCTTCGGTTCTGATGACTGTTAATTTGCTTCACCAGATCAGAAACCAATATTTTATATTTCTTTAGCTCCTCAGGTCTGAACACAAGCTGCTTCAGGTTCTGCCCCTCGCAATCTTCTCCCTGCTCCGATCTAAGCAATCTAGACATCCGTTTGCCAGTGTTATCAGCAAGGAACAGAGTGATACATCAGCCCAGCTGTGATTCTGGCATTGCCTCTCCAGTAAGCATTCTGGTTCTCGTTTCTGTGGAAAGAAGCCCAAATTGATGGTAACCTCATTACTAGCACCTCACTCTTAGCAGCTCCTGTGTCATGATGAGAGTGGAAACCTTCTCCCTCAGTTTTAGCCTTCAGATCTAGGAGTTTGCATATTGTAACAGAGAAAGGAAGGCTGTTCTGTGCATGGGTAGAAGAGACTGAATGGATTGCTTCTCAATATTTGCCTTTATCCTGGACTGTAATGAGTTATGCCCATTCATAGAACTAAGGATATTTTCTTCTGTTTGTCCCAGCCCAAAGGCCAGCAACAATTTTCCTTTCCTTTCCATGTCTGCCTCATAATCCTCACTGAGAAGCATAATTACAACCTGAGCTCAGGGCTACAAGCTCCCAGCAGGACTCCATACAGGTGTCCCTAGAAACAAGAGCCTTAGGTTGCATCTACACTGAAGAAATAATGCACTCTGACATCTCTTTAATTGCCATGGCTCAATGCTATGGAGTTCTGGGATTTGTAGTTTTGTAAGCTATTTAGCCTTTTCTGCCAAAGTGCTCTCATGCTACAACAAACTACAAATCTCAAGATTCCATAGGATGAAGCCCTGACAGTTAAAGTGGTGTTTCTGCTGTGCAAATGCAGCCAATTTCAGTTTCTCTGTTGCAGAATGAACTCGGCTCCCCTCTGCTTCATTCACATATATTCTCATTAGCCAGCCATGTATTTTTGTTGCTGTTGTTAGTCTGCTTCATTTTATACCACCTTTTGTTGTGTTTTCTTATAACCAAGGCAGATTACAACATATATTCTTATATTATCAAGAAAAGAAATCTCATCTATAGCTGAAGATGATGATGATGATGGTGATGATGATGATGGTGATACTGGCAGTATGATGGTGATGCTAGCAGTAATAGTACCTTATATAGATCCTTTAGTGGATTTGTTTTAAATGGTTTTAATTCTGTGAGTTTACCTTTTTACATTTTAACAATAGTTTTTTTCAGGACTTTAAAAATTCCTTGCATGTCTCTGGAGGAATCCTGTATGACTATTATGTACCACATAGCACATAGTAGATCCCAGTCAGACAACCCCCCAATAAACCCCACTTATTGATAAGTTGGGGTTGATGGGGATCCATTCCCCTGTTGATCAAGAAGTGGTTGCCTGATGTTTCCACCCCATCCTGCATGTGATTTCCAGCACAACAGGCATCCACTTCTCAATCAACAGTGGAATGAACTGCCACCAATCACAGGAGCTGCTTGTTGGTAAGTGAGATTTGGGGCACTTTCACAGTCCCTGTATAAGCCCCTAAACTAGGGGCTATATAGAGATCATGAATACATAGTACTTACAAATGCATAACTGTAGGTTATGTAATCCCAACTACCAAGTTGATTCCAGTCATGTTTTTCTTATTTTTATGCATGAACCAATATGGTGGAGTGGTTCCAGAGCTGAACTCTCAGCCATGGAAACCTACTAGGTGACCCTGAACAAGTCATATTCTCTGTCTCAGCATAAGAGCAAGGAAATGGTAAACCTTCTCTGAATAAAACCTGTCGAGAAAGGCTTATGATAGGGTCACTGTAAGACAGAGTTGACTTGAAAGTATATAGGAACAAGTGTTTTTCACTCACATGTGCGTGTATATATATATATATATATATATTAGTTTTTGTAAGCTGCCTTGAGTCCCACTCTTGGAGAGAATGCAGGATACAAATAAGTAGTAGTAGTAGTAGTAGTAGTAGTAGTAGTATATGAAAGAAATTGCTTTGTTAGTCTGGATCAGTGTGCAAAGGGATCTTGTAAGCACTTTTGAGGCTAGCAGGTATTAGTCTCAAAGGCTCTATGAGTTCCTTTTGCATAATAATGAGGCTCAACAGACTGCCCTGAAAGGGCTGGCTGGAGGCACCCATTTTTGCTCCTGAGGAAGCCTGCAGCAACCTCTCCACCAAAAGGAACCTGCTAAAAGCAGGTCCTTTTAAGTGTGCGTGGCTGCCGCCATTAATGTACCATTGGTGAACTCACCTGCAGCAATGATGCAGGCATGGCACCATGATGTGTAGATACTGCACCACTCTTGCATCACCATGGCAACCCCTATGTGGACGGGAGGCTGCCATGATGGTGCTGCTATTACAAACTAGGACTCAGGAGCGTGCAGTTGCTGTGCATTCCCTAATTTTGGCCCAAGGACGGCACTTTCCACCCATCTTTACTGGGCCAATATTAGTTGTAATAGTTAAAAACAAGATCAGCAGATTAAAATGGCTACAGATTATTTTGACAAGATGTATTCTTCATGTAATTGACCTACAAGGATCTCTTATCCACCCTTTTATGATTTCTTAAGCTATCTACCTATTGGAATATGAAACCATTTCTGTTCTCCTTGGCTTTAGACCAAGGTGGACAACTTCCATCACCACTCTGGGCCTTCAAAAGTGACACCTATCCTTTAAAAATTTTTTTTTAAATCATCTGATTTTTCAAAACCAGACATGACCATTTTGAGGAAGGAACACACTAATTTTGGTCTTATGAATATTGTTGGAAAAGTTTAAATGGAGAATTACACATTGGGAGGCATCTAGTGTCACATAACTCCATTCTGGAGGCAAATGTTTCTTGTTGTTGGGGAGCTCAAAGCATCCAGGGTAGCTAGGGTTGCACAGGGCTGCACTTTGTCTGTCTTTGCTTGAGACTTTATTTACTGTTCTACAAAGCCCTTCAGGTCTGTGTAGTATTCTGCAGGCCATGAATCTGAATATACGAGTTGTCACTTCCTCTTATTGTTTTCAGCTCTCTGCTTTTAAAAATTCATTTTCAGCTATTTTCAAAATATATGTATTTGTAACTTAAGAGGAGTTATCCTTAGAGAAAAAACATAGAGAAACTAAAAAGAAAGCTGATTTTATGAATAACGAAAGTGCCAGCACAATGCAAAAGAGACAATATAACCTTGGAAGTAACAGAAGACCCAGCCAATCATTACTGTGCACAATCTTTTTCTGAAGATGAGACATGTGCCTTCATAGCTGATACAAAGCCTGGCTAGTTTGTGCTTCATAAGCCTACTGTCTCCTAAACACCATGATAGGTTTCCCATGAACTCAATCTGCATGAAAAGATATCCTGAAAGCTCAAAGTGCAGTGAATGTGCATCTATCATAGGCTCACTGCTAAAGTTATGTATCTCTCTACATATATTTGAGCTTACTGAAATCATTATTATTATATACAGTTAATAGTGTAGTACTGGCCCAAATGTGTAGCCTGCCTCTCCTGGCATCTTTGTGTCAGGTACCTCCTACTAGGAAATCTTTAAAGTGACCAATATAAATAATGAAAATATCTCATCTCAGGTACCAACAAGTGTGGTTGTAGCATGTGCTTCCACCTACACTGCATCCATGATAAATATTTAGAGATAAATTGTTTCCATTTCTAGTAAACCAAACGCTCTGAAAAACAGAATGTGCCCATTGTTTGGTGACAAAGCAAAAATGAAATTAAAACTAGAGTGTCTGGCATATTTCTGTTAATGAAATGATATCTGGCAGAAACAGAACTGTAATTATTTTCCTTCTCTCCTTTCAAGCTTCCATCAGATTCTTTCAAGTATCTCACCTGGCATGAATTACAAGAACATGATGTTCAAGGGAGTCAAATCCACTGCCCTCGAGTGAGAGAAGGTATAAAAATATATCTGGTTTGTAACCTCCATGGAAGCCAATACAGGTTGAGTGTCCCTTATCAGAAATGTTTAGGACCAGAAGTGTTTTTGATGTCAGATTATTTTATTTTCTTTTATTGGATTTTGGAATTTTTGCATATACACAATGAGATATCTTGGAGAGTGACTCTGAGTCTAAACGTTAAGTTCACTTATGTTTCATATATACTTTATACATATAACCTGAAGATAATTTTACACACAATATTTTAAATAATTTTGTGCACGAAACAAAGTTTGTACAGTGACCATCAAAAATCAAAGAAGTCACTATCTCATGTGGACAATTTTGGATTTTGGAGCATTTCAGATTTTGGAATTCCAGCTAAGAGATGGTCAGCCTGTAATAGTGTGGTGCATTGACAAAATTCTGGTTTTTAAATAGAATTATTGCCAGGTTCATTATTTTAGAGCTTTGTAGGGATTTTGTAGGAATTCCAACAAAAGTCTTTGAAATATTACCTTACAGTGACCAACTATTTCTACCCAAAGTCCCCAAAAATGAACCTGTGTAAAAATGCAGGTGGGGGAAGTAAAATGTCTTGTGAAACCAAAAACCTCTATCACAGGCATGATAAATCATTATACTGCATGCAAAGCCTGTATTCTGTCACTGAATTATAGAGGTACTGTACGGGTATTCCTGGGTGTTGCTTCTTTAACATAATATTTTGTGCCAGGGGCAGAAATAGCATAGAAAGTGTAGAGTTAGGGTCTCTAACATATTCAATATGTTTCAACAACTTTTTATCCAAAATTAACAAAATGCACATGAGAAATGGACCAAGCAGTTTTGATAAG
Organism: Urosaurus nigricauda; assembly: GCA_034509955.1. Taxonomy (NCBI): domain Eukaryota; kingdom Metazoa; phylum Chordata; class Lepidosauria; order Squamata; family Phrynosomatidae; genus Urosaurus; species Urosaurus nigricauda. Next base: position 258,297,832 of record JAOEGL010000003.1, read on the forward strand.
CCTTGCATAAGCAAGCAAAAACATTTTGAACCTTTCTTGTCACTAACACCAGAAAGCAAAGGTATATCCCACACACACCATTTATTGTACCTTGTGTCTCATAGTTGGATTCTTAGCTGATACATTTCAGACATAGTTATATGATTGCATGTACTGTTCACAAGAATGTGGCAGCCCCTAAGATTGCATTCATCTGTTATTAGTTCTTGAACATAGTTTCTGAAGAAGAGATTCACATCTCTGCTGTGAACAATGCAACAAGTGATGTTCTGGAAACTGTCAGAACTGTGAGTGTCTCAGAACTACCCATGAAGCAACACTGCCTTCGTGTTGCTGATTTTTGAGACAATGAAGACATTGTTTCAATTCAAGATTTGTAAACAGTAGCAGATGAGGGACCCAAGATAGAGTATTTCCACCCACCATTGACTTAATGAGATCAGGCAGTCTACCCTATATCAACTCCATTGGTTTAACCTGGTTGAGTGAGTTAATTCTAATGGGAAACCTTGAGGGAAGGATGTGCTAATTTGATTTTGCAGGCTGTTGGAGGTGAATTTTGTTCAGTATTAAAAATGTGCATCTGCTACAGTTCTTTCATTGTCTTTTGGAGAGGAGGATGCTGATAAAAAGTTTTCAGTTGAAGGAACAAACTGTATTGGAGTGCATAACTCACAGTCTGGTATGGTACTCCACCAAATGGCCACCAACTTCTGGTTGCTATTCCCACCACCACCACTGAATTTTCTATAAATGGCCTCATGTAAAGATGCAGGTAGGGAAAGTAGCATCTCTTTTTAACAGCTGGCTTCCCATCATACATGCATGAGGAAGTAGGCTCAAATCTATGGAAACTCTTGCTAGCAAATTCTTTTTTTCAGGAAGGGGCAAAACAGACTGGCATTTAACACTGCATGCCCCAATGCTGGCATCATGTCACACACCAGGCCACATAGTGAGTGGCAAAAGGGCATGTCTTTGGTGCAGCATTTGGATACACTGTGTCAAAGAAATTCCTAAAAGCCGCCACCTCAGTGGCAAGGGTCGTTTTTCACTGCTTTAACTAGGAGCAACATTTTGCCAGCCCTTTTTGGGCTGGCAAAGCACTGGATCAGGGCCATGACATGTGGTTGCTATGGACCTGATCCAGCACTCCCAGGGGTGGCATGGAGCTGCTCTATTGGGGCAGTCTGTTTTGCCCCTAAGTCTCAAAAGTGCTACAAGAGTAAATCATCATACAGAAAAATTCTTGAGAAATTTAAAGGAGGTAGAAATGCAGCCACCTGAGCAAAATTGCACTTCACCCTATCCTAAATTCATCTCAGTCTAACCCATTACCTAATTAACCCAAGTTCATTGACTCTGAAAGTGATGGTCCATGGACCAGTGCCATTCCATGGACCACCAACAGTCTACAAACATGTGCTGGCCCTTGAGCTATTGGCTGCCAGAAAGCATCATGTTTCCAGGAAAGAAAGAAACAGTTGTAGTCAGTGGGTGCAAATATAGTGACAGTCTCTGTCATATTGGGGAAAATATTCTATTATTCCCCCCACCATCAGATAACTTAAGTGTATTGCTCTAGACTACAACTAGGTAAGCCTAGCTGTTATTTTAAAAGCTGTACATGTATATCTCAGTTAAAGAAGTAGATGTGTTCTTGGACATTACTTCTTAAACATGGGATTGGAGGTGTGCCAACTAGTCCTGGTTACAGTCCTCCTGAAAAACTGTGTTCACAGCTTGGGGGTGGTCCTGGACCCATCAATCCAAGTGACAGCTGAGATAGTTGTGATGGTCAGGAGTGCTTATAATCCTTCAGCTGTTATTCCAGTTGTGTTCCTATCTAGAACTGAGGACCGAAAGATGGTAGAGCACATCTCAGGACTCTCTGCCTTTCTTTTCCCCTCCCTCATATATATGTGTGTGGTTGGAGTGTTGGATTATGGCTCTGGCGACCAGGGTTTGATTCCCAGCTCAGCCATGAAGCCCACTGGCTGACCTTGGGCAAGTCACATGCTGTCAGCCTCAGGGAAGGGCAATGGCAAACCTCCTCTAAACAGTTCTTTCCAAGAAAGTCCCATGATTGATTTGCCTTAGGATCACCATAAGTTGGAAATGACTTGAAGACACACAACAGCACATACATGCATGCACTCTTTTGTCAGCATCATGAAAAGATGCCTATATTGGAATTTTCATAGTGGAAAAAATGTATTTAAACTTAAGTGGTTTGTTAATTGATTAGTTGTTAAACAGCAGCTGCTGAATCAACTGAAAATCATTTCCTCATCTTCAGTATTAGCTAAGCAGCTTAACTGAGAACAGGTTTGCAGTTAATGCATACTACTGTCCCCACAATCATGAAGTATGAAGAAATTAGAGGACACAATGGAACAAACAATCAGACCCTGGCAACAGAGATAAGAAGTAATTTGGAATGAGAATCAGTTGAAACAATACCAATTTGTTTTCTTGGCAACCATCTGATCATCCCCAAGAGCTATCTTGAAAGCAATCCAATATGGCCAAGACATAATCTTAACAATGCAGTCCTCCAAATTTACCTTTTTTAATGTGTTATTTTCCAATATGCAAACAATGATCAGTCTTGCTAGTTTTAACTTCCCTGAGATTTAATTCTCCAATGGATATTCTATTCACAATTGAAGGGAAATAATCACTGTAAGAAAGATTATGCAGAAGAATCCACCCCCTATCCCACCCACATTCTAAGAAATTAAGAAATATATTATTATAAAAGCACTCAGCAGTCATTGGTGGTGTTGTTCTCACATGTTGCAATTTAGTGCAGATGAATAAGTCCTACTAAACTCTCTGGAGCTTACTCCTGATTAAATATAACATTACACTATCAGAAGGGAGTCAGGTGGTTCTTCAGATGATGTTGGATTTTCAGTCCCAACACTCTTCACCACTGGCTATCCCATACCTTCCAAAATTTCACTGGTGAAAACCAGGAACCATGTTGCCAAGCAAAATCAAAGTGTGGTCAAGATGGCAGAAGCCATTAATGATGTAGAAAAATCTAGCAGAGGCTTCAGCAGTTTGCTTTTGATTATACAAGGAAGGGCAGAATTCTTTATTCTCATTTTGCTAAGTTAATTAAATAACAAACAGAAAGGAAACAAGTTCCACGTGTTCTAAGATAGTCAACTGTTATTTAGTGTTTATTCAATCTTTAAAAGGCCCACTTTTACACTTTGAACTCACTTTTCAGGAATTGAGGGAAAGAGGGGGAGAGAGAAACTGGGATATTTTAAAAGCAACTGAAAAAATGAGACAGCAGAGGGTTAATTGGGACTGTCCCTGCCAAAACAGGATGGTTGGAGGATGTGCTATTCTAGCTAGAGTTTCTCACACTATTTGGATCACTTTATGAGAGATAAAAGGCAGGTGAAGGAAGGATGAGGAAGATGTTGTGAAGCAAATAGGATGAAGCATTTCCCCCCTTTTCTCATAATACTGCAACCTAGGTTTAGTCACTGAGCAATTTAGAACAGATAACAGGAACGAGTTCTTAATGTAGCATAGAATTCCACCAGATGTAGTTTTAGCCACCAACCTGAATGTTTTTAAAGAAGATAGAACAAAATTATGGAGGGCAGGACTGTCAGTGGCTACTATGATGGATATATACTTCTAGCAGAAAACAGAAAAGATATCTCAAAGTGTTCAATAGTTGAGTGATTTATTAATAAAAAGCTCAATGCATTGTGGCCCAAATATGCTCTCAAAGACCTTCTTCAGAGGCTATATAAAATCATAAAAAGAAACACATAAATGCATAATAAAAAATAGCATAATTTTCCAATATATGAAATCTTTGCTACAATGACACCATCCCTAGGGATGCCACTGGGCCAGAGTGGTGTTTTTATTTAATACCTTGGCAGAAAGGGGTGGGCGTGGAGGAGGTTCTAGATAACATTCAGTATTATTTCAATACAACTAGCTTGAAAGAAAACAGACCTTCGAAAAAGTCTGAGAAAATTTACAAAGTCCTTATTTAGGCCTCTAGGGACCAAATACAGTATTTTAATTTTGAAATCCATTCTACGTCTTTTCTTGTATCCAGCACTGGGGTGGTGGTGAATGGGAGAGTGCTCCCTGCCTGTGAGGTTCCCTTGGACAACCAATTACTCACTATGCCAATTGAGATCCCACTATGGACTCTTTCACACAGAGGCACTTACTGTTGCTAAAATGCCAGCAAAAGGTTCCTGGAGTGTTCCTGAAACACAAAGGTGGGATAGCCGGTCACACTTCTTAATTGTCATTGAGGTGTTTCGCTTCTCTCCCAAAGCATTTGCGGAGCAGCCATTTCTTGAATAATGGCAGTTCCTGTTATTCAAAAACTGTCTGCTCTGCAAACACTTTGACAATGGGAAAGAAGTGAGACACCTCAATGACGATTAAGAAGCATGACTCACTATCCCACCTTTGTGCTTCAGGAATGCTTCAGAAACCTTTTGTTGATGGTAAGGATCAGTGTGATAAGGGCCTATGTCAACAGCTGTTGAGGTGAGGCCTTGGTCTGATCCAATATCGCTCTTCTTATGCTCTTAAATTATACAAGCAGCAATGTAATCCCTCAATGGTTCTATCTGAACAGGTCCTTCTGAAGAAGAGCTTTTTCTCAGAGGAGAACATCACACTCTGTTTGCAAGAAAACATGTGACAGAGAAAGAGAAATGGGAGAAAAGGCTACAGGAGGACTGGGAAAACTGTGTGGTAAGAACTTGTTTTATGCTGGGAATATTAGAGAATTAAGCTCTTCATCCATTTTGTTTGCTCTTAGCAACAACTATGGGGGAAACAGATGGTTTTTCACAACCAGAGAACTGAAGCAGCTGCAAGAAAAGCAGGTTTAATACAGAATATGGTGATGGGAGGAAGGGTTGAACATCACTTCCATCAGCACCATAACTGCAGTCAAAAGAGTGCTGCAGCTACACTCAGAATTAATGCAGGTTGCCACTACTTTAACTGCCATGGCTCAGTGTTATAGACGTAGAGAGCTCTGGTACCACAACAAACTACAAATCTCAGGATTGCATAGGATGGAACCATGACAGTTAAAGTAGTGTCAAACTGCATTAATTCTGCACTGGACACATACATCCTTTCCAGATATTATAAAGTAATGCAGGGAAACTTCAGTCATCATGTCTATATCTCCCAAGCAAAGGTAACTTGGTGTTCACTTGGTTTTTTAGAGACAAGCCTTGATATACTTACAATGGAGAGAAAATATGTATTACCTATTAAGGAAAGGATTGTCAGTCTTCTCATGACTTAACAATCAATTTTAACCAATTTGGTGTGTGGCATGAGTTCATCAATATATCCAAACTTCCTATTGGATTCATTTTATAACAATCCAGACAGTTTCACAGATCCTGTCCTTCACTTTCCTGATTGTGTTCAGTTGCTCCCTGGTATCAGATAGTGAACAGGTGTGATATTGAAAAATAGAGTCACTTCTGGATTTCTTCAAACCACTCTGTTCCAAATTATCCAGTAAGGCTGGAAAGGAAAAAAATCTCTTGTCACCAGTCTATCTTGTCTTTAGTCACTTTGGTATTTAATTTTCCAAAGAGCAACAATAAATTAGGCTTTTATGCAATGACAAGTAATTGAAAAATTCTGCCAAAGATTATGGCAACCAGGTTTAGCTTGCTTGGGCCACATTTGACATCCTAATTCATTTTCAGTCAGGTATAACAGAGAATCCATACAGAAAGCCCAGAACAGCTCACATTAAGCCTCCACATCATACAAGAGGTTGGCCATTTTGTTTAGTAGCAAAGAGTCACTGTGTTGTATAATGGTTTGAATATTGTTCTAGAACACTGGGCAACCAGGGTTTGGTAATTCCTGCTTAGCCATGGAAACCCACAGGCTGACATTATGCAAGTCACACTTTCTCAGCCTCAGAAGGATGCAAAGGAAAAACCTCTCTGAACAAATTCTGCCAAGAAATCCCATGACAAGTGCATCTGTGGGAAATCTAAGGGTTAAATAAGATAGCATGGTAGAGATAATAATGCACCTCTGGTCTATTTAAATGTTTAGAGTGGGATGGCACTTTTATACTATTTTCTCATACCATTTGCCCATAAAAATCTATTGCCACAGTGCCGAAATTTGTCTTTTTCCCTGTAATTTGTCCTAATTTGTGGAAAAAAGACTTGCGTGCAAAGAATCACAACTGATTAAAGATAAATTTAATAAATGTAACGACCTATTTAAATATTTTATCCCGTGCCAGAATTTAAATCTTTCATATCAAGATTTGGGAGACATGTACCAGGTAGAAAACTGTAAAAGAATTCTCCGTCGATTAATCCGAGTGGAAAGGCTTTGGCTGGTGGACAACTCATTGACAGATCTAAGTGCCATATGCTTGCCAAGGTAATCTTTCTTTCTTTTTTAATTACCATTACCTTTGAAGATTTAGCCATATTAATAGCAGTAGTATGTAGTACATGGTATGTTGCACTGGTCTATACATTCCACATAATCACATGCACGGTTGCAAGAAATAATCAGGACTTGTTCCCATGTTTCTCAGGATTTAAATTCCTTCATTGTTCAAAGTTGTAATTTCTTTTGTTGTCCCTCTGTATATCATGTTTGATAGCACACTTGTTCATACATTTTACAGATGCAAAGAACTGAAACTCAGCAAAAATCATTTTACGTCCTTCAGACAGCTGCCAAAAATACCTGAGATTCACCATCTGGCCCTTGATGAGAACAACATTGAGACCCTGGATGGATTGTCAGCCCTGAAATGCACTCCACTGGAATCTCTCATGCTCAAAAGGAACCCCTGTGAGTTTCAAGAAAACTACAGAAAACTGTAAGTTCTTTTGGAGTGTTGCAGCGTGATTAGATTGTAATGTGTACTTAGGAAAACATTGATTGGCACCCTGTTCATTATTTACAATTTAAAAGCTAGGCATACCACCTTGTAAACTTTGGCATTTACATTTACAATCATGACACCTTTGCCATGATCACAAAGACCCTCTAAGCTGCACCAAACAAATGGATTTGTTTGCATCAAACAAATTTATGTTTCTTGCACCACAGCTGACTGGTGAGAGAGGGCTGGACCCATCATTCTTCAGCACCACTTTTGCCAGTGCCACAGAACTCCTTCAAGTGGAGCAGAAGCCTGGCTTTTACAGTGGGCTTTAGCAGCTCGGATTAGGAGGTGAATCATACCAATCTCATCACAGCTAACTCTCCTATATAGGATCCCAGCTACTATTTGCATTTAGAAAGCAGTAGTGGAGGTGATATGAAACACTTATTAGTGCCATAGTCTCAACTGGGTGGGACCGCATAGACAAGTAATTTCCAAACTATTTGCCACATTACACCTATTCCACTCCTCTCTCTGCCCTGGGCTATGAGGAAGTCTATAAATAATCATGATTTCTTGTGCCATCTGAACCAGGAAACTATAATTAACTATCACCTTATCACCCTATTCTATTATAGTTCTATATTCCAATTTATTGGCCATGGCAACATCCTATGGGATCCTGGGATTTGCCATTTAGGAAGAGTTATTCAGAATTCCCAGCCAGAGAGCTCTTGGGCCCTGCTAAACTACAAATCCCAGAATTCCACAGGATGTTGCCATGGTCTATAACAGTATAGTGTGATAAAGACCTCAGAGGTTTCCCAATTGAATAAAATCAGGAAGCACACAAGAAAGGAGGAGTGAAAGAGATGCATTCACATTCCCACTCTAACAAGCAAAGAGATGAACACTTGCTTGCTTGCTTTTTGTCTGAGGCCAAATAAAGTTAACATCTCCTCTCGTATTTCACACACAGAAGTACAGTAGTTTTGACTGCCAGTAGAATCTTACTTCCATGCCTGAGGACAGCTGGTCGGTTTAGAAAAATAGGATAAAAATAAGTATCATGCACAGGTCTATCCTCCACTATACATTAGAGGATAGATATTCTAAGGAGGAAAAGCAAGTGAAATACTTCTTTTTTCCACCTGAGGTGGTTCCCCACTCTGACTAAAGGCAGGGCTGCACCTGGAGATGTGATGCCTGAATTGTCCCCAATATGTATGGATAGGAACATTGTCTGTGGTGGGACCCTTGAGGTGTGATTGGGTATATACAAGGGATTACATCTCAAAATAATAATCTCTTCCCCCAAAGTTATCATGTAGTCCCCAAATTTCTAGCATTGCAGAGAGTGAGACATTAAAAATAATTCACACCCAGAACTCAGATATGCTGTGTTCACATTCCCTTGGTGACTTTGCCTTTTGTTTTAGTTTGGATGCCTAAACTGTATTTCTAAATGCTCAAATGAAGTTTTAATTTACTGCAGTGTTGGAAATTTGAGGAACATTTAATCCTGAGACACAAAATTTTCATGTGCCAGGATAATGCCGAAATTTCATCTCCCCTACACCCCCTGGGTGTCTGAGTTTGTTGGCGCAATCTTGACTGCAGTGAGTAGCTGCAAAGGAAACCCAGTAGCATTACAATTTTCTCAGAAAGAACAGTCCCATTCAGAAGCAGTCTTTATATTTATTACCATTTTAATAATATGTAGGCTTCATTCTTAAAGCTGTAAGATTCCCTGGGAAGATGATGGTACTGAAAGGTAGCTGTCCCTGACTGGACAAAGTGGAGAGTAAGATGGTGGAAAGAAAAAACATCAGCAGAGATACAGTGCATGTGCAAGGAGAATTTCAATTCTGTGCTTTTTAGCTTGCCAAGAGAAGGTTTATGACTGAAGTGAGGAACCTTTGACCTGCCAGATGCTGCACATGGGTTATGGGAGTTGAAGCCCAAACTATACACAGGGCTGAAAGGTTCCTCCTGCCTAGTTTAAGAAAAAAAGTTGAAGTGCTTTCCAAATTCCCTAATGCATCAAAAGGCATGGAAGTGGTAAATTTATAGATCCAAAGCTTACAACTGCACTATGAATTTTTTTGGGTTTGTTTGTTTGTTGTTTTTTTTTTAAAGTCTAACCTCACATGTTTTATTCAGTTACAATTAATCTCGATGTACCCACACTTCCCTTTGCTCTTTCTAGAACTGAATGTTGTGGCTGCTGCAACAAAAAATAGGGCCTGCACACACACTTGGGTGATGCCACATTGCAGGAATAAAGCAGTTTGACACTACTTTAACTGCCATGACTCAGTGTGATGGAATTCTGAAATATATAGATTTGAGAGATATTTAGTCTTTTCTGTCAGCACCAGAATATAAATCCCAGAATTTCATAGCATTGAGCCATGGAAGTTAAAGTGATGTCAAACTGCTTTATTTATGCAATAGGGCAGCAGCCAGAAGGAGAGAGAAACCCCTAGCACAGGGAAGCAAAACTAGAGAAATGGCAAATATCACTTTCTTCTTCCACAACTATTCCTTATGGCTGTCTCTGGCTTGTTTTGCTGCCTGATATGGAGCAGCAGATTTTGTCACATCCCAAACCTGTTGCTTTAGGTAGTTAATGGTAGGGCTAGGTCAACTTCTAGTGACATATTTTCACTCCAAAAAGCCTTGGAGACCAATACTACTAACACCCCTGCTCACCAGAAATAATGATAATCACCCCTTAAGTTGTTCTGAGATAACAATATAGCCTTCTGGTTAGAGGTCTGCAGCAGAGGGTGATGTGATGTTTTTGTGGTTGTGTGCCTTCAAGTTATTTCTGCCTTACAGTAAAACTATCATGGGGTTTTCATGGCAAGATTTGTTCAGAGGGTTGCCTCTGCTTCCCTCTGAAACTGACAGAGTGTGACATACATGAGGTAACCCACCAGGTTTCTATGGCCAAGCAAAGATTTGAGCCATGGTCTCCTAGTCCAATGCTCAAACCACTACACCACACTGGCTCTGTGATGTGATTAGGGCCCCCTGAATTTGCCCCTTATGTAAAATTAACCAAATATAACAGTGGGTTGTAAAATGAGAGGAACCATGCATCTTTCAGTCCTGTCGTGTCCTTTAGTAGATGGAGCAAACAACATATAAGCTAATGTCAATGGTATAGAGTATCAGGAAGAGAAATGTTAACTTAATCCAAAATCTTGTTTTCTTCTAGAGTGTTCTCCAAGTTGCCAAACCTGAAAGTGCTGGATGGAATCCCAAAACTGCCAGAGGACTGTCTTCCACCAGATACCATTTTTTTATTTAAAATATGCACAATATTATAATATTATATAATTATTTTGTGATGAGACTCCAAGAATTGCCACAATTAAAGGAATAAATCCTTTGAATACACAAGTCTGCTTATGTATCTAGCAGTCATGATCGTGACAATGCTGTGCCAAAATCCAGAAAGTCTACGCCACCCAAAAAACCAGACTGTGCTACTCTAGCAGAAAGTGAGAATAATCTGACTCACTTATATTAGTCTTTATGCCCTCTGAATGGTTGAGTATATATTTATTTACTGTATTTCACATTTTCTTCAGGAAGCACAGAAATGGATATGTGTTCCCCTCCCTCCCACCTTTGTCTTCACAACAATTCTGTAAAATCTAAGATGGTGACTGGCCTAAAGTCAGCCATTGAGCTTCATGGCTAAGTGGGGCTTTCAACCTGGATGTCTACAGTTGCAGGACAACTGTCTAACTGCTCTCACATTGTACAAGGACTGGGAATCTTGCAACAATCATCCAAATGCTGGATTACAACTCCCAGTATTCCTCACTCCAGCTATGCTAGATAGGACTGCTGAGACTTGCAGTCCAAGGACATCTGGAGGACCACATGGTTCCTATACTGCAGTACACCTAATCAGGAGGGTTTAAAACTTATTTACATAGAGGAGGTAGTGGACAGTATTATAGAAAGCAGGGGAACATCAAATACCATGGATAATAGCCTCAATAATACAAAAACCTAAAAGTGGGCAGGAAAAAACCATGGAGCAGTCGTCTGGAGAGAATGACCTTAGATGATCTTAAGTCTGAAGTCTTAGGGAAGTTCTATACAGACCATTTAAACTGATTTCCACTCACCTCCATGAACTTTGTGTTCACAGTGCAGAGTAAAAGCCTCAATTCAAGGGCAGATTGTCTTCACAACAGAAGGCCAGGTCCACACCAAATCAGCACCATTTAATCTTATTTAAAAGACTCATCTTTTGCTCTGGATTTTCCAGAAAAAGCCTGGAGCACTCTGGAGCAATTTTGGGTGGTTGTCTACACATGTTTCCCATTGTGCCATCTGGTGGTGGTGCCACTAGCACAAATCACTCCCTCTGAGGTCACGACGTGGCACCCAGCCATGTGATCAATGGTGAGCACCTCATTTCTGACCTCAGAGGGAGTGATTCATAGCCGGGGGCAGTACAGCCACATGGCACCACTCCTGAGTGCAAAGGTAATGCAGGAATTCAGGGCAGCTTTAGGGTCAGAATACTTTGGGAGCTGTCCAAAAGCAGCTAATTATTTAATAGGTATCACTGAAATGTAGGGGGATGAATTTCATGACTAGAACATAGTAGTGGAAGGGTTTAACCTAACCTAATCCAAAGAAGTAGACCAAACAGGATGGCTTATTTTCAGGGGAAGTCTTATTTTTATTAAGCATGGTACAACAATCTACATTTATTCAAATATAGTTAAGTCATCTTCTTCTGGAACATTGTCATAACTCTCCAAACCCAGAATTCCATCCTGAATTTCTTGCAACTGCATTTTCTTTAGAATCATTGGCCCCAATCATTCTGCTCCTTTCTCGCCCCTTTCTTTTCCACGCCTGGCCTATCTCTATGTCTTATTTTTGGAGTATGGCTTATATTGCGCAAATGCTTAGAAATCCTGCTGTGGTTTATTATATGGGTATGCCTTATTTTCAGGGAAACGGTATTAAGGATATGAAAACCTGACTTAAAGCATGGGAAAAAAGGTTGAGAGCATTTGGGTAAAAATTAAAGAGGAGAGAAATAACAATATAAATGTGGGGGTTTACTATAGGCCCCCAAGCCCAGATTGAAGATTTGGCTTATTCCTTCCTAAAACCATGACAAAACATTGAGAAAGGAGAGATACTGTGGCAATGAAAGACTTCAACCACCCTGATATTTGCTGGAATTCAAATTCTGCTAAGAATGTAAGTTTCAACAAATTCCTCACTAGCCTTGAAAACAATTTCATTATGCAAAAAGTGGAGGAGACAACAGCTATTTGGGACCAATCCAACCCAACAACACAGATGAACTGTTTAATGGGAAGAGTGGGAGTGACCATGTTCTTTTGGAACTTTTAAACAGAGGAGAGAAAAAGCCAAACAAAATCAGACATGCACTCTGGAATTTAAGGAAGATTATTTCAGTAAGTTTAGGGAAATACTGTGATCCCTTGGTCAGAAATTCTCAAAAGAAAAGGAATTCTACCGGCAACAGTGCAAAGGAGGAGCCTAAAGCCATCAAGAGGCTCCCAGCATCCCTTGCAAGCCCATTCCACCGGCAGCAGTTCAATTTCGAAAGAAAGGAAAGTGGGGCCAGTTTGGAAATGAATGCAGTTTTGTGAATTCACTAGTTCACTAAATTTACGTGATTTCGTATTGACGCTGCATTGCATTCAGAATGACCCGAAATTGCTTCCCATTGCCCGAAATTGTGTGTGATAGTCTCTCACACAATAACGTGAAACATGATAGTCTCTCACACAGTAACATGAAACCCCACGATTGAGTTCGGAATGACTTCCCATTGTCCGAAAATGCATGTGGTTGTCTCTCACGCAATAACGTGAAACCTCATGAATGCATTCAGATTGCCATTGGATTATACTTCCAGTTTCCACCATCTGATAATGCCCAATGCTAAGGAAGTCTGGGAACTGTAGTTTTGTGAGACATTCAGCCTTCTCTGTCAGACAGCTCTTCTGTTACAAACAGAAGTGGAATCTGGCCACACATATGCTTCCCAAATGAAACCATTGTCTAAACTCCCACTCTTGGCTGAGGAAAAAAAGACTAGTTGATTCATTTATTGTATTGACACAAACTGCATAATATGAAATAATAAGAACTGAAATTTTGAAACAGCATTTGATAAGTCTTCAGACAACGGAAGGACAGCCCACCACTGAATCTTTCAAAAACAAAGGAATATGACTGCAGCGTCACAAAAGAAATTAATCCTGTCCTCTTGACATGGACAGAGATGAGATACCTAGGAGATGCAAAATAAAAATAAAATAAACGGGTTACTTCAACAAGAATCAAATCAAATAGGCAGAGCCCCAGAGATGATGTGTTCAGTATCATCTAGTGTTAGTTGTGTTTATCCATCCCTAGAGGCCATCAAGAATATAGCAGATATTTTGAAAATTCCTGCAGACAGGCCAGTTTCCCCAAGAACTTATATTCAAGAACCAGTCCACAGAGCAACACCAAATATATGACTACAAAATAAACATCCAAATACACAACTAAAATTCCTTTCCGGATGGAAAAGGAATATGATTGATCCATCATTTTTAGATTTCATTACTAGGCATGATATAATATTATTGTGAGAGATGGTTCAAGGAAAAATTAATCTTAAACTGTCACACAGCATACTCAGTTGAGGCAAGCCCTAGTTGCAAAGGAGGTCACCCAAAGGATAGTTTAACTATCCTAGTTTCCATCAACATTAAATCTATACATATTAGTCTTGATCCTCTTGCAGATTTGGCAAATACTTTGCTAATCAAATTCAAATGCATCTGGCTACTAGTAATAAATGTCATGATAAGCTACAATTCCCAGGAGCCACTACCACTGAGCCAGGGCAGTTAAAGTGGTCTTAAACTAGATTGTTTCTGCAGTGTGTTTTGAACCATAGATCACCTAAGCATATTCTATACACATTTACAATTGCGGTATCATTGCCACGACCATTTCTGCTTTGGTCAGGCCTCACCTGGAATACTGTGTCCAGTTCTGGGCACCACAATTCTAAAACAATGTTAACAAGATGGACTATATCCAAAGAAGGACAAATAAAATGGTGAAGGGTCTGGAAACCATGCCCTATGAGGAGAGACTTAGGGATCTGAGTATGTTTAGCTTGGAGAAGAGAAAGTTAAGAGGTGATTTGATAGGGGTGTCACACTGAGGAGAGAGCAAGCTTGTTTGCTGATGCTCCAGAGAACAGGACCCGGAACAACAGATGCAAGCTACAGGAACAGAGATTCCACCTAAACATTAGGAGGAACTTCCTGACAGTAAGGACTCTCCCTCGGAGAGTAGTGGAGTATCCTTCCTTGGAGGTCTTTAAACAGAGGCTGGATGGCCATCTGTTGAGTATACTTTGATTGAGAGTTCCTGCATGGAAGGGTATGGACTATATGGCCCTTGTGGTCTCTCCCAACTCTATGATTCTATGATAATTTCCACTGAAATCCAAGTCAACCATTCTGAGTGATTGGGTTCTGTGGCACTTATGTGCAGACTGGCTTTGATAGTGGATTTCAAGCATTGGCTCAGGAGATAAAATGTGGCTACAGTAGCATAACTATGCCTTTGTTGCAGAATCTTGGCTGAAATTACAAAAGTAATTTTCCAAGCTATGTCAGTTACTCTTATTGTCAGTTCTGTATTCCCCCTGGGATACTCATGTCATACTACTGAGGACCACTGTGTTAGGGTAACAAGCACAATCTTATGTGCCACTTAATTTGTTTTCCATTTCAAAACCATATTTAATGACATTTTTAGAAGTCTCGTGGGATCTTTGTGCCTTGAGTTCACTGTTTGTTGTAAACAGATCATTGTCTCAGCCTGCAGCTTTCTTCCTAAAATCATTACATCTATTTATACCATTCCTTTGATCCTTGGCATACGCTGGCTGTGAACGCCCATTCCTTATTGTCAGCATTTTCAATTATTAAATGTGGCACAGTGTATACAACCTGAATGTGTGTGGGGGTGTGTGTGTATTATTCATCTGTAATCTCCATCTAAGATAAGAACACATAGACACAGACACACTTATCTTGGATAGAGATCACAAGTGAAAAATGATAGCTCTGAAACAGCTTAATAGCATGCATCTGACTGTAGTTTCCACAACTATGCCCCTGTGAACTTTATACATATATCAGAACTCATCAAAGTATTTATGAGTATGTGTCTTACATTCCTTATTTTCTCTTTTAATACTGATAGCAGAGGAATACAATGCACATGCAGTTATCAGTTGTGCAGATGACCAAGTGTATGGACAAAATGACAGCTGCTTTAGAATGAATGAATGAGAAAAAATTATTTTAATCAGATGGAGACTGAGATGATCAAAAAGACATGCTTCTGTTATTCTGAATGGCAATATAGTTTGCCTTCCATATCCACAGATGCAGAATCTGTGGATTCTCCCATCCGTGGCTTGATTTTTTTCTTTTTAATCCAAAAAGCAAACCTTGATTTTGCCATTTTATAGAAGGGACATCATTTTATTATGCCATAGTAAACAATGGAAGTTGAATATCCATAAATTTTGGGATCCAAGCATGGAATCAAACCCCAGCAGATACCAAGGGCTCACTGTATATCTTCAGCAGGAGTTATCAATTGTTAAGTTTTATGGGGTTGTGCTGATCTTGGAGGGCACCCTGAAAGCTAACAAAATTGGTCCCCATGCCAAAAGTGGTGTTTGAAGGAGAGAGGAAAAAAGCGAGGGAGGCTAGAGTACCCTGGAAGCCTCCCAAAATGGTATGGTGCTTGCACTTTTCCCACACTTTGCTCTACAGTAAAATAAAATATATACCCATACGAAAAAACATAAAAAAAAATAGAGGGGCTAAACAGACAGGCAAAAAGAGGTGTTTCAGGTTGGCTTGAAAGCATGGTGTTTAGATGACACATGCCTTGAAGCCAGCAGAAAAGTGTCCTTATGCAGAGAAAAGCTGTTTCAAAAAGAAGCAGCATTTTTCCACTTCTTCCTGGCTTGTAGCCATGTCATGTGGTTATTTATTTATACCCAGCTCTTCAGCCCTAAAGACAATCAGAGCAGCTTACAATTATTATTTAAATTAGACAGTTCCCTGCCCTCAAGCTTACAATCTAAGAGGACATGACACAAAAGGAGAAAGGAATGGTGGAGGGGAAAGGGATCAGGTCCAACAGTTCTTCTCTCCCTCTGACGCCTGGACCAAGGCAGATGGACTGGAGGAAGGGCTCTGCTTCATAATCTAGGATAGGCCCTGTGGAGTTTGGCCAGTCCTTTCACTCCCTCCTAGGGCAGATGGTGTTTCCATGGAGAGAGGGCACTTCAACTTGAGTCCAGGCCCGATGGTGTTGCTAGGCCTCTCCTTTCACTCCCTCCTAGGCCAGATGGTGTTGCTATGGAGAGAGGGCATTTCAACTTCATGTGGTCATGACATGAGCACTCTAGCTGGCTTGGGAGTCAGTGGTGCAATTGGTGGGATTTCAATGTGGCTTCAGAAAAGGCAGCTTCAAGCCACTTTTTCCTGCCCATCTGTTTCACCCCAGTGAGTGGTAGTGTCCAAGCCATATACTGGCGCGAGATCTGGACAAAGAAGAAAGCTAACAGAAATAAAATAAAATAATTTGAGATGTGCTGGAGAAGAGTTCTGAGGATACCATTAATGGCCAAAAAGACAAACAAATAGATCCTAGAACAGATCAAACCCAAACACTCCTGGAGAGTGTAAGAAAACCAGTCCTTTCCTTGCAATGAATGTACAGTTCACAGTACTGGAGAAACAGTGGAAGAATTGGGGAAGCAATGGAAGTGAAGGCAGTGGTAAACATGTGATTATTATTTCTGTAACATATATCTATGCTTAATGGCCTGCTTGATAAAGACAGACACAGAGGGGAATCAGAAATACCACAATTTATTAGAAAAAAAAATAGTTCTGCACCTAGAACTCAGAATGATTGGATAAGGAATTAGTCAACAGATCAGGGGTCTTTTCAAAGTATTCCATTATAGTGCTATAATTCTACTTTAACAGTCATGTTAATATGATTATAGAATTCTGGGATTTAGAAATAATCATTTAGAATTCTCAGTCAGAGAGCTCTAGTGCCTCACTAAACTACAAACCCCACGATTCCAGAGGAAATTGCTATGGTAGTTAAGGTGGAAATAGTGCTGTAATTGTGTTATATGAAAGGTCTCTATTAACTGAACTACTCTACCATTGCAAAGGATGGATGAAAAGTGTCTTTGCCCAGAAACCAAATGTTTCTACAAAGGCAAATATTTCTACAAAGCCATCAAAAAGAATTTCATAAATTATTGAATTCACTGTGGTGATGGCCATCAGCTTATATGGATTTATGGAATGATAAGAGTGGCACAAAATCATGGAAGATACACCTGTCAGTTGTTACTAGTTGTGGCACCTATATAGAGATAATAGGCCTCTGAACACCAGCTGTTGGGGAACACCAGTAGTAGATATTGCTGAGATATTGGAGGCATCTGGTCAAATAATGTGGGAGAAAAGATGCTGGACTATAAAAGATTTGGGTCTGATCTAGCAGGGCATTTATTTTGTTCTTAGGACATGTAGACAATAATCTCTCCTCAAATAATTGCTTTCCAGTGACATTCTTCCTCTGATGGATGTTCCATGCAGCCATTGTGCATAACAGCAACTAATAGAACTTCTTGTTGTGATGGGCCTTTAAGTCATCTCCAAGATAAAGCAACCCTATCAGAGGGTTGTCTTGGCAAGACACATTCAAAAGAGATTTGCCATTGCTTTCCTCTTAGCCTGAGAGAGCATGACTGGCCCAAGGTGACCCAGTTGAATTCCCTGGCTGAATGGAGAGACAAACCTGTGTTCTCCTGGAGTTCTATTCCCAGCACTCAAGCTATTATACTCAAACTATTACACCAAATAAATCTCTTCTTGCCAGGATTTATTTAGTGGAGATTAGTCGTTCCTTTTCTCTCACACTGAACATGTGTCATAGACCCAGGCTCATCCACTGGGCTTCAAAACTGAGTGGAGATTCAAATCCTGGTCTCCTGTAGTCCTAGTCAAACACTCAAACCGACACCACACTGGATTTCAGTGTAGCCTATATATGATAGGCTTCTCCTCTGTAAATATTTGTAGAAGAGCAGTGGGCAACTCCAGGTGTTTTTTCAGCTTGAACTACTTTACCATTGGCTACGCTGGCTAGGTCACATGACAGTTGATGTCCAACAAAATGTGGAAGCCAAAATGTCTCATACCTGGTCTAATCTTCTTTTAAAAACCATTTAAGCTAATGCTCACAAATTCCATTCATTCCATTGTATGAAGAAGTGCTTTCAAGCTGACTTTCAGTCAACAACTTCTGATTAATTTTGTTGGGTAATTCCCAAATCCTAAACCAGAATTCGCTTATGCATGCATAAATTTGTACAGGAGAAGCTAGACATTTTTTCCCAATGAGAAACAGCCAAATTCAACTCAATATCCATGTATTGCCATTGTAGATAGTTTTTCATTCCGATATGCACAATAATTCACATGGTTCATAGTTGCACATAGATATGTATTATTCACAGTCTTACTGCTTATTTTTCATTTTATAAATCTATGTATTAAAATATTTATATTCCACCCTCTAGCCAGAGATCTCTGGGCAGTGTACAATAAAATATGTCTGATAAGTTTAAAATAGTGTGAATAATAAAATTATTTCAAAAGGCTGTTTTCTGTGATTACATTTAGTGTCCTTGTGTTTATCTATGTTTTTGTGGCCTTGGGTTTTGTGTAATCATGATTTTGCAATTATAACAATTTACTCTTCATTTTCTTGCAGTCCTGTACATTTATAACATTTGGTTGTTGTTACTTCATAAAACAGACGGAACAATTTAACTACTTTACAAGATGGATTAAAAGAGCGTTAATTTTTAAAAAACAAATTGCACAATGCACATTATGGAGGTGCATGCACTTTTGGTTGCTCATTAAATTATGCATTGTCACAGTACACTAATGAGGCTGTGGTGCACAACTGCTGCCTAACTCCATGAGCATATATTTACGCCCATCTGCTAGATGTAGGCCCTCCATCATTGTGTTACATTGTTTTACTCACAAAGTATGGTCTCTATATAGTTGCTTCACACCACTGAAAATGAAGAAAATGAAAAGACCAAGAAGAGATCTGGCATATCATTAGACCACTGCCTTGGATCATTGTAGAGTTTCTTCTTTCTTGCAAGACAGATATCCGTTGGAAGTACTTTAGAGAAAAGGAATCCTAGCTTGGGACCAGAAGAAACACTAGATGATCCATTAAGTGCATTCCAGATTTTGAATTCACTCTTCTGTTTTTCTCTCCTGTACGCATCATCTGTCACTGCAATCAATGTGCTCAACATTAGGAAGTTGGTGGCTATGTAGCCCACGTAGGTCCCATAAATCACAGGTGGAGCAAGTGCATCTAGGAACAGCAGATCAATCAAGGCCCTCATCAATTCCAGTGTTGCACACAGTGTCCTTGGACAGTCTTTAAAAGGCAAACACTTCTTCATGACCAACGTCTGAAATAGGATATAAAAATGCTAGGGAGAAATGACTAATAAAAAAATACATCAGGATTGCTGACACCTGTAAGATGAAACAAGATACAGAGAGATGAAATAATGACTGAGCTTCTTCCAGTAATAGGAAGAACAAAACTAGTGATGTAAAACCTGAAAATAAAGTAATGAAGCATAGAGAGAACTGCATCTTTCTCTTAGACACCCATCTTTCTCTCACACCCACTACATGAAGGGAAATAGCCAGTGCATTTCTTTCAGACTTAACAAGCTACATCAAACAGGGCCAAAGGATCTGGCATCTCCAGTTCATCCAGTATTATTTTGGTTAAAAGAATCAGGTAGTCAAAGTGAAAAAGCTTTCCACCCTTTAAAATGATTTTAAAGTCACAGAAAAACTCAGGAGATGGGATTTTTAATTTTTTTTTAAATTAAAAAAAGCATTTGAAAAATGAAAGAAGAAGTTTTCAACAGAACAGAACAATTCAAGAAGCAACAGCATAAGCTAAAGTCAAAACTAGACTTTAGCATAGCATAGCAGCTGTTACCAGAAATTAACTTCATTTTGTACAGAAGACTGGTTTTCATATTTTCAGATTTCACAGTTGCAGATTCTCCAGCCTGGACTATTTCCTTGCTATGGAGAACCATACTACCCAGAGAGACCACGTTCTCCATAGCCTGCCATCTTCCACACCTGTAGAGGGCAAAAGACAATATCTGCAACTTTTTTCTCCTACTGGTCAATTTGAGCAGGTATTCAGAGATGGATGCTTCTAGAAGTAGCCTTTAGCAAGAGAACACAGGGCCAGCCTGACCACTAGCCATAATGAGGCAACTGCTATACATAACAGATTTTAAAAGTGATGAAAGAGCAGTGAGTACTTTGGTATAATTTACTTTTACTGATGAGGATGGAAAGAGGTGTTTATGACATTTCTGCCTCATGTGCCACTGTTCACCTTGCTTTGGGTTATTTGTTGTTCTTCTTCAGAAATGTTTTGGGCTGGCCCAGAGTGAAAAAAGAGGACAAGAGGGAAGGAGCTCTCTTGGACAAGAAGGAAGAAGCCCATGGGTATCTATTTCTAATCATGATTTCTCACTGGTAGACAATAACAATGGGCCCATCTGATTCTCTGGCAGAGAACAGCTAGTGGCACTTGCACACCAATGAATGAATTAAATGTGGCTGTACCCAATCCCACCATTGCTGGTGTTCAAATAGAGGGTCAGGTGACAGTAGTTAACAGCAGCAACCAATGGCTTAGTTCCATTGGGCTTAGTTCCATTGGGGTTCCAGTAGGTTTCTGGGAGCTATCCAATGTGCTGAATTTTAGTCCCAGTTCAGGTTCAGCACTATGGATAACTCCCATAAAATGCTTCTGAAAAATCAGCATGGGGGACATGGTTCTATCTGAAAGCATCCATCTCTGTTTGGAGGCTTGTCCAAGTCCAAGTTTGGTTTAAAGATGAGTTATAAGAAAGGAGAGCCAACTGAGGCCACAAAGCTGCTCATCCACAGTTAGCCCTAGACAGAGGACTGAGAGGCACACACATCACCGGCTAACACTGTTTTCATTATGAAAAGATCTTGGCTGAGATCCTACCCCATAGACATAGTTACAAATGTGTAACTATGTATCATCTCTTGACCCAACTCCCCAAATATATCTTATCAGCCAGCAGTCGCATGGTGTGATGACGGTCTGTTCTTCTGTGCACAGTAGATTAGGACACAGAGGGGTGATATTTCCAGTCCCCTCTTGCCACTAACCTGTGGTGTGATGAGGAGTTGCAAAAGAGGTCCAGCTTCTGATTGTCATACAATAGATAACTGGTGGGCAGGGACTGGAAGCATCATTCTCCTATATCCCAATCACCAGCAGAACAGGCTTCTGTCACTGTGACTGCTGGCTGTTAAGATATGTTTGGGTGGCATTTGCAATTGTGGCAATAGGTCATGATTGTAAACATGAATAGTGAACAGTTATAAATATGTAAATCTAGTTTATATATTCATATCTGCTCAACAGAATGTCAGTCCATATTTCTTATTAAACTTTATGGAAATGTGTGTCTCCTTTTTGGGATGCACTTCCATTTATAACCACCATATTTCATAAGAGTGAAGTCTATGTCTATATTGCATCTGAATTTTTTTTAAAAAAAAACCTTGGTTGATTGACTATAATACTGAAGCATCTTCTCCTTGGTATTTCCACTTATTTTAGTAATGTCACTTCTCTTTATATACCTGCAGGCCCACAAGCTAATGTCATGGGATTTTACTCCTTTCCATTAGTACAGAGGGCCAATGTGAGGTTAATAAAGGAATAGACTTCTGCCTGGACAGAATCCAAAGCACTTAGCCTTTCTTCCTGTATCATAATTGGAAACTGCCCCAACATTTTACATTTTCTGGCAGTATGGGACTGAATTGCACCATCCAATAAACAACTTCTGTGTAGGGGTGGTGGTGGTGGAGAGAGACAGAGACAGAGACAAAGAGCTCCCAAATCATGACCGATGGTCTGCCGAATAACTGTCTGGGAAATTAAAGTGAACCAGATCATCTTCAGAAAAATAAATGTGTTATTAAGAAGTTGTCATAGAGGCATTTGAAGATGAACAAGCATTTCAAAGAAGAGCAAAAAATTAAATTAACTGAATGCCTTCATACTAAATGCGAGCTAAATGCCAAAGCCAAATAATCAAGTTCTTATTTACTATTTCACTTTTTTCCTTGTTTCTTTCAAGATACTTTCTGGAACTTCTTACTGTCTAGTGAATTTTAAACTCCCAAAGGCAGATAATTAGCTTTGTTTTGATTTCTAGACATCACTTTTTCTGAATTAAATTAGTAATGATTTGTGAATAATTCAAATCTATTTTTAAGGTCTGATAAAATTGGCTTAAATAATCACAGTTACAGTATGTTTTGTTACTGTAAAGAGACAAATATGTGTGTATAAACAGACTTGAAACAGAAGAGAAAGTGGAGGCAGTAGAGAGGCAGAGTAGCTCAGTGACACACAGGGAGTTCACAGGTTGAGTGAACATCCCCAAGACTCCTGTCTAAGAGGTCCTGGGAGTTGCAGTTCTAAAATGACTCAGCAAAGTGAGAAACAGAGCAGAGGGAGCAAACAGACTGAGGTATTGAAAAAAGTTTGTTTAAATAAATTACTTCTACTAAGGACCACATTGCACACACAATGGCTAATGGAGCACTACCGAGGAATTCTAAAAGAAAATCAACATGTGCTTTATAGACTCTAGCAAAGCTTTGACTTCATCCATCATGAAATGCTATGGAATGATCTCAAAGACATGGGAGTGTCAATACACTTGATAATTCTGCTGTGAGATTTATACTCAAGAAAAGACTGTCAGAACAGAATACAGAAAAACAGAATGGTTCCCAAGAGGCAAAAGAGTTAAGCAAGTATGCATATTATCACCATAATTGTTCAATCTATATATAGAAAATATCATATGAAGAGCAGGGCTAGACTCAGAAGAAGGAGGAGTGAAGATAGGAGGAAGAAACATCAACAAACTAAGATATGTGGATGGCACAATATTAATAGTGGAAAACATGCATGACTTGGAAGAATTAGTATGGAAAGTCAAGGAAGAATATACAAAAGCAGGCCTGCTGCTGAACATAAAGAAAACAAAAATAATGACCACGGAGGACCTATGAAAATTTGAATTAAACAATGAGGAAATTGAAATAGTCAAAGATTTCTTATACCTTGGATCAAACATAACCCAAATGGAGACTGCAGTCAAGAAATAAGTAGACTAGGAATGGGAAGGGCAGCCATGAAAGAGCTAGAGAAGATGCTAAATAGTAAAAATATACAACTGAGCACCAAAGTTAAAATAGTATTGCCAATCATTATGTATGGATATGAGAACTGGATTGTTTGAAAAAGGAGATAAAAAGAAAATAAATTCATTTGAGATGTGGTGTTGGAGAAGAGTGCTGAGGACAGCCAGAAAGACAAACAAATGGGTCCTTGAGAGAATCAGGCCAGAAATACCACTGGATGCCAAGATGATTTAAATTGAGGCTGTCATATTTTGGCCATAACATGAGAAAGCATGGCTTCATTGGAAAAAAAAATAATGCTGAGAAAGTTGAGGTAGAAGAAGGAGAGGTAAACCACATGCCAGATAGATAGACTCAGTTGGGGAGGACGCAGGCATGAATCTGCAGGAAATGAGCAGAGCAGTGGAGGACAGGGAGACTTGGAGATGTCTCATTGACAAGGTTGCCATGAGTCAAAGTCGACTCGAGGACAGCTAACAACAACAACAAAAATATGTATTTCTGAAGATGTCATGGCCACCCAGGCGGAGGACTCAGAGGACTCAGAGGACGAGGCTGAGTTTGTGCCTCAGATGCAGGTGGAACCTGAGGCTGAGCTAGGCCCTAGCTCTGCTCTGCCAGCTCCAGCAGAGCCTGTGACTCAGCAGCCCAGCCTCCCCCCAGCAGAGATTCCAGGCCTGGGAGACATAGAGGAGCAGGACAAGAAGGTACCTACCTTCAGCCAGTGAAGGACAGAAAGGGTGTGCTTCCATCAATCCAGGAGGCTATATGAGAAACACTCAGCAATGAGTAAACACCTATGATTAGGAACTGGGCCAATATAAACAGGTGCAAGACACCGAGCTTCTTTGTCCGAGCTTATCTGCGTTTCCTGGTGAAAGCACCTTGCTTTGACTCCCTTGGACTTTGTTGGCTGAAACCTATGGATTGACTTGGAATCTCTGGATTGACCTGGACAGAATAAGTGTTGGTCTGTTGTTGTCATGTTCCTGCAACAAGTGCTGCAAAATCCCAAAAGCATCTTCTGGTGAGTTAACACTTATGGAATACTATACAGGCAGACATGTCTACGCATACATACATACATACATGCATGCAAACACAAATATGGGAGGTGAGACTACTGATGGGTAAGCTCAGAGGGAAATTAAATGTGGGAAGTATTGGCAGTCACTGGGGGGTAATAAAATCCTTGAGTTGGAAAGGACCTCAAGGGCCATATGCGGGGCAAAACAGACTGCCCCTCTGCACTGCCACCTGAGTGGTTTCCAGCTGCCCCACTGCCTACACGTAGGCCAGCTTCTGAGCATCTTGGGGTGTGTGGTAGTTCTGCATCCAAAAAAGGATTAGTTGAAAACCGCTCCTTTTTTGGCCACCACTGCAGCAAATTAGGACCATGGCATGCGGCTGCCAAGGCCCCCGTCCATCTTCGGGTGGGCTGGCTTCATGCTGCCCCATCTGTGCTGTTTATTTAGGCCCTGAGACTGCCAGTATTCTCTGCATTTGATCTCCATGTTACTTCAATGTCTACAGTTCCACTGGGGAGATGTAATAAATCTCAATCTCTCTCTTTCTCTTTTTCTCTCTCTCAGTCAAAGAAGCCATGGTCCTGAGTTTGCAAGTCCTGAGCAGAACTGTTGAGGATGTCCTAGAGATTTTTGATGCATATGTTTGTCATAAGCTAAGGTTGACTTGAATAAGTTAATTCTCTCTCTCTTTTATAGTCCATACACATGGTGAAATGGACTGTGCTCTACAAATGTTCATATTTTAATAAATTCATTAGGTTTTTAATGCCACAGACTAAAATAGCTAGCCCTTTGGAATATAAAGCCATGTTCTGTTTTCTCTACAGTCTGTCTGACCTGATGCCCTAGTTTCCTTTGTGGGGTTTGTTCAATATGACTCTTGACTGATTTTTAATGGTTGCAACACCACTAGAAAGAGTGTGCAGCTGGTAGAAATGGACATTGCAATATGAGTCCAGTCTACATAGATCTTGATGAATGTACCCAATATGAATAGGCCAAAAGAAGCAGTGTCCAGTCACTGCAAGGGTGTGCCATTTAGATGATGCACTCCCCCAAAGATGCTGGAAGCCACACCAAGGCCATGCTGAGGTGGCAGGAGCTATTTTTCAAGAGAGGATTTAATCTGTTCCTGCCTAAGGCACATTTGAGACCGCTGCCGCAGCCTTCTTTAGTAGTGGGCCATACGATCACCACAGTCTCAGCCCAGTTGGGGCCAATGCAGCATTTGGCCACCCCTTCTAGGCTATTTGCTTCAGAAAAAGACTGGCAAATGATAGCCCTCCAAAAATTGTTGGACTCCATTTTCCATCAGTCTTTGACAACCTGGCTAATAATAGGGAATTATGAATGTTTCACTGCATGATCATCAGAAGGAGCACAGGTGCCCCCCCCCCCAGTAGACAAGCTGTAAAAACAAATTCTGTCAAACGATACTCATTTTCTGTTTGCACTTCCAAGAATTCAGAATAATGTTTTTGCTACTACTGGTGTCTTCATGATTGCAATTCCCTACAATTTCTAAACCCATGTAATGGCTCAAGCTGCAGTCCTACTTAACCTCAGAATAAATTGCTAGCTTATTATCACATCTCCCTGCTGGATTTTGTAATGGTTGCAGGGTTCAGCTGCTCTGCTGTTGGAACTTTTCAGAATGTAATGTGCACAGCAAACAACTGAAAGCCTGTCTGTTATAATCTCATTTCAAAACATCCGTCTGATTTACAGTCTCCCTGAATATCTCCTGTTAAGTCCAATGACATATTACAGCATTGAGGCAGACATTAATTTTACCTGTTCAAGATTTTTATAGGGAACTATTGAAAAAAGGACCTGTATATTTGTTGGTATGACGATCCCAGGATAGCTTCTTTGCTTTATTTGAGAGCAAATAGTTGTTTTGGATAGATTATTGTCCTCTGGTCCAGGTAGATATCTGCGAACAAGTGCAAAGTGAGAGTTAGAGGACATTAACAGTTGAAAAGAATAAAGCTTGACACCTTTTGAATCATATGCCTTTAACAGGTGCATGATAGGCCGAAAGCTGTGGAAGTGTATATGTAAATTTCCTGCACCTTCTCCTCACCCTCACTGCCATACTGAGGAATGGCAAATGATAAAGTACAAACACTTGAATGGTATTATCTTAAAGAGATTTTTCTTGAATTAGGGAAAAGATCATGGTTAAGGTGTAAAACCAGAGTTTGTAAATCTTGGCTGGCCTCCCATACAGTCGTTATGAGATCACGAACTGGACTTATGATTCTGTAAGTTTTGAAATTCACATTTACAGTTCTTAATGACTGAACATGACTCCAAAAAACTACATTTTCAGCCAGTTTCCTCACCCAAAGGTGCTGCAGACTGGGGTATTCAGAAATGATGACACCAGTGCTCTCCCAGTCATGGGAGACAAGCTGTGATAGGACCAAGGTCATTCCAGCTACTTGTTTTCAGTGCACCCCATGATTGGGAGAGCACTACAGGGACCATCTCCAAGTGATCCAACTTGCAGAGTGTGAGGTGACAGCTAAAAAATCCCATGTGATTCTAGGCTACATCAGTAGGAGTATAGTGTCCAGTTTGAAAGAAGTAACAGTACCACTCTATCCTGCTTTGGTCAGATCTCACCTGAAATACTGTGGCCAGTTCTGGAAACCACGATTTAAGAAGGATATTGACAAGTTGGAACATGTCCAGAGGAGGGTGAACAAAATGATGAAAGGTCTGGAAACCATGCCCTATGAGGAGCAACCTAGGGAGCTGGGTATGTTTAGCCTGGGGAAGAGAAAGTTAAGATGTGTCAGGATAGACATGTTTAAATATTTGAAAACATGCCTTATTGAAGAAGGAGCAAGCTTGTTTTTTTGCTGTTCCAGGGACTAGGACATGGAATGATGTATTCAAATGACAATAAAAAAGATTCCACCTAAACATTAGCAAGAGCTGTTTGACAGTGGAACACACTGCCTTGGAGAGTGAACAGGACTGTCCACAAGGGGCAAAAGACCTGGGTTCTCCCTGGCCTCACATCATCCTGTTCAGATTAAGCAGGCCATTAGGGTAGGATCAGGCCAGAATCCCAGCAGACCAGACACAGATCCAGTGGATCTAGCCCAATTCTGGGTCAAAGGGGCCTTAGTGTAGGTCGGAATGACTCACTGTTTGTTGTGGAATTTCTCTAAAATTCTGCAGCAAACACAGCAGACCAGAAAGCCCATGAGCCCCTTACCTCCATCCACCATTGCCACTAGTGAGAAGATCCCCATTGCTGTATCTGATGTGGAAACAGGTGGCTTGGCTACATGGGTGCAGTCAGGCACTCCATTTTCATGTCAGATGCAGTGACAGGGGGTTTCTTAGGAGTGGCAACAGTGGACAGAGGTAAGGCGTGCATGACAGCAATGGGTCCATTGTGTGGAATGAGGCAGGCATGTAAACACCTACCCATCCCTGTGCCAAACCAGGGACCAATCTGGGTTGGGACCCAGGCCAGAACAGCCTGGTTTGGCCAGTGCTGTCCTGGCCCATCTGTTCAGGGCTATGGAGTCATCTTCTTTTGAGGTTTTAAAACAGACACTGGATGGCCAGTCCTATACAGGACTGTCTTCCTGTATAGCAGGCATTAGACTGGATGGCCTTTGTGGTATCTTTTAACTCTATGATTCTGTGATTCAAGATTCCTTTCAGATGGGGTGCAGTTTGCCTTAACAGGTAGGTTTTAAAGGGTGTCCTTGTCAGATGTAGCTAGGATGACGGAATTCTTTCATTGTGGTTGTGCCTAATGATGCAGGATCTTGGCCACTAGTTTTTGGGGAACAACAACTGTTATGTCCCCAAACAGCATGGCGAGCAGATTCTTGGAGCTGGAGTCTATAAAGCAACTTTTCAATTAAGCTCTGATTCATTAACATTAATATCCAGTGAATGGGAAGGGATGTGGGACTCTTGTATTGTCATATCTGCACATCACTCATCACTATGCAGATGTTTGTGTGCTCAGCATAACATCTGAAAGTGGATTATGTATAGAAAGCAGTAGACATTGGCTCTCCACCCAGCTGGAAAGCATGCACAGTTCAGTTTTTTGACTGCCTGAAGAATCTACTGCTGTAATGAACTGGAAGGCACTGAACCAAACATGCAGTTCTCCATGTGTCATCTGAACGCATGGAAGGGTTTCATCTGAACATCCCTGCTGAAGGCAAAATTCCCTCAGCCAGTTGGCAAGGACACTTTGGGAAAACAAAAAGCAAAAAAAGAAGAGATTTAGCACCTGCTATCAAATGTCACTAGGATTCCCTTACATCCCTGGACATAGTATCTCAAGCATTAGCTAGAATGGATCAGAAAGGCAATCTGCTATTCCTAATACAATATTAAAATCCTTGTCACAGAAGCCTTTTCCTACTTAAGCCTATTACTGAGTTTCAGGTTCTAGTTTTTTAAATGAATTTTTCTGCTGGAGTGTTCATCATGGTTGTAAAATATGAGTGAATGGAAATGAAATTCCTCAGTGGTTATGATGGACAACATCTGGGCACATATATCCAGCTGACTTCAATCAGTCAGGTTTGTAAAAAGTTATTTGCTTACTTGCCTGTGGCAAATAAAAATTATCTCTGCATGAGTAGACTGGGAAGTTCTTTAAATTCGATGATGCAAATCATTTTCCTTCCTTCATCCAGCTGCTCCAAGATGTAAAGAAATGCCAACATCCACAACAACCAAGAAAAGATGTGCACGGGTGTTTAGTGGGCTTAGGCCTGTGTATGCCATTAACAGATACCTTTTCCCCTCCACCACAGTGTCTTTTTGTCAAAATCACAGTATCACCTGTATGAGATACATAATCTGCTTGAATATGCACAGTTTTCCATTTTTGCCGGGGGAGGGGGGCAGAATGGAGGGAGGACTGTGTAAAGAACAAAAAATATGATGAGAGCTTAAAGAACTGAGCATGTTCAGCTTGGTGAAGAGAAGATTGAAGAGTGGCGTGATTGCCCTCTTTAAATACCTCAAGAGCAGCCACAAAGTGGAAGGTGTTCAGTTGTTCTCTGCTGTCCCAGAGGGTATAGACATGTCTAATGGTTTTAACTTACAGGAGGGTAGGTTTTGATTGAACACAGAAGGAATTTCTTGTCAGAGTGGTCCAGCAGTGGAAACAATTATCTAGAAAGGTGGTGAGGACTCTTCTCTGGGTGTCTTCAAAAAGAAGCTGGACAGGTACTTGCTGGGGATACGCTACATGGTTGGACCTGATGTCCCTTTGAATTCTATGATTCTATAATGTTACACAATTGCACAATTCTAATTCTCACAGGTGTAAATCCACATACAAAGATGTAAGGCCCCAACAGGATTCTGGCAATATATAGATGGCATTATGCACTAGTTACTTTTTGCACATAGACACAAGAATAACTCAACACAATGTTGGTGAGATTGTGTTTCTGTTAGTTCTTCTCTCCATCTATGTGGGGATGCCCAGAGGTCTATCAATTTTGTAAGCAAGTACAAATTGAGATTAATGTGATTACCCTGCAAAATATAATTCTTTACTCAGGCATGTGGCATCATTATACCTGTACCAGAGGTACCAACTAAGATATTCTATTTAAAGACATCCAGTTCCTTTCTACTTGCCTTCTACTTTCTACACCCAAACTGGTTATTGCTAGTAAATGGAGAGAATTCTAAAAAACGTTTAGACAATTAGTATAATAATGTTTGGAGTTTATCTTAAATAGAGAGGTTAACTTATCAGATCAGACAAACAAGAAAATAAAAAGTTAGTCCATATTTGAAGCAGTTTGATTTTCTTGTATTGAACACATGAACAGGATAGAGAACAAAGATACATGCCAGTAACACATGGAAGCCTATTGACAGGTTTCTTTTATAATCTGTAATGGGAACTGATAATAACTATCTCCCAAACTGTATTCTTGAATAGAACTATTAACTGAATTTGTCTGCCTTTAACAAACAAGGCAATGACAATGGTATGGAAGTCACAAGATTCCCTATTCCCCCACCCCCTTCTTGGTGGGTTGCTCTGAGTATTATTAGTTAAAGGCATCATGTAGCCTCCCTGTCTTATCATCCTTAAATGAATTTTTAATGGAAATCTTAAAAAAGATGAACAAAAGATGGCAGGAAAACATAGGAGTGGATGATTTCATCTCTGGACCCCTTGAAAAATTCTGAATAGTGGTATCCATGTTAATGTGTTGCAGCAAAAATGAAAAAGAATCTTGTTGCTAATGGTGTTGTTGGTGTAAGCTTTCAGGGATTCCAGTCCTCTTCATCAGATGCACATAAATCCTATAGGCTGATGAAGTTGGCAGTGGCCCATGAAAAACAAAACTAGCCCAATAAAAACACTAGGCCAAGACCAGAGGCTACAAAGCATAACTTTATAATGGTGGCACTGATACATTATACAACCATACTACTGAATTGCGACAACACACTACAGGGCATTGTGCAAGATGTCCAGTTATGCAACAAGTGCTCCCATTATTCAATGAGATATGTGAATAAAGACATGTTCTGGATTGAAACATGCTGTGTATTAGGACTGTTGCTCAAAGGCCATACTGCTAGTTTGCTTGTGCAGACGTCCCAATGGTGTACCCAAATGTGCATCTAGACTGATTAAAACGACCAGAAAATCACAGATTTTGTTCCTGTTCTTTCCTCTTGTATTTTAGAGATACTGTCATGCCCTGCTTCCAGGACACTAATGCAGACTCTGATGTAGATAGTAATATTCAGCCAGAAAGACAGAGTGACAGAGAAAAATGCCAGTGCCTGAGACAGAGTGAGACTCCTCACAGCCACAGCCTTCTTTTGTTGGCACAGACACTGATGGAGGCACAGACTTGGCAGCATCGGCCTCAACAGAGCATCATTGAGAGAAGAATGATGGAGACACTTCGAGCATTTAAAATGCTTGGCTATCAAAAAGCACCTGCAGGAGACTTCTAGACAATAAATGGCCTGGCACTTCCCCAGGAAGTTGTTGCTTACAACTGACTTTCAGGGTAGAAGCAACAGTCAGGCCTTGTATTCCTGTTCATACTGTCCGGTAGCCTTAGACCTTGCTTTGTTTATTGACTATGCTCTTGGATCTCCCATTGGACTGTTGCCTAGATTCATTGCTGGACCGTGTATGACTTGGACTAAACTGATTTCCTTTCATCAGCTTCTTTGTTGGTGGGCCACACTTCTCCTGTGTTTCTCTTGGGCTTCATATCTTCCTATACAGTGGTCCCTCCACTTTTGCTGGGGTAAGGGGTGAAGGAGCCCTGTAAATGTGGGAAAAACAGCAAATAAAAAACACTATTCTTTTTATCAGAGAGAACACTTTCCCAAGAATCTTCAGGTCCTCCAATGAAACTCTATTTTCAACATCTGACAGAAGTTGATCATATAATCATGCTGGAGGACCTACAAATGCCTAGAGAAGTGTTTTCTCTAGGAACTTCTAGGTTATTTAGCACAACTTTATAGTCAACATCTGGCAGAATTTCCCTGGAGGACGTAGAGATTTCCAGAGAGAATATGTTGATCAAAACCTCAAATAATCAAATCTGCAGAAATCAAGGCACAAATTTGGAGAGCCAATTGTACTCCCTTTCTCAGGGTCTGATCTTGTGCTGAGACCAAAACAGGACAGATCCATATACATTGTATTTCTCTCACAATATTTTCGATCAGCTCCAAGTATGATCAGAGATGTTTTATACCAACTCCATAGATTGATTTATTGTAACCTAGTATAAAATCAGAGAGAACAGGGGCAAAATCTGGGACTTTTCAATCAGTTTCAATGTGCCCTAAATCGGGCATAGACACACAGGAAACTGACTTATATTGAATCAGACCATTTGGCCACCTAGCTCAGAACTGTCAGCATTGGCTAGTGGTGGTTTTTACCTGGAAGTGCTGTAAAATGAACCTGAGATCTTTTTGTTGCTCTGCCACTGAGGTATGGGATGGATGACTGCTCAATAAAAGCCTAATCTGGACATTTCCCAGGTCCCATGCACTCACTTCTGGTCCATGGGACTTCTGACATTGGCAACTGCATGGTCAAGCTACATAGCAATTATAAATAATAATGATCTAGATCAGTAGCATCACTGGGGGAGGGGTGTGGTGGATGCGGAGCACACCCGGTGACAGCCCAGAAAGGGGGGGGGGTGATAGCTGATCATTTCCTTGCCCCATATTTGAGACCAAAGACTGCTGCCACACTGCAGAGTTAATGCAGTTTGACACTGCTTTATCTGCCATGTGTCTTTTCTAAGGAATCCTTAGGATCTGTAGTATGTTGTGGCACCAGAGCTCTCTCATAGAGAGAGCTAAATATCTCACTAAACTACAAATCCTAGAATTCCATAGCACTGAGCCATGGCAGTTAAAGCAATGCCAAACTGCATTAATTCTGCAGGGTAAATACAGCCCCAGTCTCAGGATATGAAAAATAAGCCTGGCATCCTGTCAATGAGTTATTGCAGTGTAAATCTAAATATGACCCACTTTTTTAGAGGTTCTTTACTGTTCACTCAGTGACCAAAACCTCCTCCTTTAAGCAATGCAGTCCTCCATCATGTTCACTTCCTGGTTAGTGGTGAGCAGGGTGAGCAGCAGAAACACACCCTGCTATTTCCCAGCTATTTGTAAAGTGATGCATTGCAAGAAGATCATCTGCAGGGATGTGTGGATGCCTATTGCAACTGCAAAGAAATTGTAACAGATTTAGTCACAATGTTCCCAGTACCAAGATAATACCATAACATGTTACTATGGGGAACATACAGCAATTGTTTTCTCTCCCTGCCACAACATATGGCAACATATGGCAGTCTTGACATTGAGGATGTAGGTGAGTGATTGACTTCCCTGCTGAAATTCTATAGGTCTAGAAGTGGCAACCCTATCTGGGTCCAAGAACATCTCCCACACATCACTGTAGTATTTCACGGTATTTGATCCTTAAAATACAAATCCATTCATGTTATAAAGTCATCTGTGTAAACTATACTGCATAATGCAAAACAGTATTAAATGTCTGTGCAGATGGGGGTGTTAATTGGCAGCTGAATGATCAGTAAACAGAGATGTGCACAGAGAGCTAGATCGACTCTTGTGGAAATTAGAGCTGGCTTCACTCCACAACTATATTATTGCACTAAAATAAATGCAGTAGAAAAGGTAAAAAACAACAACACTAATAAGAAATTATGTTTCAGGTTTGAAGCCTGCATCTCAAACCAGTTTCAGACAGACAATTGTGCAACTCATGCTGAATGATTTTGCCACTTCTTTGTTGAACATTTTCTTATATGCTCACAGTTAAATCTGTATTCTGACATACACTGAAAGAATGGAGAAATCCACAATATTATTACCTATGAATCCTTGTGACTGTGAATACTAAAAGAAAATGGGAAAAAAACTGATCTGAAGGAATTTGGAGGCAGTCCATGGGTGGGTACTTCTCCAAACATTACCCAGGGAAATTCTTGGCAGTATAGTCCAAACAAAAGCAACTTTCCCAGGCTCTCATTCTCTACTCTTCTTCCTACCCCAAGAACTCCACATTTTGAATACATGGGATTTTAATTTTCCACTACTTTCTACAGACGAAGCAGACATTCCCTGATGATTGCTCATGAGCCCCTTTCAGAATGATTTATATTTTCACCTGGACTTTTGTGCATATCAGTTCACTTCCTCATATGCAATAACAGAGGAAGTGGATTGATATCCATAAAAGCTTCATTCCCCCACACACTTCTCTTTTTTCTTTCTTTGCATTCATCCTCAAATGTGAGTTACAATTTTTCTTCCTCAGTGCCTTTTCTTCTTTGCAGAATGTTGAGTCCAGTGGAGATTTTTCAGGGTTGGAGGCTGGGGAAGAGGAGGGTATTGAAGGCTCCCATTGTAAATTTCCCAAGTGAGCAGATTGGCCAGATTAAATCCAGATTAGAGGCATCATAACAGCCAGCATGGTATAGTTATTTGAGCATTAGTTTATGACTCTTGAGACCAGAGTTCAAATCCCAGCTCAGTCAAGGATGAGCTTTGGGCAAGCCACATTCTTTTAGTCTCAGAGGAAGGCAAGGCAAACCTCTCTGAACAAATCTTGCAAAGAAAACTGCATGATAGTGCCACATTAGGGTCACCGTAAATCAGAAATAACTTGAAGGCCCACAACAGCATGGGACTCAATGGCCCTTGAAGCCCCCTTACAACTCCATGTCTAGGTAACAAGTGCTGGAGAAGATGTCTGACAGGTACTTTGGGGAGTCACTGGCAGTCACCGTAGTCAACAATGTGCTAGATGGACATTTTGGCCCAAAATAGCATAGCTTCTTCTTGGGTGAGGTGGCTCTCTTGCTTTTGATTTGTACCACTTCATGCAAGTGATCAGATTTTTGTATGTTCCTCAGAATATTAAATAAAAACCTTCAGTATCAGTAGAAATATTACTCTTCAAGAGGAAAGATTGAATATTAGTTTGCCATGTGCAGGGAGGTTTTCCAAAACATGATTGATGCCAACAGTTTGAAGTCATGCTGCCAAAAATCCTACCTTGTCAGTTAACCATCTTATTCCACATGACTAGAATGACATTATGATGCTGTCTGGAGGGAGAGGTCTTTCACTGAATAATGCTGAACACAAATGAACAGTTGGTTCTAAAGGAGGCGTTATATATTTCTCAAAGTAGTAAGTGCTCACAGTTGCAGACAACACAGTTGCTTTTTCACAAAACTAAAAGCATTGTGAAAATTTTGCTATGCTCATGGGATATATATTTGGTTTATACTTTGTTTATCTACTATACTTAATTTATGCTCAGCAAGCAAAATGCCGACCTGTGATTCTAACAACATCAGTTAGAATTTATCCCCACAGTGTATTTGTGGTCAACCTGGTTACCCCTGCACTTTTTTTTAGATTTGAAATTATTGAACTTAGTGCCACTAAATAGGGAAATCCTAACCTGGAGAGAATTGACTGTTTCTCATATTTCACCAGGACTTGATTTTCCAGCCCAAGGTAATACAATCTATTTTGGCTTTTGTTAAACTGTTTTGTCTCTCTCAACCAAAGAACAGAAAAATCTGTTCAGAGAGTCTTCAAAGAGGTAAATCACCCTGAAAAGAAGCATCCAGAAAAAATAAATTGAAACACACCACAAACAAAATTAGCACCAAAACTAAAAATATAATAAATATATTACAACATTAAGTTCAGAATTCATATACAATGGTCCCTTGATATCTGATGTGCTTTGATTCCATACTCCTCTCCCCCCATGGATACCAAAATCTGTGGATGCTCAAGTATCATTATATACAATGACATAGTAAAACAGTATCCCTTATATAACATGACAAAATCCAGGTTTGCTTTTCGGATCTTTTGTGTGTCTGTGTGTGAATATTTTTCAAGACATGAATGGTTGAATCAGTGGGTGAAGAATCTGTGGATACTGCATAACAATGATGGATTAACAGCAAACTATAAAGAATACAAGGATGCTAAGCACAGGGACTATGGAGACATATTAAAGAACAAATCAGCGAGAAGCGATATTGTAAGTGAGATTTTAAGTTGTAGGAAATAGTCTTGAATCCACTTAGCAGAATGCATGAGTTCAGATATGAACAACTGCACATGGGATGACAGCCATTTTTTCCATTCTGTACCCACTCAGTGGGCTTCACTGGTGCATTTCAGCATACCAAAATAATCTTGCATGATTTCTGTCTGCTATTTTAGCCAGGTTTTAGTTGATTTTTTTCTTTTCCATTGTTCTGATGGATTTGTGGGACTTTGAAGGGTTAGGAGGGAGGAATCTGTTACAGCCCAGGAAGACCAGGTTGGTGCAGACCTCCCAGAGGGCCTTTTCGGTGGTTGCCCCCAAGCTTTGGAATGGCCTGCCGGACGAGATGCATCTTATTCCATCTATTGATGGCTTCAAGAAAGCCTTGAAGATGCATCTGTTTCAGCAGGCCTTCCCGGAAAATGTTTTAACATTCCTAGCTCTAAACCTCCTGCTAGTTACAGGTGTCCATCCTGTTAAACAGCTCAGGGAGTTTTTTAGCTTGATATTGTCGATTCTGTTTATTTGTAATTGTTTTAACTTGTTTTGGTTTAATCCTTTTTTAAGGGGGGGAGTTGGGAATGGGATTGGATATCTTAATTGTGATGTTTTTAACTTCTCTTGTACCCCGCCCCGATTGCCTGTTCAGAGGGGCGGGCTAGAAATAAAATTATTATTATTATTATTATTATTATTATTATTATTATTATTATTTGAGCACATTTTCACTGGTTTGAGAGCACAAAAGCATCCCAAAATTGGTCCATTAAAAACATAGGCTCTAGGAGCCTCCTGGGGCCTGAAGGAGCTACAAATAATGGTCCCAAGGCTGAATTTTGCCCATATCTGTGAAACATACAGATTTAAAAATACATACTACTCTGTAAATGGGTCGGATGTGGAAAAAAAATGCAGTCTACAAAAAGGTGTGTTCTGTCCTGCGCAACTTCTATATTGGTATGTTACATTGACTATTTCAAGAAGCCCAGTGTGATCAGGTCTGGAGATAAATTTAGGTGTTCTAACAAACAAACCAGCCTGAAAAGAAGTAACCAAAATTAATATTAAAACTATAAATTTAACAAAATATATAATGCCATATAATAAAATACATCTTAATGATTAATAATGGTGGACAGCAACAAATTATAAGAAATACAGTGGGCATTTATAGCTTGTTGGGGCACCAGAGCGCTCTGAAAGAGAATGCTAAATGTCTCACAAAACTACAAATCACAGAATTCCATAGCATTGAGACATGACAGTTAAAGCAGTGTCAAACTGAATTAATTCTGCAGTGTAGATACAGCCATAATCAGGGAGTGGGCACTGTATTTTCACCTTCAGCACCTCTAAAATATGTGTCTCCAACTAAATTAATATAAACTATTAGATGAAATTTGAATTTAAGAAGTGCAGTGTTTCTCTTCCCATAGGCACGACAAAATGCATATCTGCCCAGATTTCTGTTCTTAGCAGCTGGGAATCTTGATATTAAATATGAGGCATGACAGCACTGCTTTTATATTCCAGGACTCAGTTAAGCCCCAATGATGGCATTTAAATTCCAATAAAAATGTAAGCATACATTTAGACTTAATGTGGCAGGCACATTTATTTTTATACTCTTTTTTAAAAAATGACGGATGGTGACTGAGAAAACAATGAATAATTCCAAAACTGAGCCAAGTCAAAAAAATAATAATCATGAATTCCTTCCAGAAAATATTGTTTGAAGTCAAATTATATGTCATGCAAATTAAAGGGAATGTTTTATTTTGCTGCTTTTGGTGTTTGGTTTCTAACATTCTGTAAGTATTTCAATTGTCAAAATATAAATGCAACTATTTATGCCGAGCAAACAATCATGCTTATTTAGAACTGGGAAAACAATCATCTGAAAGATGCTGAAGAAATCAAAAAATTGTTGTGATCTGGAATGGAAAATTAATTTATCCTGGGTTGGATTCAAATATAGCCAAGGGGTGGAATCTTGTTGAGACATTACACCAGTATACAATTCAGGATACACTGGCAGCTGTACTTTATACATGTTTGTATAAGAAAGTATCCACTACCGCTTACATAAGCCGTTCCTCATTTGTCTGTGATGCAAAGGACTAAAGGTCATTCTGATGTGGAGCCCTTTTACTGGAGTAGTCAACAGAATGGTCATTGGGCTGTTGTTGCTGTGTAAGTACCCCTCTGCAAGCTTTGAATAGGATCTGAATAGGACCCATGGGCAGTCTGTATTGTTCTTTTGTTGTTGTTGCCATGGCAGACCCATCAAAATGGAGCATTTTCAGGTACAAGGGTGCCACACCATTTCTTATGTTCTGCTGCAAACACGGGTGCAAGCACACAGGTGCACTGACAGCAGCCACCAAATACCACTCTCATCCACCTACCTGCCAGCCCATTAAATGCCCTGTGCAACTGGCCATGTGACTGGCTACTTGCTCACACAAGCAATCGACCTCCTGTATCAGTGCCTGTACCCGGTGACACATTGGCACAGTACAAACATGGAGACCCTTTGTACATGCCCCCTTCCCCGCCTTCCCTCATGGGCCAATTTGTTAATGTTATGATTAAATCTATTGTATTGTTGGCAATACCCTCTGTTGGTCATCATTTTGCTTTATGGGGTGTGTGATGGGTCCACAGTGCAGCTGACCACTTGTCCTCATGCGACAAGAAATGTTATGGACTGCAGTAGCATCAGCAGATTGCAGTTTTCTTGGCAGGATTTGTTTAGAGGGGTTGCCTTGCCTTCCTCTTCTCTGGAGTATTAGCTGCTACTCCTAATTTGGTGTCATCTGCAAATTTGATTAGCATGCCCCCTATTCTTTCATCCAAGTCATTGATAAAGATGTTGAATAGCACTGGGCTCAGGACAGAATGGTCATAAAGAAAAATCACTTTCATTGCCCCTTTGTCTCCTCACTCCTATCCAGAAAACCTCTTATTGGCCTGGTTTGCTATATGCAATTTCTCTCAAGTTCTTGACTCCATCCCTCTAACTCCATTGCTCATTCTTATGCAGCACCTAACTTCTTTTCAGAAGATATGGGGCTGTCTCCCACATTCCTTCCTTCTTTTACTTCCCAAAGATGGCCTCCCATTGTCTTGTAAGGACCAAAAGAGACTGGCAGTAAGCACTGGCTTGAGGTGACATGGAGGCATGGCATTTGGATAATGCATGCCCTGATGGTACCCCTAAGCCCTCATCACACTGGCTGCCCTCCCACATGGCAGAATTGCTGCTGCTGCCTAGGAAAGGGCAGCTTTTTTTCCACCCCCCCAAAAGCGGTATTTTGCTGCTTCTTTTTGGGCCAGAAAAACACCATATTGGGGTTGTGGTGTGCCGTATCTGTGGCCTCAATCTGGTGCTCTAAGTGGCGGCATCAAGCTGACCCTTTAGGGATGTCTGTACCAGCCCTAACACTCTTCTTATATATAGGTTATAAGAAATAGGTATACACCCCCATTGACCTCCAGTAATCATTTCAAATTGGCTCATCAAAGGCTTTTTTTTTTTGTAAAAGATATGCAAAAGTGGGTTGCCAATGCCTCTTGTGCATTACTACCAAGTATTAGCATCCTTTTGTCCCTGAGATAATGCTTGATAAAGTGAGAGGCATTAGGGGAAAAGGAAGATGACATTATAGACTCAAACAAGGAAGCTATAGCCTTGAATTTGCAAGACCTTAACAGAGCAGTTAATAAGAGGGTGTCTTGGTGCTCTCTCACCCATAGAGTGATTCTAAATCAAAGCTGACTTGACAACAACTAACAGCAACAATGGTCTTGATCCTGACACTCTACCTTTTTCAGAATCTGTAATGTCTATGGCATGTGAATGTTCCTCCATCTTACCCAGCATGTGTGGCATTTGCAAATTTTTCAACCCATATCGGGACAAAGAAATTGAGGAACCTATTTCATGAAGCATTCATTCATAGAATAATAGAATCATAAGGGCATTCTAGATTGGCAAAAAAAAGTGTGTTCATGGCTGCATGAAACTCTAACCTTTAGATGAGAAAAAGGGAAAGTGTGCCATGAAAACTTTTTTTTTTTTTTTTGCATTTTAGGGGAGAAGTGCCTTTAAAAAGGTGCTGGTTTTCCCAGCTTCTTTTTTAAAAACTGCGGAACAGCGCAGCTCCATCTAAAGGCTGTGGTGCAGCTGCTAAGCATTAAGGAAAAGGCAACTTCATGTCACACTTTCCTGCCAATCTAGAAAGCCCCATAGACTTGGAAAGGGCCTCATAGATCATTGAGTCCAATCCATGCTCAGTGCAGGATCTCCAGCTAAACCTCCCCAGCAGGAAGCTGTCCAACTTCTTCTTGAAGATGTCGAGAGAATGAGACACCACCAGCTCTCTAGGCATTTGGTTACATTGCCAAACCACTTTTACTATCAAGAAGAGTGCAGTCATGTCACCCCTGTCTTCTCTAACTCAAGCTGAACAAGCCCAGTTCTTTCAAACTTTCCTCATGTTTGCTCTCTATACCTCTTTGTTAGTCTTGTTGCCTGTCTCTGAATCTGCTCCAACTTCCTTTTCGAAATGAAGTGCCCGGAACTGAACAAAATACTCCAGATGAGGCTTGATGAGTGCAGCATATAGTGGAGTTATTAATACCTTCAGCTTGGAGGCTACACTTTTATTAATGTAGGCAAAAATAGCACTCTCTACGTTTGCTGCAGCATCACACTGCTGGGTCATGTTCAAGTAATGATCAATAATAATTCCATGGTCCTTTTGCATGTAGTACTGTTGGAGCTATGTATAAGTGTGCATGTTTTTTTGTGTTCTAAATATGGAATTTTGTATTTATCTATTGGATTT
The DNA here is from genome assembly GCA_034509955.1 of Urosaurus nigricauda. Classification (NCBI taxonomy): domain Eukaryota; kingdom Metazoa; phylum Chordata; class Lepidosauria; order Squamata; family Phrynosomatidae; genus Urosaurus; species Urosaurus nigricauda. The sequence continues at coordinate 258,338,721 of JAOEGL010000003.1, forward strand.
TATCATTTTCTGCCCAGTTTTCTAGAATTCTGTCCCTATCTTCTATTGTGTTAGCCAACTCCCCCAGCTGCAAACTTGTTCATTCATAGATGATAATTCTTTGAGCACAGTTTTCCAAGCAATTATCAATCTATCTGATGGTGCTCCAATCTATTCCACATTTAATTAGTTTACTAACCAGAATATTATGATAAATATCAAATGCTTTGCTGAAAATCGGATAAATGATATCCATAGCATTCCCACCATTTATTAAACTAGTTTATTGAAAAAAGATAGGAGGTTATTTGGCAGCATTTGTCCTTAACAAACCCATGTCAGTTCCTAGTGATGACTGCATTGTTATCAAGATACCTGGCAAAAGCGCACAGTGTTATCAAAAGCAACCACAATAAGCCCCTCCCATAAAGACATCTAGACTAAAACAAATGTTACTTTAAATTTTATCATTTATTGATGGCCTCCAAATATGTCTCATAATTATTAAATACTGCCTCCTGGCATTAAAAATACACACAAAAATGTATCAAAAATTTGTATTCCAAAGATTATGTACATATTATACACTTTACAGCTATATATGTAAATAGGAATCATTTTTTCCCTACATTTAAGATAAATCCTTTTTGTGGCTATCAGAAAACCTCAGATCTTCACTTTACACATACAGTCCAATGAAGTGTTAGGAGTTTACTTTTAAAAAAATTATATAAAGAATAGTTTAAAACATCTACAAAATCAAATTATCAGGTTAGTACAAAATGAACTATATTACATTAGATTACTCATGTTAAAAAAAAGAATAAAGTAACATAAACCATAACTTATGAATCTTATGCTGCATCTGAAAACAGAAATGTGTGTGTTGAATATTTTCCTTCACTGAATACAGCCCTCTGCTAGAATACAGTGGAAAGAGAGGCAATGTGGTACAGTGATTAAAGTTCAGTTGACATGACCTGAGAAGACTCAAGTACAAATCCCACAAAAACATTAAATCTAATTTAACACTAGTGGAATAAAAAATCCTACTAGTATATTTGTGCTGGGAAATTCCCACTGGTATATTTGTGCTTGTAGAAGAGGTGGTACAACCAATTGGGATACATCCTGCACAACCAACGGAACATTTTTGCATTGCTGTCTGGCCAATAAAAACTGATACAGCACAAGATACCACTCCTGAATTAATTCTGAAAATGTACAACCCAAATCAACCTATCTCACAGGGTTGTTGTGAAGATAAAAATGGAGAGTATCATAAATGTTGCCTTGCCTTACATAAATATAACAAATTCCCCATTTGTTGGAAAAGTGCATTATGTTCCAAGAGTTCTTTAAGCTCTTGTGGCTTGCCTACTGGGGGACTATACTGATGATTTCCAGAATTTAAACTCTGTAGGCTTCAAGGAGTTCCCACACTAATTTATTTGACCTCTACAGGTGGATATTTTGAATACTGACCAGGCTAAACTATGGACAACACCCCAAAGTCAAAAGCAGCATATACATTGGCTGGAATTTTCTATCAGCTACATAACCACTGTAGTTATCTAGCAACAAAGTGTCTCTTGGCCTGTCTCTCCCCACAATACTTATTTTTCAGACTGCAGCTGTTGTGATTTCCTGCTGATCAGTAAACAACTGACTGACATTTCCACCCCTCCCATAAGTAATCTCTGTTGTAATGCAACTCTCTCACACCATAGATCACTCATGTGAAAGGAAGGGATCAGTAAACTGCTACCAGGTAAATGTGGATCGGAGGACCTTCACAGTCCTTACATATGCCCATAAAGCAGTGAATACATAAGGATTGTGAATATGTAACTCTGGGTTAATCATTTGTAACTGCCTTAGTGAATCCTGACAAATGTATTTCAAATAACCTGCAGGAGCAGAAACACAAGAGACAGCTTGTCTACAAGTGTAAACTCTGCATAAACTTAGCAGCAAGCCTAAGGACTTTGCCATGATTACAAAAACTGAGCATCTTTCATGAAGTACAGCGTGTCCTCATATGCTACAGTTGGCCTTCTTTATCCACTGATTTTTTATACACAGATTCACACATGCATGGCTTGAAAATATTTTAAAAATGCATACATTCCAAATAGCAAACTTTGTTGTATTAAATGGGATTTGAGCATCCATAGATTTTGTTATCCACGGGGGTTCCTGGAACCAAAAGCCAGCGGCTAACAAGGTCCCACTGTATCACAAGCCATATCATCCATGTAAATCACAAGTATGTGCCTGGCCAACCTCTCTGGACAATCTGAAGAGCACAGTTGGAGAACTGATGACATAATAAAACCAAGGAAATTGATCTACTGCATGACATTAGCATCATCCAATATACAAGACACCCACACAGGTTTCTCATCTCAGGGCCAAACCGATATGGTGAGAAATGAGCAAATTGATCTCTCATCTTCTAAAAGTATGTGGTAAACAATAACATTACAAATGAATTCATGTTTGGATTAGGGCTCCCATCTCTGTGAAACAAGACTTTAACTCAGACTCCCCAAATTTGGGAGGACTACAGCTCTCAGAATGCCCCAGGCAGCATGGCCTGTATTTATACTGGCTGGTACATTCTGGGAGTCATAGTCAAAAAGAAGTTGTAATGCATAAAAGTAAATTTTCCAAGACTAACTAGGATTTAAAACTGATTTCATTCAAACACTCCTTAGGAAGGCAGGATATAAAAATCTTCATGTGCAAGAATAGGAAGTTGAGGGTTACAGGAGGGAGCATGCAAGCTTCCTTTTGATACCTTGGCCGTGGGTACAGACTGGAAATTACTGAAGTTTGTACTGGCCTTCAATGTAATTCATAGTGAACATGAAATGTTTCATCTGAGCTTCCCATCTTGCAACTAATAGTTTATATTAATTTAGTTGGAGACACATATTTTAGAGGTGCTGAAGGTGAAAATACAGTGCCCACTCCCTGATTATGGCTGTATCTACACTGCAGAATGCTGTTCTTCCTGAAACTCCCGAGTCATAGGTTCAGAGCACTTAGCTCTACTCCTCCCAGCAAAAGTACACACAGACATTGGACGTTATCACACGGGAGGAATTTCTCTCAATAATTTCAAAAGAAATGAAAGTGGGGCCAGTTCAGAATTGAGTGAATTCGCTAGTTCAGCAAATTTACATGATTGCGTACTGACGCCGCATCGTGTTCGGAACTGCCCGAAAATGCCTCCCAGTGCCTGAAATTGCATGTGATAGTTTCTCATGCAATAACATGAAACCCCACAATTGCATTCAGAAGGACTTCCCATTGCCTGGAAATGTGTGTGATCGGCTTTCACACAATAACGCGAAACCCCATTATTGTGTTCAGATTGCCATTGGATTATACTTCCAATTCCTGTCATGTAATAAACTCCATTGTGTATTTGTTCCACAAGTGAAAGCATGTGGCAGAAATCACTTGGCATGTAAAATAAGTAATGCTTACTGCGATAACAGACTCTAGACCTGTTGCAGCTTGTCTATCCAAACCCACGCTCTTGTTGTCTGTTGAAGGGTGGTTCACACTGCACGATGTGCCAGAATTTGAGTCTATTGTTTAACTGGGAATTAAGAGGCCCTCCAGAGTTTGTTGAACTGGAATAAACTGCAGTGCTATAGCTCAGATCAATGGAAAGACAGGGAAGTGACTCTTTGGTTAGACACCTTTTCTCTACATTGAAATGTTAAGGAAAACAACACTGTAGTTTTTGGTGGGATTTTTGGGCTTATATGGCCATGTTCTAACAGAGTTTCTTCCTGACATTTTGCCAGCATCTGTGACTGGCATCTGAAGATGCCAGTCACAGATGCTGGTGAAACATCAGGAAGAAATTCTATCAGAACATGGCCGCATAGCCTCAAAACCCCACAAAAAACTATGGACGCCAGCCATGAAAGCCTTCGACTCCACAAAACAACACTGCTCTACCTGAAATGGCTATTGTAAGAATCACTAAGGCAAGATATGTTATTAATATGTTATCTCTGAGCTCTTAAAAAAAGTAGGAACATCTCCCCCTCCACACACGAAGGACAACTAATTGATGGTCAAAAACCTAGAAACATGTCTAGAAATGTTGAGCTGTCTGAAATGGCATAAAGTAACCTTTCAGTCTGACACTCCTTTATCCACACTACCAGTGTGTGATAAAACTACACACTGTTGTGATGTATATTTTCAATACTACTGCTGCATAGATAGGACTAATTGTTTGGATCTAGAGCATGGAAATGTTAGGGTTAGTACTAACATTATTATTAAATTACTAAAATTATTTAATTTGTTGACACTAAAATATTAAGAATATTTTTGTAAAAATTAATTTCTCACTTTAAAAAATCATTTACAATGATTAAAAATTGCCAGTGACAAAAGGTGAAAGTAAGGAGAAACATCAGATGTTGCACAAAAACAATGCCCTTGGAGTTTAGCAATTAAAATAATGAAGTTAAAACACCTCCCCCAAATGTTAATCAATTAGAGGTAACAAATTAACATTATTCTCCAAGCTGTGTTTTGATAAATCCAAGCTATTCAACACTTCCCCAGAAGGGAATGCAACAAACAGGTGTGTCTGAATGTAAAGATCTCTAAAACACTGCTGTTTCTAACTTGGTAACTGAGGGGCAACATCAACCACCAAGAGTTTTTATCTGGTCACTTCAGAAAAAATGCAGGCCACATTAATGCCAATAAAAATGAGCATGTGGTAAGGCACCAGAGTGGGCAGGTTCACAGAACTGAATCATATCAAGTTATTTCACTGCGACACAGCTGCAAGGCATCACACCCAGCCCTTCCTCAAAACACCAGGCTCAGGCACTTGTTTTGTAGCTGTTTTGCACACAATGGCATCTCAGGCTAAAAGGCTGCTCACCATTGGGGCAATGCCAAAATTGAAACTTAATGCCAAAGCTGAAACATAAAAAAAAGAGACATTATAAAAATAATAATAAAGGGGAGGGAAAGTGGATAAATAAAGCGGGAAGAAAACATCACATCTTGTATTCTATTTGTTTGTTTTTTGTCACATATAATCTTGTATAAAAGGAACACTAGCCTAAAATATTGTATTCATAAAAATGCACCAAAAATCCAATAGAACCAAAAAAAAAAAACCCACATATATATTTCTTTTCTTTTTTTAAAAGGTTCATTCTGTCCTTCTCTAGCATCTGCATAGTCTATTTCCAAGCAGTGCCAAACAGCTTGGGAGTTACATTTCTCCCCGTCTATGGGCTTTTGCTGCCACAACACCACCTTCCTCCTCTTCCTCCTCCTCCTCCTGCTCCTCATAGTTTTCATCGTGACCTTCTTTCTGGTGGGTTTCCTCTGGAATTTCTTGATCGGCACCTTCACTCATTTTCTCTTCAGCCTGAAAAACAAGGGGGTGGAGGGGAGAGTGAGGGGAGAGTGCAAACAGACAAAAATAACAAAACAGAAAATGATTCCTCTTTTGGGACGGGGAATGACTACACTGCACATTTTGCGATTAAAATTCTACACTGGATTTCAACAGCATCTGCTACAGAAAATATTTTTAAAAGCCTACACACATTACATAGTTGGAAGTATTGGGACTGAATTAAAAAACAAAGATTGTTGTGCTGCTGCAGGTGTTGAAATTCTTCAATAACTGAAGGCTTGCAGCTCAAGGAGCACCCAGGCATTGTCCTCCATGTGTTACTTTTTGCCAAAGCCAAAGCACAGAATTGTGACTAAACAGCTGAATGGACATGCTGTGCCTACAGACAGCCCTTTGAAGTCCTTTTCAGATCTGCCAGGATACCTTTTCTTTTAAAACAAAACAAAACAAAACAAAAAAACACCTGGAATTAGGTTTGCGGTGTTGGACAGTTAAGTAATAAATGAGGGCTGACTGATCATGTTTTATCTGGCCAAGATCAAACGTGCCAAATACTGAAGCAAATCAACAATTTCTCTCAACTGCAACTAAAGGTCTTCACTAGCTCATAGGTCCATCTGACAGTAAATGTAAGATTGGAGCTGCTTGCTTCTCAGCCCTGGAGCAGTCAGGGCTCTTGATCTCAGTCCAAAATATTGGGGGGGTGGGGGGGAGCTCTTTCATTGAGAAAGCACTCCACTGGAGAGATGACCTGCACTCTCATCTTTGGATTATGCCTAGCTTCCTTTACTGATATAGTAGGTAACTTATGCCCTTGTCCCAGCCCAGATAATGTCGGAGGGAAACTGTCAAATTGCCAATGGCCCAAAATATAGACAGTAACAATTTTCTTTGCTTTATCTTAATGTTTATTCAAGGTGCAGAGTATTTCTACCCTGAAACAGCCATCCAGGAAATAAATGAACACATACATATCATAGAATCATAGAATCATAGAATCATAGAATCATTGAGTTGGAAGAGACCACAAGGGCCATCCAGTCCAACCCCCTGCCATGCAGGACCTCCAAATCAAAGCATCCCCGACAGATGGCCAAAGGTTGCAAGGTTGCAGGACCACCACCAAGACCAATGAATTTATTGTGGGGAAGAAAAAAAATCTATGGGGCTTTCTAGATTGGCAGGAAAGTGTGACATGAAGTTGCCTTTTCCTTAATGCTTAGCAGCTGCACCACAGCCTTTAGATGGAGCTGCGCTGTTCCGCAGTTTTTAAAAAAGAAGCTGGGAAAACCAGCACCTTTTTAAAGGCGCTTCTTCTCTCCTAAAACGCAAAAAAAGCGTTTTCATGGCACACTTTCCCTTTTTCTCATCTAAAGGCTAGAGTTTCATGCAGCCATGAACACACTTCTTTTTGCCAATCTAGAAAGCCCCTCAGTGATCTTGTGGAGTTTCTCCCTGATTTCCCTTTCCTTGTTTGGAATACTGTCCTGTAGCTACTTTGCCCCTCACAGGCTAAACAGCAAAAGCAAGAGAGAATAGCAGGAGTGAATTCCCTCCAAGTGAGAAGTATGTGAACATGGATTGCTCAACCTACTCTTTGCTACTCTTATAGCCCCTGCTGTTTGCCTGAGATACTCTCTGTAGCCAATCTCTGAGGACTGACTACAGGGCATTCCACCTCCAGCAGATAAGTGGTGGCTGTACCTGTAACAGAGTACCCAGCAAGCATCTACAGCATATATAATAGTTGGTGCCACAAGTACATGTAAAGAGCATGAAGCACAGCTGCAGTGCCATGAACCTCTCTTTAATGAGGGACTTCCGTGATGGACTGACATTGCTACAAATCTGACATTACTTCAATTATTTGTGGCTGTTACTGTTGAAATACAATCATTCTTTAGAGATGCTGGATTGTTTTTGACAGTAATTGGTCAAGTTGGTTTTTGTTGTTGTCACTAGTCATATTCCAATCCTATCTGAAGTTAATTCGCAGGAGCTTCTACGCTAGCTCAAAAGCAGCTGAAATAAATGTTTACAATTGCCCCCAAACAGAAGACAGATTAATGAAATGCTAGATAAACAGTAATAAAGATCTCTAAGGTGGAAAGGCATTAAAGTTGTTGGCAACCAGGAACAGTTTCTAGAGATATGAATAATGGAATCAGTACACCAAAACTTTATTTAATCCATTTCTACCTTCATGACAACACATCACTCCATTTTTCTACCTTCAGGACAACACATCAATTCACTAGGACTTCAACTAGAATTCTCCCACTACATCCCCCCCCTAACTGAACTTCTGCCAGTATTTGTACTGGCTTGCTACAACATAATTTTGAATTACCTCTTGGATTCTGTTAATACGGGAATGTTCCATTATTTATTTACTGAACTTTTATCTCTCCTTTTTGTTAAGCCAATGTGGCAGTCATCTGTGCCCCACTAACCAGATCAAGAGGTGCTTAACTTCAAAGGCAAAACAGCATCGTGTGTCCTCACACCATTCCATGTCTTTGCTTTATGTTCTTACTAATGTCTGAGCTGCAAAAGTACCTTCAAGGATGGCAGTTAAGAGGCCCAAGATCCCCATAATTTAGAAAAAAGTCTCCATCTGTTAAAACAAAATTTCCTTGGATACCTGAGCTCTTCCATGCCCACTCATGTTATTAAGTATCCCGTCTAAACAATGCCTACATTTTCATCATTTTCACCATATGGCTCTTCACCATTGTGTTCCAACTCCCTTTTCTTCTCTTCTGTCAGATCTCCCTGGGCCTGTAAGAAACACATGCATACAATTTTTGGGAGAGTAACAGCCAACATGGTATAATGGTTTGAGCACTGAATAATGGCTATGCAGACCAGGGTTCAAATTCTTGCTCAGCCACGGAAACCATTGTGTACCCTTGGGTCAATCACACTTTCTTGCATCATATGAAGACAAAGATAAACACTGTCTGAACAAATCCTAAGTTTTGCCTTAGGATTGCCACAAGAGAGAAATGACTTGAAAGGCACATAACAAACACTCACAAAAAGCCACTTGTAGTTTATAGCTGCTTTTAGAAATATCCCTTCATAATACCAAAATACAGGAGAGAATTAATTTTAAAAAATATTAAGATTCTTTGGGAAGGAAAGGATTTTTCTCTTCTTGGCCAGCATGCTAGTTGTATGTTCCCTCGACCTAGCAGCTGTATTTTTTTTCAGTCACTGCACAATAGATGTATTCAGTTTATTGGCTGTGAAAGAATTCCACATGTGTAACTGTTTCACAGACAGTAGCCATCATGGATCAAAAAGCAGCATCCTGATCCATAACTTTCTTGACTGTCTCTTTGCTGTTGTACAAGAGAAGAGTGCTTCAGTGCAATTTGGGATATGCAGTTGGATACACTACTAAAATCCACTATAAGAACAGTGTAGTCCAACCACTACATAGCTCTGCAGGTAGTAATTTATGATATAGCCCCTTATCATGGAATATGACTTTGACTATTCCTTAGCTATACAAGATGCTGGCAGCTGTAGCTGTTTTATTCCTTGCCCTCTATTTCCTATCTTCTGGAACATTTTTTTTCTCTGTTAAGAGCCACATACCTGTGCAGGATGGGTTCACAAGCAATAGGGCCAGAATCAAAATTGAGTGGAACACCCTCTTTGCCACCCCACTTTTTTTCTAGCAACCCATGGGTCTGCTAGTAGAGAAAGAGACAAGGTACTGTTGCTGGAGGTCTCAACTGATTGCTTGTAGAGGGCTTCTGGCATTATGTTGAGGGCCACATACAACCTTCATTTTGTGGCTGTGTTATGTACAGGTTGTGTTTCTATCGTAGTTATAACTTCCTGCCTAAATAACTTATCATTTTATCCTCATAAAAAACCTGAGAAGCAGATAAGAATTTGAAGGGGAGAAAAGTAAAAAAGGGGCCAGATGGCCTAAATGCGGTACAGGAAACTCAGACAGAGGAAACATTGTAAGTTCCTAGTGGTTTCAAGAACACTGGAATTAGATAAAAAGAAGTGTAACATTCATAGTCTGAAAATAGTGCTTGCTCCTTATTTGTGAGTTTGTATGTATGTCTGGCCTTTTGTTGCTCAATGCATGCTTCTGTCAGAATTCTATACAGAGTTGGTTTAATTATTAGTTTGGAGTGAAACCCTGGGCTACCAAGTCAAAGTGCACCCAGCACTGTGTTCTTCAATAGAGTTCAAACTATTATTAGATTCCATTCATTAACCTTTAAAGGTAAAAAAAAATCCCCTTTAAATGAAATATGGGTTATTACCTCTTCCTCTCCCTCTTCCTGGTACTGCTCATCAACATTGTCTTCTTGCTGATCAGGATTACCTACCATCTGCAGACAAAACAAACACAGTCAATGAAAAATAATTACAGTTGTCCCTTCTTATCTGTCGGAGATCAGTTCCACCCCCCATGGATAACAAAATCCACGAGATATCAAGTCCTGTTCTTTCCTATGGCCATCCAGTCAAGTGTACATTGCCCCATGTTGCCTGAAGAAAAAGTGCTTTTTATGTTGTTATGTTATGTTAACATACCTATATTGTTTGCTTTGTTTTAATCTTCTTTAATTTAATTCTATTTTAAGGGGTGGGAGGTTGGGATTGGGATGGAAAATTTTTACTGTACTGTTTTTTAATTCTGTTGTACCCTGCCTCAATTGCTTAGTCAGAGAGGTAGGCTATAAATAAACATTATTATTATTATTATTATTATTATTATTATTATTATTATTATATGCATCCATTTAAAATAATGGGGTTTGCCGTCCTTGGATGCTCAAATCCACAGAGGTCAAGTTAAAAAAAAAAGCCCATTGTATTCTTTTAAAATAAATTCTGCAACCAGACCTAACAAACTTTTGAATAGCAATGCCTCAGGTTTCAAGATCCATTATTTCCGTGACCTATTATAGGTACACCATATCATTTAGCTGTGGTTAAAAGATTGGAAATCCATTAAAATCAAACTTTCATATGGTATCATATATTATCCGTAATGTTAATAAGGTCAATTGTATGCTCATTATTTTCACATATTCCAGGAAAAAAGCAAGGCACATAGTAATAGTAATTTACGCTGAACCAATTACTAGACAGAAACGTACAAATGCTGTGATGAAATTATGTAAAAGGAGGTGCAAATAACAAAGAAAGACATTATAAATCTAGTAAATTATCTAGCACTGCCTGTTTTAAAATTAAGAGTATCACCTCTTCTTTATCACATGGGGAAAATCCTGTATGTATGAATATAACTTTGTAAAGAAATGGATGGTATTACTACTTACTTGGAATAAGATATAAAATGACGCTCACTCTCACTCTATCTCCCTTTTCACCTTACTGTAAAGGTCAGGTAGTCTAGAAATACAATGACTTATTCAATATTTGTTGCTTACACTTTTTTTTTGTTTCTCTCTTAATCTATATGTTTATAATGAATCTGTCCTGGTGACAAGATCAAACTAACATTGAAAGTTTAGACATTATAGTTTTTTAAATGCCTTAGGAGAAGCACTATGTGTTTTGTGTAAGTTAAATGAGATTTGAAGCTAAATCCAATAGGACATTCTAGCCAGAATTCACCCAAAGAATCAATTGGGTCCCATTGATTCAAGAAGTTCTACTGTAGTGGAGACTAGCAATTACATTGAGCTTCTCATGTTATTTTGTGCAAGATTTTTTTTTAAATATTACATAGGATTTCAGGACAGTTCTCTTCACCTTCCTTTCCTAACATGATCTTCTCTCTTCACCACACATACATATGGTAGTTATGAGGAAAAAAGTAAATCTTAATTTTTTTTCAAATACAAAAACAAATAGTTTCAGAGGTCAAATGAAGCTATCAAACAAATAGTTTCAGAGGTTTTCTCCCCAATGGGCAAGACCACAAGAGTTTCTACACATTTTTCAATGATTTTTCATATTTCAGGTCTTTTTTTTTCTGGAAAAAAAATGTTGCACAAAAAAGGGAGACAGAGGGAGATGGTGGCGGTGGTGGGGAGAGAAACTGCCAGCATTTTACACAGAAGGCAGTATACTCTGCAGGAAATACACTACTTTCTGGGCATTTTTTCCCCCCTTTTTAGTCCAAATGTATTTATTGCAAGATGTCCCAAGAAGCAAAAAGATATCATGGGACAGGAGCTTTAATCTTTTAATCTCACTCTTCATTCAGTGAGGAATCTTATGAAGAGACACTCTTTCTTGCTGAGGAAAGGGAAAAGCAACATTTACATTGCATTATTGTCAAAATTATATTACATAAAAATATTTACTTAACGGTTTCTAAAAACCCAGTGCATGCAGTGTTTGAGTCACCGTATCACCACTGATGTTGTATGTGGATGGGCAGATGAATGAAACACAGCAGATAAAGAAAAAAAAATGTGTGTACAGTACTACACCATGATTCTTTTTCTGTGCTGCATTTTAGGTCTTGCACTATATTCTTAATCTAAATGTACAGAGGATGTGGACAGATAGAAAATATTTTCAGCTCATGGATAACAGACTATGTGAGAACCATATGTATTTTGTATTGAGTTGTATTGTAGAATACAAATAAACAAAGTGTGGCAAAGCACAGATGCACTAACTTTAGGATCAATTTTAAAACTTATCCACATTAAACTGGAAGGAAAGAGAATAGCATGTGTGGCAAAGAAAATAAAGCAAAGGGAAAGCCACCTTTTTTCTAGCAAGAGCCCATGTGTTCTATGTTTGGATCTAAATGGCCTTGCAATGTAAAACACTGGGGGTGATATTCTGTGAAAATTCAATTTGTAGCAGTTGTCTCACAGGTAAAAGACATGACTTGAATTTACAGTCATCTTTTGACTCAGAGACATCATTTTCTATTATACTCACCACTAAATGCTCGTCCATTTCAGGGTTCTCCTGTTTCTGGTTATTTGGTTTTAGCTGCTTATTCTCATCAGGTAGATTCTCCTCTCTCTCCTGCTCTGCTTCTTCAAACTCATCCTCTCCCTGATTGTTGGGATCATCAGCTGGGTTGACATCATCCCCAGCTGTCTTCTAAATTACAAATGAATAAATAACAAAGACCAGAGCCAACATCATGATAGCCCATCATAAAATAACAGAACTGGCAAGCAGAAAAGGAGTTCTTTGATTTCCTCTGAATACCTCCTTAGAGCTGGGTCTTTGTCATGCATCTGAAGATAGGTAATAATGAATAGTTGGGAAACTTGTGGTCCTTCAAATGTTGTCAGACTGCAGCTGCTATTAGACCGACCTAACATAACTAATGGTGAGGATACTGGGAACTGCAACCTAGCAGAATCTGGAAGGCATGGGTTTTTAATAATGGGGCCATACTGGCCTCTCTAAATGCCAAAACTAAAAAAGGCGATTGATCACTTTCCTGATATAGACCTGTAGGATTGCTAAAGCCATTAGAGGAGGCATTGCCAGTTGTCTGCAGCCTACCAGCATCTCCATGATGCTCCTCTGATTTTAGAATGCCTTCCCTGCAGGTATTTGAAAACAGATTCCTACCAAATATCACCGAGGCACTAATTAGGCTGTGCTTTGAGCATCTTCACAGACCCAAGTTTTCATCCCCAGATTTTCTGACTGACTATGGTGCCCAGTTTGAGAAAATGCCTGAATCTCTGATTTTAAATGTCTCAAATGTTTCCACTGTGTCTTATTTATTGCTTTGTATTTGAATGTGCTTTTAATGGCTTTTATTTATTTATTTTGTACTTTACTTCAAGGTATCATAGTTAGACACGGTAAATGGTTTAAAAAAACCCTTTAACAACAACTCCCAAGATGTTCCGGATGGACTGGTTTGGAATCCTAGTTGAGTGAATTGGTCCCAATAAAAATAGCTACAGAAGGCATTTTGAGAAAACCAAGGAAGTGCCACCACTATCAGTCCCAGGAAAATGTCAGGGTCTGACTCCAAGCCTGACTAGGTCTTACTCTACTGCAATGAAAAGCACCTTCAACGATATGCCAAGTATTTTAAACTACAACTCCCATATGTCTCTGCCAGCATGGGGAATAAGTAATGATTATGACAACTGTAATCCAAACTGTCTCTCTCCCACCTTGATCCATGGGAGAGGCCAGTAAGAAATAAAGAAGAAGAAGAAGGAAGAAGAAGAAGATCATCATCATCATCATCATCCCTGGTGGCACAGTGGTGAAATGTACATGCTATTGCTATTGCTATCACTATCATCATCATCATCATCATACCAGAACAAGAGTATAGTCCAGTCAATGTCGATCATAAAGCTGTCAAAGAGCATATGGCAGTACTACCTACCGGTTCTTCATTCTGCTCACTCATTGCTCGGTGGTCCAGTTCCCGATCATGTTGTTCATTTGCATTATTTTGGTCTTCTTCCTCTGGTTCATCTAGATGCTGGTTCTGTCGCTCATAGTCTGGTCAAAGGTAATTTTAATATATTTGTAAAATACCCAGAGAACTTTCGTTATTGGGAATCTAAAAATCTAAGACAGTATATACAAACATAAAAATCTTTTCTTCATCCAGCCCTTCTTACATTTAGAGAGACCATTACAAGTTGAGGATCACATGAACAGGAACCATATGCATGGGCTCTCATAAATGGAGTCAAAAGTAAAATCTAGGACTTATAAGTAAAACTGAGGCTATTACATGTACACAACAAAATGAATGGATGAATCACATTGGCTGGCTGGCTAATAATCATCATGTCTCTGTACAAGTTAAGCTCTGTTCAGATATAGGATCTATCAACTAAAATGTTTTATAATCCTTAAACTTCATTTTAAAAATGAGCGGGGGATATTTTATTACCCAACAGAAATTTTAATGTATTGATGGCTAATGTATTGACAGCTAGGATTACAGATAAAATATAATGTAAACTACTTGCATTTCCTGACTTCACTGAGAATTGTGGGGTCCCCCTAACTAGGACCAACCTGTGATAACCAGTGAATGTAACTTCTGTATTAGAGCACTGTCATTTGTTGAAAAATATCATGGGGCATTTTTGGCCTAAATCCATCACATCAACCAGGACAGAAAGGTCCTATGGTTTCCACTATGGTGAAAATTAGATTTGTTATACTTTTTCTTGTTTTGATCCTGGCTGGATTTGGTTTTATTTTCTGCAAAGAAAAAAATGTACATGGGAAAGTTATAGGTAACTGTAACTTAGGTGGCAAGGTTGCAAAATGCCTAAACTGTAGACCTATTCTGGTGCAGACTCTGCACTTTTGTCATAAAATTTGGAAGATACCACAAGGGCCATCCAGTCCAACCCCCTGCCATGAAGAAATCACAATAAAAGCATCCCTGACAGATGGCCATCCAGCCTCTGTTTGGAGACCTCCAAAGAGGGAGAGTCAACCACTCTCCAAGGGAGTGTGTTTCACTGTTGTAGAGCTCTTACTCTCAGGAAGTTGTTCCTAAAGTTTAGGTGAAGTCTCTTTTCTTGGACCTTGCATCCATTGTTTTGTGTTCTAGTCTCTGGAGCAGTAGAAAACAAGCTTGCTCCATCCTCAATATGACACCACTTCAAATGCTTAAACAAGTCTTTCCTAAGTCTTTCCTCATAAGGCATGGTTTCCAGATCCTTCACCATTTTGGCAGCCCTCCTTTGGACATGCTCCAACTTGTCAGCATCCTTTCTCATGTATTTATTTATGATTGGAGTTATAGCTTACCTTTCTTGCATCAGGAGCCCAATAATTTTAAAACAAATTCATGCTAAAATGTTCCAACTTGGTCCATGAGGACTGCTAAATATTTTCAATTAGACAAAAAAGTTGAAAAGATCACTCACTTTCTTCATCTTCTTCTTGGGCACCTTGTTCTTCTCCTTGCACAATATCCTGATCCAGGTTGTCATAATGGGACTGTTGGCTGAAAAGGTTGCATGAATAAGTTAATTCAGATTCACACAGTCACTGTTTTTATATAAGGGTGGGCAAACTGTGGCACATAAACACATGAAGCTTCCAAGGGACTTCTCTTAGCTCCTCCCCAGCCTCCATACTGTGGCAGAAACCCTATATTGGATGGGAGAGAGCGTTATTTGTAAATAAGGCATTATAAATGCCACTTTAGAATTGTTTGCTACTAAGACATAATATTGTTCAGATTATTATTTTCATTTATCTTTGGCCTTGCCCAAGCAACTGAGAGGAATCACAAGATGCTCCCCACAAAGCTAACATATCCACAATGTGAACTCAATCTGGTTGCATCCTGTCATGGAAATGGCATAAAAAATAAATAGTCAGGCAATTATAGATGTTTCTAAATCTGTAACGTTAAACTATCCAGAAGTTCATTTTACAGACAACCTCAGTCGGTGTTTAAATTGTTCTTCATCTTGCTCTGCCTGCCTTCGTAGTGTCAGCTCTTTTTCTTGAAGCTGCTGCTGCCTTAGCAACTGCTCCTGGAGTCTCCCCTGATGCAGGGACTCCTGACGTTGTCTGAGGCGAATGGCTTCTTCTGCTCTTTGAGCGGCCAACTTCTGCTGCTCCAGCTGTTCTTCATAGGCTGACTTGTACCTTGTTACAGTTTTTGCAGTTGGAGGTTCCTGAGGGAAGACAGAGAGTATTTCTTAAGTTGAATAAGAACTATGGGGAGGACAGCTGGGATAGTGGGAGAGGAAATTAACTCGTCTTCCTGAGGATTTTGTGACAATCTATGCAATACATATTTGCTAAAGCCTGGAAATGGAGAAAAGAAGATAATAAGTGACCGTATAGTTCAGCAAACCATATATCTGTTTATGCTCTTTTCTTGTGTTACTGTTTGAAGGATGAGCCAGATGTTTGATCATTTGCATGTTTTCAAAAGGAGAACTTCACTGTTTCCTCTCCTCAAAAAAAAAAAAAAAAGATTCCAATTTCATCATCTGAAGCTCTTATTTTATTCCATTTTATAAAACTTGAATATCACCTTTCTCCCAAAACTCAAGAGGGATAATCATAAAATCAAACAAAATCAAGTACCTTTGCAACACAAAACAGATGAAAACATACGAGAAATTTGTAATACAATTGAAACAAAGGAATAAATGCAATAAATGACCATATACAGGCTTCTTTCCCAATTAAACTTGAATACAAAAGAAAGTTCTTTGTCTAATGGTGGAAGGAAACATGGGGGAGATGAGCCAGCCTAGTCTCCGTTTATAGGAAGTTGCTTTCTTCATTTGGAGACTGAAATTATGGTACCAGGCCTGAAATTAGGCCAGGAATCATACAGTGAAGATTTTCACACTTACCTGAATCAGTTGTAAATCATCCTCCCAAACGTCCTGCAAACGTCCTCCAAAGGTTGCTGAAAGAGCAAAAAAGCTTGTGTGTCTGAAACCAGGAAGTGCTGTTGAATCGTCATGGAAAGGGATTTGCCAGAAGCAATTGTAAATCATTCAGAGAAAAGCAGGGAAGTAGGCTTTTTTTCTTCTTTCCCTTCTTGATGCTGAGTCAGCATTTATAGGAGTCTGCCTGCTTCCCTGCTTTTCTCTGAATGATTTACAATCGCTTCTGCCAAATCTGTTTCCATGACGATTCAAGAGCACTTCCTGGTTTCAGACACAGAGGCTTTTTTGCTCTTTCAGCCACCTTTGGAGGATGTTTGCAGGATGTTTGGAGGATGATTTACAACTGACTCAGGTAAGTGTGAAAATCTTCAGTGTTAGAAGCACCAATCCTCATTTTTTCCTCCACTTGCTCAGAAATGCAAACAGGACCAGCCAGGTATGGCACCCCATGTAAAACAATCAGTAAGTAACAGATCAAGAGCACAATGGCTCCTTTCCTTTCCTATTCTTGGAAAACTTCAAGTGGTGCAATACTGGATGATGATCTGAGGAAGGCCTGACTTGAAATCCAGTTGAGCCTGGATTTACTAGGTGATCTTGGATTGGTCACAGTCTTTCTGACTACACAAACCTATAGGGTTGTCATGAGAAGATTTGCACTGACTTGAGTTTGTCAGAATAGTGAGGACAGGGTATGCATGTGGAAGGGAACTGAAGAGCTAAAAAGTAAGGGTGGAAGCCACCACACAGTTTTTCCTTCATTCCCTCACTAACAGCATTCCAAAAAGGTAAAGAAATGAAGGAAACACTAAAGGAAAAAGGGAAATGACAACAAGTGGACACAAGATCAAGCTGGATGATTGATCTCCCCTCCCTCCCTCCAATCTATCTCCCTTCTTTTCCCCTACCCCTGCAACTGAATGTCACTGGTGGCATTTGGGGGGAAATCAGGAGGCTGCAGCCAAGTAAGTCCAAACAGATAGACAAGGTGAAAAAAATCATGTAAAAATCAAGTAGCAGCTAAACTTTTGGCTGCAAGACATGAGTTCTAATGAAGATTAAAACAAGATGACTTTGTCAGTTGGATAAACAAAAACACAGATATAGGTGGAAACCAAAGAAACAAGTACAGTTTGTTACCCCTGAGACATGACCCAGAAGGCAAAGCCATCTCTCTCAGATTCTATTTACAGCTCAACATAAAACAAGGCCCAAATGCACTGTACTTCAAAGTCCTCAGCTCCTCAGGGCATGCCACTTTTAGAATTATAGAACAGTCAGTCAAAATATTAGGGCATATCTGGATGGAGACAACAGAGCATGAAGGGAAATGAAAAATAATGTTTTTGCTCCAATGTAGACAGAACATCTCTATGATGCATCCTTAGTTTGGGTGCATCAAATAAGTTCTTTCTTAAACAAATAATCTTTTATTTTTAACATTATTTCTATCAGTACTGACAGGTTTTAACACTGACAGGTTAAAACATAGGTTCACAGGCTATTTTACTCTCTTCTCCTCAGGGTTTATGAGAGGCACATCTCTGATGAAAATGTGGGATTTGAAATCATTTTTTTTTAAAGAGAAAAGACCAGAAGTTCACTTATCTTTTTGAAAAACACTCTTAAAAATGCCAAATGTTGCTGCTGCAAGATCTCATGCCTGCTTTAGACTACAATCAAGTCAAAATGTGGGATAAGGAAAAACAAGGGAACTGCCTTATAGTGAGTAAGTTCATTTGTCTAATATGTGTCAATATCAATAGGTTATGATCTTCCACACTATATACGTTCCCACACATATTCCATCATTGAATGAGCAGAGCCCAGCCATGAAGGTGAAGAGTTATTGCATTTGAGGAAGTAGACTCAAGTTAACAAAAGCTCATGCCACTTTCAGTTAGTCTCAAAGGTGCTACAAAATCCCTTTGCACACAGGTATTTGTCTGTTATGTAAGCTCTGCAATTCTAAAATTACTTATTATGTAGTGGGTAAGACTTACTCTCTATTTTGGAGACACATTTGGATACAACAAGAAGCCAGAACTGGTTTGTGAATAGCATGGTGGTGCATACTGCTCCATCACTTCCATTTGGCTTCCCCATCATAAGGATTATCAAAACTAATAAGGAAGTAAATGTTTCCCATTATGCCTCACCCTGAACTCTTGACTTATCACTGAATGGGAAACCAACTACAGATCTTCATTTGTTAGAGGAGCAATAAACTCACAATCTGAACACAAGACTTTTGCTTCTTCAGTATTTCCATTAAAAGGAGAGCCAGAAATGCACACTAGCTCACTGCTTGTGAATAACAACACCCAAACATAGCTAGGTGAGCTCAGTATGCTTAATGCTGCATACTAATATGTTTAGTGCTGCAGTTTCACTGAGCAAAGCAGAATTTAATTCCAAGTAAACATGCAAACATAGGATTGTGTTTTTATTTATGTCAGAACTTTTTCCAAACTATTGTTTTTTTAACCTTGGAAATGTTAATGTTTTTGACCTACACACACACACAAACACACAGAGGGAGTTATTTTTATATAAGAGTTTTCTCTCTATTCCTACATGTGTCTGTGTTATATAAGAGGAGTGTGTGTGTCTCTGTGTGTGTGTAGTTAAATCCTGCTTTATTTGGTGAGTCTGCATATGTATGTGTGTCTATCTCTATATGGAAAGTTATTTTTTGAAAGTTAACTCCTAGAATCCCCTAGATTGAAAGAGAGAGACAGTTAAGCAAAATCAATAAAAAGAAAAACAGACCACCTCTGAATGACTGTGTTCCCGTAGAATGTTGGTCTCTTCTTCAGTCCGATCTTTCTCTTTCCAGTTATGATCCTCAGGGGTTTGGTCTAGATCCTCTGTTAAGCGTTCAGGTTGTCCTGCTTGCTCCATTTCCTCCTCCTCAAGTTCCTTTTTGTGCTCCTCTGCAACCTGCTCCACATGTTGCTCCTCATCCTCTCCAGCTTCTTGCTTCTCCTGGATGTTTAACTCCCGCAGTGCATGACCCTCAATCTCTTTTCTGCCCAGATGCAACAATCCACCTTTCTCTTCTCTTCCTTCTGAGTGAACTCCTCTGTTGGTTTCTTCTCCTCCTAGTGGCTGATTGTCATTCAGTGTAATCTGAAGCCATAGAGAAGATTCTGTCTAGGTAGTTTGTCTGCTTCTTGGATAAAAACTATGTCAAAGCGCCCTACAACATGGGATTTAGCACCTCTTAAATTTTCATCAGGTTTTCTGAGGTGACCCAGAGCAAGCACATATACTATGTGGAGGAATATGAGTACAAAGTAAACTCAGGGACAGAATAACAGCATTCTTACATGGTCAGTTTTCTGTGATGTCAGTCTTAAATACGACAAATCATCAATAAGCTAGTATGGATAAGTTAAACAATTAAATTATGTCTAAATAAAAAGTAACTCTCAGTCCTACTTATTAACAGAAGCAATCACTATCTTAGAAGGGTTAAAAAAACAAATGATTCAACATACACACAGAAGACAGTCATCACTGGATCTATGGCATACAAAAGTTAAATGGAACATTTATGCAAGACTGGAGAAGCTTTTGCCTGCCAGACATTTTGGGGTTCAGCCACCAGAGGTCCCAGTCAGCATGGCAATAGTAAGGGACTAAGAGTTATGGCCCAAAACATAGAGGCTCAAATGTTCCTTGCTTTATAGAACCCAGCTTGAGTTTGAATTTCCTTCTGGCTTGTTACTAGTGGAACAAAACACTGATCCTTCAAATGGCCATTTTCTCCATAACACCACTATTTAGTGGTCCCCAGCTTTTGCACTCCCCCCTCCCCGCCCATTCTAAAACAACCCATAAATGCTTCTTATACCAATGCTTAGCTGCTATAAGTAGCCAAAATATGTTGATATTTTGGGTTCTTTTTAAAAAAACCTTTGGCTACATCAACCCTATAATCTAGTGCCCTGTTGGGCTTCTCTAAAACTGAATTTACCCTTGGGCTGAAGAAGGTGCCCCACACTTTTCTTAAAATGTGAGCAGTCATCTAAAGGTGAATTTGCACATGTTTGCTCTGCCAAGGTCCATGTTCAAAAGCCAAAAGATAGAGCTTTCCTATCACATATAATGACCCTGAAGGACCATGGAGGCAGTTCAGACATTCATTTACAAATCAAAGTGGCAAAGTCACCAAGCATCAGGACATCAACCGCAGACATCCATGTGTGAAATCAGCTCTAGGAGAAATCATCTTATTTCAATTTGGAAATGCTCCAATTAGAATTGAGCTGTCTGGGCAAATCATTCATGATTGAACTGCTTGTAGTTTCTGCTTTGCAGCCATTATCCCACATCAGCAATATTTAGGGACTCTCTTCTCCCAGCCCATAGGCAGCATTTATTGCATAGAGCTAGTTTTTAAAGATCCATGGCAGTCTGTAGTTGTCTTTCTGTCTTCCTTTGTTTTTATTAATTTTTTTAAGAAAAAGAATTAGGAAAAAAATACTGTCTACAATTTTAAAAAATGGAACACACCCTGGGGTTTGCTTTATGCAAACATGATGGGAGATCTAGGGTTTTTAAAGCTGCTTTCTCTTGCTTAAGCTGGCATAATGTGACATTTGCAAAGAGCAAATATTTTCAATGGTTTATTAATTATAAGCACTCGCAAAGGACTAGCTGCTGAATACACATGGCCCTCCATACAGTAAGCAAACGACATTAGCATTTCCTTCCACACTAATTCCAGGCCAACCAAGCCTACACTAAAATAAAAACTTGTACTGGGGACTGCTGGCTTGGCCTGCTCTTTGGTAACAGCTGCTTTTTCTGCTGCAATTAAGCAGGCTTCCAATTGAAAAGCATCTCTTCAATACCCCAATTGTTCAAAAATGGGGAAGAATATCCAGGCACCAGGAACTGGTGCCCAAGCCAAGTCCTAGGCAGTTGGCAGATTCCACATCAGTTAGACAGTGTATCCTTTCTATGACCTGTCCTGTATTGGGCCTCCTGAAAGAAAAGAAATAGGTTTTGAAAGCCTTCTTGGAGGTGTCCATAGACTCTGCAAATCCTTTCTGAGGGAGGCCAGAATGGCTCCTTCCTTGTAGCCCTTCTTTTGACAGTAATAACAGGATTTAAGGTGGTGGTGAAACCTCGACAGACTTTTTAAATGGGACGTTTCTAAACAAAGGTTTCTTAGGAGAGTTCTGTACTGTTTTTATTGTTTTAACTGTATGTTTAAATTGCTTTAATTCCATTTTAAATGCTGACCTTTTGTATTGTTTTTAAATCTGTAAGTCACTTTGAGCCCTATGCAGAATGACTTAGGAAGCAGGGTATATTTAGCCTAGAGAAGAGAAGGTTAAGAGATGACATGACAGCCTTGTTTCAATAATTGAAGGGATGTTGTATTGAGGATTGAGCAAGCTTCTTTTCTGCAGCTCTAGAGATGGGGACATGGAACAATAGATGCAAACTACAGGAAAAGAGATTCCAACTCAATGTTAGGATGAGCTTCCTTAACATAAGAGCTGTTCAGCAGTGCAACATACTCCCTCAGAGTGTGGCAAAACCCTTCTTTGAAGGTTTTTAAACAGAGGCTGGATGGCTATTTGTAAGGGGTGCTTTGATTCTGTGTTCCTGCAGGGCAGGGGATTGGACTTGAGGTCTCTTCCAACTCTATCATTCTATGATTCTATGGCCTGGTACAGATGGCCCTAAAGGGCCATCCCTGGGGCGAACATAGGGCTGAGGAGCGTGCAGCATCCACATGCTCCCCAGCCCTAGGGTGTATGGACACCACCATTTTTAAATCGTGCCGTCCATACACGTGCACATCAATGATGTCACAGCGCACACCATGTCCAGACAGACTGGTGCGTGCCTGACGTCATTGCACTGCTTGAGGGTGCCTAGGGCGTACTTTCAGCGGTGCAGAAAGGAGATCCAATACAGAGCTCCTTTCCAGCGAGTGCTTCATTGCCATGGCAACCAGACTGCCAGGAGAATGAAGGCAGGGAAAAAGGGGCCAGGAGGCCCCTTTTTCCCTTGGCTCTACTGGTTGGGCTGTCCTTGGGGCATGAAGCCCCAAGGACAGTCCTTTCAAGGCCACGGAGAAGGGACATTTTGCCCCTTTTCCATGGCCTGGAAAAGCGGTAGATTGGGGCCTCAGGGGATGCTGGTGAGGCTGCCCTGGCCCCAGTCTGAACCTTAAAGGGGTGCCCCTGATTCTATGAGCTCCAGTTTTTGAGAAAAGGCAGTTTATAAAAACAAAACCATCACTAGAGGCCTAGATAGATTATGTGGCTTGAACTGCCTGGGGACAGCTTCTACTGATCTACAGTTATGGTCTGCACTCAAGATACAGTTCCAAATACAGTTCACTCTTCAAAACAGCCATGGTTTAGATATGTCCATTTGCTTGGGTTTTTAAGTTGTTCAACATCCCCATTTCTATGCTGCAGACTACTGACTATAACTATGGTCTGTCATTTCAGACACACCACCAAACCACATTTAGCACAAATCATGGTCACTGAACAACAAATTTATATTATAATAGTCAGAATGATGACAAACCACAAGATGTCAATTCTGACTTCACCATTATCCAGAATGAATAGTTTCCTTAACTATGGTTTAACATAATGTTTTGCCATCCCCACCCCCAATTTCTCTTTGTGTCCTACTTATGATGATAGCTGATCCAGTTGACAAGCTTCAGGTAAGGATTACTTGAAATCATGTGATTTTTTTTTCACACTCAAAACATAATGTATAAATGTTAATGATTATGATGAAGATCAAAAACAGCTCTGTCAGTCAGCTTTTATTACCTGCTTTTCAGCAACATCTGTGTCACGTGTTTTGGAATCACTTAGCAGGGAAGGTGCTGGTGTTACTAGCTGAACATGTGGCTGGTTAAAACTTTCTGGCTTCTGGAAACTAGGCATCTTTTTCAGGGTGTCCTTCAACTGTCTGTATTCCTCCACCTGGGACTAGAATTGAAATGCAACCATTAGATAGCACTGTCAGATGAACTGCTTCTTGTTAAAAACTGCAGGGAAACTGGCAGCTCAGAGTCAAAATTGGTATTTTAAGTTAAACATGCTCATCAGATAAAAAAAGAAGTCCATCTGCTGGAACAACATGTTTCTATGCACCAGAGTGTACCAATTTAATACTTTACAGCAGGCATGCAAAGCAGAAAATCCCTACAGCCCAGAAAGTGGGATTAGTTTTTTTTAAATGACACAAAAAGGGGAACAAACTGTCAAAAATGAAATATTACACTTCTTTTCAATCTTTCAAAATGAAGAAATTCACAAACAGAAAGTTTTATGGAGTGAAGACATCACTACCACCGCCCCTGAGAAAAGCATAAAGATTAATTTCACGCACTTGCTCAAACACTTGTAAGAAAAACAGCTTCTCATTCTCAATAAAGCTGCTTATATATGGGAATCTAAGATGAGTCTTGCTTGATCAATCTAGGGGTCTGTTTACTCCAGCAACCTGCTTGCCACTATGGCCAAGGGGTTGTCAACAAGAAGTCTATTTAAAAAAAACCCTACTATTTACTATAAATAATTCAGGAAAAAGGCAAAGGGTGGTGGCATAGGTGGCTCAATAACAGTCTTGATGCAGCATACCTACTGGGTCACAATTGGTGATATGAAGGCTTAGGAAAACAGTGTCTCACCACCACCCCAGGGGCAAGGATCCCTCCCTCCAATTTCTCCATTTTCCCCCACAGGCCTTTATACTTTCTGTTACAAAACCAGTATGTGGAAGATCTTCAGAGTTACTCTTACCTTCCAGTCTAAAAGCAGTAGCCTAAATCTAACTGCTATTCCCAATTAGAGGAGAACTGCTGAATCAATGGAGTTGCAATAATTGATAGTTTATCATGCAAACAAATGATTCATTCAGTTGGAATTCTTAAAAGGATTTAGGCTAGTATTTATGACACCTACAGTTACTGCTACAGGCTACACCCACTGTAGCTCCATTCACACAATTCTTCCCACTCAAGAAAAGTAGCAGATACTGCATGAATGGAACAGAATGTAGGAATGTTAGAGAAATCCATCAGGAACCTTTGATTTATCATCCTTTGGTTTACCAGAGTAAGTTCCATGATGGTACAATGAGAAAGCAAGTCTGTTTTCCATGCAACCCTGCCCTTAAAAAAAGAAAAGTAACACCTGTGCACTCTGAATTGCAGTGAGATGTAGTACTACTTAGAACAATTTAATAGTGGTGTGAATGTGTGTATGGTGAAAGTTAAAAAAAATACTAGAGAAGTACAAGCAGAAAGGGACACAAAAAGGTCACTAAGGGGACATGAAAAGTAAAGTTGTACAGAAATATCTTTGTATATGTATATTTTGATATATTACTGCTCTTAAGAAGGCTTAATAAAAGACTGTGAATAACTGTGAATGTTGCAAATATGTGAAGAAATCCTGCTAGAAATGATGGAACAAATAACAGGTAATGTTCAATGCTCAATGCTGATCCATACACTTCATACCTAACCACTCCTGAAGATCTTCCACATCACCTTTGTATACTGTATTTTCTACGAGAAAAAGCTAGGACCAGGTTTGCCATTTAATGTGAATCCCCCAGAGAACTGTTTATTATTGCATGGCATAGAAATGTTCTAAATAAATACTTTTTCCTCCATTCACTAATAATTCAGTAACTTGGGGAATGCATTATAACCCTGATATAAACAAAACATCCCAGTATACCTGAACTCCACCTAAGGTACTAGTTTACCATAAAGTCTTGAAAGAAAGGGACACAAATATTTTCATCAAGTAAGAGAAAAGCCAGTGGGAAAAAGCTTCAGTTGCAGAGCAGAAGAAAAGAGTCAAGAATCAAAGGCATCACAGAGCTAGTAACAGTGCTGAATTCAAAGGGCTGACAGTTTCCAGTTGTAAGCAGGAGACAGACAATAACTTAAGGGAGTTCAGAAGTATATGGATTAGTTATTGTTCCTAACACAACACATATACTCTTGCCTTCTTCCTGTCATGTCTAGTGAAATGGTACTGCACAAAACCCTAGGAGCAGAGAACAGGGGAAGGAAAGGCAAGCCTCAGGAAACCAGATCTCTATCATCCTACTTCTCTTAAACACCTGTCTCTCACATACAAAAACTATTATCCACCTGATATACCAGTAACTACTTCCTAGTCAACAAGAAGTTTGAAAACTCTCCCTGTATCTAACATCCCCAATGGTGTGAGAGCACCACCAATACTATGCCACCTAATGCCCACATCTGGATGAGAAGAGATAGAAGAGATAAATGAAGAGCATGTACTTTAGCCATACATCAATGCACAGGAGAGGAGAATGTACTACTCTGCAGTAGACCTACAAGGCAAGTTTTTAACCCAGCCATTCTTCTCTCACTGGATGATGGTGGTGGCGGCAATTGGAAGCCTCTAAGAATGGGAATTTACATTTCAAATAACTTGTATTTTGATTGTTATTAATAATTATTTATTTAACTACCCAACCATTTCTGGTTTTGTTTTGTTTTTCAATGCCTCAGTGATTTTCCAGGGTGAGAAAACAGACCTCTGTTCACCCTTCCTCTATAAGCACAGGTCTTCTTGAGAGCACAGGTCTACTCAGAAAAAGACAGAGGTCAGACAAATTCAAGATTAGATCACTGACCCAGAAGACTGTTTGGAAGGGGAAGAGGTTCACAGGAATAATATAAATTCATAGGTCTCTTCTAGGATCTTGCACAGATAGTACTTCCCTCTACAACTGTTATGCTGGTTATGAACTTCCTATTAATTTGTTTCTACTACCTTGCAAGGCTGTTTTGAGGATCAAATGGGATAGCAATGAAACTTATTCCAAGAAGGATAACACTCAACCCAACCAATATAGTGCATTAATTACAACACAATGAGCCTGCTCCCATTTTGAAGGCATCTTCCTTTGGTACCAAAGCAAACATACTTGTAAATTTATATGTGCATGCACGCGCACACACACAGAGATAGTGGAGAGGTCTTCCTGCTAAGCACAGAGGATCTGAAACCCTGAGTTATATACATTAGGCTACAGAAGAGAACAAAACCTGCTGAAGATTTAACAGTCTTCAAAAAAGAAAAGATGCACTTTTATCCATAAATGCATTCACTCAAGCCCATAATAGAACTGTCGAGAAACAACAATAATTTAATGTGCTATAATTTTGGCTCAGTAGAAAACCTTCCAGGCATGGATTTCTCCCCACAAGAGTGCAGCCAGTTGTTAAGCAGAGATTTCCGTGCAAAAAACAGTTTACATGCACAAAAGTTGCCATGAGCAGAAAGAAAAGGGAAAGACATTTTAAAGAAGATATTAAACAAGGAGAGAAAAAACCCAAACCAAATTCATTAAAAGTGGAGGCTAATTCAAAGCCATTTTTCTGGCTGACCTGCGCAGCTTCTAGCGCGCTCTTGTGTTCTTCCAATGTCACTACAAGCTGGTCATGTTGGGAGAGTAAATTCTTATGCTGCAGCTACACAAAAGAAAACACCACATCAAATTTGGTCCCAAGTTTGTTTCATCAAGGCAAGTGCCAATCATTTTTCAAAACCAAAAAAGATATTCTTAGGGCTGTCAACCTGACTGAAGAGCTGATTCATCAGCTGCCTACTAACCAACTCGCTAAAAATATTTCCAGTCTTACCCAAATGTCAGTTAAGATGCCTTTCTGAGATGGAGTTGATGCAGATATAACTATGATTAAGAGGCAAGGAACAGACTGTGTGGTTTATTTATTTTCGTTCCCTCTGACATACTGGCTTTGTCAAAAGGATGAATTCCTAATTCTCTGCTAATCACAGGTAAAGGGGCCATCAACATCAACTTTAGCCATGGTTGGTGGAAACCAGGTTCCCTCCCAATAAACATTTGTGATCTGCTTCAAACCTTAGTTAACCAAGGAAAACAGGAAAAAGTTTCTTTATTAGCATAATGGCCAAGGCTTTCTAGTTACATTTTCAATTATTAAAGGCACTTATAGGGGATTATCAATAAAAGGTTTTCACATTTTGTGCCTATTGTTTATCAATCCAAGGATGACAAGCAGGCAAAAAAAGGTAATGAAAAATATTACAAGCAGGACAACAATCACAATGAATAATGAAAATGCATTACTTGGCAAATGCTACAACAAATAATGGGAATGAATTACTTCCTTAAAAATGTAACTTTCCAAGCTTTACATCATCAGAAATGGTTAAGGTTGGTGTAAATATATTCATTAGCTGCAATTAGAGGAGGGAAAGGTGGGATTAGCTCAGGAAGAGGGCACATCTTCCTGTTGCTAGAGTCCAGTGTATTTTAGCAAGATGCAGGAATCAGCTCCTGATATCGTTGGTATTCAACTCCCAGGACGCATTACCATTAACAAAACTAGCCAGGGCTGCTAGGAAAGGCAATCCCAAACACTTGGAAGGTTGCATGTTTCTCAATCTTGCTCTTAATCATCAACACAAGTTTCATGTGGGGGCATATACTGTACCAGCTTGTACTGAAAGAAGTGAGAGATGCCATACTTGACATAAGCTACCATTCACCTTTAAGAAAAACAATGCAATCTGTCTTAGTATTTTTTATTTCTTGATAGCATAATGCACCAGAATCCAAAGAACATCAAAAACTAATTAGGTTGCCCCATACTAATTTAAACTGATTTTGCCTTTACACTCCAGATGTGCCTCAAGCTCTAGAGTTCAGTATCAGAGGTGGTGGTGTGTGGAAGATAAAAAGTATACAGTCATCCCTCCGTATCCACGGACTTGCCATTCGTAATTTCAATTACTTGTGAATGGCAAGCCCATGGCTCCCTTCCTTACCTTATGGCCGGTGCAGCCTTCTTCCATTTGTCATAGACTTGCTCTAGTCAGTGCTCCCTTCCTCAGGCCATCCCAGCTATTTTCCTGGCCATCATGGCCTTGCTCCAGCCGAGGAAAGGCTGCGACGGCTGAGATAAGTCTGCACTGGCTGAAGCAAGGACTTCTTCAGGCTGGCATGGTCTTGCTGGTATGGTCTTGCTCTGGCCAAGGCAAGGCCACACCGGCCAGAAGGCGGCCCCTCTGGCTAAGGCAAGGACTTTTTCCAGCTGGCACAGCCATGCCCTGGCCGGCGCAGCTGTTTTCCAAGCTGGTGTGGCTTTGCTCCGACCAAGGCAAGGCTGGAAGAAGGCCACCCTAGCTGGAAGAAGGCCACCCTGGCCAAGGCAAGGCCTCTTTTGGCTGGCGCAGCCTTGTCCCAGCTGGCATGGCTACTTTTTTGGTTGGTGCAGCCTTACTCTGACCGAGGCAAGGCCGCACTGGCTGGAAGAAGGGTGTGCCAGCTGAGGCAAAGCCTTCTTCCAACCAGCTCAGCCTTGCCCTGGCCAATGCAGCCATTTTCCCAGGTGCGTGGCATTTCCTTAGCCAATGTGGCCTTGCAGCACCCGGCATCAGGAAGGAGGAGGTAAGAAAGGAGAGAGGGAGGAAAATATTCAAGTCTCATTGCAATGGAACTTGAATATTTGCGAAATTTCATATTCACGGGTATGTGCGTGTGTGTCCAGAATGGATCCCTCACGAATCTGGAGGGACTGTATTTGGAATGAAGCAACTATTTTGGAAGTGGGGATGTACTAATGTATAGATCCCCCCCCCCCCCCCAAATTTAAGAACTGGTGTGCTAGGTAAGACCTGTTGTCCAGTTAGCTCAACCCTTTGTTTCCCACCCTAGCTAGGGAGTACTCAATGGCACCGGACATGGTGTCAATAAGCATCCTTTGTCTTTTGGCCACAGCATCTAGTAAACACATAAACTGCTAAAGAACATGAAGTTTTAATTTTGGTATCTAGCTAATAGCTGTTAATGGACATACAGTCCTGCAGCAGATTTGCTTTTCCAGAGCTGAAACGAATTAAATGGATTCAATAAAGGGTGCCTTCCCTGAATACCAAGGCAACATTACAATGTAAGAGATCATTCATGTCACCCTGTATTTTTTTTTCATATCCCTTCTGTTTTGCTTCTGTAAACACAACAAAAAGAAGCCCCCACAGAGACATGCCCTTATTTCTCAAATATGAGGCTTAAGCACATATACATCATATGCAATCTGGCCTGCATAAGTAATATACAACTGCTCCTAGATTATGGAACGGCCTGCTGGAGGAGATCCGTCACATTACCAGCTTAAGCAGCTTTTAAAAAGTTGTCTCGGACAGAGGAGTGGGATATAAATAAAAAAGATTATTTATTATTAATTATTATATAGCTTATATTTGCTGTTTATACATTATGTCCTTGAAATCCTTCCTCAAAGCCTATTTTCTCCATTTCCAGCCATAGGTATGTGTCAGCCATTTACCCATATTCTCCTCTCACTCTCCCAGGTTCACTATGTGACATTTTATGTAGCTGCTAAGTGATAGCTGTCTTCAACATTTAAGCTGGAAATGTTGTTTAAGACTTTGACTCCCAGAATCCTTAACCATCATCAACACTCTCTATCCTAGCTGGAGGATTGTGGAAATTGTAGTCAAATATTTTCCCTCTGTGTAAACTACTATTTATTATTTATGTTTTATGTTACTTTACTTTATTGTAATTTGTGAACTGGTTTTCATGTTGCTAATTAAGGGTCAGAGCCAGTTCTACCATTAGGCAGAGTGACTCAGTTGCTTAAAGCAGAGTATTTTAGGCATCATCAAAAATATTTTCCCCTCCCTTTTTTTGGCTGTTTAATGTCTTGTTTGTGCTATTTTTACTTTAGGAACTTGAGAGATTTTCTGCATCATGTGGCAAAATAACTTGGTTGGCTTTACATACTATGCACTACAACCTTGGGATGGGGGAACCATTTGCTGCCTTAGGCAGCTACATTTCTTAGGCCATCTCTGTTAAGAATCAGAATCTAAACCATTTATAAAAAGAATTTAAATCTGAGAGGTGCAACGTATACTGACAGTATATATGAACCACGGCCGTTCTCGAGATAAAAGGAATTTACACATGAATTATAATCAGAGCTTGGAAAATTAAGTTTTTGACTACAACCACCAGCATTCCCCAGCCAGCAAGGCCAGGACAGGAAGATGAATACAGCTTTCCTTGTCCAATGGTGCACATGGTTTAGAGTTATGTGTGGATGCCCCAGACAGGATTGCATGTAAGACAGTGTGCTTAAGAAATTTCCCAACACATTTTCTTTCTATTAAGCTAGAAAGGTCATACCTGAATAATCAACTTATTATTCAAGTTGCAACATCTCTATTCCCTTTTGCAAACAAAAGGATTCCACCACCAGCCCCTGCCCCCTACTGCATCACTCTGCCTTAAAGAGATTGGAATCTTACCTTCACATCTTGTAGCTGGGTATGAATATCTTGGTGGGCTTTCCTCAGCTGCCTGTTCTCTTCTCGCAGATTATACATGGATTCTGTTAAAAATCAAATGCAAACAAAAACTGATCATACAGATATATTCCCTGTTGGAAGATTTAAATTGCTCATATATTTAAATATTTGCTTTCAAGTCATAATGGAAACTAGTTTTATGGAATAATAGGGAGCCAATTCTACAGTATTGACCATCTCCTTTCCTGCTTCCAAAGTTTGATAAAGTAACAGTATTTATACCCTTCAACTTTGACAATTCCTGCTCTTTCTCTTGCTGTAGCTCTGCATATCTCTGTTTGTGATCATTGACCACATGGCTAAAATCTTCCCCTTGTCTCCTATGCTCCTCTTCCAGGTCTGAATGCTGCTTCTTTAGTTCTTCATGTTGGCTCTAAAGGCAAGACAAAAGAAAGCAAAATGGTATGCCATAACAAATTAGTTATCAAAATCCAAACTATACATTAAAGGCACTGGTGTCTGACTGCTTCACAAGGTCAACATTAACAGTCAATTATTCTATTAGCTGCATCATCTCTCTCTTTTTCAGCGAGAAGAAGGAACAGCAGTAAAAAGAGGCTGCTGCTGTCAGTTCTGAGGCCCTGTTTCTGCATACCTGGTTAAGGGTGGTCACCAAAGCTGAGAAAACCAGAGATGGCAAACTATGGCTTCTACAGCCTGCTTTTATTTCTCTAGACCACTCATTTTCTACCCTTCTGCCAAGGATGAACTGCCTCCCCATGAAATCTGCATGAGTGGGGATTCACCATTGAAATAGGTGGCAGGGCTCCCCTAAACTATTTAACATTCAAAACAGCACATTTTTCAAAAACAAATGTGGACAATCACTTTGATATCCATCCATCCATTCATTCATTCATATTTTGGCACTTTTGTAAGTATATGAGTCTAACTTTGAGACGAAGGCAAGGTATAAATAAAGTTATTAAAATTATAGGGCCTCGACAGCAGCAAATTGGCCTCCAGGCTACCACAACTGCCCACCACTCCTTTTACCGTATATACTCATGTATAAGTCGACCTCATGTATAAGTCGAGGGCAGGTTTTGGGGCCAAAATCATGGATTTTGATATGACAGATAAGTTGAGGGTAAAACTTAGGGGCATGTAACAAAGGATCTAAAGGATGAAGCAAAGGAAAACAGTGCAAGAGAACTAGCAGTGATTAATTTCTGTAACTTTATAACTTTCCATAAATTTTATATTTTACAACTCTTTTGAGTGCAGGTTTGATCAAGTAGTAAAGCACCAACCTCACATTAAAAAAAAACCACTGGAAAACAACATCATAACACTCTGTTTAACATAAGAATTGTCTTTACACTGAACTGATATGAATAGTTTGATAAAGAATGGAATGTACATACTGTATATACTCGAGTATAAGTTGAAAAATTTATGCTCCCAAATGGACTTCAAAATCCTGGGGTATATTTAAAGAAGAGTCAATAGGGTTTTCAATGCTGTGATTGCCAAAAGCTGGGAAGTTGCGGGAGGGGGGGGGGAGAGAGAGATGTAAGAGGGCTTGCAATGTTACTTACACAGGAGGAGAGCCTTTGCTGCTGTTTGGATATCCATCAAGCAATGGTTTCCAAACTTTGGTCCACCAGCTGTTTTGGACTTTAACTCTGAGAAGCTGTAGCCAGCCTGACCAATCACCAGGAATTCTGGGAGTTGAAGTGCAAAGCATCTGGAGGACCAAAATTTTGGAACCACTGAGCTCTTCCTACCTCTCCACTGCCCCAGTGGCCAGAGGGAAAATAGATCTGCAGCAGGTGTTATTGTGGGGCAAGGGAATGGAGTGGCTTGTCTGCTGCTGGGTAGATGGATGCCCCATTCCCACAGCTTGGAAAAGTTCCCTTTTTGGCTTTCTCTTCTTGGGTGGTGCTGAGCCCTTCTACCTATCTCCCCTTGTGCCCCAGAGTCCAGATCCCTCCACCATCCAAGGTAGAAGCAGATGGCCGAGGGAGAAAGGGAGAAAGAAAGGGGGAGGGGTTGGGCTCTCTCTCTTTCTTCCTTTTCCTCTCGGATCCAAGCCTTGGAAAAAGGAGAAAGAGAAAGAGCCCAACTGCCCCCTTTTCCAAGCCTGGGATCGGGGGGGGGGGGGAAGGAAGAAGGAAAAGGGGGCTTTCTCTCTCTCTCTCTCTCCCTTTTTTCCTCCCAATCCCAGCCTTGGAAAAGGGGGCGGTTTGGTCTCTCTCTCTCCCTTTTCCAAGGCTGAGAGAGGGAGGGAAAGGGAGAAAGAGAAAACCAAACCCCCTTTTCTTTCTCTTTTTTCCTCCCGATTCCAGCCTTGGAAAGGGGGTCTTGGATTCTCTCTTTTTCTCCCAGCTTTTGGAGATTGCAACCTTGGAAACTCTGTTGCCCCGTCCATAAGTCTACCCTGGGATTTTGAAGTCCAGCTGGGGGCATAAATTTTTCAACTTATAGTCAAGTATATACGGTATATAATGTACAGTATTTATCAATTTGTATATTCAGTGCAGACCTGCCCCAGGGTTACACAAATTTTACCACAGGCTGGTATAAAATTATTGCTGTAAAGTAGGAGTGGAGTTGGTTAAGATGGAGAAAGAGGGGCCCTTTCACATTACATAATTATGCCATGGCAACATCCTATGGAATTCTGGGAACTGCAGGGTTTTTTGAGGAGTTAGGGTGTACTCAGAATTCTCAGCCAGAGTGCTTCAATGCCTCATGTTGTCATTTGTTGTTGGTGACCCTATGAATAAAGATTTCAAGAATCCCAGTCATCATCTGCCCTGCTTAGGTCTTGCAAACTGAAGCCCATAGCTTCCTTGATTGAATCAACCCAGCTGTACTGTGGTCTTCCTCTTTTCATATTGCCTTACATTTTACCAAGCATTTCCATCTTTTTCCAGTGCATCTCATTGTCTCATGACACGTCCAAAGTATGACAGCCTCAGTTTAATTATTTTGGCTTTTAGTGACAGTTCAGATCTGATTTGCTTGAGGATCCATTTCATTTGTCTTTTTAGCACCTTGTGGTAACCATAGAACTCTCCTCCAATACCACATTTGACATGAACTGATTTTATTCCTTTCCGTTTCCTTCATGGTTCAGTTTTCATAACCATACACAGAAACTGGGACTAAAGAATTTCACAGGAAGTTGCAATTGCAGTTAAAGTGAAATCATAGCACTGTAACTGTGGAGTATGAAAGAACCTCAGGTTAGTGAGAACCCTAGTGAGTGCTGGTTCAATGCCTCAGCTTGCACACAACTATAAACAACAGCACTGCATGACAAAGCCTGCTGTCTATTCTTGTCTCTTTCTTTTTCAGTTCATCTTTTCTAGACAGAATGATAATCTGTGGTTAGTTTTAAAAGAGGAAGCGGCTGCTTCATAAAACTAAAAGAGCCATGTTGGATCAGATCAAGATTTTACAAGTTCTTCCTCACCTCTGTATCAGAAGAGGAGGAAAGAAATATAATTATTTATTTATATTCTGCCCCTCTGGATGAGCAATTGGGGCGAAGTACAACACTAAAAAACACATACAATTAAAATATAACAATTCAATCTCCCCTCCCATCCCTTAAAATTAAAATTAAACTAAAGATTTAAAAAACTGGGACATTAAAACATTAGCACATTAAATGGCTCTAACTAAAATAGAAAGCATGGGAATCCTGAAGCAATTTTGCAAAGCAGATCAGTAAGCAGTCTGAACATCTCCAGTGTGTTAAAATTCTTCAAGGAACTGTGTTATTACACAAGTACCTGAAGAAATTGTGTGCTTCAAGGCTTGCTTGATACATTATTTTTTGTACATAAAATCTTATTAGAGTAAAACAGCTTCAGCAGGCTGTGCATTTAAAAAAAACAAACTGTTTTCATTTCACTTGACAGTGCTCAAAATTTGTGCAATGGGAGAGCAACATTTTTGGAACAGGAAGGAGAGCAACATTTCTGGAACAGGAAGAAGGACTTTTAAAGATATCAGAAGACTAATTTGAGTGGAAGAATTAGCTATTTTAACAAGCCCAGAGCACAAATATCATTTTTCTAAATTCCCAATGAATGGGTTTTTCCCCTTTGTATCTGTGATCACATAATAAAGAAGCAAACTGGGAAAATGAATGGATTTTTACAATGACAATCATATTTACCTTCAGCATCTGGTGTTGTACATTCAATGCACTGTATCTGCTGTTCGAATCTTGCTGTAAAACAAAAACAGAAATACAGAGTGATCTGATATGCACTGCTTCTTCTTTAAAAAGTTATGGGATATTTCTAGAAACTACAAGGTAATGACAAGCTTGCTTTTGGAATGTATGAGGTAACTGGAATCCAGGACACAATTTTAAGGTAGCCCTCCCCAAGATGGAAACACCATCACCTCTTAAAAGCATTGAACTGCAAATTCCATTGCCTCCATTATCCTAGCTGTATGAGGATAATGGCAGTCAGAGTCCAACACTTCTGATTGGTGCCACATTGGAGAAAGGGTGTCCTAAGGTGTGCCTTCTGTAGTACAGTACAAAACAAGTTACCTCTCTGGAATATTATTCCATCACTCATTTGCAAGTCACACATGATTGCTTGAGACTTTCATTCATAACTGACTAACTTGGATGTACAAAATTGTAAGTGTAGACGGTGGAAGAACAACTCTCTGGACTGTAGGGATGGATTATCAATGGTTCATTTGATCCAGGCATGTCTTTGTTTAAGAGCAGTTAGGAAGAAAAAATGCACCTTTATCTCTCTTCCTCCCCAGTCACTTCCTATATCTCCTGAAACCTCCAGTACTGGCTGGGAATTGCTAAGCAAAAATTTCCTCCTGTTTTTCAACCAACTCCAAAGGCAGAAGAGGGGCCAGGAAAAGCTACTGGGGTGGAAATGGTGTGTGTTCTATGCAGGATCCACAATTTGCCTCTGTGGGCATGCTTGCAGCCAAACCTGACAATGCTTTGAAAGAAAGAATTCACTCAATAGAGAAACAGCAGGAAGTATCCTCAGTAGACTGAAAGTCAGTCCAACAGCTAGGAAAGGTCAGTAGAAACTGAAATGGGTGGGCAAGGTTCATTCATTCATGTGCATATTCTGTGGAGAGTAGGTGGACGTGTGTATGTCTACAGAGGAGCTCAATCTGTGTGTATTTGAATAGAGGGGCAGACAGTGTGAGTGTAGTCTGTGTGGATTTCCCACTGGGCATTGACAGAGTGTGTGTTAGATAAATAGATCCCCCAAACTGTTTTGCACTCATGATTTAAATTTAATGAAATTTAAATTTAATTCAGTTTCTTTCACTGTACAGTGTTATATGTTGGTGGAAGAAAAAAGTGTAGTCCAAAACCAATGTTTTTGGGTTACTTTTTAGAAGATTATTAATATCCTTGTTATTATATGCATATGGGTGAGTTGTGGATATCTGAAACTGCTGTGCTGCCTACGCTTTCTCCTGAAATGCCTTCTCCTAGTCTGTCTTACTTCTGAATAAACATGCACAAGTAGAATTTTTGTTTTGTGTACTGCTTTTCACTTTTACTTTTGAGTGGGTGTGTAAATGATTTGGGTGTGTGCATTTGGTTAGCATGTAAAAATCTAGATTTAGATTCTCTCAAAACTTGCTGCTGTTTCAAATACTACTTTTCTTTGAATATTTCACTCTCTGTGACCCACACATCCCAACTCTCAGCTTCACAGGTACTTTATCACATCCCTTGTTACAGCAGACTGCAATGTGTTGCTGCTCTCATTATAAATAACCTTCTGTGTATTACTGGACTCACTGGATAATCAGTGTTGTTAGTCTCACTGAAGTTGCAGGGCTAACAATTAGGTTTTTCTGCTGCTGTCTACTGAATTTATTGATTATTTATTTACATAATTTCTATAGAGCCTCTTTATGAATAGCTCATGTATGCATGTCAAAGGATCAACATGTTTAGGGTACTTTTGTGCGGCCCAATCTGACCTTACTGGACTAAAACTGGAGCAAATATTCCCTGTAACACTTGAATCCCCTTGAATTACATTTTGGGAGAAAGGCAGGATATAAATCCCATGAATGGATAAATGAAATGCTACCTATTTCCCAATTGTCATTGGTGTCATCTCTTCCCTCAGAATAGGATCCATGCAAACATCAGAAGCCTAAACAATAGCTAGAGCCAACTAGAGTGAAATCATTGGATCAACTGTTGAATGGCAAGTCAACATTAAGGTCTACTGGTTCAATAGTGTACTCTAATTGAGACCAGCAACTGAATTAGCCCATATGCTACTGTAAGAATCCCCCCCCCCCCAAATATAACTATGCTAAACAGTGTGCAATGTCCCAACTCAAAGTTCTAAAAAAAGTCTTTATGGTCATCATGTCTGCCTTCTTCTCCGCCTTCAGGTTACAAAATAAGTGCCTTACACTGCAGCAGTAACAATATACTTCCAATGGTTCTGTGAAACAATACTCTCTTTTTTTGGTTCTGTGTTTTCAAAGTAGAATTAGATTTTGGATCATTTTAGAATTTGCTTCTGTTCCAAAGACTGCTTTGCTTATAATAGGTGTTCCCATTGCAGTTTAACACAAAACTGTAGTCAGTCTTGCAACTGGAAGTTACTATCTTTCGGCTAGAGGAAGTTAGAGGTTGCTGTTGAGTACAATTGGAAGAGGAAATCAGTACACATAGGAGGAAACTGGGCACTAGAATTACATTCAGCATTAATAGAAGCAGGAAGCAAATACAATGACAATTCATCACTAGTAATCTCAAATATTCAAAATTATCTGCTTCAAATTAGGGGATCAATTTGAAAAATGTTTCTAAACTGATGTAATTAAAACAGTACATTTACAAAGAAAAACATATCAGGTCTTACTCTTTTACATTTAAAGACATCAACCATAATGATAATGGAATGGAAATCATTCTACTGTTAAATTACAGATCAGGATCCTAAGGATTCTTTACCCATCCACACACCAGAAGCTCATCCCCAAGAAAGAATGTCACTTTGTTACACTAAAGTTAAAATTATTCAGAACTCTATTTTCAGTTATGTTTATAGAAGAGGAAGACAATTACAAGACATCTTATCAATTATATCTTTTCACTTACCCTTCCTTTATTTAATGTTTCTTGTGCTTCAAGTTTATAAACAAGAAAGTCTAAAAAAGGAAGGGGAAGAAAATGAAAATTTCTGAGGAATGTTTACAAAGACAAAACAAACAGACAAACAAAACAGAAAGATTCACAGACGGTGGAGGCACTTCAAGGTCCAAACAGACTTCTACTGATGATAGCTGGTTCACAAATTCATCCCACTTGGCACATATGTACTCAACTGACAAATCCCAGGAGAGGCCCCTGTTGCTGCTGCTTAACAACAGTGAAGGGAGGGATGGATGAACCAGTTCAAATAATGTAGAAGCAGCTGGCCTCAGGTGTGTGGGGAGGGAACAAAGGTGCATTCACAGATCAAACAACACCCTCCATGTTGTTCCATAGGAGACCAGAATGACCACATCTTCACGGCAGCAGCAATATCAGCCCCACATAGGATGTGACAGCTATGGGAGAAGGATGGATGCACAGAGAGTATCAAATAGCTCTCTTTACCCCATCCAAAAAGAGACACACATAACAGGTGGGTCAAGGGTTGCCACAGAGAGAGAATTTGAAGGGGATTGGAAACCTCTCCCCATATCAAGACATTTCATCCCCAAGCCTCTGCGGAGATGGTACTGCCCATTTTGTTATGTTTTCAAGCATTTTGAATCCCCCTCACCCTATTAACCACCCTCCTTTCATTTGGCCTTTGCGGGCTTTTTGTAAAAAAAAAAAGTGACTGGTCTAATCACTTCTGGGTGTGAAAAAAGGCCTGTCCAAGCCTGAAAAAGTCAAGAGGGGCAATAAAAAACAGTGGCAAATTGGTAAGCAGCAACACCCCCCCTCTACAACCTATTTGGGGGCAAAACTCAGTATTTTTCAACTTCTCAGAATTTTTTTATGGGAATACAAAAGGTGAAAAATGAAATGTGGCTTTCCAGGGCTTGTGAGGGGCCAATGTGGTTGCTCAAACCCCAGCAGTTGCCCACCTCAATATCTACACATACGCCTATGCCACTGCATAGCCTCCATACCCCAGAGAAGGTAGAAGGACAAAGGCCAGGACTGTTTTAATAGGGAGAGCAGATCCTCCTGGCTTTGGGATGCAGTACTTACTGTTTAGCAAGGTGGGGGATGGTGGCTTTTGCTTTTCTTTTGCCTTTAATATTTTAAAAACCACGGTGGTGTCGCACTAGTATTACTGTACTGGGAGCAGGACTATGAGTCCATGGACTGGTTCGACACTACTTTAACTGCCGTGGCTCACTGCCATTGAATTCTGGGAACAGTAGTTTGTTGCAGCACCAGAACTATGGTGCTGCAACAAACTACAGTTCCCAGAATTCCATGGCATTAGCCATGGGAGTTATGAGGGGGTATCATAAAGTTTTAATTATCACCTTTAAAAAATTTGACAAA
Organism: Urosaurus nigricauda; assembly: GCA_034509955.1. NCBI lineage: Eukaryota > Metazoa > Chordata > Lepidosauria > Squamata > Phrynosomatidae > Urosaurus > Urosaurus nigricauda. The sequence goes on from JAOEGL010000003.1 coordinate 258,378,396, forward strand.
AAGTTTGTTTTGATTTGTAGTTGTTAATTTATCCCTTTGTAGTCACCATCCAGATTTACACATTTTTCCAAGCATTTCTTGACCCTCCAAATACCATTATTGTATAAGTCTGCAGATTGCGCCTGACAAGGATTTTACACTTTAGTCACTTCTGGCAGAACCAGTCACAAAAATAATGGACTCAATGAGTTGATTTTCTCAGCAACGTGCACTTAGGAACCAATGACGACACTAACAAAATTTCATCAATATGCCATAATAACTTCAAGGTGATAATTATTACTTTACAATACCCCCTCATGAAGGTGCAATCTGCAGACTTCTACATTATCAGGTATTCGGAGAGTCAAAATACGCTAGGAAAAATGTATAAATCTAGATAGAGACTACATAGAAATATGTTAACAACTACAAATCAAAACAAACTTTCTGTCAATTTTTTTAAAAAGTGATCATTAAAACTTTACGAAACCCCTTTGTAAAGCCGTGTCAAAAGGGATTATTTCTGCAGTGGGTATGCAGCCTATGTAATCATGTAGTGTCATCCCAGGTTTTTTGTTCTCATACAAATGATGCAATTAAAATAAGTATCACCTCCTCTCTCAGTTTCATTTACCTACAAAAGAGCAGCTTGTGATGTGACTTTGCTTTTAAAACATTGCACAACCGTGTGTGAAAACTGAGAAAACCACCCTGTCCAATTGATAAAGCCATAAGTAATTCCTCACTCAAATACCCGCCCCCCTCTCATTCTCTCTCTCATCCACACATGCATATACCTCTTACCTTCAGTAGGTACTTGCAATCCCCCAATCCCCTAAACTCTGGCAATGGAGAAAGGCTGGCAGAGCATTAATAAATTCATATAATCTATTCTAGTGTGTAAGGATGAAGCAGCTAATTAATTTTGGAAAATAATTTTATCAACAATCTCAGTTTTACTGTTGTCCATTAGATGGCAGCAAAAAACCATTAAGAGATTCAAGACTTATAGGGCAAAATGGAATTTGACAGCTGTAAAGAGAGGGATATGTCTGAATTGGAATGAACCTACTCATCACCACTTGTTTTGCAAAAGCTGCGGTAAATCAGAACCTATTTTAAGGAGCTCATTTTTGCTCTGAAAATTGCACATAGCTCTGAATGTGGCATAGGGTTCTTGCATTAATGAAACAAATGGAAATAGCATTTCTTCTCTATGTGGTTTTATCCTAGCTGGTCTCTTTGGAAAAATAAGTAAAATAAATTTATTCATTTATTTGATGTATACCCTACTCTTCTGTCTAAGAGCTTCAGGAGACTAAGAATCTTAAATAACAACACACTGGGTAAAATCCTGCTGGTGTCATATATGCCTAAGTTATCCTATAGAAGCAGTTGGATATTTTTCTCCCATGCAGAACATTTACATTCATTTACATTTACAGAACATTTACATTAAAAGCTATAGAAATGAAGGTGTTTGTGAGATGGCACTGCACTTGTAGAAGCACCTAAACATTTGACTGTGCATTAGGCTGAACATTTGGGGGCACACTCACTAGTTCACATTCACAAAGGCTGCATAGCATACTCAGTAAATCATACAAGTTGAATTTTACACAAACTAAAGTTATAAATTTGCACCAGCGGCCAAAGTTGCATCAAATATAGCTTGAGTCTACCGAGCCTTGGTCATACTTGTTCGTACAGCCCCTCATCTGCTATCAAGTCATAGCTGAGTAATTTCCAGATCTTTTACCATCTTGGTTGCCCTACCCATTTTCTCTAAACCCTTCTTCTGGGCACCATTATCATCATCATCATCATCATCATCTTTTATTTATATAGCTCTGTATATTTACACAGTGCTGTACATAGAATCTTATATTTAGACAGTTCCCTGCCCTCAGGCTTACAGTCTAAAAGAGACAACACAAAAGGGGAAGGGAAGGTAGTGGGAAGGGGGATGAGGTCCAGTGGTTCTTCTCTCCCTCTGGGGCCTGGACCAAGGCAGATGGACTGGAGGGGAGGCTTGACTTCTTAATACCTAGTTAAAAGGAGGCATCTTGGGGCAGACGGCACAACCCTGGGAATGCTTCCCTAAACAATATAGTCTTTAATTTAATTTTGAATCTGGTTAGAGAAGTGATGAGGTGCACATGTGGGGGAAGAAGGTTCCAGGAGTGAGGGGCGGCAAGTGAGAAGGGGCGAATCCGGGACAGGGCAGTGGAGATCCTCGACTGGGACAGGAGACCTTAACTACCCGAACGAAGGTTACGAGGAGGAATGTAAGGAGAAAGAAGTTCAGACAAGTAAGAAGGGGGCCAATCCGTGGTTCAAAGTGTATAGTGACAGTTGGAATGTGTCCAGAGGAGGGCAACCAACCAACATGTTAAAAGTTCTGGAAAAGAAGCTATATGAAAAATGGCTTGGGGAGCTGTGTGTGCTTAGCTTGTTGAAGAGAAGACTGAACTAATATGATAGTCATCTTTAAATAGTTAAAGGAATCTCATGTAGATGATAGAGCAAGTTTGATTTCTGCTGCTTCAGAAACTAGGATACAATTGAGATTCAAACTACAAGGAGAAAAAAATCCACCTAAGTCATTAGGAAGGAATTCCAGATGGTAAGAGTTAGGCACATAACAACAAGAAATATTCAAGAGTTGAACAGACTGTTTTGAAGGGAGAAGGACTCTCCTTCTTTGGAGGTATTTAAACCAAGGTTAGGTGATGATTTTTCAGGAGCGCATTAACTGTGTACAGTACTCCTATTTCTAAATGGTAAAGGGTTGGACTAGAAGGCCCTTGTGGTCCCTTCCAACACTAAGGTTCTATCTTGTTTTTATTGAAATGGCATGGTACTCAACAACAGCACAATGAAGTAGGAGGAGGAGTGGCTGCCCAAGCTAACTCAAAAAGGACGTAGATTGAAATTGCATGTGCCTTTCTCTCTTATCATGATGCCTCTTACTTATCTCTCCATATTCCTCATACCAAACACTGCCCCAATGGAAGTGACATTGAATTTGCCTCCTCTGTCCCCATCCACTGATCTGTATCTCAATTTCAAATTATTCTCAATGTACAAACTCCCTGCAAGCAAGCTCAATATGAACAGCAGCAAATTAATTCAAATAAGTTTCATTATAAAATACAAAAAGCCTGGATGAACACACACACATACACACACACACACACAGAGTGAACATCATACAAAAATGAATAAGCATATAAGCCACAGCTAAACAACAGGTTTACAGCACACAACTATTTGAGGCCTAGTCAGAAAACAGACTATATTCCAACAAGGTCTCTTGCTTTCCTAAGTGAAAGGGATAAATAGTTTTGCTCTCAAAGATTAAGTCCATTTTGAAATGTAAAATGATGTTACCTTCTTTGGCTTTCTTATGTTCAAGCCTTTCTTTCTGTAAAGATTTCTCTAGTCTCGATCGGTGTTCATACACAACTGAAAAAAGAAAAAAGCCATATAAGTCCTGGAAAGAGAGGGGAAAAGGAGCATGAAAGGTGTTCTAAGCTTCAAGGGGGTGGAATACAAACATGCAAAATCTCTCTAAAATATATTATAATTATAATTATTATTATTATTATTATTACCCTGCCCCTCTGCACATCACAATCGGGGTGGCTTACAGCATTAAAATATACAATCCATATCCCGCAATCCCACCCCCCCTTAAAATATAATTAAACAATTTACAATATAAATCTTAACTTAAAATAATAAACAACAAAATAACAGTGATTACGACAAGAAAATCAGGGTCCAACAATTAGGTGTTCATTTTTTGGTGGCCAGGTAGCTATTCAGGAAAGGCCTGCTGGAAGACATCTTAACAGGTTTTTTAAAGTTGTTTAAGATGGTTATATGATGGATCTCATCCAGCAAGCCGTTGCATAATCTGGGAGTGGTTGCCTGTTTGAGAAACAGGAAGAAAATCAGAACTATGGCCTAGATCCATTTGTTGGTCCCAATTAATCCACTGAATAAAATGTTTTGTCAAGTTCTCATTGATTCAATGGGTACTAGCAACTGAATGTGCTAGTACTTGCTCACAAACAATAACCCAGGATTCTCCAGCATGTATTGTATTTATGTTTTACTTGTCAGGTGCATTTGATAATAATATTTATTTGTATGTCCCGCCTTTCCTTCAGATCAAGGCGGGATTACAACAAATGAAATATACACAATACAATTCATAAATAATAAAATTAAACCTAATATATCAACATATACACATAATACAATATCAACAAAATGCATTCACAATATCACCTATGCATAACATCAGTTTAAACTCATATAATACAGTATCAATGAGACAATTCACAATATAAACATAGTCAATCATTTACAGTTACAATGCAATTACAATTACAATAAGCATAGGTCAATCAATTACAAATCCCAAAGTCCTCCACGGGGCAAAGAGATGTTCCGGCGCTAGTGCTGTTGGGGAGGGAGCCCGGCAGGCCAGCATTTATGGAGTGCTGCTCCCATCGGCGCCCTCCCAAAGTCCTCCACGGGGTGAAAAAGGTGTTCCAGCGCTAGCGCTGTTGTTGAGGAGGAAGTCCGGCAGGCCGGCTTTATGGAGTGCCGCTCCCACCAGCACTCCACCCCTCCAGAGTCCTCTATAGGGACAAAAAGGATTTAGATTGTGTCTTTGCTCAAGCTACCCAACTTTATCCTCACATAACCTGTGAGGTACAGTATCTTCCCCCCATATGAAGCTAGGTGCACATATACAGCATGCAAAACAGGATTGCAAAGACATCAAATAGTGCCCTCACTTTAACTGCAAAGCAACTGTACCACTCCCCCCCCCCCCCCCCAATATTGTAGTTTTTACTGAAATCCCAAAAACACTCATAAAAATTCACAAATATTCTCTGAGAGCAACCGAAAACCAAAACCTGCCACTTCTTATCAAGGAGAATTTATAAAAGTTAACTTGTATTAACAAATCAAGACAGGATTTACATTAGTAATGTACATAACAATGCTGATCTCCATGATAACTGGGGAAAATGGAGATTCTAACTATGTGGAAATTTGCTTAAAGTGATACAATGGATTTTCTTGCACTATCATTTAGGATGGAGAGATGAATATAATTTGAAAGAAAACAAGATGCCTCTTTTCATTTTTAAAGTACCTTGACTCTGAACAATGGCTTCTGCCCTGCATCTTAAAAACATTTATGAATACATGGAGGCCAATAGTGGAATATTAATTGTTGCTGTGTGCTTTCAAGGCAGTTCTGATTTATGGTGACCTAAGGTGAACTTATCATGGGTTTTTCTGGGGCTGAGAGTGTGTGTCGCATCCAAAATCACCCAGTGAGTTTCCATGGCTGAGTGGGGAACTGAACTCTCCAGAGTCGTAGTCCAGCACTCAAACCACATCATACTGGCTCTCCAGAATACTAATACCCAGGACCAAGCCATTTATGTCCTTTCTCTTTGTAATAGCAAAAGTGATGCACAGAAAAGAGAAATACTTTTTGCAATTGTGCAGGTTATTGCATGGCTTGAAAAAATACAACCGACAAACACCAAAACGTGGTCAGTATGTATCAAGTGATGTGTTAATAAAGCACAAAAAGCTAAAATTTTCCATCGATTATGCACATTTATTTTCTACTGTAGCACATGAAAGGGATGGAATATGACAGAACAGAAAAATGTAGGCTTTCTTCTCCCTCTTCTCCTGCATCAAAATCCAACATGGTTGCATTTGTACATCTCATTAAGCTAAAGGTGGCAATCATGTGGCCCTCTAGATGTTTTGTGACTATGACTCCCAACAAACCTAGCCAACAGAGCCAATGGTGAGGAAAGATAAGATGTACAGTCCAAAAACATCTTCAGGGCTTCATGATTTCCACTCCTGCATGGTTTAAGTTAGCCACAGTTTGTTACTTGAACCAAATTGTCCCAAAGATGACCAAAAAACCACAGTTCATTCTCCCATTTCTTGCTTGTTCTACTCTCTGCACATTTGTGAGCTCATATTTCTGGGTGGACATCACAGGAAACAAGCCACGAAAAGGCTAAAGCTTTGGTTTCAATGTGACAAACAATCATGGTTTAAACATGGAAGAGTTCATAATCTACCAAAAAATCATGGCTTCCAATTGATATTAGTGACTGATTTTGAAAAAATAGTTTGTTCATAAAAAGTGACTCCATAGGCAATTGGTCTGATACAGTATAGCCTATGTACTTAAGTCCATTTGTCTTGCTTCCTATTTCCATCCGATTGATTTCAAGTAAGCAAACTAACTATGTCCATGACTTCACAGACATAGCCATGTTAGTCTGGAAAACCAGGATGCATAAGGATCTTGCAACATCTTTGAGACTAACTGAAAGACCGAAGTTGGTAGTGTGAGCGTTAGTAGATTTAAGTCTACTTCCTCAGATGCAACTGAGGAATGTATTTGAGGAACTAAGCTCAAGTCTAGGAAAATTGATGCTACCAACTTCTGTCTTTCACAATTAGTCTCAAAGGTGCTTCAAGATCCCTCTGCATATGACTGCATCCACAATTTATTACATTCAATCTTCACATAAAGTATGCATTCCATTTACAAGCAGAGCAGCTGTCTAAATTAAAACAGTCCTATTCTACAGTAATTCAGACAGCTGTTCAGTTTGTCTTAAAATCCACAAAACATTTCCATCTTTGCTAGCTTAAATTGGTTGCCATGATCTGAGGCTGCTAGGTTTCCAGGTCTTTATATCTAGAACGTTCTCAATAAGGTAACAGAACATTTTGCATGAAGTGCCATTTCTGGTTCAAAACAACTCATCCAGCTCTACATTCTGGCCAAATGCAGCTTACTTGATACCACATGGGTATTTTCAGCACCTGGTATCAATATGCCTCAGTTATACCAAATCAATTAAGCTAATGACTGATTTGCTTACAATGAGCTTATGGCAAATTATCAAGGTTTTTCATTCACATCTTGACCAGAGAGGCCTAAATTTGACCTTTCAGTATTTACATCATGTACTTTCCCAGTGGACTACAGGTCCATTCCTCTAAAACCTAAAATGGCAGGAATTAAAAATAACAATAAAATGATCTCACGAGTCCTGTAGTACCTTAAAATACTATGGAATTTATGACAGTATGTCCAGGCTATAGCAAATATGGTAGTTTTTGAGGTGCCACATTACTCTGTTCTGTTTTCTGCGACACACAAAAACAGCTATTTCTGTGGAGGCAACCCCTCCATAACAAATGATGTAATAACAATATTCTTCTGTGCTGCACACATTCTGAAAAAATCAGATTTCAAAAAGAGCAAAACTTCAGCCTTTAGAAATGTATAACCCATGACATCACCTTAGTTGTAGCTTCCAAGTGTTACAGAATGGTCACTAACAAAGCCTGTAAAAATTAAATTCTGTTTTCATTACTTTTACTTTTTCAAAAAAACAGAAAAAAGTGAGAGGCAGAACCCTAAATAAACATCAGTATTTATGAAGAGGTGTAGCTTCATCTGGCTGTTTGTATGAACACTTACAAAACAGACCAACTGCGCAGGCAGAATCTGTGGTCTCCCAAAATTTTCCACTTGGCAGAAGGAACTCTTGTAAACCAAGAGCTTATTCATCTCTTCTGGATTCAATATTTTCTCTTCGAACATGGGATGGATCAGTTGTTCAGCAGAAGGGACACGATCAGGAATGTTTCTGTTTCAGATTCATATAAATATCACTTTTATATCCAACGCTGAACTTAGGGAGTTCATATCTCTTCCATATCCTTATTATGACATGACAATCAGACTGGCATGGATTTAGGGAAGAAAAATATTTGAAATGTTCAAGAAGGATGGACATTAGCTACTGATGGACATTAGCTACAGAAGACTTATTCAGGAACAGGAGACTTATTGCCAGGTTCTTAGGCCAAACAACATTGTTTTTACATATATCCTGTATCCCTGGAACAAACACTCCTGTATCTTTTCAGGGTTAAACAGGCTGACTGCTGCAGGGGGCAAAACAAGCAGTCTAGCAGGGTAGAAGTGTGACTTTTCCTCCTTTTGGGCCTGTGGACTGGACATGCTGCAGCAGTACCCACTGTCTACCCAGCCTTCTCTGAAGGAGGAGGATGCCAACATCTCCCAAATTAGATGATGTCCCCTGCTCCAATCCAAATGCCCAACAGTATGAAAAGTCACACTTCTACCTCTGCTTGTCTGAGGAGGAGAAGGCACCTCCTTGCTCACTGATGATGGAGGCAGCCGGAGTCCCTGCCTCAAGAGAGAGTAGTGTGATGTCAGCTTTCCAGAGACAGAGACCAGGAGTGGAGATTGAATATTTGCCATCCGAAGCATGAAAGCTAGTGGCAGAGCTGTTTCTGTCATTCAGGAAATCTTAATTGGAGTCTATCTTATTCATAGCAATGAAACAGGCTGTGGCTATGGTTGCAAGGATCCTTCTTGTTAGACTATGTGTTTTGTTGCCTGCAGCAGCCAGGGGTGCAAGCGCTGCTGCTACTGTTACCTTTCACACTGCTGCCACTGTTACCTAGTACACTACTCTGCCTCCATGGGTAAAAGTGGCTGTTGCCACTACTGCATCTTCCTCTAGCAGCTGGGTCAAACTTACCTAACTGTGTCCAGCAGGCTGGATAACAAGGACTTCTGGTGTTCTCTAGAACAGTACTTCTGAGGCTACCTAATGAAGGGATGGGCTTTTCCCCCCCAATGGGCCAGGGACCAGTAACATACTGGTTTCTTTCTTTCCTGGAAAATCACCATGGAGCTGTGCAAGGCTAGGAACCACTTTGAGCAGCAAAGCTTTAGAAAACTGCTCCCTAGGATGATAAGAATGCAATTCTATGGTCATTACATCTACTTAGAAGTCAGCCACAATGAGTTCATTTAGGTTTTGCTCAGGATTGCAGCCTACAGTTTGGAAAAGTCATGTTAAACTTTCATAAAGTACAGACTGCTGCTGCAGCTACAAAAAGCATTAATGTAGGAGCAACAAGAGCACAATGATCTATCAGTGGCTGTTTACTACATGCTCATCATGTACCATCTTACTGTGGGATACCTATATGTGATTCTTCCTATGATCTGGCTAAACAGTGGGGAGGTTTTTTACTAGATTTCTTCCTGGATAGCTGTTTCATTACAGATGCATCATAAAACTGTCCTACTCTATGCAAATATGAAAAGACATTTTCAGCAATCACCTAATGTCACAGAAATGACAGACAGCGAGGTTTCTAAGCCTAGTATTAGTGTAGATGTACATGCAATGAGAGATGAAATCATGAATGTGTTAACATTTGGGTTAGGTTTAGACTTTTACATCCTTCCCTGTTTCCAGTCATGCAACATTTCTCCCATTATTTTTTAAAATTCTCACCCATTTATTCTCCCTCCCCCCCTTCTCTCTCTCTCTCTCTATTGCTTGTCTTCTAAAAAGAACAGGTTGCATGCAAGTATGTCTGGGGCCTTATTTTTCCATGGCTCCTATATAAAGCTTGAACATATGAAATAGACATATCCAATATTTAACATAATTTTATTTGTGTACAACAACCTTTAACGATCCTTTTCTTGCAATATTTACAGTACTTTTTTGACTGGCAATCTGTTTCATGGCACATCTTTCTTAATGCCACCACCAGCACTAGTCTTCTAAAAAGTTAGGAAGTTACTTACACAATCCCTAATAGAAATTTTCTTGGTCCTGTCCTTGTTTCCAACAAATTAGAACCAGACAGGAAACCTCAGAGACAGATGTGGTCACTACTATCTAAAACTGTTAAACCCACTTCCTCAATGTAGTTTTACTACAAGGGAGATTATCAGATGGGGGAGGGGTTATTAAAGGGGAAGGACTGGAGCGAAACACCATGCTCCCGTCCTTATTGCTTGATCATGCAAAGATTATTAGACACATGGTGATTATCCCGTCAATGAAGAGGAACTGTTTCATCCCTTCAGTATTAACAGATTATCCTGTTATTAAGCAATGGAGGTAAATGATGGCAAAATTCCTTTTCATTGACGGGATAATCACAGGAAAATCGCAATGTCGTCTGATAATCTTCACACAATTGCACAATAAAGACAAGAGCACTGCACTTCCCTCCCATCCTTCTCCTGTCAATACCCCCCCCCCCCAATCTGATAATCTCCAAGGAGTTAAAGCTACATTTTTCCCCTTTTCAAAGTTACCTATTCAAATTATTTTTTATTGTTAAAACTAATTAGATATAGTACAGTGGCGAAAAGTCTTCAGATTATTCAGGACTATTATTTGGAAAGTAATCTATAAAAAGCAGGAAAGGACATGTCCAAATCTTCCTTGCGAGTACAGTTCATTGTACTTGAGCCCTGGTGGTGCAGCAATTAAATGCTGATACTGCAGCCACTAGGTTGCGAATTTAATCCCAGAGCTCCAAGGATAACTCAGCCTTCCATCCTTTCATAGGTTGGTAAAATGAGTACCCATCTTTGTAGAGAGCGAGTGACATAATAAACTACACATCCCAGGATTCCCTAGCACTGACCCAGGGCAGTTAAAGTGGTGTCAAATTAGATTATTTCTGCAGAGTGTTCTGGATCCTAGAGAACCAAAAACTGAAAACCGCTGATCTAAAATAAACCTGAAATGAATTTCTATTCAGATTTATACCTCATCTTCAGCCTCACTATCCACATCATTTGACTGTAGACTTTTGGAAAAACATTTTCTCATCAAAACAGTATATACCTCCATAGAGTATGAAAAGACCCATAACATAAAGGAAACCTCCCATAAAATCATATTTTTTTCTCTCTGCAATATTCAATACTTAACAAGAGAGAAACATTTAAGTTACAGCATAGATAATTTTTCATGGATTTGTCAATAAATTAGGGTTCCTAATGTGTGTAATTAGTAAAGTGCTGATAACTGTCTGCATGGGATGCTAGACTTCAAGCACAACACAATAATTAGTTTGTTAATTGGCTTCTTCCAGGGATGAAACTAAGCTGCTGGATATCAGGAACAAACCTCATTGGCACTTAATTAGAACCTTTTAAATACTGGTTAGAAAGGGGGAAATCATCTGTCTAGGGCAGAAACAGAAAGGGAGAATTATTAGAAGAGTTTAACTTTTTGAAATTTGCAGCAGCAACACAATATCTTCAAGCAACCCCCTGAATGTGATCAAAAGAATCTGTTTGAGATCACCCATTTTTGTCTTTTTTAAAGCTGTATTTGTGGTGACCTGAGTGCAAAAATTGCAGGAAAGCAATAGACAGATCGAATTGCCTTGCCTATTGAACAGGAGAAAGTAGCTCTCCTACTGGTAGTAAGTCAGTAGCTCACAGTGTTATTTGCCTGCCTCAAAATAGATAGGTGGGTTAATACTTTGCAGCAGACTGGCAGAAAAAGAAAATCTAATTTACAAAGCTACTCTACCTAGTTGCTCAAAAGATTTTTTAATATATTTTTTAAAAACCCTTACTAAACCAGACTAGAAAAATGACAGTTAGCTTCCACAAAAAGATAAACTTCTGTAGTTATTTACAGGTCAGAAAGATGGAATCTATTTGTCAGTCACTGGCAACAAAAATTACCAAGCCACCGAAATGTTTTCTTATCTATTCAGCATGCAGACAGTGTTACCATTAACAAACATTTTCATCCCTTTAAAGGGAACATGAAGATTTTCTCAGAGGTTTTGAGTATCCTGATGAAAGTTCAGAAATCCGAAAGCTATGCCAATTACTGCCTCTATGAGAAAGTTTGCTCCAATTACAGAAAAAAACAAAAATCAGGTTAAACGTCCTCCTCTGTTGTTTTTCCTACTTATCAAAGTATGTTTAGTATCAAAACAGTAAAGGTCCTTAGACCAAAACATAAGACCAGTCCTTGAAGGACTGAGCCAAATGTTCATCTAGGCTAGGTGGGCAAATGTGTCCTTCCAGATGTTTGCGACCTCAAACTCCCAGCATCCCTATACCCCATAGTCAATGGTATGGGATTATGCACTTGCCCACCCATGAGCTATGATGATATTCTGTTTCTGAATTTTCAGATACCATATAGCACAAGCAATAGTCATAAATTTCTCTTATCTCTTTTAACAGAGCTGTTGTTGCTGTGTGCCTTCAAGCTGTTTTCAATTTATGGCAATCCTAAGGTGAACCATAGGGTTTTCTTAGCAAGACTTGTTCGGAGGAGGTTTTCCATTGCCTTCACCAATGATGAGCATGTGACTTGCCCAAGGTCACCCAGGAGATTTTATGGCTGGGCAAGGAATTGTAGTCCAACACCCAAATCACTATGCCACACTGGCTCTAGCGACCATTGCCATATCATGCTATTTATTTGATGTGTGCCCAGCTTCTCTCTTAAATCAGGGGGCTCTCATCCAAATTTTACAAATTGTTACTAATCTATAGGAAGTACTTTCTGTCTCTTCTGAATGTATTGTAAATCTGTTCCCTTGGATGATTTCTATGTTCCAATTTTAGAGGTTGTAAAAAAAATCTACCCTCTTTCTTCAGGCCTTTCCCTCTTTTCTTTCCTTCCTTAAAAAAAAAGACTCCACATAACAGAACCTCTTAAAATGTAAAGTGGGAGAGGGGAATTGTTTGTTCAAATCATTACCAAAACATATTATCTTAATCCATTTCAATCTGATTTCAGACCTGGACATGGGGCAGAAAGAGCCCCATATGGGCTGCATTAGCACAGGAACTAGATAGGGAGTTTTGCAACCCTATTGGTTCTGGTGGACCTCTTTCAGTGTCACCAAAAATGTGTGCTGTATTATTTTAATGGTTCTGGTTTTTAACGGCCTTTTATCATTTTGTGTTAAGTTCGTTTAAATGTCATTAATAATTTATTTCTAAGGCCAGCATGGAACAGTGGTTTGAGTGCTGGACTAGGATTCTGGGAGACTAGGATTCAAATCCCTGCTTGGTCATGAAAACCCACTGGATGACTTTGGAAAAGTCACATGTTCTCAGTCTCAGAAGAATACAATAGCAAAGCCCTCCTTGAAGAAAGGCAAAGGGACCCCCCCCCCAAACAAACCTTGCCCAGAAAGTCTCATGTTTTAGGGTTGCCGCATGTAAGACATGGCTTGAAACCACACAACAAAAACAATTGTCTTTTGTATTATTTATTTATTTATTTTGGTTGCCCTGAGTCCTTGTTTTGGAGAAAAGGCAGAGTAAAATTATAGTTTATAATAATAATAATAGTAATAATGACATTGTTCACCAACTAGCAAGACATAGTCAGGAAATCATCAGCTATCCCCTCACCCTTCCCTGGAAACTACATGGCCATGTTGGGGGAGGTAAGGAAACAGTCTTGCAGTGGGGAAGACATAGAATCATAGAATCATAGAATTGGAAGAGACCACAAGGGCCATCCAGTCCAACCCCCTGCCATGCAGGAACTCCCAGTCAAAGCATCCCCGACAGATGGCCATCCAGCCTCTGCTTAAAGACCTCCAAGGACAGAGACTCCACTACATTCTCCTCACAGAGAGAAAACTAAACAAATTATTCTTCACAGAGAGAAAACTAAACAAATTATTCTTTCTCCTCTTCAGGAATCAATGTTTAGAAGAATCACTTCCCTATTCAGTGTAATTCCTTTATGCAATCTTTCCACCATCCATCCAGTTGCTGCTTTTTGCCCTAACTGCACATTCCGAGTCATCTTTGAGGGCAGTCCCACACAGAGTGCATTGCAGTAGTCTAAGTCTGAAAGTTAACAGAACCTGAATTACTGTGGTGAGGTTGCCCCTGTCCAGGAATATAATGAATGTAATGCCTAAAGAAGTAATGAAAAGGAAATGACAATGTAATTTTCAATTGGCAGGATGAGTGTAGAAGTTGAAATGTTCTTTACAGAGATTTATCTTTTCATAGATGATAAAATATAGAGCTTCATCTGATTCCCTGGATTGTTTCTGCCCCATCACTCACTTAACCATTTTCATCTGATCTCACAGTGTGAACAAATGACTTGGCAGGACACAATGGGAGTTTAATTAATCTACAATAAATTATCTTGGGAATGCCTCCTTGGACATACTGCTCTGTGATCCATGATATGTTACTCTTCTGACTGAGTGCTTCTGTGTGATGGCCTTTTGTGCATTTGCTTATTTTGATAAGGAGGAAAAATACTCAACATTTGCTTCAGAGGAAAAGAGCAATGGCCAAAGTTTCCCACACCTGAAAATATTAGGAGCAAGACCATGTTGTTTTCCAATTTGGCACAAACAAATGGTGGCAAAGGAATTTTAACTTTACAAAGGAACAGGATGTAAATGTTCTTCAAATAGATTTAGAAAAACATGCCATATTGCCAGAGTGACCCATCTGCCATAGTGACAATCCTGAGCTAAAATATTTATTTGACATTTTGGTACACAGAGGTTTGGCATACACAGATTTATTCATTGTTAATACAGTCGTCCCCCCATATCCATGGATTTTTTATCCACAGATTAAAAACATTATAAAAATATACTTTCAAAAATCTTTATTTTGCCATATTATTTAAGGGACACCATTTTATCATGCCATTGTATTTAATGGGACTTAAACATCCATGGATTTTTGTATTCATGGGAGGAAGGGTCCTGGAACCAACACCAAGTTGATACCAAGGGCCCACTTTAATAGCAGGATGTATCAATTTCTCAAACACCTCTGCTTCTAGATACCAGCATATGTGAGAATGCTGGACTGGGAATTGGGAGATTCAAGTTCACATCCATGATCTGCCAGAAAACACACAGGAAAACTTTGAGCAAATCATTCTAACACAGCTTGACTTAACTCACTGGGGTGTTGTGACTGTAAAGTGGGAAGAGGGAAAGTTATACTGCCTTGAAAGATGGGAAGTAAATGAAAATTAAAAAAAATGATATAGTTTCACCAATCTCAAGGTCAGTAAATAGAATTGTTAACCCTGACTAAGAAGGCATCACAATGATACAGCATATGCTCTTATAGAGTATTACTTACAAAATTTGGAAAGTGTGGAATTGCAGGATTTTTGAAAACCACCCCCACTTAAAAACAAAAGTAAGGGCAACAACCTGTTATTTTAATAGCTCAGTTGAAGTCTGATACGATGCAACAGGGAACAGGCACAACTGCTTCAAAGACCATCAGTAACTAGCACTCCCAAATTTCTTGAGGACATGCCAAGTGGCAGGACATTGGTACACACTCTATATACAAATACTAAGGATTCCTATTTTTACCCGATTTCATCAATTAACTTTGCATTGATTAACTCTACCATCACTATTTCCAATATTGATATACTGTACATATAACACAATCATTTGCAGAAAATGGGAAGGCAACATTTTCCTGTATCATATTATTACAAAATGAACATCCAATTGTACTTATTTTATTACAGATTACATTCCTCTTCCAAGTGTTGCTTCACAGAACATTAATTCTCACAAACATATTGTGTGAAAGTACACTCTACTTTCACATCAGCAGCATACAAATGACACTAGTCAATTGTTCTGTATCTAGAACCATATTTTCCAATTGACAGGTTTCTATTACTATGGTGCAAAACAAAACAAAACAAACCTGGGATCAAATCCTAGTTCAAATGCTACTTTTTATAGCTAGCACATTGATGCTGCTTGGTTAATTTAAATGTGATATCCTATGTACCCTGAAGACTGAAGGAAATAATTCCAAACCATACCTCCATATAAAATAGATTAACAGTATAACCCTGTACATGCCTACTAAAAAGCAAGTTTCATCACTTCTCAACAGGATTTTCTTGCAAATAAACATGCAAACAATTCAGCCATAGGAAAAGAACTACAACAGGCCTGCATAATGTCTAAGCTGCCAAGTACAACAAAGTCTACCAGACACATATAATACTGCAGTAACTACTTCACCAATTCCCATGTTTTTGTCCTGTCCAAGACTGCAAGAATAACAAAAAAAGGGGCAAAGGGTGATTGTCCAGTGGTGCCAAAGTTACTTCATGCCAAGTAGGTGCCAAAGTTATTTAATGCCAAATTGGTTCCCAACATATCTTGAACATGCAAATCCTTAATTTGGAGATCCCAGCTTCTTTACCTGACCAGAAACCCAATCCCTGCATTCCCTATCTTTTCCAGCCATAAAGTGCATGTCCACATTTGACTGATCTGTAGGGCAACAACTCAGATGGATTTGTTGTTTGAATGGTTTGATTACTGGCTCTATCCAAAGAAGAATTTGCATGTTCAAACTGCTTTGGAACTCACCTGATTCTGAAAGAGTCTGTGCATGCACCCAGGCAGTCAAGATTCCTGTATTTTTTGGTTAGGCCCAAAATGCAGAAAGTACAACTTTCATATTTATGACTGTCACCCCATTCTAAAGAAAATTGTGTGTGTGTTGTATGTCTTCAAGCCATTTCCAACTTATGGAGACCCTAAGACAAACCTATCCTGGGGTTTTCTTGAAAAGATTTGTTCAGAGGTTTGTCATTGCAGTCCCCTGAGGCTGAGAGCATATGACTTGCCCAAAGTCACCCAGTGGATTTCATGGCTGAGCGTAAATCAAACCCTGGTCTCTAGAGTTGTAGTTCAAAGCTCAAACCACTACGCCAAAGAGTTAGAGGGCTAGAAATGTATTTCACACAAAATGGGCCTTTTCAAAGTTCCTCAACAACATTGTTTATTTATAAGCATCAATAGCTTTACAAAGGGATCTTGTAGCACCTTTGAGACTAACTGAAAGAAGGAAGCTGAAAGAAGTAGCTTTACAGTTATAGAGCAGGCGAAGCATAACATATTGCATAGCATATATGTGATACATGTATCTGATATGATACATTATATTACATGTAACATATAACATAGTATATAACTATGCTGCGAATAATGCCCCATGATAATACACCAGTCTTGGGGATGAAGGGATTGACTAATTGACAGAGAAATAATACAGCCCTTATATGCATCTTTTGGAGTTTTTGTAACTTTATCGCAGACTTTCTCAACCTGTAGTATTGAACTGCAACTCCTATCATCCCTAACCATTGGCGTTCCAGTTTTTGTTTTTTACAGTTTGAAAACTTTCTCTTATTTTCTCTGCAACTTGGCATAACTTCCTAATCCCTCAATAAAAATTTACAGCCGACTGCTTGAAGCCTAAACGCTCTCAGTATGTAGGCCCTGGCTCCCAGCAGATTCTGTTTTATGAAGGAACTGCTGTATGTTATTTGACAATACAAATTATTAATAAGAAAATGCAATGGATCTGCCAAGTTCTTCCTCAACTAGATTAAATTGCAAGCTACAGTTTTTTAGATACATCATGTGTGTAAGAATAAGTTTTGTTACTAGTTAACACAGCTGAATCAAGTATTTGCAAACACTCATAACTAAATCCATCTATTTATCAATAATTTGATGCTATGTAAACAAAGAAGCAGGGTTTGGGAACAGCAAGCTGACCTCACAGTTTAAAACATTTTCAAAAGGTAGATCAAATTGTATTTTTCTTTCTGTTTTTCTTTTTAAGAATCTGAAAATAAAGCAGAAAGTTGCATAAACAAATGAAGTTATTCACATCTGAAATCCCATCAAATACTCTTATTAAAAACTTTGATCCCATCATGATATAAATAAAAAAACCACTTTTTCCAAGAATGGCATCTATATGGTAACTCTAAAGAAGCTAAATACTAACTGTATTGTTTTGAGTAATCACAGATGAAATAAAAACAGTGATCCTGTTAGAAGTTGCAACTTGTAGCTATGTCTCACTTAGATGACTACCACTTCACAGAAATGAATGAGAAACACTCCTCTAGGGGATGGACCATATAGGAAATAGTACAACAATCCTATGCATATTTACTCAAAACATACTCTGCCAGTATTTCAGTGTACCACATGTCAACAAGGAAAAGAGGCATTTCTGTTGTGGCAGCCCAACTATAGAATACCTTTCCCACAACAGGTGTGACTGGCACCCAAAGTGCCATTGTTTTCAAATCTTGGGAAGGTAAGAAAAATAAACAAGAGAGAGTCCACTTTCCCAGTCCCCCAGAAGTTTTTCAGTCTTCAACACACAGTACAAGAATGTGTGCATGTTGCCTGCAACAGCACAGAGCTCCTAATTATTAAGGGCTATGGTGCACTTGCTCCAAATGCACTGTTGATAAATCTGTCTTGGCCACTCATTCCACACCGTCTGCTTTAAAGGAAAGAAATGGAATTTTCAAAGAGGCCCATCAAAGAGGGTTGTGGGAATGGGAATGTGAAGAATGTTATGGCCAAGAATGTTGACTCTAGACAGACCCTGACTTAACCTCAACCATCCCAGCATTGAGCACACTCAGCCTCAACCATCCTCTCAATGGTTGGACAAAGGCTTTTAAAAGTAGCAGTCCTATTTCCAAATGGACACCCAGTCTTAGCTTTTAGACATTTGGTGGGGACACTTGAACACATACAATTTAAACCACTGATTCCCAAACTTTGGTCCTCCAGATGCTTTGGACTTCAGCTCCCAGAATTCTGGGAGTTCAAATCCAAAACAACTGGCAGAACAAAGTTTGGGAACCAGTGATTTTAATCCATTAACCAAGACTATATATCCAGATTGGAAGCTATGCTGACTAGAACATTTCTGTTAATGTATTTGTAACACTGCAGGTACTCCTTGGTTCGATTGTTCAATTTTTAAAAAATCACTTTCGCTCAGTCTGAATGTCAGAACTGTCTGTGGTAAGAGAAGTTTCCACTCAAGACTACTACACCCAATAAATACACACACATGCACACACACAATGATTTGTCATTCAACAGGCATAATCATGTGCTGGAACAACAGACCAATGGCTACTAGAAGTAGAACAGTCAGGTAAGTCATAAGAAGAAGTGCTTTCTTGGCCTCCCTAGAAGACAGGAGGCCCTGGCCAGATCTTTGGTAGATCTTGCCCAAGTAAGATAAGAGGAAAAACAACAACAACAACAACTTTTTTACCTTGCAGTTGTGCTGAAAGGGACTCTTGGTGTTGCTGGTACTTAAGGGCCACAGCCTCTGCCTTCTTCAGCTGGCTCTGCAACTCGTAATAGAGCATCGCCCCATAGATGAAGCCAAACACCACAGTCAGGAGCAGGAGGGACTGCAGGATCCGCTTCTGCTTTCGGGAACACATCCCGTTGCCCATAGTCCCTTCCTTGGGGGGAAATCCAAGGGCTTGTACACCACTAGACTTCAGCGTTTAGGCAACAGTCAGACCAAGCTGCATGGGACAAGCTGAAGGGATTCGGGGAGGCGTGCTTCGAGTCCCTGGCACGGCTGTTGCCATAGACCCTGGCTCTAACTTCAACCCACTGGCACTCCCTTCAGTTCTGCTAAGTATCTCAGGTCATGCTAGACAACAGTCTGGGTGACAAGGGGCAAAAAGTGTATTTTGGGCAAAGAAGGGCAAATCTCAGCACCAATCGCTCTGGGGCCCTTGCCTTCTGGATGGGGCCGACTCAGAAGGAAGTTAGTAAGACAGTGAGAGGAAGTCTCCCTATATTGTTGTTGTTATTATTATTATTATTATATAATTATATTTATAAATCTAAGAAAAGGTTAATATAGTGAGAGGAAGTCTTACTATATTATTGCTATATAGTTATAAATCTAAGAAAAAAGTTAATAGAGTGAGAGAAAGTCTCACTAGGTTACAGTTATATAATTATCAATCTAAGAAAAGGTTAATATGGTGAGAGGAAGACTCACTAGGTTATTGTTACATATAGTTATAAAACTAAAAGAAAGTTGATATACTGAGAGGAAGTCTCACTAAATTATCATTATATAATTCTATTTATAAATCGAAGAGAAAACTAAGATAGGAAGTATCACATTAGTATTGTTAGCGAACTGCAAATCAAAGAGAAAGTTAAGATAGGAAATCTCCCTAAATTATTGTTATAGAATTATAAATCTATGAGAAAGTTGATATTATGAGAGGAAGCCTCACTAAATTATTGGTATATAATTCTATTTATAAACCTAAGTGAAAGCTAAGATACGAAGTCTTCCAAATAGAATTCCAAATCTAAGTGAAAGCCTATATCAGGTGAGGAAGTCTCACAAAATCCTTATATAATTACATTTATTTATATCCCACTTTTTCTCTCTTCCCCCCCCCCCCTTTCTACTGCTTCCAAAGATGGGATATATATGTACCATTAAACACAGAATTGGACGGTTTTTTTAAAAAAACAAACAGCTCAGCTTAGAGAGGATGCCAACAGTCAGAAGAAAGAGGGCATCTCAGATGAAGTTTGCAAACCTGATTTGCAAATAAGGGGTGTTTTTTTTGGGGGGGGGGGGAGGTTGTAGTTTTTAAAAGATTTTTCTTGTTGTGGAAATTTGGCTTTTTAGAGGAGGAAGTTTTCTCAAAGGATGCTCCCCCCAAGGTTCTGGCCTAGAAAGATCCCTCTCCTCCTCCCACCCTCCTGGGCCAGGGGTCCCTCTGGCTTTCCCCCCTTCCTTCCTTCCTTCCTTCCTTCTTTCCTCCCTCCCTTTCTCTCTCCTGTAACCCTGTTGCAAGGACTGGAGGCAGGCGCCTGGGACCAGCTGCTGCTTCTCCCCTTTCCCTTTGCGCCCTTCTCCAGGCCAGGACCTCTTCTTCTTCTCCTTCTCCTTCTCCTTCTCGGTTCCCACAACTTCTCCTCCTCTTCCTCTGCTGCCCTGGCCGCCTTCCAGCCCCGCACTTACGTGTCACTGCTGGGACTGGAAGAGAAGAAGAAGAGGGGAGTCCTCCTCCTCCTCCTCACTCCCCTTCACCAGAACACCAAAAGGAAGTCCTGCCCATTGGGTACCACAGGAGCTTGCCTCTCCACAGCCGGCGCGCAATTGGATGCTCCCTGCGTCCATCTCAGGCCATTCCCCGCCTTCTTCGTTTTCTCTCTCTCTCTCTCTCTCTCAGACTCAGTCCCCCCCCCTCCCCAAATTAAGCACAGACACAGAGGAGGAGGAGGAGGAGTCCCAGGCAGCTGCAGTTGCCAAGCCAAGGGGGCTCTTCTTCTTGGTCGAATGTAACTTTTCATAATGGGTCCTTCTGGACTAATGCCCACAATGGTTCTCCAAAGGTGTGTGTTTGTGGTGTGCCTCTCCAGCTGCAAGTGCCCCCCCTCCTTTTTTTTTCACCATTGCTCCTGGTAATGGAACTTTTGGTTTCCATCTTATATTTGTATTTTCTAGAGTGCTACCAGAACTACTACTACTACTAACAACAACAACAACAATAATACCCACATGGTACTTCAGAAGGAACTCCAGAATTGGTACTCCAGAAGGAAGAGTAACTACCAGACATACTGCTACTACTACTACTACTAATACCCATGTGGTACTTCAGATTAAAAAGAGGGGGCTCTGTGTGTGTTTGTGTGTTGTGTGCTTTTCTAGCTGCAAGCATCTCCTTTCCATTGCTCTTGATAATGGAACTTTTTTTTTAACTTTCTAAAGTGCTACCAGAACTACTACTACTACTACTAGTATTAATAATAATAATAATAATAATAATAATACACACATGCTACTCCAGAAGGAAGAAGGACTTCTGTTTGTACCTTTGTGTGGTGTGCCTTTCCAGCTGCAAGATCCCCTTATCCATTGCTCTTGGGAATGGGACTTTGGTTTTTATTTTATTTTTAGGAGGGCTGCCCACATGCGACTCCAGAAGGAAGAGAGGCCTCTGTGTGTGTGTGTGGGTGGTGTGTGCCTTTCCAGCTACAAGTGCCCCCTTTTCTATTGCTCTTGCTCATGGTACCTTGGTTTTTATTTTATTTGTATTTTCTGGACTGCAATGCTACCAGAACTACTACTACTACTACTAGTGATAATACCCACATGGTACTCCAGAAGAAAGAGGAGCCTCTGTGTGTGTGTGTGCATGTTGTGTGCTTTTCTAGTTGCAAGTGCATCTGGTCCATTGCTCATGCTAATGGAACTTTTAATGTGTCATTTTATTTTATTTTTATTTTCTGGAGCAATACCCACACGGTATTCCAACTGTGTGCATGTGTGTCTGTGGACTTGGAGTACCTTTCCAGCTGCAAACGCCCCCTTTCTTGCTAATGGAACTTTTAATTTGCCGTTTTATTTTTTTTATTTTCTGGAGTACTGCCCACATGGTACTCCAGAAGGAGGAGAGTGCTCTGTGTGTCGTGTGCCTTCAAGTCATTTCTGACTTATGGTGACCCTAAAGAGAACCTATCATGGGGTTTTCATGGCAAGTTTCCTCAGAGGGAGTTTGTCATTGCCATCCCCTGAGGCTGAGAGAGTATGACTTGCTCATGTTCATCCAGAGGGTTTCAGTGCTCAAGTGGAAATCGAACCATGATGTCCACCACACAAACCACAGTACCTCATTTTCAAGTACAATAACAGCCAAAATCTACAAAACAGTGATACTGTACTTTTATAGGGCCAACCCAAATCCCCCCTCCCATCTGATTTCTAACACTTTTGCCTGAGGAAGTAGTCAATGGAGTTTCAAAAGCGTGTAATATGTATTTGATCCATGTTGGTTGGCCCCATAAAGGTATCACTGGTTTGTGGATTTGGGATGTCATTGTACTTTACAACATGGCCCTGGCCAAAATAATGACCATGGAAAAATACATGCATTCGACCTTGATAATGAGGAAACTGAAATAGTAAGAGAGTTCCCAAAGCTAGGATCAAGCATTGTTCAGACTGTGTAAAGAAATCAGAAGACTAGGGGTGGGTAGGGCAGCTATGAAAGAACTGGACAAGATCCTAAATAGTAAAACTACTGTATACAAATGAACGCTGAAGTTATATTCATCCAAGCCATCGTATTCCCCATCACCATGTTGGACAGTAAATAAAGCAAGTAGGAAGATTAATATAGAAAGAGATATTGTAGCATTTTTGAGACTAACGGAAAGAAAGAAGTTGGCAGCATGAGCTTTCCTAGACTTGAGCATCTGAGCAAGGAGGCTCAAGTCTACAAAAACTCAGGCTACCTATTTCTTTCTTCCAGTTAGTCTCAAAGATCTCTTTCCATGTAAGTTTTTTAAATAGAGTGGAAGATGGCACTCAAAAAACGATCAGAGTGGCCATGGGCATGGACCTGCAGGAACTAAGGAGAGCAGTGAAAGACGGACTTTATCCAGAGGGTCACCATGAACTATGAGTAAGGGTCAACTCGAGGGCAGTTAACAACAACAACAACATAGCTACCCCAGAGATATATATCTATATATCTCCTGTTGCTTCGTTGGTCTTTTCCTCCCTCCATTTTGTCTTTTGCAATGTGTGTGTTCCAGCCTTTAAAGCATGTGGTGTGCTTGCATGGAATGCGATTACCTCCCTATGGTGCAGGACTTTCATACATATATATATGTGTGTGTATATGCAAACACACACACACAACTACATTGACAGAGTCAACTCTAGTGTTTCCATATCTCCAACATATGTCAAGAGATATGGAAAACAAAATGATGGCCAACAGATTGGAAGCAATCAATATACATCCCCATCCACAAAAAACAAAGACTGCAACAACTATAGAACCATAAGCACTAATCTCCCATGCAAGCAAAATCATGCTCAAAAGTCTGCAACATAGGCTCCAACCATACATGGAGAGATAAATCCTACTCCAAGCAGGGTTCAGGAAGCGAAGAGGCATCAGGGATCACATTGCAAGTCTATGATGGTTAATGGAACATACCAGGGAGTTACAAAAGAAAATCAGCATGTGCTTTATTGACTATAGCAAAGCCTTTTGACTGCATAGATCACTATGGAACGACCTTAAAGATACGGGAGTGCCAACACATCTGATAGTCATAACAAAGAATATGTACTCAGGACAAGAGGCTGCTGTCAGGATAGAATAAGGAGAAACAGAATGGTTCCCAATAGGCAAAGGAGTCGGACAAAGCTGCATCCTATTGCCCTACCTACTTAACTTACATGCAAAACATACTGTAAGGAAAGCAGGCTTGGACATGGAAGAGGGGGGAGTGAAAATAGGAGGAAGAAACATCAACAATCTGAGCTATGCTAACAACAGCATAATACTGGCAGAGAACTTCACAGACCTGGAACAACTACTAAGGAAGATCAAAGAAGAAAGTGCAAAGGCAGGTTTACTGTTGAACATAAAGAAAACACACATTCAATCTAGACAATAAGCAAATAGAAATAGTAAAAGAGTTCTCATATCTGGGATCAAACATTGATCCAAACAGGGACTGCAGCCAGGAAATCAGAAGAAGATTAAGAATTGGTAGAGTGGCTATGAAAGAACTAGAAAAGATCCTAAAATGCAAAGACATACAACTCAGCACAGAAGTCCGAATCATACAAGCAATTGTATTCTCTATTGCCATGTATGGTTGTGAGAGCTGAAATAAGACAGGAGGAAAATCAACTCATTTGAGATGTGATTCTGGAGGAGAGTGCTGAAGATTCCATGGAGAGCCAAAAAGACAATCAAATGGGTCCTAGAGCAGATCAAGTCAGAAATATCCCTAGAAGCCAAGATGACAAGACTTAGACTGTCATACTTTGGACATATCATGAGAAAGAATGAATAGTTGGAAAAGACAATAATATTAGGAAAGGTGGAAGAAAGCAGAAAGAGAGGAAGGTCACATGCTAGATGGATGGACTTAATTAAAGAGAACATGAATATGAGTTTATTGGAGAGTAGTAGAGGACAATGGGACCTGGAGATGTCTCGTCCATAGGGTTGCCATGGGTCGAGATCAACGCAAAGGCAGTTATGGATATTTTATTCACAGATTCAAGCATTCAAATTTTGAAAATATTTTAAAAATATATAAATCCCAAAAGGAAAATCTTAATTTTGCCACTTATATAAGGAACACCTTACTATGCCATTGTATGTAATGGAATGTGAGCATTCATGGATTTTGGTATCCACTGTGGGTCAACGAACCAAATCCCAGAGGATACCAAGATCCCATTGAATAATTGATCTACAAGAATTTACCCTAGGCCTAGACAACAAGAAAACTGAAATAGTCAAAAAGTTCCAGCCCTGATGAGAATGAAGACTGTAGTCAAGAAATCAGAAGAAGGCTAGGACTGGGAAGAGCAGCTATGAAAGAACTGAACAAGATCATAAAGTTCAAAGATATAACTCTGAACCCTAAACTGAGGCTCATACAATCCATTGAATTCCCCAGTGGCATCACTAGAGTTGGCATCACCCAATGCAGTAATGCGTGATGTCACCCCTGATTGACCTTCTCTCATACCACACCCTACATAATCCTTAGTAATGTTTTTGTACTAGTATGACTTGCAAGTTGTAATTACCATATGTCACTGAATGTAATGGTAATAGTTGTGATATAAAACAATGAGCAAAATTAAAATTATACTTTTAAATTGCAATACCATGTGCACAGCCTAAATGTATTGATGTATACATAGTTTCATGTGGCTAAAGTGAAAATTTGGGAAGATCTGGTGTCTTTTTAAAGAAATTTTTAATAGCATATATATTTTTTTTTAAATTGCATTTTATTTAAAAATTATTTTTTAAATTAAACTTTTAATTTAAAAAAAAAAAGAAACTTGGAGCCTCTCCTTTCTCCTCCCACTGAGCCCACTCACGGCATCTCTTCTTCGTTTCAAAGGGACCCAAGTGAATTCCCCCATCCATTTCTGCCAAAAAGCAGATATATGGAGAGCAGTGGTGTCACCCCCTTTACGGTGCCACCTGGTACAGTCTAATCCCATCAGCACCTCCTTAGTGATGCCCCTGGTCCCCATTATCGTGTACAGATGTGAGAGCTGAACAGTGAAGAAAGCTGATAGAAAATCAACTCGTTTGAGATGTAGTGCTGGAGAAGAGTGTTGAGGATACCAAGGACAACCAAAAAGAAAAACAAACGGGTCTTAGAACAGATTGAGCCTGAATGCTCTCTGGAAGCCAAGATGACTAAACTGAGGGTGTAATACTTTGGCCACATCATGAGGAAAAATGAATCATTAAGGTAGAAGGTAGTAGAAGGAAGAAGACCACATGCTAGATGTTTAGACTTGATTAGGGAGGTCACAAGCCTGTACCCTGGGCCTGCAGGACCTACGTAAAGCAGTTGAGGACAAGCAGGCTTGGAGATATCACACCCAGAGGGTCACCATGAGTCAAAATCAACCGAAGGACGGTTAAGAACAAAACACATTTAACTGTGCATGCAATGGTGGGGAGAAATGTGCAGTCTGAAAATTGCTAATTTGCTATTGGAAAAATGAGAGGTAAACCCAACACAATATGTTTTTTATAAAAAAAATCATGGCATCAACAATATGACCTAGTGACACAATGTAACTATTTTTAAAACAATGGTGCATCTGAACAGTAAAACATTTTGACATTGCTTTAACTACCATGGCTCCATCCTACAGAATCCAGGGATTTGTAATTTTATGAGGCACCAGCACTGTTTGGCTAAAGTCCTTATAAAACTATAAACCCCAGGATTCCATAAGATGGAGGTACAGCACTTGAAGGGGTGTCAAACTGCATTATTTCTACAGTGTAGATGCACCCTGTGTAACTAAGGAGTAACAGTGATGTTATAATTTCATGTTCCACCTAGAATTTTGATCCATTGTCTAGTACACCTGTCCATTTCTGCTTCCTGTTCAGTGTCAGAACATTCTCTTATCTGGATAATGATATAGAGTTGCTCCAAATACACATTGGTCAGTCTGCTACAAGATTCTGAAAGTATGTCTCCCAAAGAATTGCAGCTGTCTCTGGGAAAGCTTGATTTCAGAATCGTCTGTCTTAGATTCATTATGCACAGTATAAAATTACAAAGAGGTAAATAACAGATGTCTAATATCTTTTATCTTTGGATTCACAGGCTGCCAGTTTTAATAAGCTGACATACTAACCTATCACTCTTAAACTTACTCCCACTTAGCTTGTTTTGACTGGATTCATTTAATTGAAAACCATCACACTGTGTCATTTCTCTCTTTTCCAGAACAATATTACTAACCATTACAGGGAGTTTTGCAAAAGCGATACAGGCTGCCCGTCCTTTATGCTAGGGATCCATTCCTGACGCCCCCCCCCCCCATAAGGGAAATTCCATAGATGCTTGAGCGCCATTTAAAACAATGGCGCTTGTTCACATGGCATGGCATGGTGCGTGCGCAGCAGGGGTGCGCACCATTACCTTTTATGGCAAACAGCTTTCAATGTAAGCTGAAAGCCACATAAAGCACGCAAGCATATGACGCAAGCACACTGTATATCCAATTTCTTGGAAGCATTTGGTTCTTCTATAGGTTAATTGACATAATGTGGAGAAATTGCTACTGGCAACCCCCCCCCCAAAAAAAAACAAAAACAAAAAATGCAAATTTAGTAGAACATCACAGTTGGTCATGAAGGTTTTGCTTATGAGAACAGTTAATTGAATTGAATCCTGCTTACTTACAAATAGTTTGAACTGGAGTATTGTGACATCTACATTAGAAGAAGAACCAGAGAGATTTCTATTATCATAAGGGATTATGAGGCTCTAGGAAGGAAGCTGAAAGAGATGGATGCACAGGTTGTCATATCATCTCTTCTCCCAGTAGAAAGGCATGGTCCAGGAAGGGAGAAGAAAATAGCAGAGGTGAATAACTGGCTCCGTAGATGGTGCCGCCAAGAACAGTTTGGATTCTTGGATCATGGGCTGCGGTTCCATGAGGAGGGACTTCTGGCAAGGGATGGGCTGCATCTCACACCAGTTGGCAAAAACATTTTTGCCAAAAGTCTCAAAAATCTGATCAGGAGGGCTTTAAACTGAGTTATATGGGGGAGGGAGACATTATTTTGGAAGGCAAAAGGGCTGGAGAAAATAATCAAACTGACATAGAGGGAACAAGGCAAACAGTGCAAGGACCCAACAGTGGGAAGCAAAAAAATTTGCACAGGCAGCAAGTAAAGGGAACACATGTTCTTAGATGTCTCTACACTAATGCACAGAGTATGGGAAATAAACAGGATGAACTCGAACTCCTAGCACAACAGAGCAAATATGATATAATAGGCATCACTGAAACCTGGTGGGATGAGTCTCATGACTGGAATGTAGAAATAGAGGGATATAACCTTTTTAAGAGAAACAGGCCAAACAGGAAAGGAGGAGGAATAGCATTATATGTCAGGGATATTTACACCAGTGAAGAGATCCAGGAAGTCAATACTGGAAGCCAGGTGGAGAGCATCTGGATAAAAATTAAAGGAGAGGGAAATAACAGGGATGTTACTGTGGGAGTCTACTACAGACCCCCGACTCAGGCAGAGGAATTGGATGATGCCTTTCTAGAACAGATGAGCACACACTCAGAAAGGAGAGATGTAGTAGTGATGGGGGACTTCAACTATCCGGATATTTGCTGGAAGTCAAACTCAGCCAAATCCTCAAGGTCTAGCAAATTCCTCACTTGCCTGGAAGACAATTTCATTGTCCAAAAGGTGGAAGAGACAACAAGGGGATCAACTATTTTAGATCTGATCTTAACCAACAGGGATGACCTAGTCAATGGGGTGCAAGTGGTTGGATCCTTAGGGGGAAGCGACCATGTTCTCCTGGAGTTTGTTATACAGCGGAAAGGGGAAGCCAGGCATAGTCAGACACGCATTCTAGACTTTAGGAGAGCTGATTTCAATAAACTTAGAGAAATACTGGGGGAGATCCCATGGTCAAGAAAACTAAAAGAGAAGGGAGTTCAAGACGGATGGGAGTTTCTCAAAAAGGAGATACTGAAGGCGCAATTTCAAACAGTTCCAATGAGGAAGAAAAATGGGAGGTGTCTCAAGAAGCCAGGATGGATGACTAAGGAACTTTCAACTGAGATAAGCCTTAAACAGAACATGTATAAGAAATGGAAAAATGGAGAAATCACGAAAGAGGAATTCAAACAAATAGCCAGCACATGTAGGGGTAAAGTCAGAAAAGCTAAAGCACAGAATGAACTCAGGCTGGCTAGAGAGGTTAAGAACAACAAAAAGGGCTTTTTTGGGTATGTCCGAAGCAAAAGGAAGAAGAAGGAAACAGTAGGGCCACTGCGTGCAGAAGATGGCAAAATGCTCAAAGATGACAAAGAAAAGGCAGAATTACTCAACACCTTCTTTGCTTCAGTCTTCTCAGAAAAGGCAAAGGGTGGTCAACCTAAGGATAATGGAGCAGAAGACAGAATAGGGGAATCTCAGCACAGAATAAGTAAAGAGATAGTACAGGAATACCTGGTTAACCTAAATGAATATAAATCTCCAGGACCAGATGAACTACATCCTAGAGTATTAAAAGAACTGGCGAATGTAATATCGGAACCATTGGCAATAATCTTTGAGAACTCCTGGAGAACAGGAGAAGTCCCAGCAGACTGGAGGAGGGCAAACGTTGTGCCCATCTTCAAAAAGGGGAAAAAAGAGGATCCCAACAATTATCGTCCAGTTAGTCTGACATCAATTCCAGGAAAGATTCTAGAGCAGATCATTAAGCAGAGAGTCTGTGAACATTTAGAGGCCAATGCCATAATCACAAAAAGCCAACATGGGTTTCAGAGAAACAAGTCATGCCAAACGAACCTGATCTCTTTTTTTGATAAAATTACCAGTTTGGTAGATGAAGGGAATGCTGTGGATATAGTATATCTTGATTTCAGTAAGGCCTTTGACAAGGTTCCCCATGACATTCTTGCAAACAAGCTCGTAAAATGTGGGCTAGACAAGGTAACCATTACATGGATTTGTAACTGGTTGACTGACCGAACTCAAAGGGTGCTCAACAATGGCTCCCTTTCATCCTGGAAAGAAGTGACCAGTGGGGTCCCACAGGGTTCTGTCCTGGGCCCAGTGCTATTCAATATCTTTATTAATGACTTGGATGACAGAATTGGGGGCATACTTATCAAATTTGCAGATGACACCAAATTAGGAGGAGTAGCCAATACTCCAGAAGACAGGATTGAAATTCAGAATGACCTGAATAGACTAGAAAGCTGGGCCAACGCTAACAAAATGAAATTCAATGCGGAGAAATGTAAGGTTCTGCACCTAGGGAGGAAAAATGAAATGCACAGATATAGGATGGGGGACATCTGGCTGAATGAAACTATGTGTGAAAGGGATCTAGGAGTCCAAGTAGACCATAAGTTGAACATGAGTCAGCAGTGTGATGCAGCAGCTAAAAAGGCCAATGCTATTTTAGGTTGCATCAATAGAAGTATAGTGTCTAGATCAAAGGAAGTAATAGTGCCTCTCTATTCTGCTTTGGTGAGGCCCCACCTGGAATACTGTGTCCAGTTCTGGGCACCACAATTCAAAAAGGATGTGGAGAAACTGGAGCGGGTCCAAAGGAGGGCAACTAAGATGGTGAAGGGTCTGGAAACCATGCCCTATGAGGAACGACTTAGAGAGCTGGGGATGTTTAGCCTGGAGAAGAGAAGGTTAAGAGGTGATATGATAGCCCTGTTCAAATATTTGAAGGGATGTCATATTGAGGAGGGAGCAGGCTTGTTTTCTGCTGCTCCAGAGACCAGAACGCGGAGCAATGGATGCAAGCTGCAGGAAAAGAGATTCCACCTCAACATTAGGAGGAACTTCCTGACAGTAAGGGCTGTTCGACGGTGGAACACACTCCCTCGGAGTGTGGTAGAGTCTCCATCCTTGGAGGTCTTTAAGCAGAGGCTGGATAGCCATCTGTCGGGGATGCTTTGACTGGGAGTTCCTGCATGGCAGGGGGTTGGACTGGATGGCCCTTGTGGTCTCTTCCAACTCTATGATTCTATGATTCTATGATTCTAACAGCTGATGGCTCCCGTATGAATGGTCAATGAACTCACCATCTTTTAATTTGAACTCTAAAGGTGTCATCCAAGGAACTGAGCTTTGGCATTCAAATAGGTTCAGCAGCTATTTGGATAACTGCTCTAAGATGCAGAATGAAATGTTATTTTTCAATGAGTTCCTTACAGGGATAATAGAATTGTACAGGCTAAATGGTCTGGCTTTCTCCCGGCCTTTGGTCATCTAGTTTAGATGATGATGCAGGCCAAAAACCCCATTGCAGGATTGGCCTCAATTCTGCCACTACAGATGCACATCCAAAGGATCCAGTGTGACCTTGGGGTAGAGTCTTTACCCAAGGTTAAAATAGTGCTGGTTTTAATATTAATATGTTTTAATATCAAGATTTTTTTTCAAACACAATGTATGTGACTTTCTTCAGTGTAATTTACTCCCAAGTAAGTGTGCATAGGATAGATTGCAGGCAACTTGTATTATTCTTTGGAGCATTTTTTAAAATATAATTCTTTGGGGAAATCACCGTCTTAAGGAGAGGTGTTTCCCTTCCTTTGTGATAATACAAGAAATGGAGGCCACCCCGTGAAACTGATGAGCAATAGATTCAAGGCAAACGAAAGGAAGTACTTCATATATGGTACCTAATTAATGTACAGAATTTGTTGCCACACAGTGTGGTGATGGCAACTAACTTTGTTGGCTTTAAAAAGGAATTAGATTAATCCAGGGAGGGAACATCTATCAACAGCTTTGCACCATAGTAGCAAAACACAGCCTCAGGGTTCAAAGGCGTGCCTCTGAATACCAGTTGCTTGAAGGCAAAGAAAGAAGGAGGGCTGTTGGCTTTATGCCATGCATGTGTGAGCTTCCTGGCAACATCTTCTCAGGCTTGACATCATTGGAAGCAGGAAACAAGGATTAGATGGCTTGATCCAACAAGGTTTTTCTTTTATTCTTAGGAATGAGATATTGAAAACTCTACATGTGACAAAATCAATCAACTGTCAAAATAGGATCAACAAATCAATCTGGGATTTCAGGGGAGAGGCTTCTGAAATTGTTTAACAGTTACACACCTGTATACACATGTCTTGTATTGAGAGCTGGAATGGGGCCCTGGGCATTTAGGCACACACAAACCTATGCAAACATGTGTACAGCTTGGCTTTCCCTTTGTGCTACTGGTTTATGGACTGCTGCAGCCCAGTGTTTGGTATGTAATGTAAGCTCCCACATCTCCCCATCACCACCACCACCTGAAATATGTACCCAGGCATATGTAAATATATGCCATTATTCTTTGTTCATGAACATCCTTCAGGTTGTCATAAATGCTGCCGCATATGTCCTATTTTATGAAGAAGTTTGGAGGGCCTGAAATGATCACCTTCTTTCAGATCTTCTGTCAACAGTGTCCTGTATGCTTTTTGTTAGCTGCTTTATGAACACTTTGTATATTCTTCCACAGTAAGTATGCTGGGTCTTTTGTAGTTCCAGTTCAAGTGGTAGCAACAAGCTATGCACCAGGTCATCACCAAATGTATAATTTTTTATTGCATCATACACAGCTCAAAAAGCTGGTTGCTTATCACATGGTAAACACTGTTTCCATGAAGGATGAATATTCTTTCTTTTTCAGTTTGCTGGCAATTGCTCCCATAAATACAGTGGTACAGCTGATAGTTCAATTGACAAGGAAAAACAAAAAGGCTTTCTGGATTATGAAAAAACATAATGTTCAGAAGATCTTGATCACCCCAAGTTATATTCAATTTATATTTTTTTCATCCGTGGCATGAGTATTTGTTCCCACCATAACCGAACTGTTGTCATATCATTCTTGAAGTATTTTCTTCTTATACGAGTAATATTCATCAACATCACTCCAGAATTTATTCCAGTTTTTCCATAATATGGGTGTCTAGCAAAGCAATTATACCACCCAATACGAGGTTCTTCACGTTCATGTGTCATTGCAGCAATTTGAGATGAATTAAATTTTTTCAGGAAGGACCAAATATCATCAACAGGTCTTAAGAACACTATGTCTGTGTCAACATACAGCAAAGAATCCACATCACTGAGAATCAGTGGCAGGAAAAGCCTTTGAGAAGCACAAGGTTTGAACAGTTTCTTCCATTCTGATGCATTTCCAGTTGGAAATGAGATGGAATATAAAGCGTAGTTAAATTTTTCTTGATATGCCAAACTGTCAAGTGTTTCTCTGAAGTCATGATGTAATTGGTCCTCTGCAAAAATATGAAACTGTAGAGGTCTGATGCTGAAAATAAAGGCTGATCTCAACATAGTAATAGTCTCCAGCCTCTCTCCACAGGCAACCACCGCCAAATGCATTGCTTTGGAAGGGTGACTTTTCAGAAAATTGTACCTACAAGCAGCTTCCCAAAAGCAGTTCTTTCCACAAACATTGGGGGACAGCTTCCAATAGGAATTCCAGTAAGATACAGACACATTCTTACAGCTTTCCATCCTCCCCATCCACGCCTTTCCTTTATCGTGGGTCCAACCCGCTTTATCCTCCTCCTCCTCACCCAGCTGCCTCCACAGAGGCAAAGAAGCCCCAGGGCCCTTGTGCTCAAGGGAGAGGGTCATGGCCTGCCTGAAGGCATAGATGAGCGAGCAGAGGCTGCAGCCCAGGCAGAGCAAGGCCACTTGAACCAGGCGCTGCCACATCCTCCTCCTCCTTTTCCTCCAGTCCTTCTCCTCCTCCCGCAAGGCCCCAGCGGCTGCTCAGATAGGCTGAGACCTTCTTGCTGACCTTTGAGAATCTTGATAAAAGAAAGTGCTCCTTCACAGACAGGGCAGCTTTAAGTATGAAAATAAAGACCACAGGAAGTGGTAATGTCTGCTCAGAGCAAGGGTTGACCTGAAAGTTGGTCTGAATACTAGCATAGCATGTATATTTCTATACTAAACCAGACCCATTGAATCAGTTGTCGCATAACAACAATTATGAGTCAACAATTATATAATCTCACTGATTTAGTGGGACTAACAGGGGGGTTCAAGTCATTATATATGTTAAGACGTGGGCAAACACATTAAATAATTTTGTGGCACCTCAGTATCATTCACTATGATAGATATATAGGGCAACTATGTTCAGGAGCAGCAATACACTGAATAGAACAGAGGTACACAACAACATGGTAATCCCCTTTTGAAAATCTTTTACCATGAAAACCTTATAATGAGACAATCCAAGATGAAATAAAAGATAGTGCCAGAAGATGAAACTTTTGTGTTAGGTCTAGCCCTCTGCACCCCTTCTCTATGCTAATATAAAATTGATAACAATGGGATGTTTAAAAGGTAGTTGGCCCAGTGTGGGAAATTGCCTTGCCATATAAGGAAAATCAGTAAGCTCAGCATGGGGGAAGCTCAAGAGTGTGTAGGTAGGATAGATCAATTGAGATTGGAGTCTGCATAATCCCTGCACTGATAGAAGTGATGGTGGGCAACTGACTTGGTACTCATGCATGAATAGAAATCCAAGTATACTCCCCTCAGGGAATGATAGTCTTTTGTCCAAAAACATTTGTACCGATTGTACAGAAACATATCCTGCCACAGGATATGTTTCACCTATAAAAGTGCCTGCCCAAGCACCTCCAATTCTGTCTCATTTGAGATGCAGACAGACACACTATATCCATATCTCACCTGACTCCTCAGCAGTAGCTGGCCACCCCATGGTCCCAAGACAGGTGCTGAGCCATTCTCCATTTCACATCATCATCATCATCATCAGCAGCAGCAGCAGCAGCATTTTCTTATATCTCGCCTTTCTCCCAACATTGGGACTCTAGGCAGCATTCCCCAATTGGATCTCCACATCTGGAATCAGTACAGTATTAGCTTCTACAAACACCTTTAAGTTTCTGTCTGCTACCATTTATACAACATTTATATCTTGAGTGTGTGCACAAGTGGATGTCTTGTGTGAATTCTGTTTTCTTTGGACTATAAATATAATTGCATTGAACCTGCACTTGAGAATCCTGTTTCTCAGAACAGTTATACATAGACTCAATCCCCATTTTAGTTTAGCTAATAAAATTTCCTATTTAAACATTAAGTGTGGGTGGTTTTAAATATTTGACGGGACATCATATTGAAGAGGGAGCAAACTTGTTTTCTGCTGCTCCAGAGAGTAGGACCCGGAACAATGGATGCAAGAGAGATTCCACCTCAACATTAGGAGGAACTTCCTGACAGTAAAGGCTGTATGACAGTGGAACACACTCCCTTGGAGAGTGGTGGAGTCAATTTCCTTGGAGGTCTTTAAGCAGATGCTGGATGGCCATCTGTCGGGGATGCTTTGATGGAGAGTTCCTGCATGGCAGGGGGTTGGACTGGATGGCCCTTGTGGTCTCTTCCAACTCTATGATTCTATGATACTCACTGGGTGCCACAGTTGTCAGTACATGGCTGGCCCAGCCAGGGCAAGGAAGACAGGAATGATGCAAGCAAGAACAGCTGTGGCAGAGGCTGACAAGACAAAGGTAGCCAAAGTCACCATAGATGCTTTGCCACCGGCCCTGCCACCTCCACCTCTAGAGACTAGCACAATCCCCTCATGGCATCAAGGGCACCACTTTCCTGGCAGTATCACCCTCTTTGATGGGTGTCACTTGGTTTGGTGCACACCCACTGCACCCTGATAGTGATGACACTGAATCCTGTGATTCCCACCCTCACACAACCCTAACAGAAAACAGAAAAAAGAGACTTATCTATTTTGATGCATGCACATTTCAGTTATGCCACATTTGAAGCTCTTCATATGTCACATAGACAAAAGTTGTGCTGCCAAAGGTGGTTCTACCAAATATTGACTTAGGAATGAAATAGTTAGGCAACCAACAAATGTCAGCTTGGTTTTGTTTACTTAACTTTTGTGCCAGAATATATTTTTCACTTTCATAGTCTTGAGTATCTTGTGTACAGCAAGGGATAATAATGCTTATTAAATCAATTTCAGTTCAAGGTTATAACGCAACAAAATGTGGACAAGTCAGTGGGGGAGTGAATACTCCCACAAGGCAGTTCAGTCACAACAATTTCTCCAGGTTCCCATCTTGTATCAAAGTAACCAAGAACATACCTTGGGCTAATGGTATGGTACAGAGCCTTTTCATGCCAGCACCACATCCTTTGAGAGTAACTACCGATAAGCAATTATAAAGCACACATTTCTCTTTTTAGCACCTTTTCCTTCATTGAACTGTTCTCTCTGTATTTTTCCTCAATATCTTCTCCTTCTCCTTCTCCCTCTCATCCTCCTTCTCCTTCTGCTATTTTATTTCTATCCCACTTTTTCCCCAAATTGGGACCCAAAGGAGATTTCAATGATTACAAAATATTATTAAAATCCACAAAATACAAAAGTTAAAACACAATTAAACAATCAGAAAAAAATTAAAACCAGGTTAAAACATATAGAATTAAAACACATACATATGCCAGCACAACAATTAGCAATATCAATCACATTGTACAAGATGAGCTTTATTTAATTACTGACTAAATGCCTCTCAGAGTAGAAAAGTGTTTGCTTGTGAAAAGACAAATAAGAAGTACATTTCTACTAATTGATTGATATACCAATAAAATTTCAAATATCACCAGTGTAATGCAAATAGAATGAACCGAACTTTGGAGGTGTCTCTGCTTTGTATTATTGATCTTTACATTGGCATTGACATAATCTTGACATTAACATTCTGTTGACTCACATTTTCAGCACAGTGTCAGTAGCCTGATAACACTTTAATTATTATAGTTCCATCCTATGGAGTCCTGGGATTTGTAGTTTGGTAGGATATGCAGGATTCTTTCCTGAAGTGCTCTGAAGAGGTTTCCTGAAGGTGCATATTTATAGAGGAGCATAATTTGCTCACCAAATTTCAAATCCTAGAATTTTGTAGAATGAAATCATGACAGTTAAAATGGTGCAAAACTGACATAACTGTGCAGGGCAGATTATAGCTAGTAAGAATGTGCTAGACAGGATGGACAATCATTAGCTAGAAACAGAGGCTGTAGTTTACCCTTTGCCTGCTAAAGAGCTAAGGTTCAATCCTTGATATCTCTTGGGAAAGGCAGAAAAAATAAGTAATGTTTTCTAGTTACTTAAAACACTTCTTTTAAAAAGACATTTAAAGGCTTTATGTCAGTAATTTCCCACATTTTATGCCATCCCTCATCCCGCACAAAAGAGGAATAGAGAAAAAAAAGTAAGCAGTATAGCAAGCAAAATAACAAGTTACATTTTTTTTAACATTGCAGAGAGCTACTGTATGTGTTAGTTTTCAAACACTGTATGTAATGAGTAATGGGAACAAATTACTTATCAAAAGTAACTTTGCAAACTTTGGTGTATGGACTTGTTTGGGTTACATCTGAAAAATCATTCACCTCTGATCTCCAGAAATAATATTTATCTTTAAATAGTAACCTCAATTGACTGAGATCACTGCAACCATTTAGAACGGAATGGATGTCTCTTATTTCAGAATATCTAGCTTCACCTCAGTTCCGGACATAAAGATATCTGATAGCACTTTTTCATACCAAGCCTTCTTTTATAAATATTATAAGGCTTCTTTTCAGATGGTCGAAAGGGAAATGTCAGATTTTGGGTGCCACCTAATGGATTGTTAAAGTAAAAGCAAGGAGAAGCATTTCTTTGATAGGGATGGCCCAAATCTCAAAGGGAGTTTACTTTTGTTTCTGCTGGTGATCTGCTGTGCCTTCAAGTCGTTTCCAACTTATCACAACCTTAAGGTGTAGCTGTCATGGGTTTTTCTTGGCAAGGTTTGTTCACAGGAATGATGAAGAAGAAAGTCGGAGAAGATGATCTTGAGAGGTTGGAATGGAAGAAGAAGGGAAACTTTGAGTAGGAGAATGACAAATGAATTGAATAGTTTGTAAGTATAAGAGATGTGATGTAGTAACATGATGATTGTTGAGAGTATATATGTTATATGGATGTATGTTGTGCAAATTGTTCAATAAAATTTAATAAGAAAAAAAAATGTTCACAGGAGGTTACTTATTGCCTTCCTCTGAGGCTGTGAAAGCCCAAGGTCACCCAGAGAACTGCATGGCCGAGTGGGAAATCAAACCCTGCCATATAGAAGAGTACAATAACATCCAAAATTCACAAAACAGTGATACCTTTAATTGGCCAAGCAAAATGCACAAAATACATGATGCAAGTATTTGAAGCTCTACTGGCTTCTTCATCAGGCATCATACATGGAAAAATATATAAAATGACAATGTTAGTCACAGGTTTGCATTTTCTCAAGGTGTTATTCTTTAGAGGGGTATCTATGCAAGTGGGACCCTCATCATTCTGGACAAGTAATATTGGAAACAAAGCATTCCAAAGTCCAGGAGATAAAATTTGAATTCATTTAGCAATACAAAACGTATTGATGAAGAAACCAGTCGAACTTAGAAAGCTTGCATCATGTATTTATTTATTTATTTATTTATTGCATTTTGGTTGGCCATTTAAAGGTATTACAATTTTGTATTTGGATGTTATTGAATTTTGCTACACAGCCAACATGGCTACCTTTAATATGTATGTTTCCCCTGAATATGTGAAGATGCTGTATTTTAGTCGCTATGAGGGATCCTAAAGAGGGAGCCAATGGACTGGTACTTTACTATTTGGGGGTATCTACCTCCAACAAAGGTAAAACTTCCTTTTAAAAAAGTTCTATATTTGGTATGCTTAATCAAAACAGCACCTAAAATTCTCCTAATGGAAAAGCATGGAAGCTGTTCTCTGCCTAAAAAAAGTGTCTGTTACTTCACAAAGGATGGAGACATGTGGGATCTCATAAGAAGTACATTTTTCTAGTAGGTGAGATGCTACCTGCATGAGCCCTCCCTCAGGACTACCTTAAAACTATCTTAAGCAAATATCACAAAGAAGATGAAGGCCTGTAACTTTTCTTTTCCTAATAAAGAAGCCAGTGAGGCAGTACAGACCGCCCCAAAAGGACAGTCTGTAGCCGCCCCAAGAAGTGGTGAGATGGGGCCAAGGCTGCCACACAGGCAGCCCTAGAGGCCCCATCCCGCCACTTCCGGAGACTGTGGGGAAGCGGCAAACGGACACTTCCCCGCAACCTCAAAGCGGGGTGCAGCGGGCGCCTTGGGCGCCCGCTGCACCTCACTTCCCTTGGCAGTGCCGAGGGGAGAATGGGGCTGCCGTTGCGGCCCCTTTCTCCCCGGGTCTTTGGTGCAGCTGTTTGAAAGATGCGCCAAAGACCCGGAAACAAAAAGAATCTCAGTTTTTGAGCTCCTTTTTGCGCCATGGGAAGGGCACGCTTGGCGCCCTCCCACGGTGCAAAGGTGTCATGGCACATGCAGCGTTTCTAAATGCTGCATGCCCCATGACAACATCATGGTGCGCCCGTATAGACACCACCATTTTTAAATGGTGGCGGTCCATACGGTTTAGGGTTAGGGAGGGTGCGGATGCTGCGCCCTCCCTAACCCTAATCACGCACTAAAGAGCTCTAAAGGTGCTCTTTAGTGGACATGTAGATCGGACCAGTGAGTTTAAAAAGCTAGCATAAGGTATTTTTGCTGTCCAGATAAAAGTATCACTATGATGTGTATTTTGGATTTTGTTGTATTTTGCTGCACAGCTAATGTGGCTGCCATTGAATATAATTGTATAAGCAAATATATAGCCTTCAATATTTGAAAGATGAAAACTGGGACATGTGGCTGCAACATCAAAAGGTGGTCAACATCAAAAAGTTATTAATGAGGAAGAACACACCTGCTAGGAAAGGCTGCTGAAGTTTGCTTTTTCTTGAGCCAACCAGGAAGGGAAAATTCTGCCCCTTCTCTTCCACACACACATCCTTAAGCTAATGTAGTACAAACTACTTTTGCACCTGTTTCAGCAGTTTAAGTCGGCTGAGGGCAAAAGGGGAAAGTAAGAGGAGAAGAAAGAAACTGGAACATTTTTAAAGCAACTGAAATGAGATGGCAAGGATTAACCAGAACTGTTCTCTTCCAAATCAGAACAGTTGGAGGGTATGATTACAGGGGGATTTACTTCATGAGCCCCATTCTCACAGCAATCACATTGATAATAAAAAGGAAACATACTGCATTCAGAGCCCCAATCACACATCTTTGGGATTGTGCACTTGCTGCAGCCATTGCACTCTCTTTGGAAATCTCCTTTAACCTCACCTCCCTGCCTTATGCACTACCCACCATACCTTTTAGTATTTTGTTGTTGTTGTTTGTTTGTTGATTATTTAATTTTATTTTAGCTCATGCAATTCTAAAGTTCTGCTGCAGCAGTCAGGTTTTTTAGTGTGTGGGGTTTTTTTTAGAAAGAAAGAAAGAAAGGAGGGGGGAGGTAATCAGCTTGGGAATAGTGAGGAAGAGGAAGGAGAGGGAGAGGAAGGGACACTGACATCATGTGACTGGCAATAATATGACTTGTCCTGATTCTTTGATGGATTTCTGCCATCAGTGAAAGGGATGCCCTGATCGTGTCTGAGGCATGCAGCAGTTATGGTTTGGAGGCATCGTCATATGATAAGTATCCCCAAGACTGCATTTTCAAGGTGTCGTCACTGTTTAAAAGCCAAGTGTAATAATCTCCAGGGTTTTATTTCCCACATCTCTTCACATGGATACTGATTATGGGACCACTGTGGGATGTATCCCCTAAAGGTGGGGTCCAAGCTAATTGATACAACACTGTGACTCTCACCCCTATACTTGTGTTTTTAACTGGGGTTTGATGAGAATGTTATTCAGCTCCTTTAGTTCATTTTTTGCTATGCTGTTTCCAAAATTCATACATAATTTCATAGATGAAATGGAAAGAATATGAGATTGAAAAATTTTGGCCTTCTACAGACCGCCATAAAGAACCAGCATGAGGGCAGAGTGGGAATGTAGCAACCACAGGCTGACCACCCCAACCACCCTCATGCCGCCTCCACCCTGCCCGCCTTACCAGATGGCGAGCAGGATCACAACGCATCTTTAGCACAGCATTTACATACTATTATGAAGAACCAGCAAAAAGCCACTGCAGCTGGGGCGCCCTTTCCGTAGTGCAAAAGGGAGCCATTTTTTGAGGCTTCTTTTAGCACTGGGGAAAAGCTGGATCGGGGTGTGGTGTGTAGTTACCATGGCCCCAACCTTAGGCCACTCCTATGATGGATGGGAAACAGATTCACACATCTAGATAGAGGATTGTGAATCTTTCATTCTTAAAGCCTGAGTTTGAATTGTTGTATTTTCTAACATGTTTATGATATGCAGTTAAAGTTGCTATTTTCTTTTCCAAACAGGCTCCTCATTTTTTGAAGCTCCAAGGCAGTTAGTTACAGCATGACCCTCTGCATACTAAGAATAGCTTGTCAAATTTGGGTAATGCAGATGGGTGTGTTTCACTCAGTCCCATTTGAAAGAATATTTCCAGATTTCACATTTTTTTTCATAAATATAGAACAAGGCACAATTTGAGATTAAAAGGAGAAAACAAATCTGATCTGTGTATCCCTGTGGGAGGAATCGGTCCTCTGGGAGGAATCTGCTTCAACCTATAAAAACTAAGTTGTCCCAGACCTCCCAGAGGGCCTTTTCTGCTATTGCTCCCTAGCTGTGGAATTACCTGCCAGATGAGATGTGTCTTATTACAACCTTGGAAAGCTTTAAAAAAGTGACCAAGACGCATCTCTTCTGGCAGGCCTTCCCGGATAGTAACTAATTTCCCATTGCCTGATGACCCCCCCCCCCCGGCCCCCATCCGGCCGCCTACAGGGGACTTTGAATGAATGTATTTTAAATCTTGATTCTTTTAATTATGATTAGTTTAATACTGTTTTAAGGGGAGGTGGGTATGTTTGGAGGATTTTGACTGTATATGTTTTTAATATGTTGTACCCCACCCCAATTGCTCGCTCAGAGGGGCGGGTAAGAAATTATTATATTATTATTATTATTATTATTATTACCACATGAAAGGGGCATCCAGACATCTCTATAAACAACAACTAAAAAAATCCACACTACTAGCCAAGTTAAATTCTCCAGTTAAAACTTTGACAAAAGGGAAAAGAAAGAAAGATTGGTGAAGCAAGGAAAGAAAAGGAAGAAAAGGGTAACATCTTGACAAAATGTATTTTTCTTTCTACTATATGATTTTTAACAGTTGCCTGTTGAAGAAGCCAGTGGGGCTTTGAAAGCTTGCATTGTGTATTTTGTGCATTTTAGTTGGTCTAATAGAGGTATTGCTGTTTTGCAGATTTTGGATGTTATTATACTTTTCTGTGTGTGGACTGTGTTTTAATTGGTGATAAGGGCTTAAAGTGAACAAGTGCAGTATCTAATCCCCCACCTTCCCCTAAAATAGATGCCGATTACTTCATCAGGGGTTGTGTACTGCTCACATTGATGTCTATTTATATTAGGCTAAGGTCCCACTACTGGTATGGCCTTTTCCTCTTGCATATGGCTCATGCATACACTAGGGGTGGACTGACAGGGTGGGAGTGGGAGGGAATGAAGAATGAAAAAAAAAATGGTGATAAAACATTTTGGTGATAAAACAAAACAAAAAATGGTGATAAAACTCTGAGGCATGTCATTTGGAAAAATTGCCTGTCCCCTTTTGCTAAACAACTGTTACCATAGCACCTTGACACTGAGGCATTCATGGAAAGCCTGGTTTTCAGCCAGCTTCATCCCCAACCACCATCACCACTACTGCTACTTGCATGCTCAGGCAGAATGTCAAGCCAAACTGTTTCTCTGGGATGCTATTTTTCATGCCATGCAATATTTTAAAATGTTGGTAACTTCATCCTCAGAAGACATAACACACTGTGTTGTTTCCTAGCTTAAAGAACTTTAAATACCCTTGTTCAAGAAATTCAGCATTTTTAGGTCATTCTGTAGAGCTATAAGGAATCCACCAGGTGGCATCAGCTCAATAGCGATGACAGAAAGGAGTCACTACAATAAGCTCCATGGCTGTTATTACTATCAATGTATTTCGGTAGGCCCATAAACAAATGCATGGTTACAAATGGTTGCAAAACCTTAATTTGTGATAGTTATACTATTAATCAATTATTGATTAGTGATCCAATAAAAACTGGGATTGTTCATTTGCTTTTCAACTTCATATGATACTGCATACCAGATAATGTCCTGTTACTCCTTAAATGAATTGGACTGGACAACAATTAATGTTAATTAATTATAACTAATTATAATCAATTATTCCCTTTGGTTTTATGTTGCCATCACTGTTTGTTTTTTAAAAGAAGATAAACATTGGGAAATGTGTATTTGTACATGCAAATAAACACACACATTTATTATTGTTTCACTGTCATGAAGCTGACCTTGACTTATGGCGATCCTATGAATGAGAGTCCTCAAGATCACCTTGTCATCAATAGTCCTGCTCATGTCTTGCAGACTCAGGGCCATCTGCAAGGCTTTCTTGATCAAATCTATCCATCTGTAATATGTTCTTTGTCTTTTCTTACTCTCTTTCACTTTACCAAGCATTATCATCTTTTCTATTGAGTCCTGTCTTCTTACAATATATCCAAAGTACAACTGTCTCAGTTTGGCCATTTTGCCTTCTAGTGAGAGTTCTAGTTTGATTTGCTCTTGACCATTTTGGCAGTCCATAGAATCATAGAATCATAGAATCATAGAGTTGGAAGAGACCACAAGGGCCATCCAGTCCAACCCCCTGCCATGCAGGAACCCCCAGTCAAAGCATCCCTGACAGATGGCCATCCAGCCTCTGCTTAAAGACCTCCAAGGATGGAAACTCCACTACACTCCAAGGGAGTGTGTTCCACTGTCAAACAGCCCTTACTGTCAGGAAGTCCATGGAATTTGTTTCAGCACCATTTTGGAACTAACTTTCGATGGTGAGGGGACTGGATGTTCCTGTGTGGCAAGAGGCTATTGCCCTGGTCGTGCTGCTGCTGTAGATTTTCGCATTAGACAGACCTGTGTTGAGGAGCCAGACTAAATGTTCCAAACAACTAATGGGCAGCAGCAGTATTTTTGTGGGTGTGGAGGTTTGACATTGGTAGAAAATCTCTCAAAGACAACGGGAGTGGTACTTTAGCTCATTCCTATTAGTACTACATAGAAGGAGACAACAGAAAATCACTTCTGAATGTCTTTTATATAAATATAACAACAACTTTTCCATATAATTTTCAAAGCAAGATTCTGAAACAGGATTTTTCAGGTGTTTTGCTGTTCTCATATTCATCCTATGATTTAGAAGCAAGCAAACAAACAGGAAAAATATTTTCATCTTGTTGCTTCTTACTCATTGATTGTTCTGTTATTGATGTTTTTATTGATTACTAGGAAACACCTAAGGAAGGCTTTTACCCCTCATGATGGCCTATGATAGCTTTTACTCTTCTTGGTGACCTAACAGAAGGGCCAGCCCTACCGTATGGCAGGGTGAGGTGACCACTTCAGGAATGTTTCAGGTGTTATGAAAGCACAGCAAATTCTGTTCTTTGATTCTGTTGCTATTGGATTTTTACCCCCAGCAATAGGAAAAGGCATTTCTGGGATTTTTGGTCTCATGCACCACAATAACACGGCAGACGCTGGATGTTATGCATCTCAGCTTCAGTGAGCGTGTAGCCAAGTATTTGCTGCCCTACCTCAAGGAGCAAAAGGGGCCAGACCTGACTTTGGAGACATGACAGGAAGGCTAAAAGCACTACTTATGAAGCCTGAAACAGATGGGCCAAATGACTCAGCTTCCAACCTC
This sequence comes from Urosaurus nigricauda, assembly GCA_034509955.1. Lineage (NCBI taxonomy): Eukaryota > Metazoa > Chordata > Lepidosauria > Squamata > Phrynosomatidae > Urosaurus > Urosaurus nigricauda. The sequence continues at coordinate 258,423,135 of JAOEGL010000003.1, forward strand.
ATTCAAGGCGTTGCATTTTGATGAACCTGAACATGGCTGGAAACTGTGCCAACACCATGTATTCTCAAAAGAACTGGGTCAAAAAGGAGTAGAAAAATCTGCTCCTTCTCATCAGCCCAGTTCTGGACCACAGTGGTGGCTAGAATCAGGACTGGACACATGCGGTCTCCGTGGCCCTGACATGAACAGTGCCACAGCACTCCCACTGCATTTTCGCCCATCTGTTTGAGGCCTAAGACTATCACGCTACACTGTTATTGCATTATTATTCCTCTTTAACTGCTATGGCTGCCTCCTGTGGAATTCTGGGGATTGTAGTTTAGCAAGGCCCAAGAGCTCTCAGACTGAGAATTTGAAATGCCACTCCCTAAACTTTAAATCCCAGTATTCCACAGGAAACACCCATAGCAGTTAAAGTGAAATAATAGTGCTATAACAGCATAGTGTGATAAATTGTTCTTGTTGTTGTTGTTAATTTTCTACCCACCCCTTCCCAAGGTGGGACACAACATAGATAAAACCTGTCCTTAGAGATATTCTTTAAACAAATAAATACAAGCAGGATGGCTAAAATGCAATTCAGACTTGCTTCCTTTGATCATATGGATAAGTCCCAAGTGCCTGGCTGTAACACTATGAGGTGATAAAATGCTCACAACGCAGTTCTAACTATGCCAGAGCATTTTTCTTTGCAAGGTTGAATCTAAATTTCAGAAACAATGGGCTAAGGTGTACACCCCATTCATTTCTCTGTGTTACGCTAACACATTTGAGATTTTAATTCAAGCTGCCACTTTTGTGTATTTCTATGAGCTGAAATTCACCAGGTCAGTTAAAGAACAAAGACAGAACTAGTAATTAACCATTGGTTCCACTCATGAAAAGACAATCCTCTAGTGCTTTTACAAACCACAAATGCAAATAAGGAGGCTACCTTTGTGTTAACAAAAGAAAAACTTTGCTGGCAATGCAGATTTTAAACTGTGTGCTAGAATAAAAGATAACAGAAAGCAAGGCCTTGGCACCTGGGGAATACTGTTACAATAAAAAGCATATCTAAAGTCTGCAGGGGGGAAGCAAGGAAGCATTGTCAGAGTTGCCAAAGATCAAATTCTCATGGCGACAAGACAGTCATGTCAATTTATGGACTCCTGTGGTTTGCAGTGAGACACAGCTCATGGTTTTCTGGTATAACATCACACAGAATGTTTGCTCTGCAGTTCTTTAGGTGATCCACAAAATGCGGTGAAGAATGACTCAGATCTTGCAGGATGATAATGCTTTAATGAAGTAAGTGTTCCTATAGAACAACATTTCCCATGAGCCTTCAAGCACTGGATGCTGACCCACTGATACGCAGCATGCTAAAGAGATGCTAATGTGCAGGACTGACCCAAGATATTTTGCTGTTTGAAGTGGAGCAACAAAAGACAACCTGCTCCCTACCTACCAGAGTAAGTGCATATAGTACTCACTGCCAGTCAATTTGTTTTAGCACCCATGGGAGAAAATCCTCTGTTACCTCTCTATCAATCACATCCAGTACATTTCCTTGGCAGTAAAAATACAACTGTGACAACTTAATACCAAACAATTTCCTTCCTTTTCATGCCACCTAAAATTATCTTCCTGAGGCATCTGCCTTACTCTACCCAATGATAGGACCAGGCTTGGTTGCATGCATATGCAAAATGGAGTGGAAAGAGGTTTTAGGAGTAAAAAGAATCTATACAAAGCATAGTTTCCTTTGAATAAGGTAAATAGAGGCTTACTGTCATGTTTTAATATTAGGACTTCTTTCAGAAATGTGAAGGCTAATCATAGTTGGTGTGTCATAGCTTATACTACTGCAATGAATGCTGTTCCTCCATTAAATCTCTAGGCAGGTGAACAGTCAGCATCTTCAGATTCTTCAGATTCTTGCAGAGTCCCTGTGGTAAAACATGTGTACTTGCCCTTTCTTGTCCTTTTGTTCCTTGATTCTCCATTCATCCTTCTATTGGGGGGGGGGGGGGAGGGGAAAACAATGTGTCAACTACAATGATCTTGTGAGCTCCCCTTGTTTTTTTAGCATAAAATACACCACCAGTATATTACCAACTAACGACAATAGTTTTTCATTTGTGGCATTCCAAAGCAACAATTTTACTTGCAGAAACATGAAAAGTTAAGAATCACAGGGTGGGAAAGTAAAAGAATCATAGAATCATAAAATCAGTCGGAAAGGGCCCCGCAGGCCATAAAATTCAACCCCCTGCTCAATGCAGGAACTTCAGCTACAGCACCCCAAACAAATAGCTCTCCAACTTCATTTTGAAGATGTCCAGAGAAAGAGACTCCATCACCTTTCTAGGTAATTTCTTCCATTGCTGAACTGTTCTTACCGTCTAGACATTTCTTTTAATATTCGATTGAAATCTACCCTCCTGTAACTTAAAATCTTTAACCTTGGTTGTACTTGCTGGGGAAGGAAAGAAGAAACCTGTACCCTCTTCCTTGTGACAGCCCTTGAAATATTTTAAAAATGTGGTCACATCACACTCAAGTCTTCTTTTCAACAGGCTGAACATGCCTAGTTCCCTTAATTGTACCTAATAGATTTTGTTCTCCATACCTCTTATCATCCCTAAACAGTTGAACAGTCTGTTGAACAGCCCATACTGTCAGGAAGTTCCTCCTAATGTTGAGGTGGAATCTCTTTTCCTGGAGCTTGCATCCGTTGTTCCAGGTCCTGTTCTCTGGAGCAGTAGAAAACAAGCTTGCTCCCTCCTCAATGTGACATCCCTTCAGATATTTAAACAAGGCTATCATATCACCTCTTAAACTTCTCTTCTCCAGGCTAAACAGCCCCAGCTCCCTAGGTTGTTCCTCATAGGGCATGGTTTCCAAACCCTTAACCATTTTAGTTGCCCTCCTTTGGGCACGCTCCAGTTTCTCCACATCCTTTTTGAATTTTGGTGCCCAGAACTGGACACAGTATTCCAGGTGGGGCCTGACCAAAGCAGAATAGAGTGGCACTATTGCTTCCCTTGATCTAGACACTAAACTTCTATTGATGCAGCCTAAAATTGCATTGGCGAATGAACCTTATTCTGAAACTCTAGCGTGGCCAATCATGGAGGTCAGTTTGGTTTTCAATATGATTGATCCATAATGTGATGGAACTTGACAAGTGATGTCTCAAGGGCTCCTTGCATATTTCCAGGTGAGCAATGAGGTTTGCTGAAAAGGTTTTCCTCTGAGTCCCATTTTTAGAAGCAATACATTATGTGGAGACATAGAAGAAGGGTTTCTTGGCTTCTCTGTTATGACATCCTAGTGATAAAATGCCTTTCCTTTGGAGGTCTAATTGGCACCTGCATTGGACTCATTTTGGGATCAAGTCAAAAGCCAGAATCTGAAACTTTAAAGGCACAGTTAATGCAGTTTGGCTTAAAGTTTTCAGTTTTGGACCATTGATTTCCTTTATTCTATTGAACGGTCTTGTAAGTATTCTAAATTGTTTTTATTGTCTGCTCACCACCTCGAGATCTCCAGATATGGGGTGGGATATAAATATTTTAATGAATAAATAAACCAGTCTTAAAATATGTGGAACTTTATACAGCAAAAAGCTTTTAGTGTTGCCCATAGTGCATCTATAACTTTCACCCTCTATGGTTTTGTTTTCATTTTGGTGATGTAGACCTGTACTGTGCATCTCAAACAGCTTCATACAAACATACCACTTCATACCGCCTAAGGAATGCCTAAGTGGTTTACAGCTGTAAGCTACTTGCCCCCAGCAATCTGAGTACTCATTTTAGTGACCTTGGAAGGATGCAAGCCTGAGTCAAGCTTCAGCCCTTTTGCTGGTCTTGAACTCACAACGTTATGGTTTTGAGTGAGTGGCTGCAATACAGGCATTTAACCACTGCGCCACCAGGGCTCACTTCAGTCGTAGTTAGATACCATACCATAAAGGTTTTGGGCAATAAATACACGTTCCAAATTCTTATCTCTATAGATAGTTGACAGCATCATCACCTTTGATTTATGAAGCTGTGGTTTCCTAATTAAATATTAATAGAGTAATTATTGCACTGGAAGCTCACTTATGAAACTGAACTCTGGTCAAGAAATTAGGTGAAAAAAGTATCAGGCATTCTATTGTGTAAACACTAGCTTGCCAAATTATTTAGTTTGCTAATAAAATGGTTGTTTATTTTGCTTAAAAATGATGGGATATCAGGAATGTAGTAGACGTATGTATTAGGCAGTAAGCAGTATGCATTGCACATAGATTAAATGACAAAATGTCTACCTGCAACATGAGTAGAAGTCTGCACTAGGTTCAGTGACTCTCTGGGGCCACATAGACTTCCAAGCATGCCAGAAAAGAAAGAAAGAATTGATGAACTGACCAGGAGTCCACTGTTGGATTCATTATATTAAAGAGGACAGGGGACATATATTGAGAGACAGTGTGGTCTCCCAGTTTTTAAAAGGCCTCTCCTGAGCCTAACATCTTCCAATGGGCCAAAACATGGTGAAAATGCTCCCTAGAGGGCATTTGGGAAGCATCTGAGGACAAAATGTTGACCCCTCCCCCCAGGGAACCCTGAGGGCCACAAAAATGGCCCTGGTGGCTGAATGCAGCCCATGGGGCACACTTTGTCCATCCATGAATAATGATTTGCATGTGGGACTTGGAGCCAGGGTTCAAAATCTGCTCAGCCATGGAAATCCACTGTGTGAGCAAGTCACATTGTCTCAGCCTAAGTGCAAAGCAACAACAAACCTCCTGCAAATGAAATATTGCCAAGAAACCCATATGATAGGGTCACCATAAGATGGAGTTGACTTGAAGCTGCATAACAACAAACAAGGTAGCCTAGCAACCTATTTGGAAGGTGAATTGCTCTCCTAGAGGGTTCCAGGAGAGGAAACTCACCCTGTTTTATTTTTAACCATAAAGAGGATGGTCCAGGGAGTCTATAGGGGTCAACAGTCAAAAACAAATTAGGGGCTGCTATAAGTGGCCATATGTTGTTTTTGTTGCTGCTGCTGCTGCTGCTGTGCCTTCCAAGTTGTTTCCAATTTATGGAGACCTTAAAGCAAACCTACTATGGGATTTTCTTGACAAGACTTTTTTTTGGGGGGGGGGGGGGCTTTGCCATCCTATGAGGTTTAGACAGTATGACTGAATCAAAAGTCCCCTAATGGGTTTCCATGGCCAACCAGGGATTCAAACCCTGTCCCCCAGAGTCATAGTCCTTCAATCGAACCACTACACCACATTGGCTCTTACAGTCTTATTTTGCCCCACTCCTTTTCTAAAGCCAGGACAGATATCCAGAAACAAATTTTAAGAAATGAATCAGAAGATATTACCTGGGGGCCCATGGAAATATGAGTGGATTACATTTAGATTAGGTTTTGGTACTTTAAGATACATCCACATTACAGAAATAAAGCAGTTTGACTCCACTTTAATGGTCATGAATCTATCCTGTGGAATTCTGGGATTTGTACTTTGGAGAGGCACCAGGGCTATCGGGCAGACCAGACTTAATACCTCAGCAAACTACAAATCCAAGAATTCTACGATGTAGATACACATTTCTGGTTTGAATTTTCTTCTCCACAAGCCCCGATCCTTACTCATTATATGTGAAACTTTTACTACTGCTACTGTTAGTGAATCAGTCACTTCCCTCTCTCAGATGAATTTTGTTCAGGAGTAATTGGAATTAATCTCACAGTTTTTATCACCATGTATCCGTGTGCAAGAATGGAATTATTTAGAGAGTTATTTGTGTTTTATTCTGAAATGATTCTGAAATGTTTGTCCTCTGTTGAAAGGATGATCTTGCTAGAAATTTGAAGAAGATAGAGAAGGTTCAGCCCAATAAATAAAAGAGTGGGAACGGGGGAAAGGGGGGGGGGAGAAAAACTGAGTTATTATTGGAAGTTAAAGCTTTTGCTGTTGTTCTCATGTGCCTTCAAGTCATTTCTGACTTATGGTGACCCTAAGGTTAAGTTATCAAAAGGTTTTCTTGGCAAAATTTGTTCAGATGGTTTGTTTTTCAAAAGGATTTTAAAAATAGGCACTGGGTACATTTCTTTAAGGGGGATGTCCATAATTGGGGTGTCTTTGCCTGCTGACAGAAACTTAGCAAAGAGGGAGCTAGTGTGGAGTCGAAGGCTTTCATGGCTGGCATCCATAGTTTTTTGTGGAGCTTTCGGGCTATATGGCCATGTTCTAGAAGAGTTTCTTTCTGATGTTTTGTCAGCACCTGTAGCTGGCATCTTTCACCAGGATCTGTGGCTGGCTAGCTTTCCATGGGAGGGAATTCCAAAGTTTGGGAACTCCATCAACAAGGCTTACTAATTTGTCCTTAACATTCCTAAAATGTCTCAAATTGCAGGCAGGTTTATATAGAGAAGTTCAGTCTTTCAGATAGTCTAGGTGCTAGCCGTATGAACTTGATAGGACTTTGAACTGTACCTGGTGGCACAGTGGTTAAATGCCTGTACTGCAGCCACTCACCATAAGGTGGCGAGTTCAAGACCAATAAAGGGCTGAAGCTCGACTTAGGCTTGCATCCTTCTGAGGTCGCTAAAATGAGTACCCAGATTGTTGGGGGGCAAAGAGCTTACAATTGTAAATTGCTTAGACACTCCTTAAGGATATGAAGCGGTATATAAATGAAGCTGTTTGTTTTGTTTTGTTTTGTTTGTACCTGGAAACAGACCAGTAACCAGTAAAAACTACTCCAACAAGGGAGTTATTGGCTCCCTCTAACCATCCCCAGCTAGTAGCCTAGACATCACATTTTGATACCTTTTATCTAGTGGAAGAGCAGTATTTTGTATTAATGAATGTGCAAAATATGAAAAATTCCTAATATGCAGACATTGTGAAAAGATTTAGATTTCTATCACACTGCACAATTATAGCACTTTGATCCTATGTTAACTCCTATAGCTCCCTCCTATGAAATCTTGGGATTTGTAGTTTGCAAAGCATTAGAGCCCTATAGCAGAGAATTCTAAATACCCAAATTGCAAATCCCAGGATTCTGCAGGATGTAGACATTGCAGTTAAAGTGGGATCAAAGTACTGTAACCTTGTAGTGTGAAAGAGACCTGTATTTCAGCGTGCCTTGTTATTTCCCATTTCCCAAAAGATAAGACATTCAAGAAAAAGTGCTGCTCAGATTTGGTTTCTTGTGGAAGAGAGAATGCTAGAGATTTATGGCATCTCTGTAATATTCACTTTACCTAAAATATACTAGCAGAGCATAAGTGGAGGCAACATTCACCCAAGGCAGTTGATCTATTAGTTAAAAAGAGCTCCTGCATTCCATAGTGCTTCATCTTTAGCCAACTAACAGCTCCTTCACACTGGCTCTGTGATGCCCAAACTGCCAATGCTCCTGCTTCTGTTCCTCTGCCCATTTTCTGATTTGGAAAGGTGTCAGTTTCTCTCAATTCTCTTGGGTATCTCATTCTATAACAGAATACCCCATATTTCAAGAAGCCCTATCCTAATTATTTGATCCCATGATTTGAAATATCAGCCAAGCAACATGGACTAATAACTGAATGCTTGAATAGGGCATTCGACAGAGGAACATACTCCCTCAAAGTGTGGTGGAGTCTCCTTCTTTGGAGGTCTTCAAACAGAGCTTGGACGGGCATCTGTTGAGGGTGCTTTGATTGTATGTTCGTGCATGGCGGGGAGGGGGCGGTTGGACTGGATGGCCCTTGAGGTCTCTTCCAGGTTTATGATTTTGTGATTCTATGGCCTTTATAATTATACAGTATGTTCTGATAAGTGCTGTAAGCTTTAGAGCTTGTAGTCAGATCAAAATAGAAATCTTATTTTTTTATTGTTTCAAGAAATCAATCTGTCTTCTGTGTCTGCAAATCTACTCAAATCTGTTTTATGGAGATTTCACATGACACCTGCCTCTCTCTATCAGGGAGGGGGGAAATAACAGCAAGTGACCTCAGAGAATGAAGATGGTAAATCCTGAGTTTCACAATCAACACATAGATCTAGAGTGACAAGAGGGGAAAATACAAGGTAATAACTCTATCTAGCTCCCTCCCCACCCCTATTTAGGTTACCTTTCCTAGTGTGAGTGCTTTAATTTCCAGCAAAGAGGAAAGTCAAAATCACTGGTTACATCCAGTGACAAGCCATACTTTGTTCTGATACAGCACTTTGGAATATATGAAATATTTCACATATATTATAACCTTTAGTAGGACATGAAAAACTATTCCATTACTATAATTATCTCCACTTTACAAATCTATGGACAGAGGCAGAGAAAACAGTGACATCCTGATGGCTGTCAGGTGCATTAGGGGCTTAGGTGTCATTAAACCACTGACATTTCATCCCATAGTTTATACTATGGAAATCCCACAAATGCAGCCTTTTCTGCCACTACATGATAGTACAGCATCATAATTCTGGAGAAGTACATTTTGAATCAGACAATGAAATAGCAACCCATTGGACGTTTATGCGGGTTAGTGAAAAAATTACCCAGAGAGTGGGGGGGAAGGCAATAAATCAAAAAGCCAAGCTTGGAAATTATCACACAGAGAGGAACTGTGGGTTTCCCCCCGGTAATATATGGATTAGCTCAGTCCTCCCAACAGAGCAAAAACAAAAGACAGTCTGTGATGCATGGACAAAACTATTCCAAACAGAGAATCATCAACAAAGAAACAAGACAGCATGAAAAGACAGCATACAGCCTGGCGCAGCATCCATAGAGTCATTTGGTCTGTAACTGCAGTGCACACAGAGAGACAACATGTGATAGGCATACCCAGAGGTTATCCATTAACTGTGTCATTGCTGCAAAGCTACATTTCACACTGGGAAGTGAGAGAAGGAAGGAGAGGAAATTATGTGCTATTGGGTTTTCAAGAGAGAGAAAGAGAGAGAGAGAGAGAGAGAGAGTTGTGTGTGTGTGTGTGTGTTTTTTTTTTTATTGTCCTTGACAACATTTCAAAGTCTATTCAATTGCTCATATGAAATAAACTTATTCCATTTGGCTAAAGAGTCTAGAGACACCTTAAAGACTAGCAAGTTGTCTTGGACTACAATCCATTTCACCAGATGTGTCTGACAAAATTTAGATGTCTAACAATGGGAATCAGTGGCATCATTAGGGCTGTGTGGGTGTGCGGACTGCACCTGGTGACACCCTAAAAAGGGGGGGGGGGGGTGACACCACTTCTTCTCAGACATCTGCATTTTGGCAGAAACTGCTGTGGCATTTGCTGGCATCTCTTTAAAATGCTGAAGAGATTATGTGAGTCGGGTGAAGCTCAGAGGGAGGAGAAAAGGAGAGGCTCCAGTGTTTCTTTTAAAACATTAAAAATTCAAATTTTAATTTTAAAAAAACTTTTTAATTCATTTTTTTAAAAAAACTATTTAAAATCACATTTAATTTTTTTCACTTTATTCATATGAAACTATGTATGTGTACACACATTTATTCTGTGTGTATGATGTCATATTTTAAAGTTATAAATTTTATTTTGCTAGTTGTTTATGCCACAATTATTACCATTACATTCAGTGATATATGGGAATTATGATTTATAAGTAAATTAGTGCAAAAAAAACCCCCAACCCAACCACATTATTAACAATTCTGTATCATATGGTAAGGTAAGAGGTCAATGGGTGAGGTGACACCATGAGTTACCACAGTCAGTGACACCACTGATGGGAATATAGATATAGAGGCCTCTCATGATGTGAGCTCCATACAACAAATTTTCACAAGAAACAACAATGATCTGGGACAAGCATTTGTCCGCAGATGTCTAAGTTTTCATACAATTCTGGGTGATGTTTCCTGTGTCAGTGTGGCAGTGAATCTGTTCTGTGTTTTAGCTTGAACTTCAAAAGGGCTGTCCAATGTAGTGAAACTTCTCTCTAAAACATGTTAAGCAGATTCATCACCCCATTGATATGGAAACCGCCAGCTGCAACTTCAGCTAATGTTGGACTTCATAAAACTGCAGACAAATATGTGGTGGAACATGTGGAAAATCACTGCCTTTTATTATAGCAGCTGTATGCTGGCTTTTATGAAGCATGACCATCAGTCTCCCCTCCCCATTTCCAGTTATTTTATTTCCATTCGCCAACACCAACTGCACAGGCAAATATCTACCACCCTTAGGAGCATAAAATTAAGGCTTATTCATTCATCTTCCTTCCTTATGCTCCCTAGATATGAGAATGTTCTCTGTGTTATATATGGAACACTCTGTACAAAGAGAGGTGGATTGGGGAAAGTGGATTGGAGAGAGTGTTCCAAGATACGGCTTTTCTGGGGATAAAGGGAAGTGAGTCTGGTCATCAGACACCAAAAAGATAATTTTCCCCTTCTTTATACCATAGCACTTGCTAATAGCTTTCTTTCTACTACGAATTGGTGGATTAGGCACAGACATGGATTTCTTTTTCTGATTTTACTTTTAAGGGGCTGTTAACATCATATCCTCCACATTTTATAGATGGAAATTGGGACATCATCACGATTTTGTGTATGCAAACTCTCCCTCCTCGTTTTTTGTGGAGCTTTCAGGCTATGTGGCCATGTTGTAGAAGAGTTCCTTTCTCATGTTTTGCCAGCATCTGTGGCTGGCATCTTCAGAGAATGATAGCCTGGAAAAGGATTGGAGATATATATCCTGTGTGGCCCTGGGAAGGAAGGAGTAATTTGCAAATGTATTGTTCTGTTGCTAATGGCAGTCCTCAGGGTGGGAGGATATGCAAACAAGGATTAATGTCTGTTAACTGGTGCTCATTGTCTCCTGGGAATCCCCTGGCCTTAGGCTGTTTCTTATTTGCATAGGTTGAGTCTTGACTTTGCTGTCCTACAGGACTGGGAGCCAAGCCTTGTTTACTCTCAGGGTTTCCTCTTTCCTGTTGAAATTGTCCAGGTTTTTATGGATTTCAATGGCTTCTCTGTGCATTCTGACATGGTAGTTGTTGGCATGGTCCAGAATTTCAGTGCTTTCAAACAGCATTTTATGCCCAGGGTGGTTTATAGCATGTTCTGCTGCTGCTGCTGATTTTTCTGGTTGATCCAGTCTGCAGTGTCTCTCATGTTCTTTGATTCTTGTTTGCACACTGCGTTTGGTGGTCCCTATGTAGACCTGTCTGCAGCTGCATGGAATGCGGTAGACTCCTGCGGCTGTGAGAGGGTCTCTCTTGTCCTTGGCTGAGTGAAGCATTTGCTGGATTTTCTTAATCAGTTTGTAAACCATTTGAAGTTTGTGTTTCGTCACCACTTTCCTTATTCTATCTGTGACTCCTTTGATGTATGGTAAAAATATCTTCCCTTTGGGTGGTTGCTTGTCTTGAGTCTTCTGGGTTTTTCTTGGCCTGGCAGCCCTTCTGATGTCTGCGCTGGAGTAACCATTGGCCTGTAAAGCCCGGTCCCTCCTCGGCTCATTTCTGTTGTTATGTGTCTGAGTCATTTCTGTCTTATAGTGATCCTCAGGCAAACCTATTTCTTGGCAAGATCTCTTCAAAAGAGGTTTGCTTTTGCCCCCCTATGAGGCTGAGAAAGTATGACTTGCCCAAAGTCACTGAGTGGGTTTCCATGCCTGAATGGGGATTCAAACCTTGGTCTCCCATTGTTCTCATCCAAAACTCAAACTACTACACCACACTAGCTCCCATATTTTGCTAAAATTCAACTCTGCCTACTGTAATCTATATCCCTATTGTTGAACTAAATCCCATTTATCCACCTTCTCATTACTCAGCTTTGGTGCTATGGGAGCTTAAGGGAACTTTAAAAAATGTTTTAAAATATTGTAAAATATTTGTATTTATTTACAAATTTACAATGTAAGCTTAAACATGCCAAAGTCCATGGTTCCCAAATTTGAAGGAAAATTAAATAAAATACTTGTCTGATTCTCACATCAGGTTTCTAAGCAGATAGCCAGAATTCTAAAACATTTACAGAAGCTTTATTTACCTTTTTGTCTCTGTGCTTTTTGTTCTGTCTCTCAAAACTCAAACTGTGGCCTCTTCTGGTACCTCCCCCTCCCCCTTTTTTCCTTTTTCTTTTAGAGACACGTGGATTGCATCATGGTCAGTTAAGAAGATGGAATGTGAGAGAGAAAAAGATATGTGCCTATTTCTGTAAAGACCTTCTGGAGAAATTTCCGAGTATTTCTATGGTAAGTCTGTTGCATCAAAAGTAGAGTCCTGTGTCATTTTGCATCTTCCACTTTGATATATGCTCTCTTCCGCCAACAGCGCCCTTCTGTGGAGGGCAATCAGACCAGTCTCTACACAAAGCTTTAAAAAGATGTGCACCTGATGTCAGAAATAGCAGTATTCTGAAACCAAAGGGAGAACAATCCAATCTTCCAGGACAGACTTCCGCTAATTCTATAGTTACCACTGTGGAGCAAAGAAACTTCAGAGGGAGATTAGAAGGACAGACACTACTGAGTTACAATTCACACTGCTTTATCGCATTAGGGGGCAAACAGGATTTAAACGAGAGTTAAGCAAGAGTTAATCATGAAATGTCCTATGATAACCATTGGGCATTTCCTGTTTAACTCTTGTTTAACTCTCATTTAAATCCTGTTTGCCCCTAGTGTGATAAAGCAGTTCAATTACGACAGCAGAAGCTTGAATTGAAAGGAAGCTTTCTTATCAACTGCATGTATTAATTGGCTTACCTGCTGCTGTTATTAGAGTTGTATAATAGGATGGGTAGCTACCTCCTCTGCACAACCACTTGGGCTAGTAGGGCTTTTTCACTAGTGATAAACTACCAGTAGATTTAGGCCGTTTATTAGAAAACAACAGGTAGACGTATATGTTGTGGGCAAGGATGTACATTTAGACATTCATTATTTACAGTCATCCCTCTGTATCCAACGATTCTTTATCCACAGATTACATCATCCATGGCTTGAAAGTAGTTTTAAAAAACTAAATTTCCAAAAGCAAATCTTGATTGTGCCATTTAATAATGGACACTATCTTATTATGACATTGTATTTAATGGGATGTGAATATCCATGGGTTTTGGTATCCATGGTTGTCCTGGAACCAACCCCCAGTAGATACCAAGGGCCCTCTGTATTTGCCATCAAGTTCCCTTCAACTGATGGTGATTTTATCAATTGTTTTAAAATTTTTACTATCAGTTTTAAAAATGTTTTTATCCCACGAGCTACCTTGGGTTCCATTCTGGGAGAAAGATGGCATAAAAATGAAATAAATAAATAAATAAATAAATAAGAATTCCAAGAGAGTCTGCTCTGGCAGATTTAGGGCACAGCTTCCTTGATGCAGTCAATACTCCTATAATGCAGTCTTTCTCTTTTACTACTCCTTTTAACTTGGTGTATTGCCTTCCAATTTCCTGTTGACTTATGGTGACTGCATGAATTTCATAGGGGTTTTAGGCAAGGAATATTCAGATGTGGTTTTGCCAGTTCCTTCCTCTGAAATACAACACCTGGTATCTATTGGCAGTCTCCCATCCAAGTACTAACCAAGGCTAACTTTGCTTAGCTTCCAGGATCAGACAGGATCCCTGCCTTTAAAGTATTTAAGTTGTGTCTTTAACTTTATTGAATACTGTAGTCTTTTCCAATAGGTCATGCTGTCTGATGACACATCAAAAGTATGATTGCTTCAATTTAGTTGTTGTTCTTGTTCTTGGTGTTGTTATATCCTGCCCTTCTCCCAAGACTGGGACTCACGGCAGCTTACAACATTAGAAAAGATACAATTAAAAGCATACAAAAATAGTACATTAAAATAGAATTAAATTACTACAATAATTAAAACAAATTACAGTTGGCCCTTGGAACTCACGGGAGATCTGTTCCGAACCCACCGTGAGTTCCAAAATGCACACATATTCAAGCCCCATAGGTTTGAAGGCGGTGCATGCATGCGGGGCACGCATCATGGATGCGTGTCCCATTCATGTTAATGGCGATTGCCCCTTGTGGATTTCCAGGTCCATGGATCTCAAGTCCGTGGACTTGGAGGGGCAACTGCACATATTAAAATATCAAATACTTTCAAAAAGATAAAAATGTTTAAAATACATTAAAACAATATAGCACCTCAGGCCATTATTAAAAGCTTTCTGTTTTGAAAGCTTCTCTGAAGAGGAAGGTCTTCACCTGTTGGCAGAACACCATTAAGGAAGGGGGCATTCTGATCTCCCTGGGCAGGGAGTTCCAAAGTCCCTGCCCAGTTACCATGGCTTCCAGTGAGAGGTCAAACTGTAGGAGCCATTTATTTGCTGTAGGACCCATTTATCTCTCTTTTTAGCAGTGCCTGGTATCTGTAGAATTCTCTTCCAGAACCATATTTCGAATGGGTTGATTTTCTTCCTGCTAGAATTCTTCACTGCCCAGATCTTGCAACCACACATAGAAATCATGGCATGGGCTACCCTGACTTTGCTATTCAGTTATATATCTTTAAATTGAACATATACTCTAGTTCCTTCATAGTGGCCTTTCCAAGTTTCAGTGTTATTTCTTGACTACTGTCTCCATTCTGACTGATGATTGAGCAAAGAGATAGAACATCTGCAACAATTTTAATGTCTTCATCATCCAGTTTTAAGTTATATAAATCACTGTTGAACATTATTTTTGTTTTCTTGTACTCAGTACTCAGGCTTGTGCATGTTCTCCCATAGTAGTTTTCCATTAGTTTTCCCAAAGCCTTTCTATTTTCTGCTAGTAATATATTGTCACCTGCATATGCTTTATGCTAGAACAAGAAGGGCTTATAGGAAGATGTATGTGTAGTTATGAGATAGGAACTCAAACTACATGCATGAACTCATAAATTTTCTAAGTATACAACACATGCTTCCCATCTGCAAGGGTTTGGTTCTGCCCCTTCTCACAGATGAGAATAAACCTGCATGCTCAAGCCCCATTATAGACAATAGATGGTGATGCACATCTGGCCATGTTGGCCAAGTCACACGCATGCAAATCGCAGCCATTGACAATAACAGGGCAAGGAAATCTGTGGATGCCTGAACCCATAGATGGCTATCCTGCCAATATTGTGTGCCCACTGTGTATGCCTGTAAAGGGTTCTTTTAACCTTGAATAAAAAAAATCATAGATTGGACCCAATAAACCATATCTGCACAGAGCTAAATAACATGGGCATTTACTCAGCACAGAAGAATCAAAAGATGCACAATGATTAAAATGGGGAAGGACAAATATAATGAAAGAACTTCAATCCTATTGGAGAGACAGCATAGAAATAAAGTTGTTATTATTATTATTATTATTATTATTGAGGGAAAATATTAAAAGGTAACACAAATAACTTGCTAGTACAACACAGTTGCTCCAGAATGGGGAGAAACAATAATATGAATAAGCAAACTCTCTGGGCTAAGAAGGTTTTATGAACCAGACTATCCGTGGGAGTCCTGGGGATGTTGCATAGGGCTGGAAGTGGAACTAATAAATATTTTTGCCCAATGCACATACCTACACAAACCAAAAGTGGAGTACATGAGAGAAATGAGAAAGCATAACCTGACAAATTTATTTGGGATAATCAAAATTGTCTTTTCTGAAGAGGTGGTGGTCCACATTGTCAGGAGTTAAATGAAGAGGAAGACTTTTTTTTCTGGGTGAGAAGAAAAATGTTAATAAATTAATTATCTGGCTAGATTCTGGATTTTGAGGGAGAGGGGGGAAGAGACACATGCACAGCAAAGTAAGAGGGAGGGGGACACACATACAAATGGCGACAGGAGGGGGAAGATTACAAGTAAGCCTAAAGCACCAATCTTCACTTGTTTAATCTCAAATGTAGTTCTACAAAGTCTAGAGAGTATTTTCAGCAATGTGTCAGCAAGAGGCCTCCAAGCAAGGAAGAACAAAGGATGCTAATGATGAAAGAAGCAAGCAGACCCCAACCCTAAAATGCATGCATTTAACATCTTGAATCTCTTTGATGAGAAGGAGTGATGTAGCTCCTCTAAGACAACAGTGAACACATCAAAATACCAAAAACATCTGGATACCAATATGGTAGAAGTGGGATACCAATATGGCAGCTACCTGGGAGCAGTGGGACTATTGGGGGAGTTCTCTAGCACATTATATTCCTTCAGTCCTCCTTTTTAATTCCTCCCATTCCAAAATATTAGAATTTTATGGCTAGTTAGCACACTCTGCATACCCTGGGCTGTATTTGGGGTCTCTATATTTCATATTTCATATCTGGAGCCAGCATGTTCTTGAGAGGTCGTGATGAATTTTAAGAACACCAGCTCATGTTGCCAGGCTGTATCCCACCTCGAGCCATGAGGAGACGTGGGAAAGAAATAAACATTATTATTATTAGTAGCATTAGTATTAATATGTGCACATCCAGGTGATAAGACAATCAGTTCTAAATGGGTATACTGCTGCTGCATTTCTTCTTGCACCTTGAGACAAAGGATCTCCTTTCACTCAAAGCAGTAAGTCAGCCTCTCTGCGTACTCCCTGTTGTGTCCCCAGCCAAAATTCTTTGTCCATCCATCCAGGGTATATCTGGTTCCAATCACTGTTTTTGTCACACTAAAATTAAAGCCATCAGCCAGTTCAGAATCCGTTGTCGATTCCTGATAAAGGACACCCAACCTTTGTTACCTTACAAGATAGCCCACTGCTTGGGGCTAGACTTCAGGTATAAATATTGGTCCCAATAGTATAGTTTCTTTGTACTCATAGGATGCATACATTTTATGTATTTGTTCTTGCAATCATATGAGGGAGCAATCCTCACTACACAACAGACTTATTTCTGACTAAGCATGGATAGGATATGGCTGCACATAAACATTTTTAACACAGAGAACAGAGTAATATTTTAGGCCTTGTATTAAAAGAATGTCAAAATTTTATTTTTATAAATGTTCTCAAGTATATATTTGAGAGTCACCTTGTTGGAAGGCTAATCAATCTTAGTAGGTAGTGGGCTGGGTGAAAATGATTGCTGGTGTGTTTTTGGCTGATTCTTTTTTCTTTTTTCCTCCTGCTTTTGGTCTCAGTGGGAACTTCAAGTTAGTTCTAGGTTAAGATGATATATCAGCTGTAATTAACAATGCAGTACAATGGATGTCTAATCAGAAGTAAATCCCACTGAGTTAAATGAGACGAAGTCCCAGGAGAGTGTATATTACTTCAGATGCACCATGTGGTTTTGATTTAGGGGTTTGCAACTTTGTTCAAAATTATTTACCCCTCCTGGAGCTTAAGAAGTAAAATGTGACTTTTTAAAAAGTTGTACTTTCTAAGCGATGTGGTGGCTTATTGGTTAAGATGCCAATTCCGATGATCGGTAGATTGGAAGGTTGGCAGTTTGAGGCCCAAGTGCTGCATGATGGGGTGAGCTCCTATCACTAGACCCGTGTCTGGCAACTTAGCAGTTCAAAAGCATGCAAATATAATTAGGTAAATAGGTACCACTTTTATGGGAAGGCAATAGCATTCAGTGCAGTCATGCTGGCCACATGACTACGAGAGCAGTCTTTGGATGACAATGCTGGCTCTTCAGCTTAAAAATGGAGAGCACCACCCCCTAGAATTGGTTACGACTAGACATTCATGTCAAGGGACTACCTTACCTACATTGTAAGAAAAAGTGATTAAGTTCTGGAGAGTACACTAGAGCTATCTAGGAGAGAAGTCTAAGTGCCTCACTAGACTAGAAATCCCACAATCCCACAGGGTAGAGCCATGGCATTTAAAGTGGTTTCACACAGCCATTCATTTATTATATACACAATTTATTTATTTAATTTACAGCTCTCCTTCCTCCCAGGACAGGACTGTTATAACAGTGTCGTGTAATTACACCCTACAGCTTCATATACTGAATTTTTCTTAGCCTCTGAAATTCTTCAGAGCCAAACCACTGCAAAGTTTCAGATAAATAAGTAGTAAGACCAAAATACCCTGAAGTCACCAGATGCTGCCTGATCTTGGAAGCTAAGCAGGGTCATGCTTGGTCAGTTCTTGGATGAGGGACCATCTAGGAACACTAGATTTCAGAAGGAGGCAATGCCATACCACTTCTGAATATTGCTTGCCTAAGAAAACTCTATGAAATTCATGGGGTTGCCATAATTAGGCAGGTGATTTGAACAGAAATGGCAGCATTCACACATGCACCATCCCCAGTCCCACAAATGTCTATCCCTTTTGCTTTCCTGGCTGGGTGTAGCAGAGATCCCTGTCCCTTAGGGGACTGACCTTCCATCCCAGAGAATCAGATCCAGACCCTCAAATTAATCCCTTCCCTTGGCCTTTTCAGTCATTGTACCCTTTGCATAGAATACTCAGGCCAAAGAAATTCATCAGGTCCCACACAGTACTGTTTTAGATAGGGTTGCCAGATCAGGACTATGCCAGGCCTTGAGATTTCATGGCCCAAACCGAAACCTAGGGATGATCCCTGTGATGTCATTGGCAATCTTACAAGAGTTATGTTACAAGGGACATCCTCTGCCATGATACATTAAGCATCACCCAAAGTTGTACAGAGTATTTCATTCAAATAATAAACACTAAGACTAACAAAAGAGGAACATATACACAAATACATTTTCCAAGACTGCACTCTTGCCCTGAGATTCCTTCTCCTTGCCCTGAGAAGCAGGGGAGAGGGTCCTGGCCCTGAGACTGGGGAGCTCTAATTTTAGGTAGTATGTAAAATATTGGCTTTCAAATATATTTTAGTAGCCGTTGCATGTGTTTTAGCTCTCATGGTTTAACGTCTATTTTATGAACTTGCTGCTGCTTGTATAAGTAGGTTTTAGAATTCTTCAAATGCTGCTCACTTTGTTCACCACTCTGAGTTCCTTGAAATGGAATGCAAGCTACACTTAGTGAAATTCCTTCTGCCACACAACTATTAAGGTACAGCAGTCCTGTCCCTTTTTCATGTGCAACAAGGTGATGTTTAATTGTTAAAAAGTCTGATGCATTACAGCCCATAAATATTATAAAATGACAAATAAATATGCATATTGTAAATGTCAGAAAGTACATAATTATTCAGTAATTGTACACTTCAATGTAGCCTGCAATTACCTTTTCAAAAAAGAGTGCAAGCATTTCATATAAAACAATCTCCGTGGTAATGTACTGTGGACAGTTTTTTCAATAAGTATAAGCAAAATTGCAGTGCACAATAGCAAATCATTACGTCTTTTCTGAGGTTTACATGTATGAATTGATCTGTTGTGTGTAGTGAGTGGGAAATTTGGTTCAGTTTGTTTTTGATCACCTTACTAGAATACTGTATGTCAGAATATCCAAAATTCAAATGTGAGAAACTGACAGATTTGCCCCTCTGTACTGTGGGGTTGAAGCTTAAATGTCCAGTTCACCAGGTCCTTTGTGCATTAGTAAAAGCCTTACAATTAACTACTATGACTGCAATCCCACATTTACTTTTCGTGGCCTATTAGATCCTTTCTGAACATTTCTTTCCAAAAACTATTTAAAATATCTGTGCTGATACAACTTGGAAGTTATTCCTCTGCCTTTCACATTTTACAGCCAGAATGAAGAATATATTCACAGTTAGCTGCACAGTTAATCTTAATGGCAGATTTTGATATTTCTTGACACAGAATTTGCAACTCATTTTGAGTCTTTGATCAGTCAGGCATGGTTAAATGAAGTGGCCAAGGTGTATGTTTATTCTCAACAGGCTTTGCATACTTAGGCATAACTAACTCTGATGGAAACACAACAAAACAGAAGTTTAAATCCAACTGTGAATCCCAGCTAGAGTAGTCTATTGACTCACTGAAAACTCAGCTGGTGACTTCCATATCAGTGAGGCAGGGAATCTGAACTATGGTAAACTTGAGGCTGAACTTTAAAGGAGCTATTCAAGGTGCTGAATAGTTTGTTCAGTTATTAAAATATTTACATCTTGCCCTTTAGTTTTGATTTCAGGACAACATGCAGGCAAAGCAATAAACAATTAAAACAATTCTATATTAAAACAAAATAGCACAAAGAGGATAAAAACGTATCCAATATGACACATTAAAACAACGTAAAGAATAGCACAATTAAAAACCGAGACATGTACATTTAAAAGAAATTGAGCTCCAAAGGCTTTAATTGTTTTAAAAAGCATGTCTTCCTTGATATTGGAATGAGTTTAATGTTGGTGCCAATTGGGGCATCTTACAATTGGGGTGCAACAGCCAAAAAGGTCCTCCCACTGTGTTTGATCACAAAGGAGATGGCCTTCTGCAGATCCCAATCCTTGGCCAGGTATCTATAGGGCAGAGGTCCCCAAACTTTTTCCAGTTACCGTCCCTTTTTGTATTAGTCAAAACCTTACCACATACACACACACACCACCACCACCACCACCACCACCACCACCACCGTGCATATTTCTTGATATGAGGTCTACTGTTCTACTCCAAATCCAAAACAATCAATCTTGATCGCTTTGCACCTGATCACCCTGGGAACAGCAACTGAGCAGCTTGTGAAAAGGATCCAAGAAGCTTCTCACCCATGCCACCCCTCCAGCAAAGGCTAGTGTGGGGCAAGAGGCCTCTCGGTCGCTGCTCAGCCAGCTGCTCAGTTGGTGACCAGATGCAAGGGAGAAGCTTCTCCCCAGCAATGAAGAACTCTCAATCTTTCTTCATTGAGACAGAGAAAGGGTGCAGCCAGTGTTTGTGTTGGAGGTTTACAGAGGCCAAATGTCCTAGCCTGGAGACTGGTGTGGACGAGGAAAGGGAGAGATTTTAACTACAGGAGCTGCTCTAAGTCAAAGGACTCTTTCCATGAACTGAGCCCAGATATATCTTCCTCTTCTTCACATGTCTCATGCACACAGCTTCATGTGTTTCCCCAACACACAAATATTACTTCTTCTATTACCTCTTCTCTCAGCATGTCCAGTGAAAGAAAACAGGAGCAGCAGAGAAGCTCCAGCTTTCCAACCAAGTCCTGGCAAAGCTCACAAAGTTTAAGCAGGGTCCCAAATTGGAAAGCTCCTTTTTACTGCTACTTCTCCTCTATTCCCACATACTCTAACTTCCTGCTCCAGTCAGTCAGTCTGTCTGCTCCAAAATTACACAGCTCCAAGCCATAGAAGTGATGTCCTGCACCGAAGCCTTGCAAGAGTTTCCCAACTGCCACAGCCATCACCAGTGAAAGATGCAGCAAACCGAGTGAGCTTGTTCAGGCAAGCAAAGAGTAGGAGACACCACCACACTAAATGATCAGCGAAAATGTGTTGTGGTTTTAAGGGACCCTGAAAATAAGTTTTATGCAGTCCTCATCTTCATCATGGTCCTAAAAGCTGCTGGTTCCCCTTGTCTTTCTTGCACACCAATACTTTGATAGAAAGTCCCTCTGCTGCCCCATTTTCCCCTCACTACCCCCCTGGAATTTTCCACTGCCCCCTGGAGGGTGCATACTGCCCACTTTGGGAATCACTACTATCGGGAGAGGGGCTTCATCAAGTATTAAGGTTTCAGGACCATGGATAGCTATAACTTGGCACAAACATACAGCCCCACTGACCTGGATGCCATCATAAGCTACCATCAAAGTTTATGGTGGGCCTATTTTCTTATTCAGCCTAAATGTGGCCTAAATACTTGTAAGAGGGCCAGTGTGGTGTTGAGTGTTGCACTATGATTCTGTGGACCAAGGTTCGATTCGCTGCTTGGCCATGAAACCCACTGGGTGACCTTGGGCAAGTTATGTGTTCTTAGCCTCAGGGAAAGGCAATGACAAACCTCCTCTGACCAAATCTTGCCAAGAAAACCCCAGAATAGGTTTGCCTTAGGGTCGCCGTAAGTTGGAAACGACTTGTAGCCACACAATAACAAACAACAAATACCCTAAAGGTGTCAAATCCCCTCTGATCTTGGAAGTTAAGCAGGACCAGACCTGGTTAGTACTTGAATGGGGGACAATTAACAAATATCAGGTAATGTAGGCTGTATTTCAGAAGACGGAACTGGCAAAACCACCTTCTTTGCCTGTAGAAACAATGCCATTTTGACACCACTTTAACTGACATGGTTCCTTCCTACAGAATCCTGGAATTTGTAGTTTTGTAAGGCACTAGCACCATGGAAAATGGAGCACAGCAGGAAATTCCAAAAGAAAATCTGCATGTGATTTATTGAGTACAGCAAAGTATAGATCTCAAAAAAGCTATGGGATGCTCTAAGAGAAAAGGAGGTGCTGCTACATCTGATTGTGCTGATGTGTAACTCAGGACAAGAAGCTGCAGTCAGAACTGAATATGGGGCAACATCATGGTTTCCAGTCAGCAAAGGGGTCAGGCAAGGCTGCATACTATCACCCTATTTATTCAACCTGTATGTAGAAAATATTTTACCCAGAGCAGGCTTAGATTCACAGGAGGAGTTAATTGTTCAGAACAGAGATATGTAGATGACACAATACTACTAGCAGAAACAATCAAAGACCTGGAACAATTACTGACGAATGTCAAGGAGGAAAGTGTCAAAGATAGGCTTAATGCTGAACATTAACAAAACAAAATTTATGGCTAAGGAAGATCTACAATAATTCATCCAAATAATGAGAAAACTGAAATAGTCAAAGAACTCCCATACCTTAGATCAAATATTGATCAGAACAGAAATGGCAGTCAAGGAATTAGAAGAAGACTAGGACTGGGAAGAGAACTGGACGAGATCCTAAACTGTAAAGATATAATAATGGACAGTAAAATAAGGACTGTCCAAGTTACTTTATTCCCCATTTTCATGTATGTATATTAGAGAGATGGGGTGCTGTAGAAGAGTGCTGTGGATATTGTAGATGGCCCAAAAGACAAACAAACGGGTTTTAGAACAGATTAAACCTGAACTTTTCCTGAAAGGCAGTATAACTAATCTGAGGCAGTCATACTTTCATCATATCATGAGAAGTCAGGACTCACTAGAAAAGACAATAAAGCTAGGAAAGGAGAAGGGTTGTAAAAAGAGAGGAAGACTGCATCACAGAAGGTTGAACTCAGTCAGAAAAACCATAGGCCTGAGTCTACAGACCTGTGCAGAGCAGCGGAGGACAGGTGGTCTTAGAGATATACCACCTTAACAGAGTTGCCATGAGTTGAGCTTCCATTGGAGGGCAGATAGCAACAAAACTCTTTGGCAGAGAAGGCTACACACCTGGTAACCTACAGATCTCAGGATTCCTTAGGATGGAGCTACAGTGCTAATGTGGTGTCAAATCGCATTATTTCTACAGTGTTGATTATTGCTGTGTGCCTTCAAGTTGTTTCTGACTTATGGCAACTCAAGGCGAACCTGTCATGGGTTTTTCTTGGCAAGATTGGTTCAGAGGGAGTTCGTTATTCCTTTTCCCTGAAGCTGAGATCATGTGACTTGCCCAAAGTCACCCAGGGGGTTTCATAGTCAAGGTGGAAATCCAACCCTGGTCTCCAGAGTCGTAGTCCAACACTCAAACCACTCTGCCATGCACCCTAAGAAAACCCTTTGAAATTCATGGCATCTCCCTGAATCGATTGGCAAGCACATTCACATAAATTTGATATTGCTTTAACTTGCAAATTGGTAACTAGATCCAAAACATACTGCAAAAAGAATCCAGTTTGAAACCATTTGACTGCCTTGGCTCAGAGCTAGGGAATCCTGGGAATGCTGGTTGATTGTCCCATCGGTCTCAAACTGGACAGGTTGCTTTGGACCTAACAACTTTGGACCTAACACCACCAAGACTCTGGTCCATGCCCTAGTGGTATCGTGACTAGATTATTGTAACCTTCTTCTGACAGGGCTTCCTCTCTCACACCTTCATCCTTTAATCTCTGTCCAGAACTCAGCTGCACATATTATCACATCTCCTCGCCGCTTTGACCATGTTTCTCCTCTTTTATCCTCCCTTCATTGGCTCCCCTTCCCCTTCTGCATCCAGTACAAGCTTTTGTTGTTGACTTTCAAAGCCCTCCACGGACTGGCCTTTCCTTACTTGTCTGAACTTCTTTCTCCTCACACTCCTTCTCGTACCCTCCGTTCTTGTAGTCAAGGTCTCCTGTCCCAGCCGAGGATTTCCACTGCTCTGTCCCGGATTTGTCCCTTCTCACTTTCTGCCCCTCACTCCTGGAACCTTCTTCCCCCACATGCATGCCTCATCACTTCTCTAACCAGGTTCAAAACTGAGTTAAAGACTATATTATTTAGGGAAGTGTTCCCAGGACTGTGCCATCTGCCCCAGGATGCCTCCTTCTAACTAGGTATTAAGAAGTCAAGCCTTCCCTCCAGTCCATCTGCCTTGGTCCAGGCACCAGAGGGAGAGAAGAACCACTGGACCTCATCCCCTTTCCCATCACCTTCCCCTCTTCCTTTTGTGTTGTCTCTTTTAGACTGTAAGCCTGAGGGCAGGGATCCGTCTAATTTAAAATTGTATGTACAGCACTGTGTAAATTTACAGTGCTATATAAATAAAGGTTAACAACAACAACAACAACAACAACAACATTTGGGTCTAAAGCCGTAGCTGCCAAACTTTGGTCCTCCAGGTGTTTTGGAGGGCAGCTCCCAGAAGCCCCTGCCAGCTTGGCCAATAATCAGGGATTCTGAAATACAAAACATTTGAAGAACAAAACTTGGGGAACTTTGAGATTATCTTCCAGCAGTTCAGTCATTTTATTACTTTGACTTGGTACAAAAAACAGTGTTCCCAGCCTCCATCCCAAAGCTGGCAGGTGAGGATCATGTCATAGGTTTTCCATTCATGCCTGAGTTGCCTTCTTCCTTCCATCGCTTAGCAAAGCATCTCCACTGGCACTAACTGTGACTTAATGACATCCAGCCTTGAAGCCATGGTTTCATAAAATGATACAAACAAATTAAAAAAAAATCATAATTCATATTTCACAACGATGATAAATAAATAAATAAATAAATAAATGCTTTGAAGTGTATCTACAAACCTTGGTTGATGACACTCTGGACATCATGTTACACAGTGGTAAACTGTAGTAGCAGCAAACAACAGAAAGAAGGAGATTTATCACAAGAAGACAGATATAGGAGATGCATAAGCCTTGTCACAGAATGAAGATTGGACTGGAAGTCACTTCATCTGAGCAATTGCATTCCAAAATCAATATAAAAATCACCGGAAGGAAAAAAATAAAATAAAGTGAGCCAAAACTGATCAGTTGGAATGCTGTGATTCTAGCACACTATCCATACACTAAGCAACTTTCGCACCTAACATTGTTCCTGTTCCTGTTTGAGAAATGCAATGCGATGTTGCTATTAGCATATGGAGACAAGAATATTTGTATCAAGGTATTTATACTGGATTCCACAAGGGATGGTATTCAAAATCACCTCCCTCCCCCTGCAAAGAGCAACACTGCAGTTCTACAGCCACAAAGGACTATTCCTAAGTAAACCTAAGAATGCAGACCAAGGGAATTTTCCATATGGGATTCTACAATGAAGGCATCGCTTTTGGGAGAAATCTGCACTAACAGCAAAAATGGTTTATCCATGCCAATAGACACACAGGAACACAGAGTTGCTATCATGGAAGCGAATTTTGTCCTGTGCAAAACAGTTGTGGATTCCATCAATGAGTCAACAAGACTTGAATAATAGTATCTGGAACAGAACTGGAATGTTTATTGCCTTCACTACTTCATCTGAGAAATGCTTAGAGTGGGAAGAAGAGTAACTGTTATTAAACCCTAGCTGCAATCCTATACCAAATTTCTTGGGCAATGGTCCTACTAAAGGGAGTTTTAACCATTGGGGGGATGCTGGTTTTATTGATGTGCCTTAACTGCATCCTTCATCTATCTATACACGTCTATATATATTTATACCTCTGTGTGTGTGTGTGTGTGTGTGTATATATATATATATATATACATATGTGTGTGTGTGCATTCAAATATTACTTTCCTCACCTGCTTAGAGTGCCATCTCAAAACACTTTGCATTTTGTAATCACTTTGTCTAATCAAACTCCAACTCCCAGAATTCCATAGCCTTGAGCCAGAAAAAAGAGTTAAAGCGGTGCCAAGCCGGGTTATTTCTCCAGTCTGGATGTAGCCAGCGATGCCACAAGAAAAGACCATGCCCAGAATCCCATCGTTTGGAGCCATGGCAAGTTAAAGCGGTATCAAAGAAGATAATTTCTACAGTGTGGATGCACGCAGCAGAAGCCTTAACAGCATCAGATGATCAATCAGGCTTTGCCCTCTGTCTCCTCTCCACTCCATCCTAATTAGGGGGCGGGGCTGGGAATCCTCGATTCCCCTGATTGGTCCAGCGGAGGCTTTGAAAGGCTTTGGAGGCGAGGTTAGAGAAAGCAAAGAAGAGACCCTGCTGCTGGGATCGTACGTATCTCTTTCTCTCTGTCTTTAGTCTTCTGCTGCTGCAGCAGCCTCTGGTCCAAGGCAGGCTCCGACCAGCTCCTGCCTTCCTGCCAAGCTGGCCCTGGCAGCTGAGCCTTCGCCTCCCCTCCTGCACAGCCCAGCATCCCCAGAGATGATGAAGCCCAGCGGAGCCTGGCTTTGGTGGACCATGGGCAGCCTGGTGGCCGCAGGGCAACTTCAGCAGGGCATGTGAGTGGCTCTTTTGGAAAGTCTTTGCAAAGGGTGGCTGGCTGGGTGAGTGGGACAGTATTTGCCCATAGGGAAACCATCCTTGCCCATAGAGAACCATGGGGATTGTTTGCCCATAGACCAACATGGAGAATACTTGCCCCTAGGTTTACTTGCCCATAGACAGTCGTTGGAGAACGCAGTACTTGCCCATAGAAAATCATGGAGAATACTTGCTCATAGAGAATTATGGGGATTGCTTGCCCATAGGCAAACATGGGGAATATTTGTCCATAGGATTACTTGCCCATAGGAGATCATGGAGATTGCTTGCCCACAGGCAAGTATTTTCCATGTTTCCCTGTGGGCAAGTATTCTCCAATGACTGTCTATGGGCAAGTATGGTTTCCCTATGGGCAAGTACAGTCCTTTGTTTTAGTACGTCCCAGACAGGACACTGAGGGAGACCGGGGTTCTTCAAATCCCTTCTCCTCAGCCCAGGCAACCCACTGTGGGTGACCTTGGGCAAGTCACACTCTCTCAGCCTCAGAGGATGTCTGGATTTTATCGAGATAACTCAGGAGAGAGGCAGGGTGGAGTAGCAGTTTGAGCTTTGGACTCTGGAGACCAGGGTTGGATTCGCAGCGCAACCATGAAACCCACTGGGTGACCTTGGACAAGGCACATTCTCTCAGCCTCAGAGGATGTCAGTGGTAATCCCCCTCCCACCCTGAACCAATCTTGCCTTAGGGTCACTGTAGGTCCAGCAGGGACTTGAAGGCACATAACAGGTGTGCTTTTAGCTTTTCATGGGCTGTGGCCTAAATTTCCCCCAGTATCCTACATTTGGAGGTGCCTCATCCTCCTTTGCAGTTAGAACATCTGGTCACCTTGGGAAGGAGGTCAGATTTTGGGACTTTTGGTTTTGCCCACATCACTTGGATGTGGTCCCAGTCTCAATAACTCTGAAGAAATTGGATGGAGGGAGGGATAGGGGAAAAGGGAGGAAAGAGCATAAGATTTGACCTCCTTCCCTGATCCAAATTCCCATTGGGATGGCATCCTTCTCCTTCTTTGTTGTGTGTGTTGTGTCCCTTCAAGTCATTTCTGACTCATAGTGACGCTATTATGGAGTTTTCTTGGCAAGATTGGTTCAGAGGGGGGTTGCCATTGCCATCCCCTGAGGCTGAGAGAGTGTGTCTTGCCTTGGTGGGTTTCATGGCTGAGCTTGGAATCCAATCCTGGTCTCCAGAGTCTGTGTCCAAGACTCAAACCACTACGCCACACTGCTTCTCTCCTTAGTTATCTAGATAAAATTCTTGCTTGCCGCTCTTGAAGATATATGATGATCTTGTGGTGGTTGTGTCCCTTTGAGTCATTTCTGACTCATGGGGACCCGAAGGTGAACCTGTTCCTGGGCTTTCTTGGCAGAATATGTTCAGAGGGGGATTGCCGTTGCCTTCCTCTGAGGCGTGTGTGACTTGCCCACGGTCACCCAGTGGCTTTCCATGGCTTAGCTAGGATTTGAACGTGGTTTCCAGAGTCACAGTCCACAGTTTAAAATGCTGTACCACACTGGCTCTTTTTGCGATGACAATAAGAGACGGTGAGCACAACAAGTGAAGATGCAACTGCTGACCTGTAACCAAGTGAGACCTTTTTGTCTTCTCTCTCTGCCCCTATTTATTGTTCAGGCTGGTAACTGCTCTCCTGGGTCTTAGGAGAGGTCTCTTGAAGGTTCCCCCCCCCCCCACCACACCACACCCTACAGATGTCAAGGGATGAATCTGGGAACTTCTTTTTCAATTAAAAATGAAAGCCAAGTAATGGAGAAATGCTTCCCACTACCCAGGTTTGCCTACTCTCTGTTCAACATCTTTATTAACGATTTGGATGACAGAATTGGGGGCATACTTATTAAATTTGCTGATGACACTAAACTAGGAGGAGTAGCTAACACCCCAGAGGACAGGATCAAAATTCAAAATGACCTGAATAGACTAGAAAGTTGGGCCAATGCTAACAAAATGAAATTCAATGCGGAGAAATGTAAGGTTCTGCACTTAGGGAGGAAAAATGAAATGCACAAATATAAAATGGGGAACACCTGGCTGAATGAGACCACGTGTGAAAGGGATCTAGGAGTCCAAGTAGACCATAAGCTGAACATGAGTCAACAGTGCGATGCGGCAGCTAAAAAGGCCAATGCAATTTTAGGCTGCATCAATAGAAGTATAGTTTCTAGATCAAGGGAAGTTATAGTGCCACTCTATTCTGCTTTGGTCAGGCCCCACCTGGAATACTGTGTCCAGTTCTGGGCACCACAATTCAAAAAGGATGTGGAGAAACTGGAGCATGTACAAAGGAGGGCAACTAAGATGGTGAAGGGTCTGGAAACCATGCCCTATGAGGAACGCCTTAGGGAACTGGGGATGTTTAGCCTGGAGAAGAGAAGGTTAAGAGGTGATATGATAGCCCTGTTTAAATATTTGAAGGGATGTCATATTGAGGAGGGAGCAAGTTTGTTTTCTGCTGCTCCAGAGACTAGGACGCGGAACAATGGATACAAGCTGCAGGAAAAGAGATTCCACCTCAACATTAGGAGGAACTTCCTGACAGTAAGGGCTGTTCGACAGTGGAACACACTCCCTCGGAGTGTGGTGGAGTCTCCGTCCTTGGAGGTCTTTAAGCAGAGGCTGGATGGCCATCTGTCGGGGATGCTTTGATTTGGAGTTCCTGCATGGCAGGGGGTTGGACTGGATGGCCCTTGTGGTCTCTTCCAACTCTATGATTCTATGATTCTATGATCAAGTCTGGTGAAGTTTTTCTGGTTTTTGTTTTTTTTTAATTGATCCCTGAAATGGCACTCCAAGGAGGTGAGGAGAGTAATATTTCAAGAAAAGCAAAAATATTCATAGACATAAATATTTGTGTGTGTGTGTGTATATAGAGATAGATAGATGAAGGATGCAGTTAAGACATATCAATCAAACCAGCAGCTCCCAAATGGTTAAGACTCCTTTTAGTAGGACCGTTGCCCAAGAAATTGAGTATGGGATTGCAGCTACGGTTTAATAACTGTTACTCTTCTTCCCACGCTAGGCATTTCTCAGATGAAGTAATTAAGACAATAAACATCCCAATTCTGTTCCAGATACTATTATTCCAGTCTCGTTGACTCATTGATGGAATCCACAACTGTTTTGCACAGGACAAAATTTGCTTCCATGATAGCAACTCTGTGTCCCTATGTGTCTATTGGCATGGATAAACCTTTTTTGCTGTGAGTGCTGGTAGTGCCTGCAGATTTCTCCCAAAAAGTGATGCTTTCATTGTAGAATCCCATATAGAAAATTCCCTTGGTCTGCACTCTTAAGTTTATTTAGAGTAGCCCATTGTGGTATACTTCTGAGTAAAGATGTGTGGAAGTGCACTGTTGTTCTTTGTGTAGGGAGGGAGGTGGATTTTGAATCCCATCCCTTGTGGAATCCACTGTAAATGCCTTGATACAAATATTCTTGTCTTCACATGCTAATAGAAACATTGTATTGCATTTCTCAAGCAGTAACAGGGAAAATGTCAGGTGCAAAAGTTGTTTAGTGAATGGAAAGTGTGTTAGAATCACAACATTCCAACTGATCAGTTTTGGCTCACTTTATTTTTTTTCCCTTCAGGTGATTTTTATGTTGATTTTGGAATGAAATTGCTCAGATGAAGAGGTTTCAGAATGCAAAGTTGTTTGAGCAAGAAACACATACTATCTTACATGCTTTCCTTATATTTACAACTTTCAAGGTCCTGTGTAGACACCACAGTCCAGTTTTCATTCTGTGACACAGCTTATGCATCTCCTCTCTCTGTCGTCTTATGCATACATCTCCTTCTTTCCGTTGTTTGCTGTTACTACAATTTAGCATTTGATGGTTTGCTACACCACAATGTAACATTATATCCAGAGTGTCATCGACCAAGGTTTGCAGATGCATTTCAAAGCATTTATTTATATTTTATTTTTATGAAATATGAATTATGATTTTTTTATTTGTATCATTTTATGAAACCATGATTTCAAGGCAATCTAGATTTAATTTAGTCTCATTTAGTACTGGTGCAGATGCTATGCTTAGCGATGGAAGGAAGAAGGCAACTCAGACATGAATGGGAAACCTATGGCA
Organism: Urosaurus nigricauda; assembly: GCA_034509955.1. Taxonomy (NCBI): domain Eukaryota; kingdom Metazoa; phylum Chordata; class Lepidosauria; order Squamata; family Phrynosomatidae; genus Urosaurus; species Urosaurus nigricauda. Next base: position 258,453,975 of record JAOEGL010000003.1, read on the forward strand.
TGATCCTCACCTGCCAGCTTTGGGATGGAGGCTGGGAACACTACTTTTTGTACCAAGTCAAAATAATAAAATGACTGATCTGTTGGAAGATAATCTCAGCTAGTGTTTCACACTGGAAGTGGTAATTTGACAAGAATGAAGGATTGGGAGGGATTTAATTATATTGCATTAATTAATTGGAGTCAAAGAGGGTGGCTTTGTTCCTGCTGTGTGTAGTGCCTTGCCCATTTTCATGTCTTCTATAATGCTTGAGTGACACTGTCTAGTCTTTTCTGCAGCCTACAATTGGGGTCAGCCCCATGGCAAAAAGTTTAATTGGATTTCTTTTTCTTGACAGCTGCTTTGTGCAATAGTTGCAGACTTCAGGTCTCCTGGGGTTATTAAACAGTGAAGCGATTAGTGAGATGTGCCGTTCTTGGGTGCAGTGGGAAAGGAAGAGGGGAGGGTGAGCATATTGGTGCCTGTATGTTACAACCATCTTTTTTCCCCCTGAACTGTTCTGAGAAGCGTAAAGATTCACAGGCTCTCAACCTCCCAGCCCCAGTTGCCATTTGATGAATGTAGCAGATCGCTTTCTCTTGGAAGATCGCCTGCCTCCTCATGTTTGAGGGGCCAGTCCCAGAACTACCATATTCTCTTAGAACTTAACTGCTTCTGCTTTCTATGTTGAGGAGGGTGTCACAGAAAGTTGGAAAAATTCCTAAGCTTTAGTAGAATCGTGAAATGATAAAGTAGGAAGAAGCTGCAAGGGCTACCTAGTCCAACCCACATCATGTAGGAATATACAACTAAAGCACTCATTAAAGATACCCACCCTAGTCTCTTTTTAAAGATGTCCAAAATCAGAGACCATGTACCTCAAGGCAGTCTTTTTCTCTGTCAAACAATTCTTGCAGTAAAGAAGTTTGTTTAGGTGAAATCTGTTTTCTTGTAATTAGAATCCATTAGTTTGTTTTCTAGTCTATGGAGCAGTAGAAAATAGATTTGCCCCAACTTCTGTATTTATTTATTGTATTTATTTCAAGGATTTATATCCCACCTTTCTCCCACAATGGGATTCAAGGCGGGTTACTTTTTATTAAATAATAATAATGAAATATTTATTTATATCCCCCCCTCTTCCATTTTTGGGATCCAGGCAGGTAACAACAGAGTATGCAATACAATACAAAAATAAAAATAATAAAGCAACAAAATCCCCCCTCAACCCTCCCATTCTAGAATATAAAATTTTAACATTATAGTAAAATTAAAAAGATTAAAAGCATGGCAATAGCATCAAAATGGTGGTATTCATTAACAGTGACAACAGGGGAGCATAGTAGAATGGACAGATTCCTGCATTCTGGATCTGATAAGTTGGGAAAGGCCTTCCAGGAGAGAATTGTTTTTATTGCACTCTTAAAAGCCTCAAGAGAGGATATATGGCAAATCTCTTCAGGCAGGTTGTTCCAGATGTTTGGAGCGGTGATTGAAAAAGTCCTCCGGGAACTAATAATCAATCTGGTTCTTCTTGATTGCAGAAGAATCTTCCTGGAGGAACAGAGAGTGTGGGAAGGATTATATGGATTATGTATGACATCCCTTTAGAAATTTAAAGATAGATATGGAAACCCATTGCATGCCCTTGAGCAGCTCACATACTCTCAGCTGCAGAAAACTCTGTAGTAGGTTCATTTTAGTTTTCATATACCAGAAATGACTTGGAAGGCACACTGCCACCACCTCAACAATCATAGTGCCTCCCAGTCTTCTCCTTTAAATTAAACATATCAATTGCCCTAAGTCATTCCTCATAAAATGTAGTTGTGTTTTTTTTGCTATGTGCTTTCAAGATGACTTCAGTTTATGGTAGCTCTATCATAGGGGTTTTCTTGGCAATATTTATTCAGAGGAGATCTGTCTATGCCTTCCTCTGAGGCTGATAGAGTGTGCCTTTCCTAAATTCATTCAGTGGATTTTTACGACTGAGTAGATGTATGAATCCTTGTTTTATAGGGTCTTAGTCCATCACTTAAACCACAATACCAGGTTAGCACTGAGAGCCTTAGCCTGAGGGCAGGAAACCGTCGAATTAAAAATAATAATTGTAAGCTGTTCTGATAGCCTTTAGGGCTGAAGAGGGGGATAAAAATTATTATTATTATTATTATTATTATTATTACTATTACTATTGCTGCAAAAATAAATCTGTAAATCTGATGGGATGCTGATCTTCAGTTGTTGGATTAGTATCTTTTGCTGCAAGGATTAGAAATTTCTTTAAGATTGAGGCCAAACTCAAGTTTCAGAGAAGTTATCAAGGGATATTCTAGTGACAGGCAAGCCAAAGACAAGAGGGTGAGATCAAGACTACCAGTGTATTCTGTCTTAAAGCTTTTACTGATTGTAACAAAGCCTTTGGTGAGACATTTCAACCTTTCAAGGAATTCCCAAATTATACCCACATTGCACCCTGTTTACCAAACCTTTTCAAGGGATCAATATGGCATTATCATCCGTTTGCAACCATCCTAGGCTTTCGCTCCCCCCCCCCTTCCATTTCTTTTCCGTTTCTTCCTGGAGAATACCTGTTCAGGAAAGGAAAAAGAAGAAGACATAGCTTTGCAGTGTTTTCTAATTGTGAACAGAAGGGGTGTTCAATGTAGAACAACCCCTACAATGGGAAAGCATCAATACAAAGTTAGAAAAGCAACTAATGAAGGCAACGAGGGAGGGAACCAGTTTGGATCCTGAGGAGACTGCATTTTAGCTCCATGATATGAAATTCTCTGCCCTTGCATTACTGGGTCATAGAATCATAGAGATGGAAGAGATCACAAGGGGCATCCAGTCCAACCCCCAGCCATGCAGGAACTCTCCATCAAAGCATCCCCGACAGATGGCCATCCAGCCTCTGCCATGGACCAACCTAAGATGGATCACACCCAGAGTCAACCTTTGGTAGCCATGGAATCATAATGTGCTAGACTGCAACTCCCAACATGCAGCTCGTAGCCAAGGAGAAGAATGATGGGAACTGCACTCTAAATATCACATGTTGCCTATATCACATACTGCTTATCCTGCTCTAATTTTTAAATTTATTTATTTTTATTCATCTTTTTTACTTCCATAAGCTTTCATGAACTGACTGGAAGGGCTTTTAATAGTGCGTTATTTTACTGGCTTTTTTTCCTTTTCTGTTATGTGGGCTTTTTTAAATAAATAATTTAATTCTGTAAATAGTTTCATTATGTGTTTTAATTTGTCTTTCTGTGCACTTTTATCTGTACTCAGGTATTTTGGTTTTATAGACCATCTTAAGGCCTAGTTTTATGGAGGAGGCAGTATATAAACAAGCAATATTTTTATGATAAATATAATGATATTTGATTTAGCAAACAAACAGACAAGCCCTTTAGTAAAGGAAAAAGGCCTGGGAAGGCAGTGATGCTTGGGAAGACAGAAGGCAGACAGAAGGCAGTCAGAAAAGATGACCACATTACAGATAGATAGATTTAATTAAGGAAACGAGGACCCCGAGTCTACAAGACCTGAGAAGAGCTGTTGAGGAAAGGGTGTTTTGGAGATATCTAATTCATAGGGTCAACTTGAAGTCAGTTAACACACACACGCTGTAATAAACATATGTTAAAGTTGAAAGAAAGTGGAAAATATTGCATAGAAGAGGATATTATCTTTTGCTTTATCCTTCTTGTGGTATCTTCCAATTCTGTGATTCTATGATTCCAAAAAAAAACAAAAACAAAATTTCCCATCTCATTGAATTGATTTTCAGACATAAATTTCTGCTTGTTCTTGTATAATGTGTCGGCATCACCATGTTCTGTATTCTAGCAAACTAATCAGATAATGGTGTTGTAGGAGAACTATATTTTCACTATTGGAATTTAAGCTGCCATCAATAAATTATCAATTAATTTCAGGTTTTTCTTGTCTACAAAGATTTTTGAATAATTCAAAAGAACACTAAGTGCTTCCACTGCAAGTTTATAATAAGTAAATTGTTCTAATGTGATTGCTTAATAGCTCTTAAAATAACCCCCTTACTTCTCCTTTTTTGAGAATGAGAAGGGCTAGTATTTAAGCAGTCGCCTAGTAGCTCTAGATACTGTGTGATACTAAATGTAACAAATAAATATTAAACAATTTAAAGTACTCCAGTTCCATATTGCAAATTAAAGATTGGTTGAAGATATGAAAAACTGAGGACTAATTTTCTAGGCTGTTTAAATGACATTTATCTAGAATGAATATATCTTTTTTTTTTTTTAATGACTAAAGTGGATACTGTTGCTAGCAATCGCCTACTCTGATTATCAAGTGATAATTGCAGCTGGTGTGTATTTAACACATTTGAGTTCACAGGAAGGATGCTTTCTTCAGAGGTGGCGGAGTCTTCTTAGTTTCCTATGTTGGCTCATATTAAAGTTGATTTAAATATTATCCAAAGTGTGAAATGTCTCAACTGCAGTTGATAAAAAAAAATATTGATAAAAAATGTCAATAAAGTGACTGTTACGCACTTTGAAGACTACTTCTGGGTACATTTGTGATGCAAACTGAATGACACATTACACAATTACTTCCAGTGTTCCATGCTGTATTTTTGCAAACAAGCTTGTAAAATGTGGGCTAGACAAGATAACTGTTACGTGGATTTGTAATTGGTTGACCGGCCGAACCCAAAGGGTGCTCAACAATGGCTCGTTTTCATCTTGGAGAGAAGTGACCAGTGGGGTCCCACAGGGTTCTGTCCTGGGCCCAGTGCTATTCAATATCTTTATTAATGACTTGGATGACAGAATTGGGGGCATACTTATCAAATTTGTAGATGACACTAAACTGGGAGGAGTAGCTAATACCCCAGAGGACAGGATCAAAATTCAAAATGACCTGAATAGACTAGAAAGCTGGGCCAATGCTAACAAGATGAAATTCAATGCGGAGAAATGTAAGGTTCTGCACTTAGGGCGGAAAAATGAAATGCACAGATATAAAATGGGGGACACCTGGCTGAACAAGACCACATGTGATAGGGATCTAGGAGTCCAAGTAGACCATAAGCTGAACATGAGTCAACAGTGCAATGCGGCAGCTAAAAAGGCCAATGCAATTTTAGGCTGCATCAATAGAAGTATAGCGTCTAGATCAAGGGAAGTAATAGTGCCACTCTATTCTGCTTTGGTCAGGCCCCACCTGGAATACTGTGTCCAGTTCTGGGCACCACAATTCAAAAGATGTGGAGAAACTGGAGCATGTCCAAAGGAGGACAACTAAGATGGTGAAGGGTCTGGAAACCATGCCCTATGATGAACACCTTAGGGAACTGGGGATGTTTAGCCTGGAGAAGAGAAGGTTAAGAGGTGATATGATAGCCCTGTTTAAATATTTGAAGGGATGTCATATTGAGGAGGGAGCAAGCTTGTTTTCTGCTGCTCCAGAGACTAGAACACGGAACAATGGATATAAATTGCAGGAAAAGAGATTCCACCTCAACATTAGGAGGAACTTCCTGACAGTAAGGGCTGTTCGACAGTGGAACACACTCCCTCGGAGGGTGGTGGAGTCTCCTTCCTTAGAGGTCTTTAAGCAGAGGCTGGATGGCCATCTGTCGGGGATGCTTTGACTGGGAGTTCCTGCATGGCAGGGGGTTGGACTGGATGGCCCTTGTGGTTTCTTCCAACTCTATGATTCTATGATTTCCACTATATTTCCAGGCTTCCATACTGCATTAATTTTATGTAGACATCTCCAAAAAAATTTCTTATCTGGGGATCGTAGATTAAATGTAGAAACTCAGGTGTCTTGCAATGAACTGAATTGCCATGAAGAGATCTAGGACTCAGGCAAGGATATATTATAATCTGCAATAAGTGCTGACAAAAGGGTTGGGGGGGGGGTTCTCAAAAGCTTGGTTTAGGTACTGAGGTAAACAACAGCATCAGGCCATGGGCTAATTTTTGCAAAGCAAAGTCCTATAGCTGTACCAGACAAGAATTTGTGTGGATTCATTTAATGAGCACTGGGGTTTTCAAAAGTAAATAGCAGTCCTTGGTGGAGCTCTTACAGTTAAGACTTAAACCATAGGTGGGCAAAGTGTGGCCCAACCCATTTTTTGCCCCCTGAAGGCCCACAGACCCCCCCCCTTTTTAAATAAAACCAGGCAAAGCATCCCCCAAATTATGCACCAAAATGTGGTTGGGCTTTATTTGCTCCCATGACTCCCAATCCCCACATGATGGGCAAAAAATACTGGAAAAAAGTGGTAAATCAAAACAGGTGCAACCTGTTCCAGGTGTGTGCAAGGGCAAAAATTAGCCCCTGACCTGATGCTGTTGCTTACCCCAGTCTAACCCTTCTCTCTCCATTGTGGTTCCATCCGATGAGTTTGGGCCCACTGATGGTTCAGTTCATTCATCCTTTCATGATGCAAAGAACAAATATGCTGCATTCTAATTTTAATTTAAACCAATCTGTGTCACTGAAACAGTGAGAAGGGTTAAGGTCCCTTTCTAACCACTATTGGCCTTCTCTTGCTATCCCCTTTTTGTAAGCTATTACCATTTTTTTTTAAAGTACAGGGTTGGCACTTTGAGCCTGGATGCCCTGGTTTTAGCAGTGGTCAGGAGTGCATTTGCCAGCTGCGCCCATTCCATTAGACATCAGATTTGGTTACAGTGACACATGCCTTGATTACATCCCATTTGGACTACTGCAATGCCCTCTATGTGGGGCTGCCTTTGGAAACTGTTTGGAAACTTCAGTGTGTGCAAAACACCATTGCCAGAATGCTGATTGGGGCCAGTTATAAGGACCACATAACTCCCTTGCTGAAACAGCTTCACTAGTTACCAGTTCGTTTCCGGGCACAATTCAAAGTGCTGATTATGACTTATAAAGCTATACACATCTTAGGCTCAGATTATTTGAGAGACTGTATCTTCCTATCTTCTAAAGCCCTAAGTTCTTCTGGAGAAGGCTTTCTCTCGGTCCCTCCACTATCCCAGGCTCTCCTGATGGGGACACAACAGAGAGCCTTCTCAGTGGCTGCTCCTGCCCTCTGGAATGCCCTTTCATGAGAAGCAAGGCTGGCTCCCTCCTTTGTCAGCAGGCAAAAAGGGTGCTGTTCAGGCAGGCTTTTAATGTGTAGTCATGGGATGGGTTTTTATTGTGGTTTTGTGATTTTATTGTGGTTTAAATGTTTGTGATTTTATATTATTTTTAGCTGATTTTTAATTGTTTTGTTGCAATATGTTTTTAGAGGTTTTATTTGTGAGCCGCCTTAGGTCCCTTTGGGGTGAAAGGTGGGATAGAAATTAATTAATTAATTAAATACATATTGGGTTACCTCCAACTCATGGGGATCCTGTGGATGAGACACTTCTAATACTCATTGGCCCGATCTAGACGGGCACAAAGCGGCACGATAAGGGCTAGAAAGCCCGCCTTTAGGGTTAGGGAGGGTGCAGCTTCTACACCCTCCCTAACCCTAAAGCATATGGACGCCGCCATTTTAAAATGGCAGCGTCCATACGGATGCACTTTGAGAGTGTCATCATGTGCGCAGCTGTTAGATGTGCTGCGCACATGATGACGTCTTTGCACCGCAGGAGGGCGCAAATTGCGCCCTTTCCACGGCGCAGAAAAGGAGCTCCAAACGGGTCTTTTAGATAGCTTTTAGATAGCCATGGCAAAGACCCTGGGAGAAGAGGGCCGCGGCGGCAGCTGTTGATGTAAACAAGCAGAAGTGCACTTATTCTTCTTAAGTTGCTGTATTTACAAATATACATACACGCTTGACAAATCTCTTCAACCAGCCATCCACTACTCCACCCAACCTCTTCTGGTGATTTTTCTTCCTTGTATCACCTACAATGTTGTCCCCTCAGTCAGGAAGACTCTTGTTGTTTACATTAGGCCTACGTGCAAGCAAGCACATACTGACCTTAGCACTGTCTGTTTTCCAGCCTTCAGCTGCAGTCAACTCCAGCCACAATTCCTGTTTTTACCTTTTGTGCACATCTGTACATTTCATACTCAGGCTTCAAAGCCTAACAGCAGCCCCTTCCTCCCTTTGGCCCCGCCTCAAGCGGGGTGCAGCTGGCGCCCAGGGCACCTGTTGCACCCCGCTTGGAGGCCGCGGGGAACCGGATGTTTGCTGCTTCCCCGTGGCCTCTGGAAGCGGTGGGATGGGGCCGCAGAGGCTGCCGGTCTGGCAGCCTTGGCCCCATCCCGCTGCTTCCTGGGGCGATTGCGGACTGCCCATTTTGGGAGGTCTAGATTGCCCAATTGTCCTCCATTGCTCTGTTTAGGTCCTGAAATTCCGGCTCATGACCTCCCAGATTGAGTCTATCCATCTGGCAAGTGGTCTTCCTCTGTTTCTGTTGCTTTCTGCCTATTCTAGAATTATTCTCTTTTCTAGTGGTTTTGGCTTTCCTCTCATCTTCCAGCAAGCTGGTTAATTACAGTATGTTTCTTAAATTTTAAGAAACTCATTAAATCCATGAAATAATGTTGTTCCAACTAAGTTTTTTTTTCTGCCCTGTAATTGTAACTCCATCACACTTTCATTAGTCCCAAAGTAACTAATTACAGATGAAGCAGGGATGGAAAGAATATTTACTTTTGTTCATTTCATGATTGAAAAATGGGTTTCCTAACACTTATTCAGGAATAATACTATGTCAATAATTTTGTACAGTTTTTGCAGAGTATTAAATCATTTCAAAGTATTCAGGAAATTATTCTGCACAGAAATGCATGTGGTTTTTTATGTGAAAATTGTGGGGATTTGCACACACACAAAACATTGGGTTTATTTTATGCAAGATTGCTCTTTTCTATTCAAAACCTGGCAATCTTGCACAGCAAAAATCTTGTATTAAAACACATGGGCTGTATGGAAACACTGGTTTTTTTTTAAATGAAACTCCACAGTTCTTACACAAAAAAATCATGAGTCTTTCTATGCAAAATAATATCCTGAAACATTTTGCAAGATGTGAATATTGGGTGATAAGCTGTTCAGAAATATTCACTTTCTCCACAGTGCAAAGAAAACTGGGAATTATTTATCCTCATTTGTGAGGTTGGAATAGTCACATCCATAAATTATGTAATTTATAGTTTGTTACTTCTGAGTTGTAAGAAGAGATCTGAAGATGTTAGCAACAGCAAGGACATTTCTATACCGTTTATCAGTGCACTTAAGCACTCCCTAAGTGGTTTACAATGTGTAAGCCAATTGCCCCCAACAAGCTGGGTACTACTTTTAGCCACCTATGGAAAGATGCCAGGCTGAGTTGACCCTGAGCCCCTGGCTGGTTTTGAACTCACAACTTTGTGGTTTCTGAGTGTATGGCTGCAGGACAGACATTTAACCACTGCGCCACCAGGGCTCCTAAGATGTTAAAAGGTTTACACATTGTTAATATTTTTTGAGTTGTCCTAATAATGATTTAAACTAATAAGAAAAAAAATCCAAATAAATAAATAAATTTATTAGGACAGCCAATAGGGCATAAAATGCCTACAGGTCTTCCAGAATGCCAGATCTCTCCTCAGGTTGTCCTAAGAAAGATAAAAGCATAGCTTTTAGCTTTGTTTTGCTTTTTGATACTGATTGTTCAGGGACACATTCAGAATATGTAATTATACTGCTTGTGGTTGGGTGCCTTCAAGTCTTTCCCAACTAGTGACGACTCTAAGGTGAACCTATCCCAGGGTTTTCTTGGCAAAAATTGTTCAGAAGGGGTTTGCTTTTAGCTTCCTCTAAGGTTGAGTGAGTATGACTATGGGTCCATTTTAACTGCCATGGTTAACTCCTATAAATCCTAACACTGGTTGTTTAGAGAGAAGTGATCTCATGGGTATGGGTTCAGTTGAAATGAATTAACCTACTGATTCTCTCTGCTGAAACCCTGCAAGGTAGCACATGAAGTAACTCAAAATATTTTATGCTGATAGCTTTGAGTCCACCCAGCTGTATGGTACTTTTACAACATCTTGCAAATAGACATGCTTCCAAATTGAGGGTATAATACAAGCTTGACACTCTCTGCAGAGGGCAGAAGGTAAAAGGCCAAAAATAAAAAATAGGTTCCAGCTGAAGCTTGAATTCAGCCAGATGTTTTCTGTAGATAAATGTTAACATTTCATATTAGTGTTACCTTAATGAACAACTCCATTGTTCTGAGAGTAAAAAGTGCTGTTTGGCATGAAAAGATGGTGAAATGAACTGGGAAAATAAACAGTTGTCAGTGTGATATATATACAATTTCTACTTATGATGGGGCTTCTCACCATTTTTTTTTTCTAAATAAACAAGATTATTGCCTGCCTTCCCAATAAATATATGAGAAGGGATGAAAATATGAAGAATTCTAATAAAGAGTCCAATGATACATTCTTGGTCAAAGGAGTACTTTTCTTAGACCACTATCCTCTTGAATTAACTCCAGTGCACATGCAATGTTCAGTCACTTCAGTGGAATCCCCACACCCATTAAAGTGAATGGTCAGTCTACATATATAGGATCTCTCTGCATTTTAGTGCACACTGAATCTTGGACTGGGGTGTAGCCATGGGGTGGGAGATGCGAGCCTTGCCCCCCATATGAATTTTATCCCCTCATGATTTTTTCTTTCAGTCCCTAAATTTCTAACACTACAGACACTTAAAACTGTTCACACCTAGAGCTCTTCTATTTGTTGTGTTTGCATCCTCTTAGTAATTTTGCCTGCCTCTTTGCTTTGGATGTCTAAATTGTATTTCTAAAAGCTTGGCTGACATTATACATTTCTGCAATGATAGACATTTGGGAATGGGAAGGAATACTATATTGTGGGACAGCTTTTTTATTTAAATAGAAATGCCCTCATTTTGACCCCTAGTAGCTCTGTCCTTGATATTGGATTCAAAAGGGCATTCCCATTGTGTTCTGAGTTGTAGAAACTCAGTTGTAGAAACATGTTGCCAGGGTCTTTGTGGGACACAGTGATGAACTTTGGCCCTCAAGATGTTGGACTATAACTCTCATCATCCTGAACCAACGGTGATCCTGTTTGGGGGTCATGGAAGTTGCAGCAGCAGCTTGCTCCTCCTTGGTTTAGAGACAGGCTTAGAAAGGTTAAACAAGGGTGGGGAATAATTCAAAAATTCCAATTCCTCTTACCAGTCACTTTTGAAAGACTCTTGCCTTTGACAACCACTCATGAGTCTTTAAGAATTAATATATTTTTGATTGTATATTTAATATATATATTTGCTTGTGTTTGCTTGCTGTCACCTTGGATGCCATGTATTAAGTATGCTAGGTTCAAGTATTCAGCTGTTACTCATTAAGCAGTGAGCCATTAATCAACAAGAGTTCACTACTGTAATACAAAACCTACAAAACACCAATACCTTTATTGGCCAACCAAAATGCATAAAATACATGATGCAAGCTTTCAGAGTTGCACTGCCTTCTTCATCAAGCAAAACTGTTAAAAACCAAATCAAACAGGAGAAAGAAAGAAAAATGACAATGTTGTAGTTGTAAGTCTACATTTTGTCAAAATGTTATGTTTGTTCTCAGTAAAGATGGTATGGTGTGATTTCTATGTAGGTAGAAGCCATTCTTCCTTCTTGGCCAGAGGGGTTTTTGGAGACAAATTGTTGTAAACTCCAGGAATTAGATTTTAAAACCCATAGAAAGTTATCAAAAAGTTACTCTGATAAAATTGGTGGCAAACTGGAGACTTTCATACTTCTTGCATTCTCTAGAAGGCATTTGTATGGAAATATGCTATCCTATAAAAGAGGAAATACTGTAGTGTTTTCTCTGAGAAAAATGAATATATTGTACAATCTGTTGCTGAGGAAGAGTTGGGTACAAATTCTTCTCTTTGCTTTTGTGTTGGAAAATTACTCAAGAGCCAAAATGAGGCCTCTTGTTTTAAGCATGCTTTATGTTTATATTTTGCTGGTATATTTGTTTGATGTCACCTTGGATGTCATGCTTTTAATATACTAAATTCAAATATTTGTCTGTTACTCATTAAGATAATAATAAGTGAGAGGAGAACTAGATAATAGAGAAGTCTGGGCTAAAACTAAAGTGCTGTCTTTGTAACAAGCAGCTACTGTACAAGTATGTCTGGCATGAGGAAAATAAGAGTAACTGATGTCACTTTTGCACGTTTCCAAAGCTGTGTGTCATTTGATCTATATCATTTTGATTCAGCCTTTTTGCACAATGTTCTAGGCCAAATGTGTGTCCTGAACAAGAATTGGCAATGGTGGGACATCGTCAGCCATGTGTTCAAGCATTCACCCGTATGATGAAGATATGGAAACAGGACTGTGTGGTGCAAAAGTGGTGCTTACGTTATGAGAGAAGGTAATGCATTTTTTAAAAATGAAACATGCTGTTAAAAATAAATATGCAACAAAATGGCTACCGGTTCATTTCCAGGTGCATTTCAAAATGCTGGTTGTGACCTGTAGAACCCTCTGTGGCTTGGATCCAGATGATCTGAAAGACTATTTCCCTTTATGTGCATACCTGAGATTTGAAATCTTCAGGAGGTCTTCTCTCCATCCCACCAACTTTGCAGGCATATTTGGTATGGACATGTGAGTGAGTCTTCTTGGGTGACCTCCCACATTGTGCATTTATGTCCTGTGGGAAGCTAGGTTGGACCCCTCTTTGATCCCTTTTGGCAATAGGCAATTTAGAAAACAAAACAACAACAATGCAGGCCTTCAGTCTTTAACTGGATATGGCAAAATGGCCTTTTTGTGGTTAAGTTGCCAGGAGAGCCAACTAGAGAAAGCTCCTGTACCTTTAGTGATTGCATAGAAAAGAGAATTTCAGCAGGTGTTGTTTATCATAGTACCAGGAACAAGGAGCACCTGCTAAAATTCCCTCTTCTATGCAACCATTAAAGGTAGAGGAGCTCTCTCTAATTTTCAGTTTTTCAATCTTATTTAATGGAGAGTGCTCTATTTATGACTTATATGTCTTTTAAATGGTCTTAAATATTTTAATACATTTTTCTAGTTAATGATTTTTAAACTTTTTTTTTACCATATATTGTTTTAGCTGGATTTTGTTATATTCTTACATTGTAAGCTGGCTTGCAAGGCCAGATGGATATAAATTAAATTAATATTTTTACAAAAATGTTGCAATGCTGTCTGCTTCTCTGTCCCACTGTGTCATCTACCAGGATACTCATATCCTATTCTCCCACATTCCACTCAGACTAATCTCTTTCCTCCACAAACATTTGTCATTGTCATTGTCCTGTGGCCACTGAGCACAGTTCTCACTGGGCTGATTTGATTTGCCATCTCATCATAACTACTGCTTTCTCTCAAGCGGTATTTTCTCTTAAGACTTCATTTTTACTAAGGGTGGACCAAAACATGACACCTGGCCACCTGTATCCCTTAGCTATATTTGTGCTCCAGATACCACATCCTGTTGTACCCCAGAAGCCTCCAGGTAACATAGATGATCCACATTGAATTAGGTTTCAACATAGGAGTAGGCTTCTTTCTCCACCCCTGCCTCAAAAAATAATAAAACAGCACAAAAAAAACCTGAAAGTGAACATTGAAGAACGGTGTATGGTTCCATAGGAAACTCCCAGATGGTCAGATTTCTAGAGGGTTCAGCCACAGGGTTTGAGGTTTTTTATCTTTGGTTAAGTATATGTGGGATACTCACATTATATTTACTTTTTGAATACATTACTTTTAAATTATTATGGCAACATCCTCCACTCTTTTGTAAGTTTATCCAACGTTTTTTCATGTATTAATACCGTTTATCCATCTCTACTAAATCATGTAGTTTCAACATGATTTAGGCATTGTCAGTTCTTTCAATCTTTGCGCATAGATCTAGCTGCAGTTGTCATATATTGTAATATTCTTCCATGGGACTTCCAAATGTCCTAATAAAAATCATTCATGATCTTAATGAAGTTTAATTTTCAGAATGTCCTCTATCAGTTTATGAATCTGAGTCCAATATCTTTTAGCACCAACTCTATGATTGTATGACACCAGGCTTAACCAAGTTACTGCAAGTTCCCCAAAGACTTACCCAGTAAATCTAGATTTACATTTTGCCCTCTCCACTCTGGAACATGCACAGGATCCTATGATCGTTGAATAGAGAGCAAAGGACAGGAAGTTTGATAACTACTACAGTTTAGGAGTGATAGGATGCCTTGAAATAATAGTTGGTATGCTATTTGTTATATGCTGGATGGAGTTCAGAGCTTCCATCCAGCTAAAGCTGCTGTCTGAACAGCAGATCCAGTAAAAATTTAATGTACGTTGTGCTTCGCTGCCTTACCCTCTTTTTAACTTTCTTTTTTTTTTAAGGACAAGCTATTATACAATCTATAAGCAAGTATACAGCATGGAACATCACACTGTCTTTAAGTGTTGCCCTGGATGGAGTAGGAAGAATAATGATGAACCAGGATGTCTACACCGTAAGTTATGATTATGGAATATTGGGGGCTGCTTGACTTGTCACATGTGTTTTAAAGTGTAAGGGGGGGGGGGGCAAATCCAACTGTGAAAAAGTGCAAATGTATTTTAAAAGCCTGTAAGATGAAGCTCCAATTCCTCTCCCAGCCCTCCCCACTGTCCATTCCCCCAACCAGTAAGCCTGAATACCTTGGTTTTCCTCTGTAGTATCTCCCAAAATGGGAACCAAAATGACAATATCACTTCTTGTCACACACACACATGTAGAATTTTTGTGTGTGGTTAAAAGGGGGTGGGAGCTGTCAGGGGATTGGTGAAGGCTTTAGAGGCTACAAAAGTAGAGTTAAAGAGTCACATGCAGCCCATGGGCCACTCTCTTTGTTGGGAGAAAGGTGGAATATAAATTGAACAAATAAAATGAAAAAAATAAATATAAAAATATGACTGAATCCCAGTCTCCCAACCCAACTTGACATCCCAGTGACAAAGCTGAAAAGGAAGGCTATTTCTATGTTATTACTGGCCAATGATTACAGATTATACAAGGAATTCCATTCCTCACTTGGAAAGATATTGACACTGGCTTGTTGTAGTAAATTTCACCCTGTTGAGATATGATGTGTGGAAAAGGCCTCAAATGTGGTTTTGTTTGAAGTGCTTGCTTTTCATCTTGGAAGGATGTATTGTGCATAGTTGTTCTTAAGTGGCATTTTTAACAGCTCCACTGGTTGTTGATCCATTTCCAGGGAGAATTCAAAGTGTTGGCTATGACATTTAAAGCCCTACATGGCTGGGTCCATACAATCTGAAAACTCTCTTCCTATATGAGCCTTCCCAAGATTTGCAGTGGAACACTTTCTTTTGGTCCAATCACCATCCCATGCACCTCTAGTGAGGACATGAGAATGGCCCCTTTCCTGCTGTCTTTCCACTGGCAGATGTTAAGGAAGATTTTGGTTTTTACTGTATGTAGCAGATAAAGCTTTTAATGTGTGTGCGGAGGGGGGAGGTACTGTTTATCTTTTATTATGTTTTTAAGTATCTTTTAATGCTGATTTTAATTTGTGTTTTTAAAGAGAAATTTAGTTTAATGTGTTTTAACATCTATATATTGACAGTTTTTGAAATTGTATAGTGATTTCAAAATGTTGTTATCTGCCTGTGTTGGAGGCAGGAGGGATACAAATTAAATAGTAAGGATACTAAAACAATATTTTTATTAGGTTTTTAGATATACAGATTGAGCTTTTCTTATGCAAACTGCTTGAGACCAAAAGTGTTTTGAATTTTGGATTTTTTTGCGGGGAGGGGGTTGGAATAATTCCACTTAATAAGATGTCTTAGAGATGAGACACAAGTCTAAACAGCAAATTTATTTATGTTTGATATACACCACATAACCTGAAGGTTTTTTTAAAAAAATAATTTTGTACATGAAACAAAGCTTTTAATATATATTTTTTTGTACATGAAACCATCAGAAGGCAAAGGTGTCACTATGTCTGCCACCCATGTGAACAAATTGGGACTTTGAAGTATTTTGGATGTCAGAATTCTGGATAAGGGAAACTCAATCTGTACTTCATTTTAATCTACATTTAATCTATATTGTAAGCCATATTTTGTATTTTGGGTCCTATGTTGGGGAAAAGTTGGATATGAATAGTGGTGAAGAAAATGATCATAGATGGTTATGATAATAATAAATAATAATGATGAAGATGACAGATAATGATAATTTCTAACATTGTTTTTGGAGGAACATTTGTATTTTATATTTTGTAAATAAAAGTTGCTTCCTTATTTCTCTTTTATCCTTTCTCTTCAGCTGTATGTTCTCAAGGCATTTGTTTCAATGGAGGGAAATGCTCTGAAGGGATTTCCCTGGTGTGCCAGTGTTCAGTGGGATTTCAGGGGCCACACTGCCAATATGGTAGGTTAAAGACTTCATAGTGTTCCAGTGATCTCCTAGCAATATGGTAACACCCACTTCATTACACCTGGTTCCTTTAATAGGATAAAAAGGAACAAAATCTACCAAAGAAGAATACATTGTTCATATGTAACATTGTTGGGAGCGTCCTTTCTGAATTACTGAACTGCATGAGCTTCTGCAAGATAACAATGATTGTTGAGTAGATCTTTTGTATTTTATGCTGGGAGATGTGGGCATGTAGGTCACAGTGACTGCCTCCTATTTTCTGATGGGTTGTGATCTACAGGTGATCATCTGGGATCTAAAGTCATCTAAAAGACATGGCTCATCCCCCCCCCCTCCCCCATTTGTGAATTTGTAATAGTGAATGGTAAGCAAGAGTATCTGGCCTGTCTGCCATACGTTATGGGAATCAAGGCTAAATACTGAATTAAAACTTGGATACTAGGTGCTGACAAAAATGTATGGGTTGCTTAACCTACTTGTGGACAGCCTAAATGTCAGTGTGTTCAGCCCAAGAAAGGCTGTGTCTTGGTGTAGCTTGATGATGTTGATACATGTTTGACATGTGTGTGATTTTCACTTCTGTAGTGTGGAGACTAAATTCCATCAGGAATAGCTAAGAGTGATAATTAATAGTACCTACAGTCTTCATAGGTGAAGTAGTTTATGTTATGGAGAATGCAGAATAATGTGCTGGAGTTACACAAATATAATTGTGTTTCCAGTGACATCTGCACAGTGCTCACATCAGCAGAAGCCTCTGAAAAAGTAAATGCCAGAGGAATCTGAGCTGTTCTACATTTCCAGTTGTAAATGCAATGATTACTTTAATGTCTAAAGCATATAGCCATTTTCTGGGCCAGGCAAGCATATGGTGTTCCAAGACAGGGAATAAGTAGAGCTGTGGGATATGCAGGCACAAGTTCACATTCTGGTATCAAAACAAGATTGTGTAGTTTGTTGTCTTCAAGGAAGTTGACTAGAATGCTGACATTTCACTATTAAAAACAACAGTGTTATCCACCCATTTCTAATTCTTCACAACTGGGATTGCTTTTATCATGTAAGCCTATACACATTTCTACCAAATGTTAAGAGTCTATAAAGAATTTTAAAAGTATGCAAAGGAATCCTGTAGCACCTTTGAGGCTAGCCAGAAAAAAGAAGCTGGTAGCCTGAGCTTTCATAGACTTGAACCTTTGTCCTCAGATGGATACCCTTTATGGTCTCTTCCAACTCTACAATTCTATGATGTATCTGATATGCATCCCATGCATCTGAGAAAGTAAACTCAAGTCTATGAAAGCTCAGGCTACCAGCTTCTTTTTTTCAATTAATCTCATAGATTCCTTTGCATACTGATTTTTCAGGCTAACTTGGCTATGTCTTTGAATTCAAATTTCTAATGTGTGTTGTGCACTTGAGAGCCTGCCAGAAGCAAATTTGTAAATGACACTACAGATGAAATTCCATCTGAACACAATGGCCAGGGGTATTCACTCACCTTGGAAATGTAGAGGCTGCTGGGAAGTTTCAGAAGTACCTCCATTAGACATGGCTCTGAGTTGGTGAAAGCTTTCTGGGCAATGCTCAAGTGATTTCAAGGCAGAAAGGTTGAAGGTTGGAATTATTTTTTTCTGTACTTAGAGCACAACATGAAATATGTTGTCGTGGAGTAATTACAATGAGAGCAAGTTCAGCACCCTTGTATGTGTAAACACTCCCTCACTCTCATTATTACAAAATCAATGTGACCTCATATTGCAAATGGATTGGATTATTGGTTCTGTGAATGTTTTCTTTTATCATAATGTTTCCAAGGTCTACATTGCTGGTTTTCTAGAACTAAACCATCCTGCTGGGCTTTGCTCCTACTAAAGATTAATCAGGCTTGGATTTGAAACCAGTGTGATTATTCAAGCACTAGTAGGATTTATTTCCTAATATTTAATCAAGATCACAGATGCTGGTCTAATTAGTTTACCAAGGCAGCTCCATATACTGTTAAGTTGTTGGATGTTGTTGTTGTTGTTGTTGTTGTTGTTGTTGTGTGCCTTCAAGTTGTTTGGCGACACAGGTGAAATTATCATGGGGTTTTCTGGGGCTGAGAGTCTGTTATTACTCAAAGGTCACCCAGTGGGTTTCCATGACTGAGCCTTGAATCCTTGCCTCCAAGGTCATAGTGCAACACTCAAAGCACTACACCATATGATACAATAATATAATCTTGAGGTTGTTCTAGACTAGTGGTGATTAATATGCAGATAGTAAGGCACATTCATAACCCTAATTCATCTTTGGTTTGGTCCCCCACCAAACATTCTCTTGTTACTGTGTGACTTCCGGTAATTTTAGACTTATGGTAACTCTAAAGTGAAACTGAAAGAGTCAAGTGTGTTGTAGTGGTTTGAGGGTTGGACTGTGACTCTGGAGACCAGGGTCCTAATCCCATCTCATCCATCAAACCTGCTAAGTGCATTCATCTATTTTCCCCACGCATATCATAATATACATTATACTATATTATTACCCAATGCATACTATGTATATCGTGCATTCACCTATTTTCCCCACGAATATCAATAACAATTATAATCTCTAATTTTACCCAGAAAGATAAATATTAATCAATATAATATTTTCTACAGTACGGGTATCCATAAGAAATAAATATTATTATCGTGCATAATACATTATTTTATTGTCGTACATAACCGTATTTCAACATGAATATTGCCACCTGACTATTGCCTTACATATTCCCTTGGCAGTGATACTTGAATTACCTAATTATATTATATCTATCTGACATCTCACGAAAGACCAGCAACCCGCCATCATAAGACCCTCTATTACTAGCTTCAGGCCCATACGGTGAGGTTGCATCACTCATGGCTTTTTCCAAGGCCTCTGGTTGTAGTTTCAGGGACACTAAAGTATATCTCAGCATACGTTCCTCTTTAAGAGGCATTTGGTAAATGGGTTAATTCATATAGTACCCATGCCCAGCATAACTGGTTTGTCATGCTACTGGTATTTTTTAATTTTTATCGGATCTCACAGCCCATCTCAGAGTGGTTGATTTCCTTATCAGTCCAACTTGAGCCCACGTTTATATCCTTCATCCACCCCCTTGCTATGTGGCCAAGTCACACTCGTTCCACCTCAGAGGATGGCAATGGCAAACCCCCTCTGAAGAAATTTGCCAAGAAAACTCTGTGGTAAACCCTTAGTGTTGCCATAAGTCAGAGATGACTTGAAGGCACACAACAACAAACACCAAAGATGAACCTATCATGGAGCTTTCTTGGAAAGATGTATTCACAGGGGTTTGCTGTGTGAGAGAGTGACTTGCCCAAGGGCAAAACATTGTCCAAAACTCAAACCAGCACACCATTCTGGGTCTTGTGTGTGTGTGTGTGTGTGTGTATGCATATATGTGTTTGTATATACATGCACACACATACATGCATTGCTGAATAGAGAGCCAGTGTGGTGGAGAGGTCCAAAGTTCAAACCACTACACCACACTGTCTCTCTAAACATTCTCTATCATCTCTAATTGTGTACAGAATGAAAAAGTGAAAAAGTTACAGCCCAGAAAAAACTTCAGGAAACATGATTCTCCTGTAAAGTGATGCATACTTTTTTGTTTCACCATATATAGGTCCTTTTAACCATTTTTTAAAATTAAATACAACAGGAAATGGAAGAATAGGGAACATATAATGGTTGGTTCCTATATAGACAACTCTGAGAGAGATATAACACTGATATAATGACTACAGGAATTGCCAAAAGCCAAGATGAATTTGAAAAACATGGATCTTAGAGAAAAATGCAGAATAGACAGCATTTAACACCAGTTAGAATTGCAAAGTTCTCTCTCTGGCTTTTCTTTTCTAACAAAGATTTAGGAAGGACTCATCCCACACTTACTACAAGTGCATTGATGAGTCAAAAAGCCGATCCGAGATAAACAAGTCTGGTTACAGAAAGCACAGCAGAAAGTCTCCTTGGGCGATATTTCCAAGTTGTAGTTCTTTCTGCATTGTCGTTTCTCTTCAAGACTCATTCGGTGTGAGTTTTCGAAAGAGGCTGCAGCATTGTGGATCGTTCATCTCCATGCCTCCTGATGTGAGGCCAGGGCAGACCATTGTTGGTGATCAATTTGGCCAAGCTTGAGATGTTGTTTCAGGGAGTCCTTGTATCTCTTCTTTGGGGTGCCCCTCTTATGCTGACATGTGGCAAGTTCACCGTAGAGTACTATTTTGGGGAGGTGGTGGTCCTCCATCCTAGAAATGTGACCTGTCCATTGCAGCTGCGTTTTCAGTAGCATGGCCCCAGTGCTGGTGATCCCTGCTTGCTCAAGGACAGCAACATTCGTCACATAGTCAGTCCAGTGTATATTTAGGATTGTGCGTAGGCAGCACTGAGGAAAGCGTTTGAGGAGTCGTAGATGTTGGCGATAGGTGTCCCATGTTTCAAACCCATAGAGAGAATGAACAGTACAATGGCTCTGTACACACTGTATTTTGTGCTTTGCCTCAGGTGTTTGTTACTCCAGACTCTTTTGTGAAGCCTTCCGAATGCACTATATGCCTTTGCTAATCTATGATCAATCTCTTTATCAATCTTGGCATCTGAGGAGATGATACTTCCCAGGTAGGTGAACTGCTGAACAGACTTAAGTACAGATTTGCCTATGGTAACATGGGGGTGATAGTGCTCTTCCTGTGGTGCAGGCTGGTAGAGAACTTTCTTCAGGCTGACTTCCAGCCCAAACAGCTCTGCAGCCGTTGCAAAGCAGGATGTTAGGTGCTGCAGAGCTGCTTCCGTATGGGCTACAAGGGCAGCATCGTCAGCAAAAAACAGCTCACGGACTAGATAGTTTAGAGTCTTTGTGCAAGCCTTCAGACGGCTTAAGTTAAACAAGCTACCATCAGTACGGTAACGTATATAGATGCCGTCTTCTTCTTCGAGATCTGCTGTAGCCCTTTGGAGCATCATGCTGATGAAGATTGTAAATAAAGTTGGAGTGAGAACACAGCCTTGTTTCACACCATGAATTATTAGGAAGGGCTCTGAGAGAGCATCACCATATCTGACTTGACTGTGCTGGTCCTCATGCAGCAAGATAATCATTTTGAGGAATTTGGGGGGACATCCTAGTCGTTCCAGGATCTGCCACAGACCTTTTCTACTCACAGTGTCGAAGGCTTTGGTAAGGCAGACAAATGTTACATAGAGTCCTCTGTTTTGCTCTCTACATTTCTCTTGCAGTTGTCTAAGAGCAAATACCATATCTGTAGTGCTGCTATTAGCTCTGAAGCTGCACTGGCTTTCAGGGAGAAGTTCTTCTGCAATAGCAGGAACTAATCTGTTCAGGAGTATCCTTGCAAGGATTTTTCCAGCAATGGAGATCAGCGTTATACCTCGATAGTTTGAGCAATCAGATTTTGGTCCTTTTTTCTTATACAGGGTGATGATAACTGCATCTCGGAGATCTGATGGCAGTTCACCTTTTTCCCAACAACTCACAATGAGCTCGTGGAATTTAGCATGGAGTGCATGACCTCCGTGTTTCCAAGCTTCAGGTGTTCTTCCATCAATCCTGGCTGCCTTGCCATTTTTCATCTGCTGTATGGCCTTAATGGTTTCTTTGAAAGTGGGAGCTATGTCCAGTTCATTTTTCATCGGTTGTTGTATCATATGTTGGATAGCTGAGCCTTGGACTTCTCGGCTGGCACTGAAGAGATTTTGGAAATGTTCAGCCCATCGATTCAGGATGGAGGCTTTGCTTGTGATTAGTGTTTGACCATCTGTACTATATAAGGAGCTTTGGACCTGGTAGGTAGGTCCAAACACTGCTTTAAGAGCTTCGTAGAATCCTCTGGAATCTCCCAGATCTGCACAATGTTGTGTCTTTTCTCCTAAATTGATCCACCACTTGTTCTGAATGTCTCAGAATTTTTGTTGGAGATTACTGCATGCAAGACGGAAAGCTGCTTTTCTTACATGGCAAGATGGCTGAGTGAGGTGTGCCTGATGGGCAGTTTTCTTCTTTGCCAGCAGCTCCTGGATCTCTTGGTTGTTTTCATCAAACCAGTCTTGGTTTTTCTTGCGGGAGAACCCGAGGGGTACTGTTTTTGATATGTTGCCAAAGCACTGTAGGAGAAGAATCTAAAGGATGGTCTTCAAGTTTTGATTGCAGATTTGCCTGGAAGTTATCTCTCATGGCAGCTTGTTGAAGATTGTTGACTTGGAGTCTCCTCTTTAAGATGCCACCCCTCTTAGGTTTGAGCTGAAGATGAAGATTTAGTTTGCATCTTACGAGGCGATGATCTGTTTGGCATTCTGCACTGGGCATCACTTGAGTATGACGGACATCGCAAATGTTTCTCTGGTGCACCAGAACACAGTCAATGAGGTGCCAGTGTTTGGATCGGGGATGCATCCAGATTCTCTTCAAACTATATTTCTGCTGAAAGATAGTGTTTGTAATAGTCAGTTGCTGTTCTGCACAAAATTCTAGCAGGAGGTGTCCGTTATCATTACAGTTTCCAACTCCATGCTTGCCTAGAACACCTTTCCAGGCTTCGATGTTCTTACCTACTCTGGCATTGAAGTCACCAAGGATAATTATTTTATCTTCTGCAGGGACTTTTTGTATGAGGTGGCATAGGTCTGAGTAAAATTTGTCTTTCAACATAGTGTTGGCTTGCATAGTTGGGGCATATATACTAAAGAGAACAACATGAGGGAAGCGTAAGGAGATAATGAGATCAGAGTGACCTGTTGGCAGGGTTTCGAGTTTGGAGGCAATGAAGTTTTTAATCATAAAGCCTACTCCTGAGAGATGTTTTTCAGCTTTTGATTTGCCAGACCAGTAGAGTGTATATCCAGTACCGTGTTCTTTAAGGCTGTCTTCCTCATGGAGATGAACTTCAAAAACAGCAGCGATGTCTATATTAAGTTGTGATAGTTCATGGGCTATTAGAGCAGAACAACACTCAGGACGTCCACTATCTGCAGAATCTTGCATGGTTCTGATGTTCTAGCATGCACGTGCCAGTCTGTTTGCACCTTTGGAGGCCAGTGCGTGTCTTTGTACCTTTGTTTTTGTTTGACCGCATCAGAAGATGCCTGTTGACCGCGGCTCGCCAACTGGGTGGATGGAGATGAGCTTTGTTTAGGCCACCTTT
The DNA here is from genome assembly GCA_034509955.1 of Urosaurus nigricauda. Classification (NCBI taxonomy): domain Eukaryota; kingdom Metazoa; phylum Chordata; class Lepidosauria; order Squamata; family Phrynosomatidae; genus Urosaurus; species Urosaurus nigricauda. The sequence goes on from JAOEGL010000003.1 coordinate 258,477,619, forward strand.
TCTAGGCCCCTCTCCGTATGGAACAAGCAGTGCTCTCCTTAAAAGGCTGCTTGGTCATTCAGGATGCTGCCGAACAAGACTGTCATCTCCTGGTCAGTCTCGAGTGACCAATGTCCTGAACCGCCTGCATGCAGGGTTGGGTCTGCAGCTTCCAGTGCTTCTATCACCTGCCGTTTTATCCCTCGCCTATTGCTGCAGGACTTTTTTGTGGGGGGGATCGGATCAGATGTATCCTTCGAGCCTGTGCAATGGATTTTTCTGGTGAAGCGCAGCATGCACAGAACTGGCCTCACCCTTTAAACCAGAGGTTTGTCTGCTGGGGCCAAGCAAGCAAGGATGGTGGCAGCGAGATCCTCGAGTCGTAGGTTTGATTAGAGTTTCCTTCTCTTAGATGGTTTACCTTACAGGGTTAGACGAGCACCATCTGCCCGGGTTTGGGATTGGAGTTTTCCTTCTCCTAGGATGGTTGCCATAGGGCTAAAGAGCCCATCCTGCCCTTTGACGCTTTTACTCAGACCCTTCGGTTGTGACCTGTCTAGCATAGCTCACAGCTTCATTAGGGTACACAAGCCTCTCCCCTCTGACAAGGGGGCATCAATGGAGAGGCCAAAGGTCTACACAACAGTTAATAATAAGTGTTGCCAGTGTGGTAAATTAGTAGGAACATATATTCACCTATAGTGGAATTCTTGGTCCGTTTTACATTGGCAAAAAGAGGTGTGTTGAAGGCTGCATGAAAGCCCAGCCTTTAGATGAGAAAAAGGGAAAGTGTGCCATGAAAACACTATTTTGGAGTTTTAAGGGAGAAGAAGTGCTTTAAAAAGGAGCTGGCCCATTTTACATTGGCAAAAAGAGGTGTGTTGAAGGCTGCATGAAAGCCCAGCCTTTAGATGAGAAAAATGGAAAGTGTGCCATGAAAACACTATTTTGGAGTTTTAAGGGAGAAGAAGTGCCTTTAAAAAGTAGTTTGATTTCCCCACTACTTTTTTAAAAAGGGTGCAGCATTGCTGGCCCGTTTTACACGGGCAAAAAAAGGCGCTTTTAGGGCTAAAAAGCCCACATTTAGGGTTAGGGAGGGCGTAGCCTTTACACCCTCCCTAAGCCTAAAACGCATGGACGCCGCCATTTAAAGATGGCGGCATCTACACGGTGGCGCCGTACAAGCGTCATCACGTGCGCAGCGTTTTGACGCGCTGCGCACGTTTTGACGCTCTGGCGGCGCGGGAGGGCGCCAATCGCGCCCTTCCCGCGCCGCAAAAAAGAGCTCGATCCCGGAGCTCTTTTTTGCGGCGGGTCGTTGCGGCGGGATGAGGCCTCTGGGGCTGCCCGTGTGGCAGCCTAGGCCTCATCTCGCCGCTAGAAGGGGCGAGTTTGGACCGCCCCTTTTAGCCAATGTAAAAAGCACCCCTATTGCATCTAAAGGCTAAGGTGTAGTTGAACGGTTAAATGGGGCTCTGTATCTTTAAAGCGCCCATTTAAAGGCAGCGATACAAGTGCGGAGGGAGGGAAGGTGCCAAGACAAGAAGAGACCTTCAGAGCCCGGCCAGAGTGCGCCTGCACCTTCCTTCACCTCCTCCCTTTGGTTGAGAGAGTGTGACTTCTAGGGAGACAGCAGGGCACTGGAGGCGCTCAGCCAGACCAGGGCAAGCTGGCAAGAGGAGGAGGAGAAGGGGAGGGACCTGGAGCACCTCCGCTGCCCTGCTTCCCTGCAAGTCACACTCTCTCAGCTGAAGGGGGGAGGAGAAGGCAGGCCCAGGCACACTGTGGCCAGGCTCCATGGCTCTCTCCTGGCTGCCTTCCTCCTCCCTTTGGCTGAGAGAGTGTGACTTGCAGGGAAGCAGGGCAGCAGAGGGGCCCCATGTCCCTCTCCTCCTCCTCCTCCTGTTTCCAGCTTGCCCTGGCCCAGCATCAGGAGGACCTGGAGCACCACCGCTGCCCTTCCTCCCTGCAAGTCACACTCTCTCAGCCAAAGGGAGGAGGAAGGCAGCGGGGAAGGAGGGAGGGAGGGAAGGAGCCAGGAAGAGACCCCCAGAGCCTGGCCAGAGCACGCCTGGCCCTCCTGCTTCCTCTTCAAAAAGAAGGCTGGAAAAGTAGGACGTGTCCTGGCAAAGGAGGACGTGCCTGGTCAAGTTGGAAAAGGGGGGCCTCTGCTCAAGAATGGAGGACATATGGGAATCCCTCCTGGACAGAGGGCTGAAACCTCAAGACAACTCAATATAATGCTCTAACAGAACACAGACTACAACTCCCATGAGCCTTTGCTACCATTTCCCAAGATGCCTTAATTTGCAACAGAAAGCCGACCAGTATGTTCACATGTGATGAATTCTTTCGTATTGACTCTGCATTTTCTTTTTGTGTAGATGCTCTCTTGTTTTGTGTGTGATGAGCTTGTGCGTAATCACGTGCATTTCCGAACTGACCTCACTTTCTCCCTCTTTCGGAATGGTCCTGTACTCCCCCATGTGATAAGCTCCGACTGTATGGTGTACCTGCGCAATTGCGCAATTCGCAGCCAGCAAGGGAAAAAAATGTTTAAAGTGCGGCTAAAAGCCACGTTCCTTGCCGCCCATGTAGCTGCTCCACCTGTGTTTGTAGCGTTTTGACAGCTTCCCATGTAGTTGCTGAGCCACAGAAAAAACCTCAGTCTAGCTGCCCTGTACTTTTTAAATGCACACCTGGGGCTTGCTGTCTAGCTGCTAAGCATTAAGGAAAGTGCAACTTCATGTCACACTTTCTTGCCAATGTAAAAAGCCCCCTTGTGTAACAAAAGCATATTGGTTAAAGATTTATGACCTGATAAAAGAAATTTTGCATTGTAAAATGAATTTTGAATGGGATGATCAGAAAAACAAACAAACCTGGGACCTGTTGTTAAATTACCTGGGGGGGGGGGGGAAGAGAAGCATTAGCCATTTAATAATTTAAAGAAAATTGAGAACTTTGATAAAGCAATATCAGGTAGTGGTATAGAAAGTATTATAAGTAAAATAATAACAATATAGAACTCAAGGGGGTAATAGATCAATTGGATTGGTTTAGTTAGATAATATGAGAATTTGTTTTATTTTGAGATTTTGTTTTATTTTATTTTTTTAGTCCATTGCAATAAATTAAAAATTGAAGGCTAAGAGACTTTGGTTTGGTAAGAGATAATAATAATCAGATTGAAGTTTGGGAAGTTTAATTTGTTTTGTATGTTGTGTGTTGTTTGTAGTTATTGTATATATGTGTGTATGTTATATGGTTTTTAATCTGTTTAATAAGCTTTAAAAAAAATTAGAAGAGAAATTCTAGTCATTTCCAGTTTTAAAACAATATTCAGTGGCAAATCTCCACATTTTAACCTAGGCTATGGTCTTCAGGGGAATGAAAAATGGTTCTCGCCTATGATCTAGAGCAGGGATAGGGAAAGTAGAATTTATGAGCCATATGTGATCCACAAGGCCATATTGTATGCCCCATAACATTTCCCTTTAAAAAAAAAGTCTTAAAAGGCCTTGCTTCTATATTTCCATGCGCCACCATCATATTTTCAGCCATTTTAGACCACAGAAAACCCTTATTTTTAACAGAATGTAACTCATATCAGGAATGTAGTAGAGGAGGGCATCATGTTGTCCTCTAGATGTTGTTGAACATGACTCCAGCACCCCATCCAACATAGTCAGTAGGGGAGAGTGCTGGAAGTTGGAGTCTGACAAGATCTAGAAAGTTGCAAAATTCCAGTTTTTGGTCTACAGGCTCATTAAGCCATTCTCTGAAAGTGTGTGGCTAGGAGGCAGCAATTCACACTAGAGACCAACCAGGACTCATTGGGTTACCTATATTTAAGCAATTGGATGAATGCTTAGTGCAGCAGTATGGGTTGCATGCAGTCTGAGAAGCAACCTTCAATCACTATCCAGATGATTAACCATCAAGGATGTCAGGGAATAGACACTTGATGCTAAACTGCTATTAACAGCAGGAAGGAATAATTTGGAAGTGATGGTGGATGGTATGACTGGACCCTTCATATTAGTGCCCCCTATTTTTAAAAACCTTTATGGCCTCTCGTTACTGTTAGTGAAATAAAATTTTAAAATGCTGCAGTTTAAAAATGCTGCAGTTAACAACAAAGCCCTAGTGAAAAACTTCAACTTTTAAAAAGCTTATCAAAGTTGGTGAGGCCCTCTTTTAGCCACTTTGTTTCCTCAGATAAATAATGTTTCCCAAAAATGACCTCTTCAGATGTTGTATTCCTCTTTTTCTGTAAAAATGTGTGTTCCAATGTTGCCTTTTGTCTGGAGGAAACGTTGGACAACATAAAAATTTCACTGGCCACTGATGAAGACTGTGAGCTGAAATGCATCTTGGCTTCTGTTTGTAAGAAGAATCTGATAAGACCTTGGGCCATCTGTTTTCCTTCAACAAATTATTTATATCCTATGGACCTTCTCCCAAATTGCTATTTATAGTTTGGATTGCATAGTTTTAATCCAAATAATTGATTATATTACAGATTTATTATGTTCCTTAAATATCTTTACACAGACATACACAGAGAAAGAGAGAGGACTTTATATGCATATCTTAGCTGTTTCTATTTGTTTCTCATTATTTCAGTGAGCTAGGTCTTATCCTTTCGTTTTGTCCTATTTTAACAGCCAATTTTAAACCGGCATGTCTGCTTGATATCATACGAAAATTTTATGCAAGACATCTCTTTCTGAAATTATAGAGGTCTAGGTGGTTGACAACAGCTTAGCAGCTCCTAAATATTGGTTTAAACCAGAACATTCAACTATTGGTCACTCTTTTTTTGTAACAATATCTTATTACCTGTAATACAGTAAGAGAACATTTGGTCAGCTTAAATATAGATATCAGGCTGTTACATTAAATCACAGAGTGAGTCAGAGTTAGCATCCATGGCCACTTGTCCAACTCTTCAAAATGGGTTTGATAAGGTTGTGTCTTGATTCTATTGCTTTTCAATTGATACATAAATGATATAGTAAATTTTCTATCACAACCAACATTTTTTCTCCAGTAAGAGGAGTGGAAAAACTATTTAGATTTTGCTTTATGCAGATGATGGTCTTTATGTGCTGTTATGTCAGCATTACCTTATGGCAACCCTATAAGTGAGAGATTTCCAAGAGAGACAGTTACCAACAGCCCTGCACAGCTCTTTCAAACTCATGGCTCTTGGCCATGGTTTCCTTGAATGAATCAATCCCTCTTTTCCTAAAGCCTTCCAATCTACCAAGCATTACCATCTTTTCCAGTGAGTCATGTCTTCTCATGATATGTCCAAAGTATGAAAATCTCAGTTTAGTCATCTTGGTTTCTAAGGAGAGTTCAGGCTTAATTTGCTCTTGGACTCATTTGTCTTTTTAGCATTCTATGGTTTCTGCAGACTTTTCCAGCACCACATCTCAAACATGTTGATTTATCCCCAAATGAATTAATTTTCTTCCTATCTGCTTTCTTCACTGTCTTGTTTTCACGACCATAAACAGAAACTGAAATTATTATGGCCTGAGCAATTCTGATAATGCTAATATTGCATACACACATAGGCATCAGATTACTAAAATAGACTTGTGATTATTGTAAGTGAAATTTGCTGAGTGTAAAGTATGAGAAAATCAAATCATGTTTTTTAGTGCAAAGCCTCAGTCCCATAAATGATCAGTGGATAGGAAGCTATTGGAATAGCTGCCATGTTGTAAGTATTTAGGGGTGATGTTTCATCATTCTGACTCTTGGGCAACATATATTGATTTTGCTAAATAAATTTGAAAAAGTCAAGTTTGGCACTGTAAAATTCTGTTGCACCAGAGGAAGCTGCTTGTTCCCCTAGTTATGACAAATTTTTTGAAATATTTGTGTCCCACAGAAATTGTATGGGGCTGCAGTTTTGAGACTAGTAAGTTATATTCACTAGAAGACGTTCAAAATAAATTTGACAATTCCATACAGAAAACCTTAACTAGACTGGAATTATTATTACCACAAATAATGGCTTTCATATGCGAAGCAATAACTAATTACTTGTTAAAGATTTTATTTTGTACTCTTGCAGGGTTTTTCTTTTTTGAAAAATATTAACATATGATGAGAGGAATCTCTACTCATGATTGAGTTTTCCATTAAATTTGGTTGGTAAGCTTGGATTTTCTCAATAATATATAAGGAGTCTCAGTTTTTAAGCTGTCAGACTCTCAATTAAATAAAAATTGTGAAATAGGATTGTTCAAACAGATGTAAGGTTATTCTCTACCATGAGATCTGCTAACCTTTATGAATATATCACTCTCTTCCTCTGAGCTTTCCATCATATTTTAATGATATTTCAAACTTTGATGTTTGAGCAAATTGGCACTTGGCGAATTAGAAGACTGCTGAATAGGGCTCCTTATCATGAAAGAACTTGTTTTTGCAGACACAACTCTGCTGAGGATATTTTGGTTCCTTTGGCTGACCAAGCACGCCTATTGCGGCCAATTTTAGAATAACCTCAGAAAGAACAGATCTGTACATATTATTGATCCAAATTATCAGATCATGAATGGCAAGGTTAGTTGTTAAGCTTAAGTCAAAGTTCAAGCCTCAAATTTCTGCAGCAACATTGACAATTGGACCAAGCATCTCGCTCTTTGCTTCCTTTTATTATATACTAAATTATTAATTTTTGGTCAGGTTTATAGTGTGCTGTTGTTTTTCTACTATTTTAAGATATTGTTTTAATATACTGTATATGGATACAATGTGTATGAACTTACCACGGAAATTTTAGTCATTTTTTTTGTATTGCAAAACCCTTTGTTAGTTAGGGCATTGTATTAAATCAATGAAAATTACAGTTGCCATTTAGTTCAACAAAATGGGCTCCATGAGATCCAAGGAGCCCGCCTTTCTCACTACCATCACTTGGGAGTCAAAGAATGAATGGCTGCTCTTGTACTGCTATTAACACTTGGGAGCAACAATTTGGATCAGGATCACTGACTAAGAATTGGGAAGGGGGAGATTGTAATCCTTCTCTCCCATACAATGATCCTGGATACAGAAGACTCACTGGGGGATTGTTACTCTCTGTGTGTGCGTGTGCATGTACATGTTTGTGTGAGAGAATAGAATTTGCAAGCCACCAAAATCCTATATTGAGCAGACAGACCATAATGCTTTGACTCAATGTCTTCCATGCAGCCCAGCAATCCCCAAGACGTATCTCTACCACTGATGCTTACTGATAGGCAGGAGCAATGGGAGAAGCAATTCAGACAATGAAGAAGCTGATTTCAGTTGGAGTGAAGGAGAAACAAGGGTGTGCTCACCTTTCTTCCCCTCCCCTGAAAGTCCAGAGCAGTGACATCTTCTTTGTCTGAATTGTCTCTTTGCTTCCTACCAGCACCAACAGTAATGGCTGTTCTGGTCTTTACAGCAGTGGAGGTGGGGGTGTTGGATGGAGTGCTAAGGGCTAAATAATAACTCCTTATGCTCCATTAAAAAAGAGAGACATATGTGCACGAACGCTACACTTATGTGTGTATATGTCACTAAGAGGATTCTGCTCACTGTGTTCTTCCATCTGCAAAGGCTGCCCATTTTTTGAATTAATGAATAGTTGGAATTCTGTCTCCATGATTCAAAGATATAGCTGTGATTAATCTGTAGAATCAGTATGTATAGAGATCTTACAGCACATTTGACACTAACTGAAATAAAGACGTTGGCAGCATGAGCTTTCATAGACTTCAGTCTGCTTCCTCAGATGCATATAGTGAAGCGGAAACCAGGGACAGATATATATATGCCATCTCTCTATAGCAATAGTAATAGCAGCTTCATTTATATACTGCTTCATACCACCTAAGCAGTTTACAATGTGTAAGTTAATTGCCCCCATCAAGCTGGTGACCTTGGAAGGATGCAATTCTGAGTCAACCCTGAGCCCCTGGCTGGGATTGAACTCACAATCTTGTGATTTGTGCGTGCGTGGCTGCAGTATAGGCATTTAACCACTGCATCATGATATTAATTCCGTCTTGAGGATTAAATGCTTTTTGAAAGGACAGAACAGAAAAGAAAAAACCTGACTAGTTTAGCCCAGGGTAGGCAACTTCACAAGGGATGCAGACCAGTTTTCCACTCTGCATCTGCCAACGGGCCACATTGGTGCATTTTGGTACATCTGAAGTTGAAGATGCAACATCACTTCTGGCTGACACTGTGTCTTTTATTTTTCCAGGGTCAGAGCTTGAAAGGATTACTTTTTAGGAATCTAATAATACAAAAAGCACTAATCCTGCTAGCTGGCAGATTCTGGGAGCTACAGTTAAAAAAAAAAAAATCCCAGGCTTACATGTAGACAGAAGGAATAGGTTAAACCTCTTTACTTCAACTATGTTTTTCAATGTATAGTTCTTAAATTTAACCTAAATAGTTTTTCACTTGACTGTTGGGCATCCACAGCAGCTTAATGGGAGGAAAAGGTGGTGAGCAGCTATTTGAAAATGAAGCCATTATTAATGCATTATATCTATCTGTGGTTTAGAAAGCTTTTAACAGTTCACTGACATGACCAAGGACAGCCCAGGGATATCATAACAATCTGTAATAGGGAGCGATTCCTGTGCAATTTGCAAGGTAGCCTAATGACGCCCTGAGAGATGTTATAGCGTATTTCATATGCCTGCAATGCAAGGCTATTTCAGTGTCAGGGTTATCTTGGCTATGATTCCCAGAATAAAGTTTACAAAATGGCAAGCAGAAATGTATTCTCTTTTACATCCTTCTACTTTAGCAGTAGTGGAGGGGAAAGGGGAGATATTCAGGATGAGCTGCTCAATAATGGATTGAACTTTGGCTGAAATTTTGTATTTTTTTTTAAATGAAGGTTTTTTTCCCCTGAAATAGATGTTTATTTTTTTAAAAAAGCATCCCCCCTTGCAATGGGAACAGTAAGGCAGTATGTACCAACACCCTGGTTCATTCACCATAAGCAAGAATTGCACTAGAGAGTGCTATTAGAGAGGCCGTGCTATGCACAGAAAGAACAGAGGCAACATTGGGGAGTGGTACAACTTTACTGGTTATAGTGGAAGAAGCTCATCTTGACATTGGTCTGGATTCAGATATCAGCTTTAGGCCCCCTCCCACAACAAACTCCAGCTCCCAGAATTCCATAGACTTTGAGCTCTAGGCCCCCCACAACAAACTCTAACTCCCAGAATCCCATAGCTTTTGAGCCAGAAAAAGAGTTAAAGCGGTCTCAGAGTGGATTGTTCATTTCTGCAGCTTTGATATTTGCAGATTTGATTAATATGTTTCTCTCTTAGGAATATCCAGGTCCTCCAGCGCAACTCTATGGTCAACTTTAACTAAAAGTTGCACTGAAAGGAACTTTGAGGTCTTTGAGCAGAGGCTGGATGGCCATCTGTCAATGGGGATGCTTTGATGGAGAGTTCCTGCATGGCAGGGAGTTGGACTGGATGACCCTTGTGGTTTCTTTCAACTCTAGGAGTCTGTGATTCTATTATTCTACCTGCTGGCTGATGGAAACCCAGCCCACCTTTTGGCTAGCCATGGAAAACAGACATGAAATTCCCCTTAGCTAGAAATCACTGTGTGATTCTTACTAACGGGGGGGGGGGGGGGGGAGGAGGTTGGTCGGGAAGGGGCATGATAGTTGTTTTAGTCTGCATTTTTTAACCTTGTTGTAGCCTCTCTGATTGCTTTGCTAGAGGAACGGGTTATAAATAAACATCATCATCATCATCATCATTAACACTTGGAAATGAGGTAGAATCAACCACTCCTGAGTTGGGCATAACCCTTGTTACCTACACCCCCTCCAGGACCCCTTATGGAGACTCTCATATTGGGTCAGATAGGCACAACAACTTTCTGGATATGGCCCCATATGATATCCATAAAAGTTGTATCAAATGAAATGTTTAAGAAACTTAATACTGCAAGCAGCATGAAGCCTAGAACTGAGGGAGGGGGTTGTTAGGAAAATTCCACGAAACAACAAATGGGGACTACATTAAAGCCTATGTTTACCATGGAAATCTGCTGTCTAGTCTAGTTTAGCTTTCCTGTCCTTCCTCCAGCACCCATGAAAGCCACAAAGGAAAAGGGGGACCACCAAGGGGCTAAAGAAAATGGCACCCAATAACTACATTGTGGAACCAAAAACAGGCTCTTTCATAAATCGGGATTGCCTTATTTTGAAGAAAGATGGATTATTATGATGTCTAAACCAGACCATGCTCTTCACTGTTCCTATTTCTAATTGGGAAATTTGGACAAATAAAAGGTGTGAGCTTCTCCTCAGAAATTCTTCACTGAGATGCCAAATACTGGGATTGAGATTTGGGACTATTATTTATATATTTGGCTGAGCAAAACCAGGTACATTGGTCCCCTGGTTTACAAATACCCCGGCCTATGAAAACCCCGGTTTAAGAAAGAGCCGGGGCCGGAAAGACGGCCCCGGTTTACGGAAAAAAACCCGGTTTAAGAAAAGAAAGTGGCGGGAAATTCAAATGGTGCAGGGGCTGGTTTAAGGGGCCCCGGTTTACGAACTTTTCGGTTTAAGAAAGGGGTGCTGGAACGAATTAATTTCGTAAACCGGGGGACCACTGTATTAGGATGCTGCCACACTGCAAAATTAATACAGTTTGACACCACTTTATCTGCCATGGCTGTTTTATGGACTCCTGCACTTTGTAGTTTGTTGTGGCACCAGAGCATTCTGACAAAAGGCTAAATGTTTCACAGAATGACAAATCCAAGAATTCCATAGCACTGAGCCATCACAGTTAAAGCAATGTCAAATTGCATTAATTCTGCAGTGCAGATGCAACCTTGTTATCTGAAAGGAAAGTGACTACAGTGAAATGTAGGAAGCTCCATTACAAAAGATCCACCTTGCTTACTCTGCTAGAAAAGGTTCTCTATGGCCTTGAGCAAACATATTCTGCTTCACCTACTATTTTATCCTTTTTGAGATGCCAGAAACTGAATGTGGAACTGAGTGTAAATTATGTTCTCTTCCACATTCCACCCTTGAAATCTTATTTGATGTTCCAAAATGGTGGCTATCCCATGGGGCCTTGCACTTCTAAGATGTGTTTTCTTCAGAAACTGTTCCTGCTTTTTCTTAACCTTGGATCTTGCACCTCTGTAACCAGATCAGGTTTCCACCTTTTACAGGCCAAGGTTCTATGTTTCATTAGTGAATTAGGCTTTGTGTGCTAAAGCTGAATAGGGCAAATAGCCTGCAAACAGCAAAGGGTATGAATCCAGTCATGAGAAGGATAGCAAAGACAATTGCTATTCAAGGTGGTCTGAGCTAGAGAAAAGAGAGGACCCAATCATAAAAGGTTACTTAGAAGACAGAAGACAGAGGGTATGAAAGATTAGGTGTTACTAATCATTGGTTATTTTGTAAGTGACTTTGCAGATTCCACCCCCCCCCCCCCGTAAAAAAAGTTTGCATTTCTTCAAATGACATCATTTAGGCCAAGCTCTCATCTACAACAATGCTACACTACCTCCTAATTATAGTTACTGTATTATGTATATGAGACCTCAATTTTCTATTAAAGAAGCAAATGCAACACTAGAAGTCTGAGGGGTTTTTTTAAGCAACCTGTTCCTTAAATTCAGCTAATAAGCATTCATGACAACCGCAATAATAATTGGCTCATAATCAAAACCCACAGCAGGAGGCTCAAATATCTCTTAATGTATTTTTCTCTGTGGTTAAAAAAAATCAGCTGAATTAATGCCTTTCTGACAAATTTCAATATATTGCTGAGACTCTGACCTGGACCATTGTGGAAAAGAGAAAGAAAGAAAGAAAGAAAGAGAAAGATAGAGATTTCCATGTAAGTGCAGTAAAAGGCATTGCTTGTCTTGTTGGCAACAAAGATGGTATAGTTTATGCTTTCAACAATAGTCCCTCCCTATAACCTCAATATAGGTTTCAGTTTTGAGACAAAGCAAACCTCTTCTCTCTTCATAATAACCCCTTGCTTTAAAAAATGACACTTACTGGGAGATGGCTCTGTCAGAACGCTTATGGTTATTCCTGACCTTCCACAACAGTTTGTGATGTTACAAACCTGGCAAGAATGTAAAATGTATTGCTGAGTGGGATGCAAAAAGCTTGCCAAGGACTAAGTGGAACATGTGTGTATGTTCGTGTGTACTGTGAAGGTATATCTGTTTAGTTATATCTTGAAGGGAGGAAGGAAAAAAACAAGAAGACACTGTCTTCAGCAAACAAATCATAGTGAGAATTAAAAAAAACCCTGCTGTTTATTTTCCAAGAGATTTACTGGAAGACCTTTATCAGATTCTTTCACCATGATGAGGATAAGGTTCTTAAAGCCTCACATGAGTTGCACACTCCACTAATTTTTGTACTGTGTTGTTAAATCTGAGCACAGTATTATCTGTAATCATGTTTAAGAGACATTGGAGTGTACTTTGCAACATACAGTCAAAGCACTGAGGGCTTGTGCTATAATTCAAATGATTTGACTAGGATCTCTCTGTTACTTCTCTCATTTGAGTGGAGGGGGCTCTACTGCCAACAATTAAGCTATTAACTGTCAGATTAAATCCTGCCCCCCCACCCTCACCCCCACATATGTACCATGCTAAGACTCTTCGGTCTTAACAGGAGCATGAAATGGCAAAAAACTAAGCAAGTATCTTAATATGAAAGAGATTAGTTAGGATGTTTCCAGACTGACACATGCTAATACTGCTTATTAAAGGTGCAACTATTCCATCTTTCCTTCATTCAATGATGGTGATGATGATGATTAAATTGTAATAACAAAAGTTAAAAAACATATATGACAAACTTCTATAACAACCAGTATCACAGACATTACATAACAAATATATCAACCCCACTAACAAAACCAAAAACAAATCTACCACCGATACATAAATACTTCCTAACCTCTTTGTAAGTTCTGTTTTGTGTCATTAATTCATCAGAATATACCATTATTCTAGCATTTATCTTAAACAGACTCTGTGTTTAACATCATTTTTGTTTATCCCATCCTCAGTAATTTCAGTTTTCTTCAATTCAATCCTATTGTGAAAGTTGGACCCCACACTTTATTATTATTACTTTCTTAAGTTATGATCAATGGAAAGACACAAAAGGTAAAGATAAAGGTAGTTCCTTGACATGAATGTCTAGTCATAACTAACTGTAGGGGGCAGTGCTCATCTCCATTACTAAGCCAAAGAGGCAGCGTTGTCTGAAGATGAATCCGGTGGTCACGTGGCCAGCATGACTCCACCAAATGCTGTAACCCTCCCACCAAAGCAGTCCCTATTTATCCACTTGCATTTGAATGCTTTCGAACTGCTGGGGATTTGTTCTGCATAAAATTCACACATGATTGATTTGAAAGAAAGCAGCATATTCTGTGAAGACAATAAAATTTTATTATAGAAAAATAATATTAAAAACAGTTATTTTCCAGACATAAATTGCTTTCATCTTCACAAAACAAATGTGCAAATTTTGTCAAGAAAGTCCCAAATTGTGAATAAAACTGAATTGTTTTCAAAAACTTTCCTACAATGGGAGGAAAATTGATGAAATTGCTCAGTACCTTCAAGATGAAACTTAGTGAACAATTACATCTTTAGCCAACCTCTGGTCTCAGGTTTCATCCTGGAATAAGTTTCATCCTAAAATGATGCTGAACTGGCAACTCTATTACAAATGGAAGGCAACAACGGAGTTCTGTACAATCTCAGGCAACTCTTGAATAAAAGCCTCACCTGGAAGCAGCTAATCTGGCAGAGGTATTATCCTATCCTATCAAGAATGGGGTAATGTGTGACTCTTCACATGTTGTTAGATTGCAACTCCCACCACCTCTAGCCAAAGCTGGATTAAAGTGGTGGGTGTCCTGGTGCAGTTCCAAAATTATGGTCACCTGATCTATGGGTGGAGGCATAGAAATTAAATGAATAAAAGAATAAACAATAAATACTGCATATACTCAATTATAAGTCAACCTCATGTATAGGTTGAGGGAATATGTTGGGGACAAATTTATGGATTTTGCTGTGACCTGTGGATAAGTTGAGGGTAAACGTTAGGGGCAAAGGATCTAAATGATGAAGCAAAGCAAACCAATGAAACTTACAAAATTCCAGAAGACATAACTCTTTGTGCTTACTCTTAAGGCTGGATGGATGAGAGAGTAGAAAAGGTCAATACTTCCAGGGCATATTATACTCTTGCTTTTCACCAAGGGATGGTTTCTTCTTTTAAAGAAGAGTTAAGATACAATATTCACATTGACCTGTGGTAGGTTTGTTTTTTGGTGGTAAGTTTGTTTTTTGGTCATTTTTAACCTAAATTTCTAAACTTATACATGAGTATATACAGTACATTATAAAGTATCATGAGACCACAGCATAAGAACTGTCTTGTATCAACCCATTTGTATTCAGGAAACTTCATAGAGTCTAATAGTCCAATCCCATGCATTTTTGCTCAGTTACTCAAGACAACACATATGATACCAAATTTCAGGGGATTTAGGGAGGAGGAGGAGGAGGAGGAGGAGGAGGAAGAAGAAGAAGAAGAAGCAGAAGCAGCAGCAGCAGCAGCAGCAGCAGCAGCAGCAAGATAAGAAGCTGGGGGAGAAAAAGCAAGCTACACCTCTCCTTTCAGCACTAGTGCTTTAGCCATAGAGGGGCAGTAGCTGCACCAACTGAATAAAAAAAAATCCAGCCCTATCCTGCACGGTCAGACACACCTTCCAACTGTCCTGATTAATCCCCTGTTTTTATAATGTTCCAGTTCCCCCCCCTCCTCCTCCTCCTCCTCCTCTTCCTTTCTCCCTTTTTCTTCAGTTTGCTTCAGTTACTGCAAACTGAGTTCAAACTTCAGAAGTAGTTTGCACTCAGTTTGATGGAAAAGGGGATCTTGCCCTTCCAATAGGCTCAGGTAGGAGCAAACTGATGCAGCCTCTTCTCACATGTGTGTTGTCCCTCATTAATAACTTTTGCCATCTTAACCATGCCCTTATGTACAGTACCTTGAGCTCCTTGCAGTAAAGAAAGTTATGAATGCAACAAATAAAATTTGCAAGTACAGTAAGTACTGCTATAATGTTTTTGCAATACAAATTGGAAGTAACATGATTAGTTAATTTTTTATTTTTTATTATTTATTATAAAAACATAACACATATTATATATACATATCTTTGTCATATGTTTCATATATATGCTTATACCTTCTACCCCTACCTCCCCCCCCCCCCCCATCGCCAACTCCTTGCTTTTGGGAATCACCATATCTTGTACAGCCTTATATTCTTTCTTCCTCTTTTACTTATTCTGTTTAATTTCTCTTACCTCCTCACTGTTCATATTTGCTTTCATCCTGTCTTTTTCAGAGAGTGTGTGATATATATCTCTTAAACATCCTATTACATATAGTTTTTATCCTTCTTATAGTTCTTAATTCCAAACTTAAACTCTATATTTCATACTTATCTATACTAAACCAATCGGCAGATCTTAAATCACTAAATCAAGCCATTATGTCATATAAGTTCATTTTCCCTCTTCCTCATTTCTCTTAGCACAATATTGCAGCAGAGTGCCCCAAGTTTGTGGGTCTTCATTTTCTCCATATCTTAATTCACACATTAATTTGTCCATCTTTATAACGTCCAAAGCTTTTGACAGCCATTTAACAACCTCCGGTGCCTTGTTATCGTCATCCTAGCTGTGGTTATTAAATATAATATCTGTTTCAAATACTTCCTCTCAGATTCCCCCTCCAACATATTCAACAGAAATAATTCGGGTTCGAATTTAATTTTCAATTTATATATCTCTTGGATAATTTTGTGAACTTTACCCCAAAAAAGCTTAATTAGAGGACAGGTCCACCACATATGATAGAAAGATCCATTCACATCTTTACATCTCCAACATTTCCCCACTTTCTTTTTATATATTTTTGCAATTTTTGATGGTGGAAGGCACCATCTATGAAGCATTTTTAAAAAATTCTCTTTTATATTTTGACATAAAGTAAATTTTAAATCTTTACCCCAGGCTTTTCCCCACTTTTCTAGGGGTATGTTGTGACCAACGTTCTTAGCCCATTCTATCATATTTGTTTTTATTATATCTCCTTCCAAACTTAACTTTAAGCAAAAATTATACAGTTTAGATATTGACCCGCTTTTATTCTCTAGCATTATTTGGTCCAATTCATTTTTCTCTTCCGTTATCCCCAGTTTTTACATCCTCCAGAAATCTCTCTCTTAGCTGCCAATATGAAAACCAGTTAAATCTTATTCCCTCCTCCTGTAGTTCTTCTTTGCTTTTCATTATAAATTTCCCATTATCCTTCTTCAAAATGTCCGCATATCTCAACCATCCTTTCTGCTCTATCCTCCCTCTTCTTAAGTATGCTTCATGCGGGGATACCCAGGACGGTATTTGTCTATAGATTTTTGGTTTATATCTACCCCATACCTGTAATAAAGCTCTTCTTATTATGTGGTCTTTAAATTGCTTATTTTGCTCAAGTTTTCCAAACCAGAGATAACCATGCCAACCAAACAATAAATTAAAACCTTCTAAGTTTAATAGTTGCTCATCTTTTAGTTGAATCCAGTCTTTCAACCACTCTAAACTTCAGGCATGGTAATATAGTTGTAAGTCCAGTAATGATAGTCCCCCTCTTTCTTTTGCGTCTGTTAAGTAGCTCCATTTTATTCTCGCCTTTTTCCCTGCCCAAATAAACTTTGCCAAATCTTTTTTCCAGCCTTTAAAAAAATTCTCATTTAAAACTATGGGTAGGTTTTGAAAGACAAATAACACTTTGTCCCTCATTAATAACTTTTGCTATCTTATCCATGCCCTTATGTACAGTACCTTGAGCTCCTTGCAGGAAAGAAAGTTATGAATGCAACAAATAAAATTTGCAAGTACAGTAAGTTCTGCTATAATGTTTTTGCAATACAAATTGGAAGTAATATGATTAGTTAATAAAGGAGTACTGTTTGTAATACATGGACTCTTATTGGCCATAGCATGAGTCCATCATGAGCATTCAAAATTAGTGCCTCTCTTAATCTCACCTGTTCAGTGGGAATACTGCCTCCCCAAATCTTAGTTGTTCACTTTATCAACCATGTGGGTTTGAAAAGAGAGGGATTGAAGTGTGGAGGATAGAAGGAGAGAGAGGAAGAGTTAAGAGAAAGTTAAGAGGTAACATGATAGCTTTGTTTAAATATCTGAAGGGGCATCATATTGAGGGTGAAGCAAACTTGCTTTCTGCTGCTCTAGAGACTAGGACACAGAGCAATAGATTGATACTACAGGAAAAGAGATTTCACCTGAACATTAGGAAGAACTTCCAGACAGTAAGAGCTGTCCAACAATGGAACATGTTTCCTTGGAGTGTGGTCGGTCTCCTTCTTTGGAGGTCTTTAAACAAAGGCTGGGTGGCCATCTGTTGGGGGTGCTTTGCTTGTGAGTTCCTGCATGGCGGGGGTTGGACCGGATGGCCCTTTTGGTCTCTTCCAGCTCAATGATACTATGGGGCTTTTTAGACTGCCCCAAAAGGGGCGGTCCAAACTCGCCTCTTCTGGCGGCGGGATGACGCCGAGGCTGCCGCATGGGCAGCCTCTAGGCCTCCTCCCGCCGCTTTTGGAGGCCGCGGGGAACCGGCAAACTGCCGGTTCCCCGCGGCCTCCAAGCGGGGTGCAGCGGGTGCTCTGGGCACCTGCTGCACCCCGCTTCCCTCGGCGGGGCTGAAGGGAGGAAGGGGCCGCCGCCGTGGCCCCTTTCTCCCTGGGTCTTTGCCGCGGCCATCTAAAGGCCGCGGCAAAGACCCACCGCAAGAAAAGAGCTCCGAGAAGGAGCTGTTTTTTTGCGCCGCGGGAAGGGCGCAATTGGCGCCCTCCCGCGGCGCAAAAGCATCATAACGTGCGCAGCGCGTCAAAACGTTGCGCACGTGATGATGCTTGTACGGCGCCACCGTGTAGAAGCCACCATCTTTAAATGGCGGCTTCCACGCGGTTTAGGCTTAGGGAGGGTGTAAAAGCTACGCCCTCCCTAACCCTAAAAGCGGCCTTTTTAGCCCTAAACGCGCCTTTTTTTGCCCGTCTAAAATGGGCCAACGATTCTAGGAAGCATTTATGAACAAGGGATGAGATTTTAAGTTGGGACAAGAGTGAATAAGGTAGAGGGAAAGGGTGTTTGCACATTTGATTGCTGCAGCAAGCTGAGGCTTGTTTGTGCCACAGTGAGGCAAACGTTATTAGTTGTTTAAAGTATTAGTGGTTTCTCCACTTCCTCATGGGAACTCCATAGGCTTGGGGGTGGGGGGCAGGCTGTACTTTGGCTATATCTTCCATAATACTTATCCTTATGTTTTTCAATGGTTAGAGTCACCATTTATGCTAAGAATTAAAATTTATTCATTAAAATGCAAATTAAATAAATATCTTAGCTATCAGTAATGTATTTTGAGATCTTCACCTAACCCTGTTTTCTCCAAAAGTCCTGTTATTTTTAGATCATGATTTTCTATAACATGGACATTTCAAGGAATACAGCTATTGGGTTATAGCAGAAATTACATGAAGAAAACATCCCAGTCATTCCAGCTATGAATGTCTCACATTTGTCTTGAGGAGTTATGGCTGTAATATGTGCATCTCTATATCCTGATGTTAAATTTGCAGAGGAGGAGCAGTTAAGGAACAATTCCCTCACCCCGCACCATGCTACTATGCAATATATATATCCTCTGTGAATTAAAGTTCTCTCTAGTATCTACTAAAAAAAAATATAGGCAGAAGGAATGAAACTTTGCCATTTTCCCATGAAAACTGTAAAACACTGATTGAAAAATCATTGCCTAGCTCCAGCCCAGATGTGACAAGATATTAATCCACCCGTCTTGACAAACTGCCCTTGAGTACCTGAACTTTAGAGCTATTAGTGCTGAGCGACGGGTAGACAGGCAGGAGAACAGCAAACTGCCGAATGGATGTGACAACAGTAAATGCACTCAAGAATAACCAGTTGAGAACAAAATGCATCCTTAATGCCTGCAACAGAAGAGGCTGTTTACTTTGCTGGCTGGGAGAAGTGGGGGCTAAGCAGAAATCAATGTGCTCCTCTCTGGCTCCTGGTCTTCAAAATGACTGGATAAATGGGAAAGCAAATGTGGCAAAAGATGAGCAGGAAGAGCAGAAACAGAATAAAATGGGCTCTGCTACTGTATTAATGGTGAAGAGGCTATATTTAGGATGTTTATGTATGTGGAAGGAAAGAACAGTGCATTGCAGTAACCCAGTAGGAAGATGCTAATATGATGGTGTTGGTGGTTACTGGGCTGTCCATGGCTGGTGACCTGGGACAGGGGGTTCCCCTCCTTCTAGGTTTTGTTGTTATTTGCTTTCAAATCATTTCCAACTTGTGGAGACCCTAAGGTGAACCTATCATGGGGTTTTCTTGCCAAGTTTTATCAGAGGGAGTGTGCCATTGCCATCCTCTAAGGCTGAGAAGGTGTGTTTTGCCCACGGTCACCCAGTGTGTTTACATGGCCAAGCCAAAATTTGAAACTTATTCTCCAGAATCATAGTCTAATGCTCAAACCATGGATTGTTGTTGCTGTTGTTTACTTTTTCCAGTCATTGAAAAGACTTCTTACTATTGCTCAATTGTTGTCATCTTGGAGCTATTTAAAATTGCTTCCAACCTGTTCTGAAGTTGTTGTCCAAAGATCTTTGGCTACAGGGTAGGAGAGAATATTTTAATGGATTAATTTATTAATTTGCATAGAACACTGGTTGAGGCCTTAACCTCTTTGCCCCAAATTTGGCCCTTCCAATGTACCTCCCAGTGAACTGCTTTATAGCAGCTCAGATAGATTGATTGCCTATTCTACAGATGGGAAGTATGGTGCATGTGTTTGTTTTTTTAAATTCCATCATTCCTCACAATTAGGAAGAGCATTACACAAAAGAAATGGTGAGCAGGAGAGAAGAAGAAAAAGTAAAAATACGTTGTTTGACCATGGAAAATACCACCATGGAGAATGATGGCCTCTCATCCTTTGGAAGTTTTTAAACAGAAATTGTATAGTTTTCTGTATACAAAAGAACTTTAATTGTGTATTCCCTGTATGACAGAGGGTTGTATGCTTAGGTACCCTTATATAACAGGTGGCCTTGGTGGTCCTTTCCAGCTCTGTGATTCTGTGAGAGTTGGGCACCACAATTCAAAAAGGATGTTGACAAGCTGGAGCATGCCCAGAGGAGGGCAAGGTCTGGAAACCTTTCCATGCCCTATGAGGAGAGGCTTAGGGAGCTAGGTATGTTTAGCCTGTTCAAATATTTGTCATATTGAGGATGGAGCAAGCTTGTTTTCTGCTGCTCTAGAGAATGGGACCTGGATGCAGGCTACAGGAATGGATGCAATAGATGCAAGCTACAGGAAAAGAGATTCCACCTGAACATCTTCCCGACAGAGCAGTTAACAGTGGAACAAACACTTTTGGAGAAGGGTAGCATCTCCTCCTTTGGAGGTCTTTAAATAGAGGCTGGATGGGCATCTGTCAAGGGTGCTTTGTGAGTTCCTGCATGACAGGGGGTTGGACTGGATGGCCCTATTTCTGCATTCTTTCTCTCCCACTATTTCAGACCCCTGGATGGCAGTATTTTGTCCATCTAGCTTAGCATAGCCTACTCTGACTGGCAAATTATCTCCAGGGAGTGGACTGTCCTCCTCTGTTCTGAACCTTGCACCGAAGCCTCTGTATCCAGAACCAAGCACCCAGCAAGGACATTGGTGTTTTTGGCTGTGTTTATCATGGCAGCTTGTGTGTAGGAATTGACCAGAGTCGGCACCTTTTCTTCACTTCCCCCGACCTGGGCTGTACCAATCAGTTCCCTGTGGTTCTGTGATTAATCATTTCAATTCCTATGCATAAGTGATGCTTTAGAGTCACTCAAACACCTTTCTAGCTTTGCTGCCTTGTTTCTCCAGGAGGGGCAGAAAAGTTAATTACGCTGTCTGTCTCAAAATCAGGAAAGAGACCTGCCATCAACTCCTCGCTGTTCCTACTCTTTGTCAATGAATGAGCACACAGTAGGGGCAGCTGGATCTAATTAGGAGCTTGAAACCCTGTGGTTTCAGCAACAGCTGCTTAAGAATGGATAATGGTAGTAGCCTCCAACACAACCTGCTTGCATGAGGTGTGTGTCTCTGTGTGTGTCTATATATATATATATATATACACACACACACACACACACACATACGTATATATATATATTAGAGAGAGAGAGTGAGAGCGAGAGAGAGAGAGAGATAGAGATAGAGATAGATCTTGTCATTTGGAGAGCAGGTTTAACAGGAACAAAGATTTCACAGATGATACAGCAACCTCGAAGAATTCCAAACTGTACTGTTTGCTCTTATATTACTTCTGTCCCAGCTACGACCTGGATGCATCCTTTTCAGCGTTCCTGGGGTTTATTTATAAATAAATAAATAAATAAATAAATAAATAGCACAGAACAAGAAAAGGCTTCACAATTTAGTATGAAGCATAAAGTTGGTAAATACTTAGGTGCATATTGATACCACTGTGCCTAAGCTTTAGAATATAGAAATTGGAATAGGTTTTTGAGGGGGTGGGGGGACTACAATTCCACTAATTCCACAGGCTGGATTCTGGGAATTATGGTCCAAAAAAGTAATTTTTTCCAGCCTCTGTGCATTCTTGTGGGGGCCCTCTCCTGCTTACATATTGATAAGTAAGATCCTTGTTTAGACCTTCTTTCTTTAGGAATGTATCCTGTATGTGATTTTTACTTGCTGTTTTAAATCTGTCTCAGTTCTGAATAATTTACATTTTAAAAATTACTGCTGTATTGTTGTTTTCTACAGCTGTTTGGGGGATTTAAATTTTATTATTTATGATGCAGATTGGGTAAAAAAGTAGGATCCCTTTCATTTTCTTTTTATAACCCCCCCTATTAATTTAATGATGCTCATGCCTCAGAGGAAAAAAAAGTGGTATATATACTTACATATTTATATAGAAACCCTGTGATAGTTTCGTCATCGCGTCACCATAAGTTAAAAAATGACTTGGAGGCACACAACAACAATATCGGTATGCTTGCATTTTAATTTTTTATTTTGTAAGATTCAGTTTTAACAATGACAGTAAAATGAAAGAAACAAAAGAAAATATCAAATTTATAACAACATAAAAAGTTTCTCATATCACTCTATGAATATTTTTCCAATAAAATTTAACTAGATCACAATTCAAACACATAAGGTACCACCCACCCACAGCACTCTTGCACCTCCAGCATTTATTCCCACATGTTCTATAAATTTTTGCTAATTTTACTGGGGTTAGATACCAGCAATTTTCCATTTTGTAATAGTTTTCTTTTAAGTCCTGGTAGCTAGTAAATTGTGTTCTTCTTCTGGCTAACTCTCAACCTTCCAAAAAATTGAAAACAATAGAGATACCATCTGTTGAATACTGGATCTGGAAATTAGTTGATATGATGAATATGAATATGTTAACTGCTAGATTAAAATACAAAATGTACATAAAGTAGAACAGGATTTGGCTCCAATACTACTGTTCTGTGAGAATGTAAACTTAAATTTGTTGAGATGCTAATTGTATAAATTGAGATAGAATGATCAAAATAAATTAAGCTAGATTTTAATACACACACACACACAAAGTATCTTGTACAACAAAAGTGCAAGTTAAATACAGGAGATAGATGGACTGAATTTGGTCTGTGATTCTTTTAGGCAAGCTGACATTCAAATTAAATAAAATGCATGCGGAGACTTAGAAAATGGTACATTTGAGACAGTTTGGTGGCCATTGATTTTATTTGCTCATAACAAAACATCCCCTCAACAACCACCATCCCCACATCTTAAAAAACTGAGGGGAAAAAAACCATTTTGATAATCTCAGAATGACTCAGTGTATCTTAAAGTTATGACCCAACTATTATGGCTTTATATTCTTTGATCTCTTTTACTGCTTATTTTTCCTATTTACTTTGTTACTCTTCCTGTTGTTGTTCAGACATTTTGTTACTTTTCTTAACCAAGATGTCACTCTGACAGTTTCTGTATCAGTTAATTATGGCAAAACTAAATTTTTAAAAGTACAAGCAAACCATAAAAGCAAGCACACGTGTCCGTTCAAGAAGGGCTAAGCCACAATGATTTGGGTGGTGCTGGAGGCTGAACAGTAGCATGACTTTTATGCAGCAGGTAAAGTGGTATAAAAGTGTTAATTGGGGTTGCTTGGTCTTCCTTTTTACTAGGCATACCCCCTATTTTAGAACTGGAAAACTTTTCCCTTTGCTCCTTCTGAACAAATCTAGGCAAGAAAACCCCATGATAGGGCTTGCCTTAGGGTTGCCATAAGTTAGAATTTATTTAAATGCACACAACAGCAACAGCCCTTCTACAAGCTTTCCTTTAAAACATGTAAAGCCTGGAGTGATACAGAAGTTGTTGCCTGCTGATGGGAGGACAGCCAACAACAACAACAACAACAAGGGTGTGTGTGGTATTTTAGGCTTCCTGGGAATGGAATTGCAGAGATTAGAAGCAACCATTGGGCCTACATTGTGTCTCCATCAGTTGTGCCAATGAAGGTGGTAGGGCTGAGAGAAGAGCCTCTCCTGAGGATCTCAGGGCCCTAGACATACAGACTATCTGATAGACTGGACCTAAGCATTAATTTTATCACATTCCTGGCCCTGGAACATTCCAAGAACGGAACGCCAGGGGCCAGGAATGAGTGAGGGATGAGTGAGGGATACATTTTATTGCACATGCTATCCGTCACTCAATGTGCTCCATTCCCATTCTGTCCCAGAATCTGTCTCAGGGAGGCAATTTTTTTCAGAATTGTTCTGAACATTTCTCAAAAATCGCCTCCCTGGGACGGATTCTGGGACAGAATGGGAATGGAATGCATTGAGTGAGGGACCAGTGTGTGCAGTAAAATATGTCCCCCAGTCATTCCAGACCCTTTCATAATGCGCAAGGCACGTTCCAGGGGCTTGTGCAATGAACTTACATGTGTGAGTTTATATGCCATTAATGTAATCATGCATCATGTGTAAGTGAACAGATCAGAAAAAGTGAATGAATAGTACTGTACTGAGCTATTCCAGAATAAATACCTAGTGCAGAAGCTAGCGCAGTGTATTGTTCTGAGCGTTATACTACAACTCTGGAGATCAAGGTTCAATTCCTTATTGGGCCATGGAAACCCACTGGATGATCTTAGGTGAGTCACACACTCTCAGCTGCAGAAAAGTCCATGATAGTTTCACCTTAGGGCTGTCAGAAATGACTTGAAGGCACATAACAACAAGAAGCAAAAGCATACTTTAACTCTCTCCTACCTTCCACATGTGCTGAAATATAACTCCCTTTTTAAAAAAGAGGAAGTGCCTCTTCCAGAAAGAATGTCAGTACTCCCCACCAGTACACTGATAAAATGCCTTTGTACCATGATTATATTTATTACAATGCAACTTTTCTAGCTAACCAGAGTTGAAAACGCCACCATTGCCCCCCCCCCCCCCAGCCCTGTATCCTGGTCACCTTGAAGCAAAGTGGCCTCTGCATCTTTCTGTAGGACTGAAATGTTTTGAGAATGTTTTTCACTCTTGATGTACTGAAATAATGGGAATGGTATTGGTGTTCGCATTTTATAGAGAAACTTATTTCTAACAGTTTCCCTTTTTGTGAATCTAATTGCTTCAGGTTCACAAGAATTCACAGGCAATTGCTTTCTTGCTGTTGCCGATATTGTAAGCACTTTATATTCAGGGTTGCTGACCTGAATCTGTTTTCTCACACAGTAATTTTGTAGCCTTGTGGAGCTTAGAAAAGCTGACAGGGATGGGAGAGGCAATATCCATCAGTTAGATTGCCGACATTTTGCTCTGCATCCTTTAAAGCTAAATGGGGAGGAGGTGGTGGAGGGAATATTATTATTGATAGAAAGCTGAGGTCTAAACAATTCTATGTATTCCAGTGATGAAGAATACTCCAAATTGTTTTCATTGTAGTTCTCCATAGATTCGGGTGGGGGGTTTAACAGGGTTTTTTTAATTACTCCCCACCCCCCAAAAAAACCCCTCATATTTTTTCTAAACCCAGTTTTGTTTTGTTTTTTGCATTAATGTTTTAATGAAAATAAACCTGAACTTATATTATACTAATATTATTATATCCATACTAGGAAACATAATTTTACACACTAGAAAGCATGATTAACCACGTTTTAATGATTTCAAACATTAACAATCCAAAGTTATTAGGCTTTGAGATGATTTTACATCTTTGGGCATTATACTGACATGTTGGAAGCCTACATGTAGGACTATAGGACTATACGAATATAGAACAAAATCAGAAAATTAAGCTGCAAACTGTAGTTCAGATGTTAAGGCCAGTATCTTAAATAGTAATTTTTAAAGTGCTTTTTAAAAACAAAGTTGTTTTGATTCAACTTATGTTTATTGAAAGATTTGTTTCTGAATGGCATGATTTGCAGTAAAAAAATAAAGTGATTAAAAAGAAACAACTGCTTACACTGCTCTATAACAACTCTATAAACTGCTTACCAGTGAACAACTGCCAATAAACTGTTAAAGTTAAACATTAAATTCAAACAGTCATTGTTGTTCTGGTAAGAGGGTTAGGAAATAATGGTAATAGCCAATAATAATAAAAGGTAAAGGTAGTGTCTTGACATCAATATATAGTTGTAACCTGACTATAGAGGGTGGTGCTCATCTCATTTACTTAGCTGATGTGCCAGTGTTGTCCAAGGACTACTCTGTTGGTCATGTGGCCAGCATGACTGCAATGAACGCTGTTACCTTCCCACTGAAGTGATACCTGTTTATCTCCTTGCATTTGAATGCTTTCGAAATGCTAGGCTGGCAGAAGCTGGGACTAGTGACAGGAGCTCACCCCATCATGCAGCACTTGGGCCTCGAACTGCCAACCTTCTGATCTTCTGATCATCAGAATTGGCATCTTAACCACTATGTCACCACATCCCAAAATAATAGCCAAATTTAAAATAATAGCCAGACTTTTAAAATATATATATGAATAATATATATTTTAAAGTGTTTTTTTAAAAAGTCATTTGGTTTAAACCTGCTTGATTAAACCAGCCAACCCTGTTGTTAAATAAATAATCTAATCTAATACATTTCTACCATGCTATTCTTATACAACGCACTTTGTACAGTGTGTGTATGTATTTTCAAGTGGCACAAGGACTCCCTGAAACAACATCTCAAGCTCAGCCAAACTGATCACCAACAATGGTCTGCCCTGGCCTCACATTGGGAGGCATGGAGACGCACTATCCACAATGCTGCAGCCTCTTTTGAGAACACACGCCAAATGTGTGTCGAGGAGAAACGACAATGCAGAAAGAACCACAACTTGGAAACATCACCCAAGGAGACTTTCTGCTGTGCTTTCTGTAACTGGACTTGTTTATCTCAGATCGGCCTTTTTAGTCATCAACGCACTTGTAGTAAGCGTGGGATGAGTCCTTCCTGAATCTTCGTTAGTGAAGAAAAGCCAGAGAGAGAGAGGTGTCAACTCATTAATTTCCCAAGGTTTTGTTAGGCAAGATATATTCAGTGGTGTTTTTGCCAGTTTTTCTACAGAAAGCTTTTAAAAAGTACTAGGCTCAGAACTGCTGAATGATTAAAGCGATGTAGACAAAATTTTTGTAAATTTATATGTAATTTTTCTTGATTTAGTTAGTAGTTGGGATTGCTAATCCAGTTTGGGCTAAAAAAGTATAAATATCTGACCCACAGAGTTAAAGCCTGATGAGAAAATACAGAAGACTAAGGCAATATAATGAGTACTGTATAGGAAAAGATCCCACATACTTACAGCTTCATATTTATTCATTTATTTATTTTGGTAATGTATATGTAGAAAATTGACTATGCACTAGAAAACAAAGCACTTTAGAAGGAGTTTGGAGGAAGGAGGTGTGGCAAAAATATCACCAAAAAATGCAGCTCCCCCCCCCCCCCACTGTTAAAACTGGCAGTTTATACTCCTTATCCATAACCAAACAATCTAATGTCTAATTTGCCTGAATACGGTGGTGATGGTTGATTTTAAAGTACAAAGACCTCATGAGGTTACAATGACTCAACAATAGCTCTCACATAAAATATGTTTTCTGGACTCTGCCTTCTTTTATGTGTCATTCAAATTTGCATGTTTGATTTCAGATACAGGACTGTGGAACTACAATTATCAGTTAATGTGGAACAAACGTAATCCATGTTCATGTGTGCACATACCCATATGCCTCAGATTTTCATTCACCTATTTATTTAGCAGAAAGAGTTGAAAGGCACATTTCCAACATTAAAGAGAACAGGTGTGAGCAGGAGATTTATAAGACATTATAAAGTTAAGCATCTCTGTGTGCATTCTCAATAACCTCTTTCTAACAAGTAAATGGCAATCTTGTTTGATTTAGGTGTCTCCTGAAAGATTTTTTTGAGACTCTCATGCTCCCGTCCTCATGCACAAATGTAGTTAACCAAGATGCCAAAACAAAGAAACCATTGACCCTGCTATGTTGAATACCACAAGCCTTGATATTCGGCTCTCTCCACATTCCCTTTTAAATGAGTAGGACAAGGTATCAAAAGATGTGAGAGGGTGGGAAAGTGGAACGATACAGATTGCAATGAAGCAGCTTTGTTCTTTGAAATTTGCCCTTTTGTTGCATACCTTCCAGCATTTCACAGATGAAAACTAGGATATGTGTGGCTAGACAACATCAAAATTTGGTCAAGAAGATGAAGAATTAATGAAGAAGAACATACATACTTTGAACTCTGTTTGTAGCAACAGAAGTAAACTTGAGAGAAAGGAGGAAAGCGGAAGGAAGAGAAAGAATGTAGGACATTTTAAAAGCAGCTGAAAAAGTGGGATAACAGAGGATTGATTTGGATGGTCCCTGCCAAATCAGGACAGCTGGAGGGTATGTACGTCTGCTTGCAGCAAAGGGGGAAAATGTGTGATTGTCCTTTAGGTGAAAGGGTTGGTGGTTGTCCATTAGGCAGTTAGTTAATTAATATTTTATTGCTGTATTTTATTGGGATGGATGGTAAGAGAGCTTTTGGGGTGCTTGTTCATTTATTTGACGTATACAACACACTCTTTGTGAAAAGCCCCTTGTTTAGTAACTAGTAAATTTTCAAAATCCTGTCTCAATAAAAAGGTCTTTGCCTGCTGCAGAAAAGACAACAAAGTGGGGTCCAGAATAGCCTCACTCATTGCAGAGTTCAACAGCCTGGGAATGGCACCTGGAAGATAAGGTCCTCTCTTTCACTCTATGTGTTTCTAAAGGAGTGTCTTGCCTGAAGCCTTCTGAGTCTGGTCAGGACTGTAAAACAAAACAAAACAACCACCAGAATCTTCCCAAGAATGTAGTTCCCCGTGTGCTGAAACAATCAGGCTGGCCTTAGGCATTATGCCCCTTGTTTTGGTGAGGAGAGAGTTGCCTTTAATGTTCTTCTTCAAGCAGTAACATTTCTTTGGGTGACTCTGGCAGTAGCGGTTGATAGTTTACTGTAGTAAAAAGTTTGCTTAGGCAAGGAGGGTAATTAAATAGCTGCAATGGTAAAGCAGGATCAAAAAGCAGTATTTAGTATGTGAGAATGTTGAAGGGTAAGTAATAGAAATCAGAGAGCTTAGATTGGAATCACCAACTCCAGTAGGTGTAAGGGCCAATTTGTTCTCTAGGACCCTCTGAGGGCCATATTGACTGTTGAATATCTGAAAAAGGAGGGTATATTTTGATGTTAACATAGACTTTTGCCTCACAGGATCACACAATTCCACCATCACCACAGAAAGGTAATGCCATGGTGGGTCATCTGACATCAAAGTGAAAATGGCTAAACAAAGCCCTTGTACCTTGGGCATTTTGTGGGATGACAGATCTCATTAGAGAAGATACAATGCTCAGGAAAGTGGGAAGCAATAGAAAGAGAAGAATACCACAATGCAAAGGGATTGTCTTAATCTAAAAAGCCACAGCCCAAAGTTTGCAAGATCTGGGCAGGACTCTTAATACAAGCGTCTCTTGGAAGTCTGCCATTGACAGGGTCACCAATTTGATGACAGTTGGATGACAAACCACAATGACTGTCTTTTAAACAGTGATGGAGTATGGCAATCTGTTTAAAAAGTGAATTGATATGCTTGTAGTCTTCCAAATAGGGTAGTCTGGGAGTTCTAGGTGAGTTTCAAGGTCACAAATGAGTTATGAGAAGATCACGGTTTTCTTACCCTGGGCTTAGATTGTGGCTGATAGGGGTGCTTAGAATGGGAGCAACAGTGCCAGTGAAAGAGTTTGCATAGGTGAGGTGCAGAAGAGTAGCATATGGGCTTTGGAAGGTGTGGGGGTATTTCTTTGTAAGAAGTTAAGCCTTTGTCCACTTCAGAATGTGATGGTTGGTCTGCACAGTCTTTGTCTTATTTTATTCTATTTTATTTTTGTGAGAAAAAGAAGTATATCCCAAGAAGAACATTCTGTTAAACAAAGTTGTGGGGTCCCATGAATACTTACACTTTGAAAACTTTTCTTTTTCTGAATTCACATTCACCATGGAGTAAAGCTGAGGCATGAATAAAAACAACTGGGGGGGGGGAGGGGGGTCTATTCACAGGTTGAGCTTGTACAGCACTGCAGCATGTAAGTTTGGCACATGCCTGGGTGAAATGATTTGACAGGAAAAGTCCATGCTCCAGGGAAATGATGGCTTAAATAGCAACAGAAAGAAAAAAATGCCTTCTGGGTAATTTTGGTAACTATCTGAGAGAATTTCTGTTTATTTCATTCAGACTTGTGTGGTTGTTGCATTTGGTGCTTGGAATTATGACACCTCATTCTCCTTTTTCACAACACAATCCAAATAACTTAGTTCACTGGTTTCCTCAGACACAGGAGTTCATCCGTCAGATTTCTCCATTTATCTGCTTGTCAGGATAAATGATAATGGCAGGAGTCTGGCAGGATAGTGATGGACTGCTGTGGCAAATGGATGGTGACCCTAAACAATCAGAAATGTAATGTGGATGATAATGAGAATTAGACATAGAGCTCCTCCTGCCAGGTTTTATGTTGCTCATGTGATGATGTCTCCTCTTCATTTGGCAAAGGATTTTTTTTTAATTTAGTTGCCAAGAAAGAACAACATTTTTTAGGATGGTGGCTTGGAAGTTTGCTCATTCCTTATTCCTCAAATTATTTCCTGATAATAAACCAGCCTTTTACTAATTTGGATTTTGTTGTTGTGTGCCTTCAAGTCATTTCTGACTTACAGAGATCCTAAGGCAAACATATCGTAGGAATTTCTTAGCAGAATTTGTTCAGACAGTCTGCCCTTGACCTCCTCTGAGGTTGAGACAGTGTAGTGTGACTTGCCCAAGGTCATTCAGTGGCTTTCATGACCAAGGAGAGATTTGAACATCTGCCAGTATCCCAGTTAAGCACTCAAATCACTGCCCTTCCTTGAGTCTGTGGGCAGCTTTGTGAAGTTGAGGGACTGAGTAGTCAAAATTCACCACTGCACTAGTGACTTCACCACATTCACAATGACTGTCTTCTGCTGCAGGTGAGAAAAGCAATTGTTCAAAACGTTGTTGTTATGAGTTGTTCAAAATACACTCAGGGGCACACACAGCAGTACTATCAAACAGGGAGCAATGGTGGGGAGTGCTGCTGAAGCCAACTAATATAGTGTCTGCTGCCTGGATAGTTGCCTCATTTTGTCCAGTGATAGAGCTGGCTTTGGTTGTAGCTGGTAGTGCTTTGTATATGATGACAGTATGCATGCATTTGCAAGGCCCTTGAAAATTCTTGCTCACTTGCAACTGTTGAGAACTACGTTGTGTCTGCACATTTTCTTTATTGGCTGATGCCCTGCTAGTCTGCATATTCCCTCAGGATTAATTTACAAAAACCTGGTAAAATGTTAATGTATCACATCTGTCTCACTTTGAGCTCTCCTTTAAATGGCAGTTATCAAAGTATCAACAGGAAAATGTCTGCATATGTAACACTCAGGTTCCCGCTTATCAGCTGAAGAAAATGTTTTCTTTGGACATAGTAATCTTATTGGCACATTGCTAGCGATGTGTCATAATGCAAGGTTGTTATTGTCAAGTTGTTCAGTGCAAAAATTTCTAGCTCACATATTTCATGGCTGTTCAGAATAAGGTTAAGTCATTGCCCCTACTCTATGCTGTATTTTCTTTGTGCATTTCAGTAAAGACATGACCTGAGGATCAAGAAGAAAGAAGTTTATAAAATGATGCAAGATATGGAGAAAATTCTACAGTTCCTATGAGGGGATATGGGGAAGGGAAAGAACAGACTCAGGGCTCATTCCCACTACTATCTAAAGCAAATTGCTGATCAGTTTATATGACCATCGTTCCCATTTGAAACTGGTTCTGATGCTAGTGTGATCGGTTCCAATCACAATGAAGCAAAGGTAAATGCAAAAACAAACAAACAAACAAACAAATAACACCCCCTTCCTGACACTAGTGCTTTGGTGGTCCTTCTGGAAACAATTGATTCTGGAACATGTTCAACAAGTGGGAACAATGGATCTGAATCGCATCATTCTGGAGAGGAGGGACTAATGGCAGGAGATGTTTACCATCCTTCCTCAGTTTTTGGTAGATCCACTATCCCCCCCCCCCCCCCGCTGCTTACGTCAGTGATGATGCACAGATGATTAACTGGTGCCTTCCAGATGTTTTATACCACAGCTCTTTTCAACCCCTATCCAGCACAGCCAATGATCAGGGATTAGGAGAGCATTAGTCTAGAATATCTAGAACAATGGCTTTCAACCTTTTGTCCTACAGATATTTTGGACTTCAGCTCCCAGGATCTGCTATTATTGGCTATGCTACTGGAGGCATGAGTACAAAACAGCTGTAGAATCGAAGACTGATCTAGATGGACAAGGCTGATGTAGTCCTAATTGTTGTTCTAAGAACATACTGTATTCATTGGAGTACTTTGGCATTGTATGAGTTCCAGCTGATTTTCATCCCTGACAATGTGGTAAAGCTAAGACGTTCCAATTTGTCAATTTGGTGAACCTCATTTATTTATGGTTAACAAAATATTAATATATAAATAATTGATTTTGATACTTGGTCAGCCTCAATTAGTGTTCCTAATATTAAGGGAATCTTTGAAGTGCTAAAAGCTGAAGGGCCAAATCTGGACCATAATGGATGTTTCCATTGTAAACATTGCCTTTTAACCAATAAAGGTAAATTAAGCTGCTCTTTCAGAGTTGAAAAACGCAGAAACTCATTGTTGACACCAACTCCTTGATTTAAGGTAAAAACCTCATTATCTGCCAATGCTTTCCATAATAATGGTGGGCTGAATCTACAAATTTGGATTCCTCCAATGGTTCCCAAACCTGGTTCTCAACATAGATTTTAACTCCCAAAAGCATTAGCCAACCTCACCAATGGCTAGGGATTCTGGAAGTTGTAGTCCAACAATATCTGGGGTCCTGAAATTCAGAACTGTGAATTTATCAAATTAGCCATCTTTTTCAAATGAACATGAGGAATACAGTATGTGCCAGGTTACAGAGAAACTCCTCATTTTTGCTCTCTTTCTCACATGACTAGGTAGAATTAACACCCCCTTCCTTCGTACAACTCTTCTTCTCAGTCTTTGGTCTGTGGCATCCATGTCAGAAGAGATACTGGCTAAGATTTTCTTGGAGTGAAGGTTTTCACTCTAATTGGAGAGGAGGCCAGTGACATGCTGCTGAAATTCAGGTGACAAGCCATCCATCCAAAATATTGTGAAGTGGCATGCTAAATTCTAGCCATCTGTCATTAGGTAGGTATCCCTTGCCTGCATCAGAAGATAGTCTGGAATATAATCACTGTAGAAGGCTTGTGATGACAGGTGCAGCAAAACCCAGAGGGTCTTACCATTCATAACAGCTCTGAAGCTCAGATGGTAATTGACAGTATTGTAAGTTTCCATATATCACTCTCCCCTTGATGAATGGCCTATTTTTTCTTTAATTTTCAAAAATCAAAGTGTGAAGCATTATATTGCTATTACTTTTTAAAAACATAATGTCCCCAAGGCAACAATCCCTCTTTAAGTGTACGCATATATAAGTCTGTGTGCATCCATGTGTATGTAAAGCAGAACATCTTGTTCCATGGCATGAGTGAACTTCATGGCAGCCAGACAGTTTACCTTAAGTCAGGGATGGAGAACCTTTGATTCTTCAGATGTTTTTGACCAGACTGGAGAAGCCACATCCTGCATAGCCACTGAAAGGGGATAAAGGGAGCCAAATTCCAAAGCATTTGGAGAACCAAAGGTTCCCCACCAGTGCCTTAAGACACAGACTCACTAGCATTCACGTAACAAGGTCCAACTCCTTTCAGGTCCCTCCTTCAAGTTGTGAGTAACCTACATGCAAGGAATGTAAGAAAGAGTTTACAAGGTTGCCCTTTGTCTGATGTAAGAGAGCCTCTGGTTGAGTTAAATAGTCTGACTATGATGGGGAATGGCTGCTCAATAAGTGCTTTCCCTGTGCAACTGTCTAGGGGGATAGCTACTTGAAATGTGTAGCTCATGACTCACATATGACCCATGCAGGTGTTCCATGTGTCTCACCAGCTTCGTTTTCCAGAACCTGCCCTCTTTTTCCAGGAGAAAGCTGATTAATGCCATTTTTTCTTAAGAATACTTCTAGATGTATGTAAAGCTTAGAGATATCCATGGGAAGTGAAGATTCTGCTGATTTTTCCCTTTGGAGTAATCACAGCCATCAGGTAGAGACTTAATAAAACATAGGACCTTATCAGACGTCAGAAATTGGAAGTATAATCTAATGGCAATCTGAACGCAATCATGGGGTTTCACGTTATTGCGAATTAAAGCATCTCACACAATTTCGGGCAAAAGGGAAGTCATTCCAAATGCAATCATGGTTTTACATTATTGCAAATTAATGCATCTCATGCAATTTTGGGCAATGGGGGGTCATTTTCGGGTAATGGGAAGTCATTCTGAACATATTCCGAGCGCAATAGGAATTCACATGAATTCGAATTGGCTCCATTCGCAATAAACAGAAATTCCTCCCGTCTGATAAAGTCCATAGAGAGAGGTACTGTGTTCAGTCAGCACCAGTGGAAGTATCTGTGGATGTACATACATTCACATATTGCCAAACCCTGGTTTTCACTGAATTGGTAACCAGTCCCTAGGGTTTCAGACAAATGTGTTTTCTAATACTACTTAGAAATATCAGGGATTGTGCTGGAACATTTTGCCATGTAAAATGTACCCACTTCAGTATACCTGTAGCCAATTCACAAGAAGACCTTTTTAGGGCATGCTGATATTGCTTACTCCCAAATATGCTTTGAATTTTATCTATGAATACTGTGCATACTCAGTGGGTGGCAGAAAAAGAGGCAGGGAATTCTGAAGGATGTAATGAAAGGTAAAGATTGTACTCTTTGGCTCTGCCTACAGGTCCTGCATACCTGCTTAAGTGGAGATGTAGCAAAAGCTCTCCACATTCATGTCAGTGAAAAGCATAATGGGCATGCATGCACTTGCAGATTTGGTCCTCAAGTGAAACGGGAAGGTAGCCAGTCTGCTTCAAGTGGATATCAAAAGTTCATCTGTACAATATGTTTTCATTCTAATAATATTCTGACACCACCTGTTACTACAGCAAATGTATTCTTCATTCACAATGCTATAGCAGTACTGTAAGTCATCAAATCAGGCTACTATTAATAGGATAGCACCTTTTTCAACAGGAAGCAAGGAAGAAATACAGCCAGTTGTTAATAGATTACTATTCACATATGCTCCAAAATTTCACAGATGAAAACCAGCAGAATTTTGGCTTAAACAGCATCACAATGTGATCAACACAGCATACACACTGTAAACCTTCAGTGGTTTACAGTAGCTTACAAACCTTGTAAATCTTCAGTGGTTTACAACTAATACAGTAAAATGAATATGAAAGGAACACATTAGGAGAGGCCACGCCAGTTTGCATTTGTTTGAACCCACTGGGAAGGGCAGGATTTTACCTCCTTGTTTCCTTCCACTTGATGAGTTGAGTACAAATTACTTTTGCACTTTGAATGCCATTTGAAGCAGGTTACTAAGTTTAGGCAAAGGAGGAAAGTGAGAGGTGGAGAGAGAAATTGGGACATTTTTTAAAAAATTCTGAAAAAGGGCAGCAGAGTATTAATCAGGACAGTCCATACCAAATTGGAACAAATGGAAGTTTTGCATTCCTCAACCCCGTGGAACATTTCTGCAAATATGATCAAATAGGCTTAATTAATGAATCCAGGGGCCCTTTCATAATACACAGTTATAGTTCCATGATGCCACTTTAACTATCATGTAAACTATTCTGGGATTTTCATTTTCATAGGGGGGATATTTAGAATTCTCAGCCAGAGAGCTCTAGTGCCTCACCAATTGATAAACTCCAGGATACCATAGGATGCAACTAACATGATGTTTTTAATCCTTTAAGCTTTATGAATGGAGTCCGTTAATAGACTGAAAAGAGCAGTTTATTTAACAATACAATACTGGGTGGAGCACCTTCCTTGAAAAGACTGCAGGTAGTTTAGTGATGGTGCTTGGGAAAGTTATAGTTTGGTCTACAGCTCCCAGAATCCCCTGATAGCATGGCCAGTTCAAAAAGGTAATGGCTCAAGTTGTGCATAGCAGTTAACAAGACAACAGGCTTTTGCATATAAATATAGTAATGGAACATGCCCCAGATATCAGCTGGTATTCCATGGTTGGTTGTACTGTAACAAAATCCTTCTCCATCTCTTTAAGCTATATTTTTCTTTCAAAAGACTGGATAAGCACTAGAAAGTGAGTCCCAGTTGACTTTCTGAACCTTTTGAGGCTGTCCCATGTCCAACATGATGGAAATTTTAATATCTGATAAGAACATAAATACTTCCCACACTGCTTAATAGATAAATAGTTATTAAGAAAGAGCTGCTTTATGTACATACATTTCCCCCCGATGAGAATAAAATCAGTAGTCTTCTTGGAACAGGACTAAAAACACACATGGATTTTATCCAATGTATGTTTCCCTTAAGGCCCCTTTGGATTATATCTGCTTTATTAAATTGCAACTATTAAACAAAACAGAAGGCTGCTCTCTAGAGTCTGAGATCTTTTCATTAAAAAAAAATCAGGGAACTCTATTAACAAGAGGCAAGGGCTTGGCAGGAACTTTGCTTCTGCTAGATGGCTTAGCTATTTGATATTGTAAGTTGCTTCCTGTATTGATTTAGGTTTTTGAACCTTAAAGAGGCCAAAAGAAAGAGAGAAACAATTCTTGGTGTTCGTGGTTTTTAGGGCAGCAAAATGTATAGAGATAGGTCACGTTTGCACAGTTATCTCCATGTGCATAATGTTTCTTCTCCATTTTGTTTTATTTATAGCTAACAGCATTGGGAGTCTTGAAGGGGGGCTTCATAGTGACTCCCCAGAACTCTCTTCTCTATGTTCTTACAATATGGCAGCTGAAAATACAAGATTTCTGGAAATTTTCAAGGCATGGGAAAACCAAATGCTTTCATTCCTCCCCTGACAAAAAATGGAATTTGGAAAAAATGTGGTGGGAGTATATGCCCTCTAACTGTCCCATTTTGGCATGGACAGTCCAAACTAATGCTCTATTGTCCCATTTTTTTTCAGCTGCTTAAAAAATATCTCAGTTTCCCCTCCTCTTGCTATTCGTCTTTGTCCTTGGTTGTCTTCAATTGCTGCAAACTGAATTCAAAGTGAAAAAGTAGTTTGTACTTTGTTACTTTACCAAGGGAATGGGAGAGAAGACATGGGGTGGAGTCTTGCAAAAAAGGCAAAAGCAAACACCTGCATCCTTTCCTAGTTTATGTGTTTTTTTTCACTAAGAACTTTTGCCATCCTGACCACTTCAGCTATTGCTTGGTGATTCATGTCCCAATTTCCATCTTTGAAATGTTGGAGGGTACATTCCAAGCTTTAAAAATGTACTTGACCTACCAAATTCCAGTGATCATGCTGGCTGGGGGGATTCTGGAAGCAGCTGGAATGAACCTTTCCAAGTCCAGAATGGGCTGCATAGACTCTCTTCACCACTTTTCCTCTGATTAGACCTTTCCTGGTTTTCATCTCTGAAATGTTGGAGGGTATGGCGTAATTTATGGATTGAAAATCTTTGCTGAGATCCTATATTGCCCAGTATGGTGCAAGTGGAACTTTGCTGTGACTGTCTATTTATCACCTCCAGGATTCACAGTTTTGCTGTGGTAGCCCCATGAATGGCTGTTCCATCAGGGGCATCACTAACAGTGATGTCACCTGCTGCAGGAAGAGTGCCTGTGCACCCCTCTTACTCCTGCATCCATGAGCTTTCTCCCATTGGAGGAAGCTCTGGCCTGGAGTAGCTGGCAAGGGTGTGTATGCACCATTCCTGCACCAAAGGGGAGGAGGGCCCAAACAGTTGTCACCCCTATTCTGGGTGTCACCTCGTGTGGTCCACACCCTTCACACCTGCACTGGTTTCACAGATTGATGGAGAGCAGAGGGTGGAATGAGAGAAGCATCTGGCAATATGCTATTGCCAGATGCAGACTGATGACATCTTCTGTCAAGATAATTTGGAGGTGGTGAGCAGGAAGCCCAGCAGGCAAAAGTGGATCCAGATGATCTAAAAGGCTGAATCTCCATATATGATCCTCCTCAATTTTAAGATGCTTGTAGAAGGGCTTTCTCTCATTCCCACTACCATCATTTCTTGGGGCCATAGACGAGAGTTCTAGATGGCTGCTCCTAGTGCATGGATGTCCCTCCCACTGCAGGTTAATTTGGGATTATTGTATGGGAGGGACAGAATCCTTTTCCCAACTTTAAACTTGGCTAACTGTGTGATCAGTGAACACATCCCCATGTGCTTCTCCTGTGGCTTAAGTGTCATGGAACAATCCTTGTGCACATCTCTCATCAATAAAGTGTCATAGAGCTATCATTTGGTAATAATAATAATGCGTATTTATAACCCGCTCCTCTAATAGAATACTCGGAGCGGGGTGCAGCAAATTAAAAAAATACAAGAATAAAACAGCAGTCAAATCCCTTCCCAACCTCCCCCCCTTAAGACTAGATTAAATCAAAACTAGTTAAAATTGACATCAGTTAAAAATTTTAAAATAATAAAAATAAAGTGCAGTTGATGGGCAATACGAGTGCAATCCCCAGTGGGTGGGATCAGAAGGTTTGAACAGAGGGACAGCTAGAGTTAATCCCCCGGTGCCATTTACATTTTCATTTGCATTATTAGGGCCGGGGGTTAGTGATATATTATTCCCTCTTCAGGGGAAGGCCTGCCGGAAGAGATGCGTCTTTAAGGCCTTTTTAAAGCTGGTCAAAGATGTAATGAGACGCATCTCGTCTGGCAGGTCATTCCAAAGTTTAGGGGCGGTAGGTAGCTGAGAAAGTCCTCTGGGAGGTTTGCGACAGCCTGGTTTTCATAGGCTTCAGCAGATTCCTCCCAGAGGACTGAAGTGTGCAGGGCGGTTCGTATGGGAAGAGATGGTCCCTAAGGTAAGACAGGCCTGAGCCATGTAGGGCTTTGAAGGTTAATACCAACACCTTTTACTGTGCCCAGAAACTAATGGGCAGCCAGTGGAGAGCTTTAAGCACAGGTGTTATGTGATCTCTCCTTGATGTTCCTGTGATAAGCCTGGCTGCCATGTTCTGAACTAATTGAAGTTTCCGGGTTAGGCACAAGGGTAGCCCCATGTAGAGCACATTACAGAAATCCAGACGTGAGGTTACTAGGACATGTACCACAGATTCCAGGTCTTTCGTATCCAGGAAAGGGCACAGCTGGCGTATCAGCCGAAGCTGATAGCAGGCGCTCCTGACTACCGCATTCACCTGACTGGTCATGTGAAGTGATGAGTCAAGGAGTACCCCCAGACTGTGAACAGAGTCCTTATAGGAGAGTGTGACTCCACCTAGGACTGGAAGGTGTATTCCCAAGCCTGTTTCGGACCGGTAACTGTTAGTACCTCCGTTTTGTCTGGATTTAGCTTCAATCTGTTTTCCCTCATCCAGTCCATTACCGCTGCAAGGCAGTCATTAAGAGGAGAGATGCCATCTGAAGTCTGAGCTGACGATCTGGTCATGGAGAGATATATCTGAGTGTCATCAGCGTACTGAAGACACTGAGCTCCATGCCTCCAAATGATCTCACCCAGCGGCTTCATGTAGATATTAAATAGCATCGGAGACAGGATGGCGCTCTGAGGGATGCCACAATTAAGCTCAGTTTTGGAGGAGCAACTGTCCCTGAGCCTCACCCTTTGGGATCTGTCAGAGAGAAAGGATCAGAACCATTGAAGAGCAATACCTCCAATTCCCAACTCCCTCAGCCGACCCAAAAGGATGGAATGATCTACCGTATCAAAAGCCGCTGAGAGATCCAAGAGCACTAACAGGGTCACACTACCCCTGTCAATGCTCAAGCGAAGGTTGTTGGTTAGAGCGACCATGGCAGTCTCCACTCCATGTCCTGTCCTGAAGCCGGTTTGAAATGGATCAAGATAATTGGCTTCATCCAAGACTGCCTGGAGTTGGGTGGCGACCACCCTCTCGATCACCTTGCTTAAAAATGGGAGCAAGGACACTGGTGTGTAATTGTTTCTATCTAGGGGATCAAGGGAGGGCTTTTTCAGGAGGGGCTTGACCGCCGCCTCCTTAAGGCAAGATGGTAAAATGCCCTCTCTGAGGGACGCATTGATCATATTCTGAAGAAACGTTCTCAGTGTGTCCCCTCCCTGAATGACCAGCCAAGATGGACAAGGATCAAGAGGGCAAGTCGTCTTCCGCATACTTCCAAGTAGCTTGTCCACGTCATCGGTACTTACAGATTGAAACTCATCCAGTAATGTGACAGCAACCGAGTTGCTAGACGCCTCACTTGTAGGTTCTGGAGAAAAGGTGGCATCCAAGTCGGCTCTTATCCGAGAGATTTTATCTGCAAAAAAGTTGTTAAAACGCATCGCAGCAGGCTGTTGTAGGGTTAAGAAGGGGATTTGGCGCAGGGGGAACCTGCTTCAGCTCCCCTACCACCCTAAACAGTTCCGCTGGGCGAGACTCTGCAGACGCTATGAGTACAGAGCAGAAATATTTCCACGCTGCACGCAAAGCCTCCCGATAGGCGCAAAGATGCTGCCTATGGCAAGTCTTGTCGGATAGGAGTCGAGTCTTCCGCCACTTGCGCTCTAGTCGTCGTCCAACCCGCTTCATCTCCCTGAGTTCTTCTGTATACCAGGGTTTATGATTAGGAGCGGGTTGGAGAGGACGCTCAGGGGCAATTGCATCAATAGCCTTGTAGATATCAATGTTCCAGGTGTTTACCAAGGCTTCAGCACAATCACCAGATTGCCAACCATTGAACCCTCTAGGGCCTTCTGGAAACCAATTGGTTCCATGAGCCTTCGAGGGCGGACCATTCTAATGGGTCCGCTACCCCCGGGGGGGGGAACGCTGCTTTTAGTTCCACCTTGATCAGAAAGTGATCCGTCCATGACAGAGTGGAGGTTTTAGTCACCTCCGCCCACGGATACTCCTGTTCCGTACTAAAAACCCCATCGAGAGTGTGGCCCACACAATGAGTAGGCCTGTTGACCAGTTGGGATAGGTTCATGGCTGTCATGGATTCCATGAACTCCCGAGCTGCTCTGGGTAGATCAGAAAGGCTGGTCTCGAGAGAGATGTTGAAGTCACCCAGGACCAGAAGCCTGGGTGTCTCCAACAACAGCTCAGAGACCAGCTGAGTCAGCTCGGTTAGAGAGTCTGTTAGGCAACGGGGTGGCCGGTATACTAACAGAATCCCCAAACTACCCCTGGTCTTCAGACTAAGGTACACACACTTGATGTGGGTTGTTTTCCGGACAGGCTTCCTGATCAGGGTCAGGTTAGTTTTATGGACTATAGCAATGCCACCCCCCTCCCACTTTCCCTTACCTGCTCACTAACCGTGTAACCAGCTGGGAGAGCCTGCGCCCATGTTGCAGTGCTGGCATCTCCCAGCCAGGTCTCAGTAAAGCATGCCAGGTCGACCTGTTCGTCCTCCAAGAGGTTGTAGATGATATGAGTTTTTGCTTTAACCGACCTGAAATTGCAAAGGAGCAGATTAAGGGATTGTGGAACAGTTGGTATGCTCTCCGCCTTAACCTGGGGAACAGAGTGGACTGAAGAGGGGATAGGTGTCAACCATCGATCCCTACTTCTTTTGCAACATTTTTCCACTCTGTTACCACCATACCTTCCCTGGCCCCACACAACTTCAATATCTGCATATGACTCACTCCTGACTCCATTACCCGATGAAAACAGCAGGTTGTCAAATAGAACAAACAATAATTTCAATAATCATAGAGGTTCAAACGGGGATGCAACTCATAAATATCAGAGAAGCTAGATTTTAATTACTGTCCAATTAGACTCTGGGTGTGTTGGGGGAGGGACCGCAGGTGGAGCAAAGGCTGGCCCTCTCTCCCCTCGCCCAAGTCCTTGCTGCCGCTGTTATTGCTGCCGAGAGGCCTCTGGGCAGCTTTAAAGGCTCAGGGTGTGTTGTGGGGGGGGGACCGCAGGTGGAGCAAAGGCTGCCCTCTCTCTCCTCGCCCAAGTCCTTGCCGCCGCTGTTATTGCTGGCGAGAGGCCAATGGGGGGCTTTAAAGGCTCAGGGTGTGTTGGAGGAGGGACCGCAGGTGGAGCAAAGTCTGGC
This sequence comes from Urosaurus nigricauda, assembly GCA_034509955.1. Lineage (NCBI taxonomy): Eukaryota > Metazoa > Chordata > Lepidosauria > Squamata > Phrynosomatidae > Urosaurus > Urosaurus nigricauda. The sequence goes on from JAOEGL010000003.1 coordinate 258,519,657, forward strand.
CCTCTCTCCCCTCGCCCAAGTCCTTGCCGCCGCTGTTATTGCTGCTAAGAGGCCACTGGGCGGCTTTGAAGGCTCAGAGTGTGTTGGGGGGACCGCAGGTGGAGCAAAGGCTGGCCCTCTCTCCCCTCACCCAAGTCCTTGCCGCTACTGTTGTTGCTGCTGGGGAGCCGCTGGGCGGCTTTGAAGAACGGGAACTCCCGTTAATACCAAATGATGGCTTCATAACACTTTACTGAAGGGAGAAGTGCGTCGGGATGGCTCCATGACACTTTATTCACTGAAGAAGGACAGGGGAAGTACAGAGGGGTGTGATCCCCAATCGCACGATTAGCTGAGTTTAAGGACAGAAGAAGAACACTGTGCCTCCTGTGTGATAATCTCCAGGGCTTTCCTTTTACCACCAGAAAAGTCATTCTATTTAGACAAGCCTTTAGCTTTTAACTGGGTTAGGCAGAAGAGCTTTTTTACTGGGATGTGCTGGAGTTTTATCGGAAGAGCACATTAAACATATTTAATTTTTTAAAATATCTAAACTTAATGTTTCATAGGATTCTTTGTTTAATAGGGTTTTAACTTGTATACTTCACATTTTTTTTGTTATAATTTATTTTAACCTGTACTGTAATCCACTTTGGGTCCCATACTGGGAGAAAGGCAGGATATTGAATGAATGAACGAATGAATGAATGAATGATGCAAAAGACTTGATTCAATTAGAAGTCTGATGGATAGGGATAGACAGTGAGTTACAGGTGTAATGTAAGTTTATATTTGCAAATATCATTATGTTGACAGGATCCTTGAGGTTTACTGGAAATTTAGGGGGAGGTTCCTCCATTAGACAGTCAGTATTTCATCCTAAAAGACATCTTGTTCCTTTGATTACTGACCTTCTTCTATAGTGTTCATTCCCAAGGGAATCATGGAGCCCTCAAGATGATAATACAATAAATTATTGAAAATACTGTTTATAAAATTGTCTTCAGCCTGTGTGTATAAGGTGTATATGAGACATAAATATATCTCATGTTTAGGCTTGGGTCCCATCTCCAAGATATTTCATAATGTATATACAAATATTCCAAAATATGAAAAACTCAAAAAATCCAAAACACTTCTGGTCCCAAGCATTTCAGATAAGACAAATTCAAGCTGTATATGTTCTCTGTTTTGTCTGTGCAACTGGGAGAAAGGGCTCAGGTACTGACACTGGTCAAGGGATCAATGCTTTGAGTTCAAGGACATCATCATTTTTCAAGGCAGTGGTGATGTCCAGCATGGTTTTCCAGAGGTCTTGTAAATTGTATGTCCCATAATACAATAGATATGCAATGGCCAAGGACTGTGTGGTAGACAAACTGTTTTTTCCTCTAGAATAAAGAAAAGGGGGTAGAGAGAAACATTAAGATATTTTCATTTAAATATTATAAAAATGGTATGGTTTTAAAATGGTCAAGTCCAATAGGAGTATGAGAGTTATGAACTGGAAAACACAGCTGCCATACAAATTTGGCATTTGACATACAATTTTAAAAAGTGGAAAGATACCAGAATTACAATGTGGCCTTTTAAAAGACAGATATTGTTTGGTGGAGTTTAATGGATCTGTTTTTCAACATGTGTCCAAATGATGGTACTGCTTTGAGCTGGAGGAGATTTGGGTTGTAACTTGATACAATGGGGAGAGAACTAAGCAAAACTAGATTTTCAGCAACAGGAAAGCCAAGTCTCTAACAATATATGAAGTCCTTATGCTCTGATTTTTCAATTACTCTAATGGCCAGTTGTCGTCCCTCCTCAGTCCCTGCCAGAGTTATTTGTTCATCTTTTCAGTAAGATGGATGATGAAAGAAACACCAACTATATTTGTGAGGAGGGGAAAGAAAAGAAAATCTGTATTGCAACTGTTTCTCTCTCATGTGTATGTGTGTGTGTGGACCTAGCTTTTACAGAGATGGTGGGGGTTGCTTAAAAATGTTCCAGAATACAAATATTCCTGCAGAAAGCATTCCTTTCTAGGCAATAATATGCTGCCTCCTTTCAGGCATTCACATTTGTTGAATGGAGTGTAGGATAGGTATGGTAGCAACAAAATGGTCTATTCTCTATCCTACACATGTTTGTCTGGATGTCCATATAGAGCTTTCCATGTGCAACACGATTATATACAGTAGTTCCTTGCAGATATTTGGACACATACCCTTCATTTATCCTGATTTGACTGAGGCAGACCGTGTCATCCCTACTATTCCAGCTGCTTTTAAAATGTTCCAGTTTTTACTTCTCCTCCCACATTCCCCTTTTGTCCTACATTTACTTCAGTTGCTGCAGATTGAGTACAAAGTGCAAAAGTAATTTGCACTCAGTTAACTCATTGTGGGTGGGGGGGGGGGAGGAAAAGATGGAACAGAATCGTGTCCTTCTCAGCAGACTCAGGCAACAACAAATTGATGTACCCACTCCTGTGTGTTCTTCTTCATTACTAATGTTTGCCATCTGGTCACACTCTGATGTTGCTTGGTTCCATGTGTCCTGGTTTTGATTTAGGGAATGTTGCAGGGTATGTGAATGAAACAAATGGGAATAAATGTTTGTTCTCCTTAAGTGGTGAGCAACACCACAACATGCATGTCCTGGCCATTTTGAGGGGCCATATTGGCCTATGCACTGGGGAATGATTTGCATAATGTGTTTAGAGAGAAGGAATGTTGTGAAAGGCGGGATAAAAATCCTGGAAATCAATCAATCAATCAAAATAGTTCCTTCAGTGTGTTCACCTGTTGAATTTTTTTTAAAAGAAACCCAGCCTAGTCTTACACTACTGTATAAAGGCTAACACGTTTAAGAGAGGGAAAAAGTGTTTCAGTGGAGCAAAATACACCCTGAAATCATCCATCTCCCAGATGTCCCAGAGAGTCCTTGGCCCTCTCATTGTCCCATGCTCCTGGCCTAGAGGAAATCAGAAGAACAGGCACACAGTTGAACAGAGACTGGATACCTCCTTTTCTTTGATGGGCTTCTTGCATCTTGCTAGCAGTTCAGAGAGTGACACTTCTCTCCACAATTGCTCGCATTTCTGATTAAAGTTTGTCATTGTATTTCACATGGCTGAAGGTCTCATTCCCTTTCCCTACTGCATTTGTTCCTTATCAGGGGGAAAAAATCTGTGTGGTGCGGAAAGGGAAAATGTTTTTCTAAGAATGTAATCAAATTTTGTGGAAGTGATTGGTGGAGCCTTGGTGTGCTACTTTTCATTTCCAAAATAACTGCCCAGAAAGTTTGCCAAGACAAGTATGAGTTCTGCAACAGAGGGGTAGCCTGTCTTGGAATGTGGTGGGCTCTCTTTCATTGGAAGTGTTCCTAGATCTCAAGGCCTGGTTCACGTCTCCCTTGTCCTGTGTGAAGGGAACAAATTTCATAGTCTCCAACATTTCATAGGTAAAAACTGGGACAGAAGAGGCCAAAGAACATCAAAGTGTGGTCAACATGCCAAACGTTATTAATGAAAAAACAGTACACAAGCCATTATTAGTTGCAGCAGTTTGCTTTTGCCTAAGCCTACTGGGAAGAACAGGATTCTGCCGCTCCCACTCCTTTATCCTTTGCTGAGTTGATAGAGTTCAAGCTACTTTTTCACATTGAGTTCCATTTGCAGCAAGGGAAGTAAGCTGAGGATATGAGGGAACTGGGAGGAGGGGGGATAGAAACAGGGATATTTTAAGATGCAGTGGATAAAATGGGACAACAGAGAATTAAAAGGGATTGCCCCTGCCAAATTATGGCATTTGGAGTGTATGGAATCTCAGGATGAGATTACTGCCTTGAAAAGTACGTGCATGCTTTCCCATTTGTCTAAGGGATTATTTTTTTAAAATTTTAAATAGCATATGCTATCAAAATATGTTTAATGTATGATGGTTATGATGGTTAAGGATATCACCAGGGGCTGCCCCATGGAAAATCACAAAGGCGTGCCCGCTGTGACATCACAAGGGGTCACAGAGTCATTGAATCATAGAGCTGAAAGGGGCCTCATGGGCCATCTAATCCAACCACTGCTCAATGCAGGACTCTCCAGCAGGAGCCTGTCCAGACTCTTTTTGAAGCCGTTCATAGAAGCAGACCCCACCAGCTCTCTAGGCAACTGGTTCCATTGCTGAACTAATCTTACTGTTGAGAAATTCCTTCCAATGTTCAATTGAAATCTACTCTCCTATAACTCAAACCATTAGACTTGCCCTTCCCTTGGAGCAGCAGAGGACAGGTCGAACAGGCCCAGTTCCTTCAACATTTCCTCATATGTTTTGTTCTCCATATCTCTTATCATCCTCATTGCCCTTCTCTGAATCTGCTCCAATTTGTCTATATGCTTCTCAAGAGAAGTGTCCAGAAGTGGCACAGTATTCTAGATGAGGCGTGATCAGCGCAGAATATAGTGGGAATGTTACTTCCCTCCACTTGGGACATGTGAAAAAGAACAGCAACAGAGGATAAAATATGACTTTCCCTGCCAAATTATGACAGTTGGAGGGTAGGCAAGAGTGGGTTAAGTGGAGACAGAAGCCACAGCAGTTGAAGAGAAAAAAATGGTTTGAACAGAAATCTATACCAAAATATACTGATTGGTACAGAAGAGATGGAAATGACGAAACATAAAGGACAACATACTGGGGGCTGACCACATGGATAGAATTTGGCATACTGCTTTTGTGAACAACTCATTTTTCCCCTTTTAGTATTCAAGGCTTGCTACCAGCAATTGGGAAATTATCAAACCTTTATGCACACTCATACTTTTAGAGGGAAATACAGCAATTTATGTAAATGTCTGTTGTTTTACAAATGATGTGTGTTGTTGTCAGAATCCTTGTAGTATTCTTCCAGATATGTGTTAGTAGGTGTAGTTGGGGATGATGGTACATAGTTAGCTGCTAGATAGAGAGGAGGAGTGCATAACGGTGCCAGGAGGATGTATCAGTTGACCTTGGTGCTGCTCAGCTCTAAGCTTGGAATGCAGAAGTTTCTGGTGGGAAGCGTTCAGCTAAGGGGGGAGATGAGGTGGAAAACGAAACCTATGGAAAAATACTGGAATAGGTTTCGCGGGCTTTTGGGAGAAGGGGGGAGGTGTGAGCCTTTGGAAGATATAGGGGTGCTGGGCGGGGACTGGTCAGTCTCAGCTAAGAAGCTGAATGGTGTGGTTTTGCTGATCCTGGAGCATCAATAAAGTTCTGTTTATTCTACATAAAGCTGACTGGTTGATTGTCTGGGATTCTGGACCCCTGTTCTGACAGTTGTCTCTGTTTTGCATCCAGGTAGATACCTGGATTACAAAGTGAATAATTGGAAATGGTTGTAATTTCTAAGCAAACTTGTGCTAAGAGAGAGAATGAACAAATTTTATATCCTGTCCTCCTTGTAATTTGGTTGACTTATTTTACATAATACTATCTTGGTTTTAAATTGGAGCAAAATAAAAGTACCCTAATAATTTACTGTGAGATCTTACTCCAGTATAGTGGAAAATATGATGAGACACTAATTATTATTATTATTATTATTATTATTATTATTATTATTTATAGCCAAGGCTATCAAAGCAGCTTACAATTTGTTAATTAAGACATTTCCCTGCCCTCAGGCTTACAATCTAAAATAGACACGAAACAAAAGGAAAAGGGAGAGGTGGTAGGGAAGGAGGAAAGTCCAGCAGATCTTCTCTCCCTCAGAGGCCTGGACCATGACAGATGGGTTGGAGGGAGGGCTCTTCTTCTTTTTAGGCAAGGCCTGTTGGAGCTGGCTTACCTTTCTCTCCCTCAAGATGGTGGATGGAGGGAGTTTTTGAAGCTGTGGAAAAAAATGTAACTAGAATCAAAGCTTAGAAAGCTTGATGGATGGGGGATTCTGGAAATTGAGCTCCATAAATATAACTTTTCCAAGATCTGTTTAAAAAGAGATGTAACCATAGATAAAATGGCACCCCAAATTAGTTGAGTCTTTGATATCCACCCATATTTGTTCCATTTTCCCATCTGGCTGTTTGACATAATGACCAGAGTTCTGTTGGTTGGTTCCAACTAGAGTAGATCCATTGAATAGATTGTTGAAAGTTAGGTGAATTCAATTAATTCAGTGGGAGCAACTTAGGGAGATGCATATGTTTAGCCTGGAGAAGAGAAGGTTAAGAGGTGATACGATAGCCCTGTTTTTTCTGCTGCTCCAGAGACTAGGACATGGAGCAATGGATTCAAACTACAGGGAAATAGATTCCACCTGAACATTAGGAAGAACTCTTTGACTGTGCAATATGCTGCCTCGCAGTGTGGTGAAGCCTCCTTCTTTGGAGGTTTTTAAACAGAGGCTAAATGGCCATCTGTCAGGGGTGCTTTGATTGTGTATTTCTGCATGGCAGGGTGTTGGATGTGATGGCCCTTGAGGTCTCTTCCAACTGTTTGATTCTATGATTTTGTGATTCTGGTCAAAACCAACAATAGTAGTTATCTGATCTTGTACTTGTTGCCCATGTCATGATTGTTAATTTTTCAGTGAATGGGATAATGGCCATATGATTCATTCTTTGCCTGTTGTCCAAACTATTTTGTTACAATTGTTGAATGGATTGTTACATGTCATGAATCTGGCACTGTTTGTGGCTTTGCTTTGACATCAATGCTGCCAAATTAGAAAAGCCCCCTAGTGCTTTTTTTGCCCAGAGTTTTGGACTACAAATCCCATAATCTAGCGAGCTATAATTCTGGAATTATAAAAAGATAAAATCATGTTGGAATTTGGTTGTATTTTACACAGAACATATTATATACTGTACTGCAGAATATGCAGTATTGCACAGATGAAATGGTTCAGTACTTGATTGTTAAATTTGCTTGTTGTTTTTGTGTGCCTCCAAGTCATTTCTAATTTATTGTCTTGGTAAGGTTTGTTCAGAAAGGATATGCCTTTGCCTTCCTGAGGCTGAGAGAGTGCGACAGTGGGTTTCCATGGCTGAGACGGGATTCAAACTGTGTTTTCTGGAGTCATAGTTCAACACTCAAACCATTACACCATGCTGGCTCCTTCTGCTAAACAGCTCTATTACTTTATACTGGAATTATGAAATCTCCCTTGTTTGGTTTTTGTCTTGTTTTGTTGTAAGATCTGTGATGTTTCCATAATGATTGAGTTAATGTCATGTATATAAACAGGAGATAGATAACCATATGCCAGCAAGCAAAGCCGTTTCTGTTCTAGCAAGCTTTTTAATATCATACAGGCTTGGTTTTATTGGGGGATGGGGGATTGGTTTAAATTATTTTTAACATTGTATATTTTAAATTTTGTATGTTTTAAAATGTTTTATAGTTTTAATTGGATTATTTTAATTGTTTTTAAAGTGTTGTTTTAATGTGTGTGTGTTGTAAGCAGCCTTTGATCCCAATTTGGGAGAAAGGTGGGATTAAAATAAAATAATATTTCATCCTCAGTCCTCCCATCCCAGTCCATCAGGATGGGGGTTAAGGTTGAGATTTCTCCATAACTCTGCCACATAGGGACCCCTGTTGTAATCCTCACTGTGGAACACTGGGCTCACCTTCACACAGCATGCCAAGAAGGGTATTGCATGCAGGACTACTTCACAATTGAGCAGAAGACTGAACAGGCCCCATTCCATATCTTTTATGGAGCAGGGAGAAAATACCTACACTTCTCCATAGCCTAGCTGAGACCTATCACATTTCTGGTCACAGATCAAAGACAGGAGGGGAGCTGATCTATTTCATTTATTGATTTTTGTAGTTCTTCTGCACCTTTCCCCCAGTGCTGGCACTCAAGACAGCAGGGTTTCCTTGCTCAGCACTGAAAGTTTAGATGGTTCATATAAATGTGTGATGCTTTCTAATAGATAGAAAGATAGGATCATTGGTCATGGGCATCCATGCTGGATATCCCCTATCTCAAGGCAGGGGCGGAGATGCAGATCTATAAGAGAATGGTCTGAGTCTGTACTTTCACTAGGGCAGTTGGAGGATAAGGGACAATGATAGGAAGCTGTATGTAGATATCTCTGGATAGGGTAGCATTGCTATCCACACCCACACAGTCTGGCTGCCTCTGGTTTAGAATCATTATCTCTCTTTTTAAAAGGTTTATATGTCAGGTCATATACCACCTGAGAAGAGATATTCAAGGCTGTGTAACACTCTTTTTTTTAAAAAAAAAATCTGATGGTATTAAATATTATTTAACATTTAAAAAGTATGTTCCATTCATATATTTACCACTCTGATTATAAAAGAATTGGTAATAACACAAAGAGTGGAAAGTATACACCAAGAGGATTTTAAAAAGGATCAAACTGGGTAGCACTTATCCCCCAGTAGCAACAAGCTTGTTAATACATAGCAAATCAATCATTACCATAGCTTTCATCATACTTAAAACTCCTATTAACATTAAACTCAAATGCCACGCTCAAGGTGAAGCTGAGGCTGCATCTGTCTCCTGCTCTTTTCTCTTCCTCCACTACCAAAATAATCCCTGAAGGCTCATCGTTCTGTCATAGATCTCATGCAAATAATAATAATCAGTTTAAAAGAGAATCCTGCCAAGTAACACCTGGGACTTTCTATGCTGCAAATGCACACTGCTTTTATATGAGTTCAAATAGTTGTGTTTGGGGTTAGAGCAAGGAATTCTGTAACAGGAGCCAGAATTCTGTTTTTGCTTTTTGCTGGTATACTGTAGATATCATTATGCAAGTAGTTGTATTTTATGAGTTGCATACTATTCATGATGGCAAAAGCTTTTTTTTTTAACACTGATGTAAGCCATTGTAACCAAACCATGCAACTAGTAGTGCAATTCAATAATGCTTGTATAGTTGTGCTGGCATAAGTGTATACTACATAGCCAGTGAACAGGGTTTTGGCCAGTGTTCTGTTCTGGTTACCCCAAAGACGAGTAATAATTATTAACTACAGTTTAAGTCTGCAATGCAGAGATTCCTCCATCTTAAGAACAGAAATTGTGACACTTTTAAGAAAGTGTTAAATCATTAAGATTTCCGAATCAGTCTTACATCAGTGGAGGAAATGTACATCTTTGCATGGTGATGAGCAGATCTTCATGTAAACATCTATAAATTCATCCCCTTTACTTAACCTCCACCTTTTTTCTACTACGGTACTTATCAGCCTACAATGCTTTAAGATGGGCAAAGTGCAGAACACCATAGCTTTGACTGGGGTTATGATTCCCTCTGTCTCCTCATACAGACAGATTCAGCAGCCCAGTGCATGGAAACTCACTTTTAAAAAGTAATTTATTCCAATAATTTAATAAGATTTTTGAAAGAAGAGCTGGGTTTTTTTTTTTTTTTTTTGTCATCACAGTATTTTAAAACTAACCTGTTGGTTTATTTCTTCTTTAGCAACATAATTTTCTGTTATTTTCAATGCTTTTGAGGGGCAGAATTGATAAGCGGCTAAATATTGTGGCGGGGGGGGGGGCTGTCATAATAGCTCTGAAAATGTCTTTGTTGTAGTGTACCTTCAAGTCATTTCTGACTTAAGATGACACTAAAGTGCACTTTTCATCGTTTGTTTGTTTGTTTGTTTTTTTTGACAAGTTTGTTCAGAGGTAGCTTGCCATTGCCATCCTTTGGGACTGAGATATGTGGCTTGCTCAAGGTCATCCTGTGGGTTTCCATGGCTGGCTGGGGATTCAAGCCCTGTTCTCCAGAGTCATAGTCCAACACTCCAACCGCTGGCTCTAAAAATGTTACCGATAGCATGACTTCGTTATTTTTAGAAGGTAACCTCATTACACCCTTGTTGCCCCCTCTTCAACTAACTCATTACAGGTAACCATAACAGGTTATTTCCATTCTACTTCAGGCCACTATCATACAGGCAGCTTGTGCTCTTTGTGTTTCTGGTATGTTGAGCACCAAGGGAGGAAGATGGAATCATAGAATTGGAATGGACATGACAGGTTATCTAATCCAACCTCTTGTTGCAGTTGTTAACTGCCATCAAGTCAGCTTTCTCTTATGTGACTCTAGGAATGAGACACCCTCTTATTAATAGCCCTGCTCAGGTCTTGCAGACTCATGGCTGTAAGCTTCCTTGATTGATGCAGGCTTCTTCTATTCTGCATCACACTTTACCAAGCATTACTATATTTTATGATGAATCATATCATCCCATAGCCAAAACACAGCAGCTTTGGTTTGGTTATTTTGGCTACTAGGGAGACTTGATTTTCTCTCAGACCCATTTACTTGCCTTTTTGGTAGTCCATGGTAGCCACAAACTCTCTTCCAGTACCACATTTCAAACAACTTGTTGCTGTCAGTGGAATATGCTCCTTCAGAGTGTGGTGGATTCTCCTCATCTGGATGTTTTTAAACAGAGACTGGATAGCCATCTGTCAGGGGTACTTTGACTCTGTCTTCATCTATGGCAGGGGGTTGGCTGTTTGGCCCTTAGGGTCTCTTCTAACTCTATGATTTTATAATGCTTACTGTCAGCTTTCTTTACTATCTAGCTTTCACAGCCATACGTAGAAACTGGAAATGCAATGGCCCAGCTCCTAATCTAGGAAAGGATTGAGGAGCGAACAAGGGGATGATTTCAAAGCTTAGAGTGGAGATCCATGACATATAAGGATTTAGAAGTGGCTCTGACTGGTGGCTTGCAGGTCAGTGGGGAGGTGATGCCATTCCACTTTTCACTCCATACTTCAAAATAAGCATACAGATGTATTCCTGCATGGCAGGAGGTTGGACAAGGGCACTTGTGGCCTATTCCAACTGCATAAGCCTATGAAAGTGCTAAACCTGTGAAGGGGGGGGGGGATATGGTTCAGCACTTTGGATTCATCACATGTTACAGTTCAGACTAAAGCCTGGAGTGGATTCATCACCACATGTCATGGTAACCACCACCCTCCACTGTCTTTCCCAAAAAAACACAGCCGCAGCCACAGCCTCCCAGCCTGGGGCTGTGTTAACATTTTTTCAGCCGATGACATGATGCAATAGGGCTTTCCTGCAATTCGGGAGTTTTGAAGCCACTGCTATAGAATAGCTTAATAGGAAACAGCAGATACTGATTCACTACAAGATAGCATGATGCTTATTTTGCATCTTTTTACCAGGATTAAAAAACAGGGCAATAATTCTTTGTGCTTATTGCTGCCACATATGCATAGCAAGTCTGTATTTCCCTACACTGCTTATGAATCAACACTGGGAGTAACTGAAGTGAAAGAGAGAGATTGAATGACAAGCTGTTTATCTGGTGCTTTTGTTAGCATGACAATGATTGCACTCCCTGGTGACAGCTTTATCTTCCAAATGAAAATAATTTGATTTTTGGACTGACTGTTGTTTCCATTAAAGTCTGTGAAAGGGATGGCCTGTTTGGTTCCATTAGGAACATTGGGGAGGGATATAAAATATGTAAAAATATTAAATAAAGCCTTGTAAAAATAGTTGGGAGAGAACCTTTTACACACACCATTTCCCTATGTTTTAATTACACACCTGGTGATCATCATTGTGTGTCTTTCTCTCTGACTGGCTTTCTCTCACTTTCCTTGTTCATTTTATCTTATTTACCTTCTAATGTGCACAGGACAGGTGCTCCAAGTGTTCATTGCAGGGCATAATGATACAATTTTCACAAATTAAAGTGAATTATATATCTTTTCTGCCAAGATAAAGTGAGGGCCATGTGTGTCACTGATTTCTTTTATCTGCAGTGCTCTCTCTTCTTTTTAAATGTTGGATAGATAAGCAGGCAGCCAGAAAAGAAAGGAATCATACCACTGACTTAATTTTAGAAATAGATTTAGGTACAATTGAAACTCATTCTCTTTACAGGTGCAGTTTAGCTCTTACTGAATGTCAGGTAAATCCACTAATTTTACTAGGACTCAGGAGCAAATGAAATATTGTGCTAAGTGTGTAGATGTTGACAAAACCAGCTGTGTGGTTAGTTTCTCCTTCTTATAACAGCTAATAGAACTTAGCTGTTTTCTGAAGAGGTCATGTTCTGCATCTCTCCATGTCAACATCATTGGACATTTGTAACAGGGAAACATGAATTTTTAGTGTACTATTCAGTTCAGCAGTAGTTATGGAGGAAAAGGTGGGTATGAAAATGGTCTAGCTGCTAGTATACTTCTGTGGTCAGATTGTGGCTCTGGGAGATCCAGGTATTAGTCACCATAAAGCAATGATGTCCACTAGATGACCTTGGGCCCATCTCACATTCTCAGCCTGATCGTCCTTGCTGGGTGGTTGTTAGGATAAATAGGAAAGGAAGACAGTAATGTACACTTCCTTGATCTCACTTGGAGGAAAAGTGGGATATAAGTGTAACAAATATATAAAAATAACAATAAATGGTTGATAAAATTACACCGGGGATTATCAAAATTTGTGATCAAGCACATTAGTATGCTTTGAGAAACTGCCTTAATAATTAAGCCACTATATTGGATATCTTTTCTTCTGAGAGAGATTAGGATCAATGCAATATAGATTTCACTCTTACACACAATATATGTGCAGCATCACTTCAATATGTAATACAAAATACATCCAGCCCTTTGTATGCACAGATTCAGTCATCCAGAATATGAGAATATTTTAAAAAATATAAATTCCAAAAGGCAAACCTTTATTTTACCATGAGGCAGGCTTAATGCTGAATATAAAGAAAACAAAAATAATGACCATGGAGAAACTAAACAAATTCAATCTAGACAATGAGGAAACTGAGGCCCAGTACAGACTTGTGTAAAGCACTGTCAAAATAAAATAAATATAAAATTTAAAATGATTGAACAATGATTAAACAATTTATGAGTACTGTATTATTTATTAAAACATAAAAATATTGAAATTCATTAAAAACTATATACAAACACTTTAAACCTTTAAAAACAGCACTGCATCATATTTATAAAAGCCTTATGACATAAAAATGTTTTGGCCTGCCACAGGAAAGCGAGGAAGGATGAGGGCATCTCCAGGAAAGGGAGTTCCAAAGTCTGGGAGCGGTCATTGAGAAGCCCCTCTCCTTTGTTCCTACCAAATGAGCATGATAAAGTGGTGGGACAGAGAGAAGCACCTCTCCAAATGATCTTAGTAATGTAGTGGGCTCATACAGGGAGAGATAATCCTTCAGATAATCTGTATATCCAATCAGTAGAGGGATTTAGAGGTTAAAACCAGCACTGTATAGGAATTTAGAGGTCAAAACCAGCACTTCAAATTGTGCACCAAAATGGATTGGCATCCAGGAGTACCCCCAAACTGTGAAGTTGTGTTTTCACAGGCAATGTAACCCCATCTAACATGGGCTGAACCCCTATCCCTAAATCTGTATTTTGGTTGACCAGGAGCACCTCTTGTTTGCCTTCATCCAGTCCATTACAGCTGCCAGGCACCAGTTTAGCACAGAAATAGCTTCCTTGGAACCAGATAGAAAAGAGTAATAGAGCTGACTATCATCAGCATATCAGAGATACATGCCCCCAATACTCCAGACAATCTCACCCAGCAGCTTCAAGTTGATGTTAAATAGCATAGGGAATAAAACTGAACTTTGAGAGACTCCACAGGTTAAACAGGAATCCCATAGCACCACCTTTTGACAGCACTCCTCCAGGAAAGAATCATAGAAGCATAGAGTTGGAAGAGACCACAAGGGCCATCCAGTCCAACCCCCTGCCATGCAGGGACTCCCAGTCAAAGCATCCCCGACAGATGGCCATCCAGCCTCTGCTTAAAGACCTCCAAGGATGGAGACTCCACTACACTCTGAGGGAGTGTGTTCCACCATCGAACAGCCCTTACTGTCAGGAAGTTCCTCCTAAAATGTTGAGGTGGAATCTCTTTTCCTGCAGCTTGCATCCATTGTTCCGCGTTCTAGTCTCTGCAGCAGCAGAAAACAAGCTTGCTCCCTCTTCAATATGACATCCCTTCAAATATTTGAACAGGGCTATCATATCACCTCTTAACCTTCTCTTCTCCAGGCTAAACATCCCCAGCTCTCTAAGTCATTTCTCATAGGGTATGGTTTCCAGACCCTTCACCATCTTAGTTGCCCTCCTTTGGACCCGCTCCAGTTTCTCCACATCCTACCTCCAAGCTCCATCCCAGAAGGGGCATCAGAAGGATGCCATGGTAGATGGTACTGAAAGCTAATGAGAAGTCCAGCAGAACCAACAGGGACTCACTACCCCTGTACAGTTCCCTGCATTGGTGATCCACCAAGGTTACAAAAGCTGCCTATGTACCATAACCATGTCTGAAATCAGACTGAAATGGATCTAGTACAGACCATGGGTTGGATACAGAGTTAGTCATTTTTCAGTTTTATCCACTGAAATCACTGAGAGTTAATTTGGTCATGACTAATTTACTGGTAAACCTTTTTTGTTTCAATGGAAGTCCTGTATGTAGGATATTCTTGATGCAGTTGGATGTAAAGAACTCAAAGGGAATTGCCAAAATAAAACTTTCTGGTTATCCTATTCATATTCCAATGATCCATTGTCAATAATTTGCAACCTCTGTTTGCCAGATACACAATATAACACACACACACACACACACATACACATACAATTATGAAAACAATTCTCTGCACATGCTGTACAAAAGAGATAATGGTGTTTTCATCATTTTTGAAAGATTTCTCATCACCTTATTGTTATGAATGATAGCTGTATTTTTTTGTGGAGCTTTCGGGCTATGTGGCAATGTTCTAGAAGAGTTCCTGACGTTTTGCCAGCATCTGTGGCTGGCATCTTCAGAGAATGGTAGCCTGGAAAAGGATTGGAGATATATATCCTGTGTGACCCTGGGATATATATATTGGATATATATCTCAAATCCTTTTCCAAGCTATCATTCTCTGAAGATGCCAGCCACAGATGCTGGCGAAACGTCAGGAACTCTTCTAGAACATGGCCACATAGCCCAGAAGCTCCACAAAAAACTATGGATGCCGGCCATGAAAACGTTTGACTCCACAATGATAGCTGTGTTTGACACTTGTCAATCTTGTTGTCTCAAGGAATAGTTCTAGCAATTGAAGCATAGGGGTTACTGGAAAAAAATGCTTGAAGCCTCAGGTCTCCATGTGGTATTTCTTGTCAGGGTCTCATCACCTCTTCTGCTGTATGTGTCTGGAATAAACTTTGCCGTTCACATCTGGTACCTCCTGAGACATCTGTATCAGCCAAGTAGTACAACAAGACTTTTCATTGAAAAGGAAAGACCTTGAAGTTTCAGAGGACTCGCCACCTTAAGTCAGTCCTAACAAACTGATTCTCTTTCTCTCCTAATTTTTTTAGAGTGGCCATGCTATAATCTGTAAGTAAACCCCACTTTTGGATTATATGTACTCTGTGATTCTAATTTTTAAAAAAATCAGAAAATTTGCTCTTACAACCAACTCAGCAAACCCTATGCTTGTTTAAAATGTAGATGCAGAGATGACAACAGCTAGCAAAAAACAAGGAGCTATATCATGAGAACTCACAATCTGGAAGAGCCCTCTGTTGAGAAAACCACATCCATTTTTGTGGATGAATGTTCTAAGTATGCAAGGTCCAGTGTTGAAATACAGAAATATTGGAGGACATAACAAAGTCAAGTTTTGTAAATTTCTAGATGGGAGGGTGGAGACCTCAATTCTTTAATGCATCATGTTTGCAAAACTTTGGAAGTTGTTGCTGACTAAGATGCTTCAAATTTTATTTGGTTAGAAGAAATTTCAGCTCAGTGCTTGCTTCATTAAAAGTGTAAATTGAGTTTCCTTTCTAGGTCAGGATTTTTAATAAAAAAAAATCTTGGCACAGAGGCTAACATATTTAACTTAATTGACACAGTTTGTAGGGGAAATAATCACAGGAAATAAATTAGAAAGGGTTGTCAAGAGACAATTTTATGAAATTAATTATGAACTTAAAACAGGTTACAAGGTAAGAGAAATATGGGTGCTAACAGGAAATGTATACCTTCAACTTTATTTGAAAGAGGGTTTATGTTTGTAGAGAGAAAAAGGAAATAGATTTCCCATATCAACTGCTAATGTATCTCGTGAGGTGACTGGTAGCCTGTAAAAGACCAGGCCACAATATATGTACCAGTCTTCATATTGCCACAGGATATTTAATTCTAAGCAGGGCCAGCCTTGGATGGTTGATGCAGAGGAAACAGCAGTGTGCTGAAATCTGTTAATCTCAAACTGGGGTCCACACAGAACAAGACCTTTTAAAAGAAATCTCTCATTCAAAAGATTCAAGAGTGGATCTTCTCCACTACAAACAATCTTGGCATTCAGATTATGCTGAAAGAAGAAGCCTATATTGAGCTGTAAAAACATTTAAACATATCAGTATCGTAGCAGTTTTTACTAACCTGCTCACCAGCAGAAAATACTTGAATTAAAATGAGCAGTTTCTAGAACTGTTATCAAGGTTTAGAAAAGTTGGTTAACACTTTCAGGAATGGTACAAGATACTTGGGAATCATTTTAAATTTTTGTTTCCAGTAACCTGAAGAAGTCATTGGAACAGAGCTGGGAATCACATGGTTGACTAATTAAATTGAAAATATCCTTTTGTCTTCAATGGGTGTCCAAATGCCAGAACAAGGTGTTCATTTGGGAACACAACTGTTATTTAAAATGCCTTGGCTCAGTTAACTAAAAGGATCTGCTGGCTACATTTATTAAGTACTCTACTGAGTTAATGCAGACATGGCCTGTGGTCTGTTAAAGGAGAACATTACTCTAAGACAATAGATAAAGGTGCTTTCCCTGTTGCATACCCTGCAACATTTCACAGATGAATACAGAGACAAATGGTCAAGTAACATCCAAGACCGGGGCATTTTAAAAGCAACAGAAAAAGTGGGATGACGGGGACTGTCCCTGCCAAATTGAGACAGCTAGATAATATGTAGCCTGGACTGTGAACCACTATTATATTAATGAATAATGATTCAGATCAGAACTAAATTGTATATGCAAAGCAAAGCTCAAAATAGATTGTGGACCAACATCAGTTTTGTTTAAAGGCAGGATCACACTGGACTGATTAAAGAGGCAAGTGAAATATATCTTCTTAAGCTTGAAAAAGAAGGGGAAAAGGAAGTCAGGTGACCATCCTGCAGAGTATATGTGTGTTCTTTCATGTTACTTATTGACTCATAGTGACTCTGTGAATTCCAAAGGGCTTTCTTAAGCAAGGAATACTCAGAGGTGTTTTTGCCAGTTCCTTCCTCTAAAATCTAGCCTACAGCACCTGGTACTACTTGGTGGTCTCCCAGCCAAGTAATAACCAGGGGTAACCCTGCTTAGTTTCCAAGATCACCCAGGATTTGGTGCCTCTTGGGTATTTATGCCCTTAGCCAGAGTGGTGTAGTGGTTTAAATGTTGGATAATGACTCTGGAGACCAGGTTTCAAATTCTAGATCAGCCATGTAAACCCATGGGCAAATCACACTCTCTCAGCCTCAAGGGATGGCAATTATAGATTCCCTCTAAAGAAACGTACCAAGAAAACCACACAATAGGTTTGTAATAGGGTTGCCATAAGTTGGAAACAACTTGAAAGCACACAACAGCAAAAACAAGACATTAGCAGCCTGAATTTACATGTTGTTCATACAAAGGAACAAACTAAGCAGTCCAGTTTAGTTGTCCAGTAAAAAAAAAAAGTTGCCTTCTACTAAAGGACTGATGGAGGAGGGATATTTCAGTCTGATCTTCCTCCAACAACCTGCTATGTTTCAATGATGATCATACAGGAAAAGACTCTCTCTTTTGTGCAGCTAGCATGGAAACTAGATGGCCTGATAGAGAAGTGGAATGAATCTACCCTTCCTTCTTCATCACACTAGAGATGTGAAGAATTTAATGGTTTCAATGTCACTGAATTTGTTCAATTCTCACCTGCATTTTCTTTCTATTCTTGTTTTGTATAAGTTTCTATATCTTTGTTTTCTCCCCTCAGCAATATTTTTGGGTTTTTAAAAACATATTTCTCTGTTTTTATGTTTTTATTTATGCAATTTATCTTATTTATGAAACTCCTGCTTGTTGATTATAGTATTTGAGTATATTTCTTTCCAGAATGCATGTTGTAAAATATATACATTTTTGGCACTTTTTATTTCTTGGAAATGCCATGTGCACCTCACAAATGTGCAGACACATGAGGTGAGTTGTCATAACGAGTCTTAGAAACTGTAAAAATATTACTTTTCTCAAGAGTTTTGACTTCAGTAAAATTTATTTCCATCCAAGCAACCTGTTCATTCACCTGCAAAGAATTCCATCAATTCACTGAAAAGACAAGAATGCCATTAACAGTCCATGAGTGGATATGCTTCTATTTCAGCTGAATTAAAGGGGCCATCTCATGAAACCAGGCCAATAACAATGTGAGCCTCTATATGCCTGTCAACTACATATCCATGCATATTGTGTGTGGACAATATACCCATTACAACAAGAGCCTGACATTATTCAATCTAGTTTGAGAGCTAGTGAAAGCCAGGCATTAGCAATCTAGTGTCTGCCCTTTACCACAACCCATGTGCCAGTTATTAGCACCTGCTTGCTTCTGTAGCAGAATTATGCCTAGCTCAATGGGGATTTGCACACAAGCATGGTACTTCCCGTTTACATTCTTGGAACAGCCTCTTATTTTTAATGCTGTTGTCATACTACTAAGGCTTTAACTGGGGATAAATGCTAGGATTCAGAACAATAAAATTCTGTTCTTGCAAAAGCACCATAACTGACATCCACTTTTCCAGGTATACCTGTTACCCAAAACAACAGGGTCCCAGGGGGCACTCACAGCTAGTATTTAATCAGGGGGATTTTAGTTGCTTTGGGCAACTAAAAGCTGGGATGAAGTCTGTGTATAATGGTTCTGAAAAACTGAACTCTAGAATATAAGTTCCAAATTTAGTTTTTATTTGTAACAGCAAAAGGAAAATCTACTTTCACAAAAACACACATACACACACTTGTTGCTGTTACTGCTGTCTTGTGCCTTCAAGTTGGCTTTGTTTTCTTTCCAAACACAGGAACTGTAGCCTTTATGAATTGCATGCTAAAAGGTGGTAGCAGTTAGTGATTTTTAGGACTGCAAAGGGTATTACTGTACCTGATTCCAGAAGCACAGGTTCCAATCCATGAGTTCTGTGAAGTGAAATGGCTTAGCTACTGCCAGAAAATGCTAAGGAGTCAGGCAAGATAGAGACAGTGTCTGTTTGACCTCAATACAAGACCAAATTAGTAATGACTGAGCAGGAATACTTATAGGCCAAAATGTATCCTGGTTCGGGATTTAGGTGAAGTTCCCAGGAGGGAAGAATAGAACTGGTGGTCTATGAATGGCTGGACAATCACTATGAATGTCCCTTGACAATGGAGTTTCACTCCCAAAGGGAGGTCATCTAGGATTTCTGTTCAATTGTAAGACCAAGGTTTATCACCCAACATCACTCCTAACAGTGAAGGGATTATGCAGATTCTGACCTTAATTGATCTATCCTGGCTAAGTGCCCTGGCTTCCTTCCTGCTCAGCCAGCAGGATCTCCAGATACGGTTCTTATATGGCATTGCTAGTTTCCTACACTGGAGGTGCCCTCTCAGCTACCTGCCTAAAACTTTTCTTAAATATCAACTGATATCAAAAAGGGTGTGTGTGAGAAGGGAGGCTAGACCTTGGGGTAACATACCAATTCCACTGATTTGACGAGACAGAAATATCAAAGGAAGAAATAGTGAAGAACAGAAGAAAGGAAGAAAGATTGCATACATTCCTGCAGGAATTCCTGCCTAGAAAGAGCAGCCATACTAAAACAGGAAAAGATTTTGTTTTGCAGATGTGTGTGTGTGTGTGTGTGAGAGAGAGAGAGAGAGAGAGAGAGAGAGAGAGAGAGTCTAAACTCAGAAAACCTGTTAAGAAAGCAGAATTATTCACCTGATACTTAATGAATAATGTGTTCATCTTTTGGGGTTACTATTTCATTCCTCCCCTCCCCTTGAAACCCCCCCTTCCATCCTGCTCTCATAAATCTTATTAAACAAAGGAAGCAGATAACGCTGTCTTTGCTTTAATGACTGACTTCCAAAAACTTGCTGCCACAGCCACTCATCAGGGTTTCCATTTAATTACTGTTCCTTAAAGCTGTACTCTAGTAGGTCCTAAAACTGGTTCCCATATCAGTCTGAAGATTAATTGAAGTAATTTTCTTACTGTGAGGGGAAAGTAAGTTCTGCTTTCTAATGAAAGAGCAGGTCATTTCCTGGAAGTCCCTGCTATACACAACACTGTCCAGGCACAGTTTAACTGGAAAGTGGCTCATAGGCCACTGCATTTATATAGCAGAGAAAAGATTTCAGAAGAAGAAATGACTTGTTTCACACAGTTCAGTGATGAAGAGTATGGGTTCTCATGCAACCGCTGCACATCGGATTCCTGCAGTTTGCTGTCACTGTATTCTGTGTTACTTAAAAGAACTACAAGGGGAGCCCAGCTAATTTATGAAGTGAAACCTTAGAAACTCCTGTTTTATTTATTACATGGATTATCCTTCCATTCCTCCCAGGTTCTCAAGTTAATATAACTGTGATTATTTTGTTTTCATGCTACAAAATCCCTGGGAGAGATTGATCTCCTATTCAATCTAATAAGATCTGTTTAGCAAAGCAAGCTTCACATACTTAGGCTGCATCTGCACTGCAGAAATGATGCACTTTGATGACACTTTAACTGCCATGGCCCCACCTTATGGAATCTTAAGATTTGTAGTTTTTTGTGGCACCAGAGCTCTCTGACAGAGAAGGCTAAATAGCTCACAAAACTACAAATTCCAGAATTTCATAGCATTGAGCCATGACAGTTAAAATGGTATCAAACTGCCTTATTTCTGCAGTGCATATGCAGCCATATTATTGCCTACACTGTGCTGGTCATTTTATAGTTTTACAGCTAACTGGTTAGGCCTGTCCTTGGAGGCAGATGAGAATAAGCATCCACCAGGTGACTTGTTGCATGCAGTTGTGACTTGATAATACCAGTACCCCCCATCATACTTTCTTTAATTCCAGGATTCAGGCATTCAGGTACCACCCACCCACCCACCCACAAGATGGTCAAATCTTGCAGTGACTCTAGACTGCAACTCTGTCCCACATCTACTCTGGTAGTATCATGTGTCACTCAGTGCATCAGGGATTCATTCATTTGTTCATCATCCAATGTAATATAATCATTCTTCTAGCAGCAGTGCCCTTCTGCATTCTGCATAGGGTGGACAGTGCAACAGAGTAGAAACATGACATCAGAAATGATAACATGTAAAAACTACAGTTGGGAACACTTTAGTCTCCCAGCAGGTGCTGCTGCTGACCTTAAAATAACCATTGTGGAATCAAGTGTGTTAAAATGATGGGTATTTGGCATGACTATAAATTCATTAAGATATTCTAGTGCATAGTCAGGGCTTGAATTAGGATGAAGATTGCTTGTGGCCTTTACATAATGTGCTTTTTGGGATGCTGTGGGGGGGGGGGGCTGGTATTCCCTTAGTCTCCATGCAGTGCTTAAGGCCCCCTCCTAACTTACTGTAAATCCCCAAAGCCAGCTCACATGGGCATTCCATGGCTGAAGGTGAGCAGACAGGATCAGAGAAGTATCTTGCTCCTCCTTTCAGTCAGATGCACAATGATTACAGAAGCACTGAAATCCCTGGAGGAAGCCTGTGGATCTCAGCACTGATGTCATCATTGTGCATATGGCAATGAAAATGGGTAGCCAGACCTACTCCAGTTCTCTGACGATGCCAGCCACAGCTACTGGCCAAATGTCAGGATGAAACTCTTCTGGCCTCATAGCCAGGAAAACCCACAAAAACCTCATCCAATTCTGTCTTTTGTTGTGAAGTATAGAATGGTGATGCAGATGGATTCAGGACTGTATAGTAAGGGGTGGGGTGAAGCCTGAAATCTCCCTGGAAGACAAGATGCTCAAAATGAGGCTATCATCCTTTGGCCACATTATGAGAAGATATAACTCATTAGAAAAGTAAAAAATGTTAGGAAAAGTACAAGGTAGTAGAATGAGAGAAAGACATGTTAACTGTCATGGTCCCACCTTATGGGTAGATTCAGTGAAGGAGGTCATGGCCTGAATTTGCAGGACCTAAGCAGGGCGGTGGAGGACTTGGAGATGTCTCATCCACAGGGTTGCCTCAAATCAGGGTTGACTTGAGGGCGGTTAACAACAACAACAACAACAACAACATGGGGGGGGATATATGGCTCATAAAGCATAGGTGGATATTTATTCTATGCTGAGGTGATGACTTCAAATCTTTATGTGTTAATTGGCTTTACCTAGTGATAGGATGATTTGTTACCATCAAGACCTTTGTAAATGGCTACTATTAATAATTTAGTTGTCATTGCTAGTATTTTCTGTATTTAATTTCTTGAACAATCCTATCCTCAATCATGCTTATTGTGGATACACCTGAAGTTCTGGGTACCACGCTTTACGTATTTGATGAAGTGGACTGTGAAAGCCCATTCTAAAATATAGTTTTTAGTGTTTATGAATTTTTATACAACATGGAGAGAAGGAGAGGGAAACAAGGTTTGAAGAAAGATCTCAACTTTTTAGGAAAAGAAAACACATCCTAAGGGTGAGACACCTTCCCCCACCCAAACACACATACTGTCCAATATAAGCTGAATGTACTCAGTGGCCACACAATGGGCATGGAAGATGGAAAGCCAAGTGAGAGAAAGAATGAAATGGAGTAATAAGAAAAGAGGAAGACCTCATTGCAGGTGGATAGACTCAGTCAACAAAACCACAGCACTGAGTTTGCAAGAACTGTGCAGAGATGTTGAGTGCTAGCATTTCAAATGAATTCCACAGCACAATACATAGAGGAGAGATCTGGAAATATGTTCTCCATTTTTCCAATTGATCCTCTTTTAAAAAATCATCAAGTAAAAGGGAAGGCTGTTCAAAAACACTTAAGCAATAGCTAGGATTTTGTATATGAACATGGAATGTGGGGTAAAATTAACCTCTAATTCTAGATGTTAAAAACACATTTCCCCCCAGAGGAGGAAAGCAATATTACTGGTGTAATGAATTGATAAATAATTAATAAATGATTCCAGTGAATATAATTTAAGTCATTTAGAAATGCATTATAATTCTTCCCAAAATAGCCAGTCCTCCCCAGGAAGGGAAGGTGAAGAAGCAGAAGCAAAGAGCTGTAATGTATATGCTCATTAGTTTTGTCTTTTGGATGCCAGAAAAGTGCTGCTCTAGGTATCCCCCTGAAAGGAAGGTGAATTGAAGAATATCTTGGCATAACTGCACCGTGTTGGAATCAGCAGACCCCTATTAATTACTCTGCCTTGTTTATCCCTTGCAGCCAATAATTGTGTTGTTTCTGTAGTCTGAAGTAACGCAGTGGATTTAGCAGATGACATTCAGAAACAACTTTGTTTGGAGAATAATGGACTGGAAGGAACAAGAATTGGTGGGAAACTTAAACTGTATCCCACTGAAGCAAGCTCAAAAATATAAGGGAAATATTGTAAGAAAGCTGGTGTTGTACATTTTAATTTTACTGTAAAGTAAAGAGCTTTCTGTAGCTAGCCTGTAAAAGCAGTTCTTTGCATGGCTTAATAAAGTAATATTGGAATGCAATATGAAGCAGTAGCAATTACTACACACAAAAACAAACTGTGAGATTTGGGCTTTTAAAAAAAGGTTACTTAGAAGCCATTAAAGAAAAATGGTGCTCCCTTGGTACCCAAAAGGCTATGAAGTTGGGTGCAGGCAAATATATAATAATCCTTGTAAGTTCTCCTGAGGTCAGTGGGTTAATTCCTAAGTATGCATGTATATTGCTGCAGTCTTAATTTTCCTGTTTGTGTGATGTTTAGAGTGTGGATATTTCTGTTACAAGAACAACTGAAAAGCTGTCAGGAGTAAGAGTATGAACATGCCCTTTAACAACTAACAATGAGATCTTAGCATCTAACTCCATCAGTTGGGACTCCAAAGGTAGGGATGACGGGAGTTTTATTTGCAGATATTTGGAAGGCAACAGTTACCCTCCATCTGTCCCCATTTATCAGGAGCAGTCTCAGTTAATCCACTGTGAACCTATATTTTCAGCTACTTTTAAAATGTTCTAGTTTCTCCCTACTTCTCTTATTTTCCCCATTTGTCCTCAGCTTACTGCAAACTCAGTTCAAAGTACAAAAGTAGTTTGTTCTCAGTTAACTCACCAAGGAGGAGACAAAAGGAGGGGCAGAATCTTGCCCTTCCCAGTAGACTCAAGTAAAAGCAAACTGCTGCAGCCTCCTCTAGCTTGTGTGTCCTCCTCCTTTCATAACATTTGCCATCTTGAGCATACTCTAATATTGTTTTGTCACAAATGTCCTGGTTTTCATATGTGAAATGTTAGAGAATATGGGATTCTTGCCTGTGAAATACTAAACTTAATGTGATGTAAATTGGGACTGTTACCCGCCTTGATCCAACACAGGGAGAGGCGGGATACTACTACTACTACTACTACTACTAATATATTATTATTATTATTATTATTATTATTATTTGCAGACACTTGCAGCCCCTCTTGCAGCCCCAGAAGCCTCCTGATAGCCCAACCCCCCAAACCCTTTCTAACCCTCCACCCAAAGGTTTTTGGAGATTTTTCACCTGGAAACTGCCAAAATACATGAAATCTGTACATATACCCTATGGCTTGGCTTCATAGCAGATCACTTTTTTTTTCAGGCTGCAAACCACATCAAATATTCCTGTAGACTGTGAAAGACCATCACCTCATGTCCCTAACCAAGTTGCTGTTAGAGTTTCCATTGTTTCATTTATATATTTAAAACAAAGAAGAACCTAAATCATGTCCTGTGCAGCTTGCCCTGAAAATTTACAGCATTACTGGTAGAGCTCACCCAAGCCAACCAGGTATCAATGGATACTACAGAGTGAATAAGAAGGTTCTGTTTCTAATCTTTATCTGTCCCAAGGGTCATCTGCCTTGCTTGTTATTTCCAGTCTGAGACCCTTAAATTACCTTCCACCTGACAATAGTAAATGAAGTGCAAGAAGATTGCTGCTGCTTGTTTTTCCATGTCTAAGCATATCTGTACCATGGCAATAATACTTTGGCCATTTTCTCATTATGGTGAAAGTCTTACTAGGTTTTCAAAAAAAAAAAAAAAAACCCAATAAAGGATAGCAGGGGTGACAGTCACAAACAAGCTATTAACAAATTTGTGTTCTTCCTGAATATGGGATGAAAGTACTATTGTCCACTTTCATAAATTGCATGATGCACAGATTTATGTTTTTATGAAGGAACTACACTCCCAAAATACAGGAATTTTTTTGGCATTTTATTCAGTGTATATAAAAAGAAAAGCTTTCCAATATTCAAGTGGGGACAACCCTTATATAAGGGACACTTTGGCAAACCCTAAGTGAAAGAGGTGGTGACAAAAATGACTCCTGCATTCTTCGGTAAAACTTTGAGGTTTCTAGTCCAACAAAGAGACATTAGCTTTAGCAAGAAATTTTGGATATCATCCTTCACTGCACCAACAAGAAAAGAAATGGTTGCTTCTAAACAAAAAAGATACTTTGAAGTGATTTACACACTCTTTAAATGAAATACATTTTAAGATTGTTTAGCATAATTTACTTGTGTTCATATCTCAGTTGAGTTCTGGTTTAACTGTTTTTTTTATTCCATACTAGTGATCTGTAATCGCCCTGAAAAAATTTATTCACCCCCTGCCTTAAGGACAGCCTCCTGCCAGCCCTTTCTAAGGTGTTCTTTGTCAATGTGTTTTCCCCCCTAAAAAGTGCAAGCCTTGGAAAATGACCAGATCAATGGGCATATTAGTACAAAAAGAAAGAAACCTTCAAATAATTATTTAGATAACTAGCACCTTAATTTGCGTCCAGAAACTTAATGGAAAACAGTACAGTTTTGATGAGACTGATATGAGGATATGATACAATCATAAAAAACATCGTAAATTATTTTATTCGCAGCACTTTCCCACTATAATCCATTCAACACAGCATAGTACTCCTGTGTTTAATATGTATATACACAGGTATATAGCTTCAATAGCATTTTAACTGTGATGACTGCATTCTACAGCAGCCTGGATTTTGTTGTTTGGTAGGGTATACTATATACAGTTCTCTGCTAGAGCACTTTAGTGCTGTTATTCAAGGAACTGCACTACAGTTCTGTAGCAAAAATGTCAGCATACAGTGAAAACTACAAACCTCAGGATTCTGTAAGCTGAAACCATGGCAGTTACAGTGATATCAGAACATTATAACTGAAGAGAAGATAACCAGTCAAGAGCAGGAATCTTTGGATGTTGCTGAACTACAACTCAAAACAGCCTTAATCAGCATAGTTAATAGTTTAGAATGCTGAAAGTTGGAGTTTGACAACATCAGGAGAGCTGCACAATTCCCACATTGATGTAGATATGCTAATTCTGGGAAGTGGAGTGAGAAGGCATCAGAATATATTGATTCCTTTAAAATGATGGCTTTTCTGATAATCTTTGGGGCTTTCTAGATTGGCAGGAAAGTGTTACATGAAGTTGCCTTTTCCTTAATGCTTAGCAGCTGCACCACAGCCTTTAGATGGAGCTGCACTGTTCTGCAGTTTTTAAAAAAGAAGCTGGGAAAACCAGCACCTTTTTAAAGGCGCTTCTTCTCCCCTAAAACGCAAAAGAAAGTGTTTTCATGGCACACTTTCCCTTTTTCTCATCTAAAGGCTAGAGTTTCATGCAGCCATGAACACACTTCTTTTTGCGAATCTAGAAAGCCCCTATGTTAAAAATTCACTCCACCTTCTCTGAAAAAGGACTTACATACTTACTGATGAGCCATTGTTGCCCTGCCCTGGTTGGAATCTAGATGAAAGCAAATTCAAGTTAGTTGCAATGACCCAGGGTTGATGATCTAATCAATACATCTCTTGAATCAGAGACTGAAAAAACGACCCACTCCAGATCTTTTTGGACTGCAGTTCTCATCATCCATAGCTAGAGCAGGGATGGTACGTAAAAGTTACAGTCCACAAACAGTTAGGGGGCCACACATTCCCCATCCTGTCTTAAAATTTATCACATGGTATTATATTATCCAATTGCCCATTCTGCAACAGGTCGAATTGGATTGAATTATTCTTTAATGTGTTATTAATACTTCCATGAATACCAGAAGCAGCAATGATGTACCTATACAAAGATTTTGCTGGAGCTCGATTAGATTCGGATTGCCACTCAACTGGAAGTTCATTTGCTGACCTTGGGCCACCTGTAGATGGACCCTCAGTCTAACTAATCTCATATTGTCACTCTGAAAATACAAGACAGGTGTAGATGGCTTCATGTGAACCATCCTGAAGTTTTCGGAGAAAGGCTGGATAGAATGTAAAGAGTCACTCTGCTGTTGTGTACCTTCAAACCATTTCTGACTTATGGAAACCCTAAGATAAATATGATTTGCCCAAGGTCACCCAGTATGTTTCCATTGCTGAATGGGGATTGAAACCCTGGTGTCCTAATGTCCTAGTCCAATGCACACCATGCTGGCTTTCTAAAAGGAATCAGTATATGTTTTTGAAATGCAAGTTCTCTGCCACAGATATTCTCTAATAAAGCCAAATAATTTGCAAATAAATGATGGCGTTGGTCACTCCTCATACCAGTGTGGAACCTTTTATGGGATATTCTTTTCCTGCTGTTTACATTCAATGTCAGATAGTGTCCTAGGAAAGCATGAAATACACACTCTTTTCTTGTAAGATGAGAATTCACCTCTGACACAGCCTCAGCTGGTGTTTGCTCTAACAAGAAAACCCAGGATTGGGCCTTGGCTTCTGAGAATTTTAATTCCTCACATTTATTGTTTGCCTAACTGTATTACTGAGTTTGTGTAGGGTTAAATTGGGTTTTGGAGGGAGAGTTTTAGCTACGGCATGTGTTAAACTGAGGCATCTTTTCAACAAATAAATGACTTGAATTTGAATGCAAATGAAGTAAGACTTGCAAATCACAAAATATGAATATCCCCTCTTTTCATTTGGCAGCAATATCTATCTGAGCATTAATCCTCTCTGATCCTGAGAGACAGAATTGCATGGATGTTTACACATGAGAGCTCAGTGCTAGTGTAACACCCAGTTTTCCCATGCTTCTGTCTCTCTTTTATAGTTGAATTCCTAAAGCATATAAAGATTTGCTGAATTTGGTCAAGTGATTTAAAGTTCAAATCCTCATTAAAAATCCAGAATCTTACTGGGCCTCATTGCTTTATGCTTTTGCTATAAACCATGTTCTTTCTTCATAAGCCCAAGTTTCAATAGTATTAGCAACATATTCAGTTGGTTGGCAATAAACAAAGCAAGCAGAGGGACACTGGACAATTGTCACCAGACCCTCGGTACAGAGATAAGCTGGTGAAGAACAGCTAGACTAAACTTCCCTAATACTGTGGTTGTCCACTGAATTTTGGCTATGGATGTGCAAACATCATAGAGCCAGTTAGCTAACCAATTAATTAACCCTTAGTTCTACTGTCCCATGATTTTTCTCATCTTCCATGTACATGAGGCATATAAGGTAAGGCCAGTCACTGGTGGCAGCTTTTCCAAATAGGAATGAACCCAATGGAGCAGCACACCTTGATGCCCCTTTTTATTTACATTGTTTTGGTGCAGACAAAGAGTTATTGGGATTCACAGATGTTGGGTGAGAAACAAAGTTCTGAGAGACAGTATTGCTGTTCCAGTCAAAGACAAGGCCACATGGTCTGGAAGCAAAGTGAAAGCAAAGTAGGATCTGAAGAGGAAGCAGGTATTTGAGCAAGGGAAAATGGAAAAGCAAGGTCTAAAAGGAATACAAGAGTGATATTAACAATGACATACAGGAGAAAAGATAAAGCCTGCCTTCTGTAACAATGGTGTGGCTTGGAAACCTGTAGTTTAAAGGTCGAGCTAAACATTAAGAAACTTATGACTGCTATGTGTTGAATTCTCCACCCACGATATTTAGTATATTTTACCCCTGTTCACAATGCCATGAATGTCACTTGCTCCCAAACACTGACAAACAGATGCATGGAAATCCAGAGCACAGATTTTTTTTCCTAGTAGATATTTCAATAGCTAATCCGAGGGGGGGGGGGGGAAGCATAGGTCAGCAGCTTAGTGTTTCTTGCATCATTTAATGATTTAATCCTACCTAAGGAAATCATCTCAGATGTCCTCCTCCCTTCTAAAATGCATTTTCTTCTACCTCTCTATTTCTCTTTCTTGTGCAATTGTGTGTGTGTGTGTGTGTTTGGTGTGCATGATCAATTCAAGCTAGAATTTATGTTATAATCATATTTATCAATGTTTTCAAGTTGTCTTTTAAAACAAGATAATTCTACAATAATGGAAATGTTTTAAACATCTGATATGGATTATGAAGAGAGAACAGTGTATTAACTTTCTCATCTATCCACTGCAAAACTGTGAATGTTATCAGAAGATGTTATTGTCTAGTCTTGTATTTAAAACATGCAGGTGACACATGAATTATTTTTGGAACAGTTTTGCAGAATGCTGACCAAGGTTTTCAACATACTGTATTTGGTGAGTTACAGTGGCCAGTATTAAAATTGTACTTCAGACCTTTGTTAAGTCATGTAAGCCCATGATAGGCCATGACAGGAACTATAGTTCAAAATGTCTGAAGAAACATATGGTTTCCACACTCATGTACACTATGGACGCAACAAATGTATATGTATTTTTTCACTCTTTGCATAACAATGTAAGAAGGCAGAGCTGAAGAAAGCTTCTTACAGTATGTTTATGAAGAGAATAAGACAAATTATTTGTATCTGTCTCTTACCAGAGCTAGTGTGGTGTAGTGGTTTGAGTGTTGGACTATAACTCTGGAGACCAGGGTTCAATTCCCAGCTTGGCCATGAAATGCATTGTGTGACTTTAGGCAAGTCAAATGCTCTCAACCTCAGAAGAAGGCAATGACAAACCCCCTCTGAAGAAACCTGCCATGAAAACCCCATGATAGTTTTGCCTTTGGGTCACCAAAAGTCAGAAATGACTTGAAGGTACACAAAAAAACAAACAAACAACAGGATGGCTCCCAAGTTGAGCCCCATCACTATCTGCAACTGGCCCTCTGTAACATCCTACTTTATAACAAACTTGCCTGTCAAGGTTTTGTTTTTTTAAAACTCTGCCTCAATATTCCTCCCCCATTTTCATGCCTGTTTGGCCTCATTCATTCTTCTCTTTCTCACTTCAACCTATTCGATCATCTTCAGAATGTATCGACCTTCTGTCATGCACACGCTCATCCCACTCTTTCCTGGTGATGTGCCTGTGGGTTTTGGTTTCTCATTATTTTCTGCATTGGGCATTCTTATCCTTATAGCTCCTTCCCAATCTTCCTTACAAGCACATTTGAAAGTCACTGCATCTCCTGTGTACTGTTAAACAGTAGCAATGGTGGTAGTGATGGTGAGGATGGTACCATTTTCTCTTTCCCAAAAAGATCTGCAGCTTTTTTTTTCTCCTTTCAAAAATTGGAATCCTTTTTTTTGGGGGGGGGAGGGGGGATAAGAACCTGGAAGGCATCATTTTTCTGAATGTAAAGGAAGAGTGCCAATGTTGTAATTTCTTTGTGAATCAGATGAAAAATGTAAATGTAAAACACAGTTTGGAAATATGACAAGGGAATCAGGCTTATTCTGCACTGCAGAATTAATACAGTTTGATACCACTTTTAACTGCCATGACTCAATGCTATGGAATTCTGGGATTTGTAGTTTTGGGAGATATTTAGTCTTTTCTTTCAGAGAGCTCTGGTACCACAACAAACCACAAATCGTAGGATTCCATAGGATGGAGCCATTATGTTTCAAACCGACTAAACTTGACTGATGATGCAAGAGATCTGAGCCAATTTCTAGTCTCATCTGAGATAAAGGTTTGCTCTAGAATTTGTTGCTGTTTCTCTATACTGTACTTGGGAAAAGATCCTTTTAGTCAAAATGGATATTATCTGGAAATCTATTGTACTGTAACATGTTTTGATTATATTCTTCTATACATTGTATATGTTTTGTATTGTATCTATGTTTTCATTATAATATTCTGTGTTGTGTATATTTTGAATATATTATTCTGTTCCTACTAGTTGTTGTTGTGTGCCTTCATGTCATTCCAAATTAGGTGAAACTATCATGGGTTTTCTTGGTGAGATTTGTTCAGAGGAGGTTTGCCACTGCCTTCTCCTGAGAGCAAGTGAGCCCAAAGTCACCAGTGGCTTTCATGGCTGAGCTGAGAATCGAATCCTGGTCTCCACAGTCCAACACTCTATGGCTGTTGGTTGGATGATGGGAACTGTAGCTCAAAATGTCTGGAGAAACACATGGTTCCCACACTCATGTACACCACTGGACACAAGAAATGTATATTTTGCACTGTGTGAATAACATTATAAGATTGCAGAGCTAGTGATAGCTTCTTGCAGTATATGTAATGAGAATAAGACAAATTATTTATGTTTGGCATCTGTATTGAAACTATACCTATTTATTCTGTTCTGTGCATGAAGCCACACATCGCTTTTTCAGTGATGCTTTTATCCTCTTTTTTATGCTTAAAACATTTAACAGTAGTTAGAAGATCATTTAAAATTAACATCATTTCAATTTCATTATAATTTAACCAGAAAAATCTAGCATGCCTATTGTGCAAAAGTCACCCATGCTATGCCTGAATACCTCTCCAATATCTGAAGAATATCTAGAAGGCTGTCTCTGTGAGGTGGGCAGTCACCTTCAGGTGAAATTCGGGGTGAAAGCTTCTTTGTAATCAAAAGTCTTGCATCGGTAACCAAGTGAAAAGGAGGTTTTGAGGGCATGGTTAAAGACTTCTGATGAAATGCTTCTTTGACTTCCAAAGGGTTGGAAGTAGCTAGAAATCTGATACTTTGTTATCCATATAATTCTGAGACTTCATCCTTTGCAGCACCCGCAAGTTGAAAGATGCTTTATAGACTCTTGTTGTTGGTAGTTTTTGTAAAGCCTTCCAACTAATATCTATCAACAACCTCAACAACCAGAGGTTGGGGAAATTTTATTTAATTATAGCTTCCAGAATTCTCCAACCAGCATAGTCTGAGAGCCATAATTAAAAAATACACTAGACCTTTGGTAGCCACTGGGGTTTGGTTTGAGGACCCCCCCCCCCCATGGATACCAAAATGCATGGATGCTCAAGTCCCATTAAATAGAATGGCATAGTAAAATGGTGCTCCTTTTATATAAAGGCAAAATCAAGGTTTGCTTTTTTGAATGTATATTTTTGAATATGTGTATGGCTGAATCCATGGACAAGGAAAGTCCATGGAATAGCATGTGAGTAAGGAAGGTGAATATTTTAAAGCCCCCAGGGCCCCATTTTTTATTTTCCCTAAATGCAATAAATGCAATAAAAGAAGCAATAAAACCATAAAACCATCAAGAACATCAAAGTTTAAGTTGACTGTTCCTGCCCCATTAGTTCATTTTATCATCATCATCATCATCATCATTATTATTATTATTATTATTATTGCATCTGAAGATTCTCACAACTGACATGAGAAGGTGGCAAATTTCTCAGCTTGTAAATAGAAATTTAAAGGAGCCAGGAAAACAAAAATCCATATGTTTAATACACTGGGACGAATGATCACCACATCCTTACCATAATGTTTTACTACTTGTTTTACTTTCTGGTTGAAAAAGAGCCTCTTATCGACATAAAACGAGGCCACAAAACATGGCAAAATTCTACCTTTGTCCCTTATATATCAGGTTGGGACTGACAAGAGCAAGTGTAGTGTAGACGTTGGATTCTAGGACCAAGATTTAGGAACTCCAGCTCAAACCACTGTGAGCCATGAAGGTCACAAAGCAACCTTGATCTAGTCACTCCCTGTCATCATGAAGTACCTCACAGGGTTGCTGTTAAAGTTAGTGCTGAGAAGAGGTGCCATGTATCCTGTCCTGAGATCACTGTCAAAAAGGTAGCGTAGACATGTCAATAATAAATACAAAAACAAGACAGCCTCAGTTTCATATCTCAGATGCTAATTATAAAACATGTGAAGCTGTGTGTGACCAAGCTGTATTCAAATACTGATATACATGATTTTCTGGTTAAATATTTCACCTTTTTATACTGGGGTTGAGGAAGGAAGGTTATCTAACTCTAAACTCAAGTGATTTGTATCTCCATAAGTACATTATACCATAGTCACATGTAATGGCTGCATTTAGTCACATTGCCAGTATCAACCATGGTGAGTATCTGAACTACCCCTGAATGTTTTTACTTGCCACTGTAGCTGGAGTGAGATGCTGGTAATTAATTTTATTTTGTGCATTCCTGCTGAAGCTTGTGAATGATGTGTGTGGGCCAAAGGACTGTAGATTATTCCAAGGCATTATCCTCACTTCCCGCACCTCTGGACTTTCTTGCACTGTATAACTAGAGAAACATAAATCACATAAAATTAATGGGTGGAGAGCAGACACTTTGGTACTTTGTTACTTTTTAGTTTTATGGTCTGTGCCCAGGCAATTCCTGATTTACAGTGACAACTTAACTCTTCCAATCCATGTTGGAATTTTTATGATAGTTCTTCCCTTGAGTTGGAGGGAAACAATCTTTTCATGTCCTTTGATATGGAAAACCAATGATTATGATATATGGTTATTTCTTTTCATGAGCAAAATTCCCCTGTGCATCTCTCAGGGAAATAAAGTGCAGGAAAATGAAGTCTCTTACTGTGTGTCTTGTATTTATGACTGATTAAATATTATCTGTACAGAAGCAGCTTGTGGAAATGTACTGTTCACAGAGAGAAGCAATTATTTCCCCCATCTTAATTTTTTATGTTAGGAAACCTGCTTATTCAGTTGTAGAAATTTTTGATCCAAACAGCGAGTGCTTCCTTCAAAGCCACTACACCGCAGATCATCCTTCATAAACATCAGTGTGAATCATTGATTTCTGTACTGTGGTAACATTGCTCGGCTGTAGAACAAATACAGCAAGTGGATAAACTCCTGTCATTTTTTCATGCTTTGGCATCAATAGGGGAGAATATGCAGAGGTTCAGTAAGTGCATTTAACCGTATGAGTGAGTGAGTATGACTGCTCTAGACACCACCCCATGGAGTCTGAGATCATCAAGGTACTTTATGTGAGAACAGATTTTATTAATCTAATTCCAGACAATGGCACTTTTTATATTTTTGCTAGGTTCCAAACAACTGAGAATTTAATTGGAGACTGTTTAGCATAGAATCATACCTTGGAGGTCATCTGATCTAATTCCCTGTTCAGTTCAGGATCTCCAGTGCAGGATGCAACTACAGCATTCATGATACATCAGTATATAGAGAGGTCTTGTAGCACCTTTGAAACTAACTGAATGAAAGAATTTGGCAGCCTGAGATTTCATAGACTTAAAGCTACTTCTTCAGATGCATTTATCTTTCATAAATCCAGCCTTTTCCAACCTCCAGATACATCATGTTAAATGCCCTATGTTAAACATAAGGCATTTCCTGTTTAATTCCTGTTTAATTCCTGTTTAAATCCTGTTTGCCCTCTAGTGTGATAAACCATATACTTGGCTCATCACCTCAACAGTCTTCTCAGAATGATCTTCCAAAATAAATTCCAAAGAGTTCATGAGCATGATTGAATAGACTTAAGTCTATTCAATAGTGCTCATGAACTCTTTGGATCAGGGAGCAAAGACTTTAGGAATGTCTAGCCAGGCAGTGGATTGTCCAGTGCCATTGCTCAGCTTGTCATCTGAGGCTTGACTACTTCATCATCTGGTTCTTCCTCCTCTGACCTTGGGCAGTGT
This sequence comes from Urosaurus nigricauda, assembly GCA_034509955.1. Lineage (NCBI taxonomy): Eukaryota > Metazoa > Chordata > Lepidosauria > Squamata > Phrynosomatidae > Urosaurus > Urosaurus nigricauda. The sequence continues at coordinate 258,554,738 of JAOEGL010000003.1, forward strand.
AAAGGTCTCCAGAATGACAGAAGAGGGGTTAACAGGGTGACCAGATGTCTGACCCACAAAGGAGATCAAGGCACCACAAAATGTAGGACATTCGAGAAAACTGGAGCACATGTAGTATTTGGAGATTATTACAAAATAAAAGCTGAAAACACTGCTATAAATATAAATGCATGCTTCTTAGTCATGCTGAAAATAGAGGGCATTTTGAAATTCCTCTTGGATATAATGTTGAAGTGTAGAACATATTCTGGGAAAGGAGGGCATTTGGCCACCCTGAGTTAAAGGTGCTCATAGGAGCCAAAAGGTGATGTGTAATGAAAGGGAAGCTTTTGTTGTTGCTGTTAGCTGCCTTTGAGTCAGTTCTGACTCATGGTGACCCTGTGGATGAAATATATCCAAGAATTCCTATCCTCCACTGCCATGCCCAGATCCTGCGAGCCCCTGCCCATAACCCCTCGATTGAGTCTATCCATCTGGTTTGTGGTCTCCTCTCTTTCTTCTACCCTCTAGCTTTTCTAGCATTATTGTTTTTTCTAGTGATGTGTGCCTTCTCATTATGTGGCCAAAGTACGATAGTCTCAACTTGATCATCTTATTTTCCAAGGAAAGCCCTGGTCTGATCTGTTCAAGTACCCATTTGTTTGTTTTCGTGGCTGTCTATGGTATCCAAAGTACTCTTCTTTAGCACCACATTTCAAATGTGTTGATTTTCTTTCTGTCTGCTTCTTCATTGTCCAGCTCTCACATCCATACATGGTAACTGAGAATACAATGGCCTGAATGATTCTGACTTTAGTGCTCAGTTGTATGTCTTTGCTCTTCAGTACCTTTTCCAGTTCTTTCATAGCTGCTCTTTCCATTCTTATTATTTCCTGACTGAGGTCTCTATTCTGGTCAATGTTTGATCCCAGATATGGGAATTCTTTAACTATTTCAATTTCCTCATTGACTAGATTGAATTTGGATATTTCTTCTGTGGTTATTATTTTTGTTTTCTTTATGTTCAGCATCAGACTTGCCTTTGCACTTTCATCTTTGACCTTCTTTATTAACTGTTTCCAATTCCTGACTGTCTTCTGGTGTCATCTGGATATCTAAGGTTGTTAATGTTTCTTTCTCCTATCTTTACTCCTCTTTTTTCTGATTCTAATTCTGCTTTTCTTATGATGTTTTCAGCATATAAGTTAAACAAATAAGGTGACAGGATGCAGCCTTGGCTGACCCTTTTCCTATTGGGAACCACTCTGTTTCCCCAAATTCTATTCTGACGGTGGCCTCCTGTCCTTGGTACAGATTCCTCATTGGGACTATCAGATTTAGTGGCACGCCAATTTCTTTGAGTGCATTCCATAGTTTTTTGTGTATACAATCAAATGCTTTGCTTTTTTTTTAATTCTTTGATGCACTCCATTAGCCACTGCATGCTTGCAATGTGGTCCCTAATGCCCCTTCCTTTTCTGAATCCTGCTTGCACCTCTGGAATTTCTCTTTCCATGTATGTTTGAAGTCTATGCAGACTTTTGAGCATTATTTTGCTTGTATGTGAGATTAGTGTTATTGTCCTATAGTTGCTGCAGTCTTTTGTTTCTCCTTTCTAAAAGCCAAATGAGAAGCAGAGTGCCATCACAAAATAATCCTGTGTATCTAAAGGTGGGGAACCAAACTAAATGAATACTGTGAAATCTTCCAAACTGAAAGATAAGGTAGAAAAAAAGACGAATCAGCAAATAAACTTTTATTATCTTCAAGACTTGGGTGCATTTCCAAGATAAAGCAAAGTTATTTAGGCAGTAGTTTCATACTTTTTAAATCAGAAGTCCTTCTGTACTCAGTGGGACTCTCCAGTTAAAATCATGATGTTTCAACTCAATCTATGGAGTTTATCATACAGGAGGAGGTTTCTCTCAATTTCGAATGGAGCCAATTCGAATTCACGTAAATTTGCTAGTTTAGCAAATTAATGTGAAATCTGATTGCGTTAGGAATGCATTCAGAATGACTTCCCATTTTCCGAAAATGACCCCCCCCCATTGCCCGAAATTGCGTGAGATACTCTAATACGCAATTATGTGAAACCCCATGATTGTGTCCGGAATGACTTCCCATTGCCTGAAATTGCATGAGATACTCTAATACGCAATTACGTGAAACCCCATGATTGCGTTTGGATTGTCATTGCATTATACCCCTAAATTCCGTCATATGATAAACTCCTATGTTAATCAAAAGCAAGCCAGGTGGCATTACCCATAGGTAATTGCACAGAGATTTGCACTTATTGTATTTGGAGATTATTTTAAACATATATATCACAGTATACAAACTAGCTTGCAGTTTTATCTAAAGGCCTAAATACCCGAAAGGCATCAGATCCTGTCTCATCTTGGAAGCTAAACAGGGTCAGTCTTGGTTAATTCTTGGATAGGAGACCACCAATAAATACCAGGTGCTGTAGGCTATATATCAGAGGAAGGAACTGTCAAAATCACCACTGAGTATTCTGCACCTAAGAAATTCCTATGAAATTCATTGGGTCACCATAAATCAACCGGCGAATTGAAGACACAGACACACACAATATTTTAACAATGTCATATTACAAGTCATAGGCACCATATTGAATCATATAGCCTATCAGGTTGAGTTTTAAATAAGCATTGTACTTTATGGGCTCAGTTGGAGAGATTTTTATCTACCTTCTTACTAGCAAAGTAATTGCTATTTGAAATATGGTTTTCCCTTTGAAGATCAAACTTATTTGAGGATGCCTTCATTATGACTTATAAATCTTTGCTTTACATCTCCATGAAGCTTTCCAGCAGTGTGCATTGTTATAAGAAGCATTATGGCATGTAGATACTTTTATAGATTGTCCTATATTTGAAGGGGGGGGGGATTCAATTGAAAATGTGAAATTGCTAGTAGTGGTATTTATTTCCAGATAAGGAATCACAGCAGAGAGATCAATTAAAGCTTTCATTGAAATTGTCTCCCAAATACAAAGCTTTCTTGTTATCTTCACAATTATTCTCAGGTTCTGAGAAGAAAACATTGTATGAGCAATTACTATGTCCTGCAATGCATGTGAAAATGAAGCCAGGAATCTTTTTATGCTTGTGGCATGAAAACTGTATTTCCTAGTAGTACCATTGTTATGCACGCTTGCCCCACAATCTTTGGGACAGATCAAGGTATGCATAAAATATGAAAATGAATAGCTAATTTTGTGCAATTGCATGATTGGGGAATTCATGTGTTGAAGAATATTATGGAGAGGATGCATGAATTCTGATGGATCAATTATGCAGCAGATGGGCTGCAGTATCAAATGTGCAGCATTACTGATGGTATTGGATTATAAATGCTTTTATGAAAACTAACTGCTTTGCAATAGTTGCTCTTCAAAATAAAATAACCCAAGCAGTTGTTCCTCCCTTTTTCCTACTTCCTACTCCATAAGCAAGCACAAGCATACATGAGCATTTCCTAGGCTATTGTCATGGGCCAGGAGCTGCAGAACTGGGGCCTGGAGGAAGAGTCTGATGAGGCAGCTGAGGAAGGAACCAAGGCAATTGCCGCGCAGGTCAGGCCCCCCCAATAAATACAGAAACCTGATTGGAGGAAAAAAGGCCACAACTTTATTAACTGTTCCACACATGCAGAACAACACAAAACCATAGGGTTGGCCCAAAGCATAAGGTCTGGATCTGGCCATCAGCAACACCCTGGTTGGTTGATGTACCTTTGGTAGCAGGGGCAAACATCGGGATGACGTAGGTGCCAAGCTCCGCCCTGTTGCGCAGTTAGGCAACTGCGCTGCTTCACATCGAATTGCGAGACATCCTAGTCACCGGGTATTAATCGACTGTGGCCCCTGCAATGGCCACAGCGAACCGCTCCTTACCCGGGTCATGAGGACTCCCGATCCAGTGCCAGTGGGCCCTGGAAACCCCTACCCCAGATCCAGGCCTATGCTGCCACCCAGAACAGAAGTTGTGACAATCAACTCCCAAAACAGGGAGGGAGGGTGGGAGAGCAGAACTGGCAATGGTGCCGACGCTCACCTTACACTGCCTTAAATAGGCCCAACAGCCAATGAGTGCTCAGGAACGATGGAGGCACCACCCTCTCCGAGCTCTCCACCAATAGGAGGGCACGCTATACCCTGCTGTGGCCAATCAGACAGGTTCCTTTCCTGCTCCTCCCGGTGGCCAATCAGCATCGAGCCCGCGCTCGCACCGGCCGCTGGGGCACCCAAGCCTGGCACACGGGAAGGGGAGAGGCCTTCCTTCACGCGGCAACAGCGCCGGCCCGTTAATTCGGGCGGCGCCATTTGCCGCGCAGGTCAGGCCCCCCCCAATAAATACAGAAACCTGATTGGAGGAAAAAAGGCCACAACTTTATTAACTGTTCCACACATGCAGAACAACACAAAACCATAGGATTGCCGACGCTCACCTTACACGGCCTTAAATAGGCCCAACAGCCAATGAGTGCTCAGGAACGATGGAGGCACCACCCTCTCCGAGCTCTCCACCAATAGGAGGGCACGCTATACCCTGCTGTGGCCAATCAGACAGGTTCCTTTCCTGCTCCTCCTGGTGGCCAATCAGCATTGAGCCCGCGCTCGCACCGGCCGCTGGGGCGCCCAAGCCTGGCGCGCGGGAAGGGGAGAGGCCTTCCTTCACACGGCAACAGCGCCGGCCCATTAATTTGGGCGGCGCCATGTCTTCAAGATAGGGAACAGCCTGCCTCCAGCATTCTCTGTTGCAGAGCAGCCCCAGGCAGCTCTCCCTGCTGAAGAGCCTCAGCCAGCTCATTCTGTGGTAATGCAACCTTAGCCAACAAGATAAGATCAAGACTCAGCTGCTGATGAGGAGGAAGACACAGCTGGGGTCTTAAATCCTCAGCCAAGGAGGCAAGACAAAAGGATCCAACAAAATATAGAATTAAGGGGCTCAGCCAGGCTGCGGGCCAAGCACCAAGCAAGATCTGATTAGAACCAGCTGGTGTTAGGCTACTGAAGAGCTGAGTTTGCCTAAAGTAAGATGCTGGAATCAACTTGTCTGTTTTCTGGCCAGCATTCCTGTTCCTAATACCTGTTTCCAGACTCCTGCACTTCTTAATTTGGACTTTCTGGCTTCTTTGACCCTTGGACCATGTTGACCTTGATTCCTGTTATTTCCCTTGACTAAGACGTCTTGACCAACACCTTTCTCTTAATGGACTCTCACAGGCAAGGACGTTTTCTAGCTGCTTATAATTCACTGATTTTGCCTGGATTATCAGTTGTTGGTTTCCTCTCAGCCAGCCTGTGTAGCTGTTTGGTGAATAGGACAGTGATATTGAGTGTCAAGGAAAGAACATCTGAAGCCACAAATATTTACACTGTCTCTGGGCATGGAAATCATAATTAAAACAGTCTTAATCCGTGTCGTTAGATAAGTATGAGGAGATTATAAAAGCTAATTTAGTTGTACAGTGGGATTGATCTCATCAAAGAGCTGGATCACATGATCTGCTGTGGTGCAGAGGGAGTGCAATTTCCTTGAGAAAAAATTTTTTTAGAAGCTCAGTAGTAACTTTACAAAAACAAATCCATTACTTTGTAATGGACATGGTGCTTTATGGAATTTAATAAACAAGCAAGAAAATCCTTAATCCAAGAGGTCTGCAGTCCAAATGTTGGCAATGGGAGAGACAATAGGGTAGGAAGCAGACAGAAGAGAGATTGGTCAGGAGAAGGAAGAGGAGATGGAGCAGTGATATGATAGGGAGGAAAGACAGAGTAAAACTTGAGGGTGACTTGGCTAAATGTAAAGCTCTCCATTGATTTAAATTTCCAGAAATTTTGAAACCATAATTTATTTACCATCATCATCATCATCATCATCAGATTTTCAGATACTTCCTAGTTCATTAAGCTATAGTTTCCTGTGACTCCAAAAGGTGTTACCTACAAACCAGGAATGGAAACCAGTGAAGTTTAGTTGTAACAGTAAACCAAGAAACTCTCAAGAGTACATATTTGGGAAATTCTTCAGGATGGACACTTTGCATATTGCCCTCAAAGATGAAATGCATCTTCAAAAGAGAGAAGGAACAGATTTTCATAAAACATGCATATGCTACTTTTTAAGTATAGATTAAGTACATAATTCAGCATAGTGGGAAAAAGTATGTAAATTGTCTACTCAGTTTACTCTCTGGGTGATAACTGCCAATGAGCAATTTCAATGTTCTGAACTCTCTTCTTATCTCTTTAACTGGACATGGTGTAGATAGTCTCTCAAAAAGGGTAGTCATCCAAACATAGGATTGTATGACAGTCACATAGTCACCAAGTTACAGGTCACATAGTCATTAGTCACCAAGTTACCTTGGAGGACGTCAGTATTCAGCAGATTCACTAAAGTAAGGTGCCTCAAAATCATGGGCCCTCTCCTTATTGTTGTGGGAAACATTGTCCTTGTTGAGTTTCTCCAAACCACAACAACAGTTTTAACTGGACTTCTTCTGATTTCAAGAGTTATTAGAAATTCAGTCCTGTGCTTTTAAGGGTCATCCCTTTGGTTTATGGCATTACAAACTGAAACACAATGTACAGATGAGGTCTCTTCCACTGAACTAGGGGCATGGGTGAGGAGGGGGGCTAGAATAAGATATAAGCTTAGAAACATTGCACAGAAGTGCTAACTCTTCTACCTTGGGACAAGATTAATGAGGCTAGTCTGCCTGGCAATCCTGTAGTTTACATGGTAATAGAAAATAGACTTCCTTGAAGGAAGAAAATATATTGCTGAACGAGCAAGGAATGTTTATCAGCCTCTGTAAATTGCAGGAAAGACAACACAAAATGATGTCAGCGGCAAATTGTGCAGGAAATATATTTATCTTACTTTATTCACTTGCTTTCTATCCTGCTCTGATCCTGGCATGAGTGGCAAGTGGAGCTCACCAATAATCAGCAGGAAAACAAACTTTTCCAAATGAAAGATAAAAAACAAAGGCAAAATGCTGTTGAACCCAGCAAAATTGATATTCCTATTTGTTTTGTTTTTTAAAAAAATAACTCATAGTACATATTTTCCTGTAAATGGCATCCCCTTGGTGGCTTCTTCACTCCACAGTTGCCATGCACAGTTGTCATGCAATTTCCAATGAATTACAAGGCCAACTAACCATCAACTAGTTTAATGTGAAGTTGGTGCCCATTGGACACTATCACCATGACTGTGCTCAATACTGTTAGAATGTTGCTGTCACCATAGACATTAGTGGTGAAGGTGCTGCTATTAAGTCATTGCAACAGTCTCATGTCTAAGAGTCTGTTGTGGTCTTGTTTTTGGTTACTAAAACAATGACAAAATAAGGTTTTCCTCTACTGCATTTGGCAATTTTTGAGCTTCCGTCTTCATGAGTTTCCACTGAACTCTGCAACTGATATCATATTGACCATATGACATATTTCACGACACCAAATCTCGTAGCTTCCATTACATTATATGGGCCATGTGTTAAAACTAGTGCCCTAATTTGAAGTTCTCATTTCAGTTGATCCCTATCAAAGTTAGAACTTTTGTATATGAAATATACAAAGCTCTTGCATATGAAATTTTCACTGTCAAGAGCAGTCTGGGATCAGGCACGCAAGACATAGATTGCTTTTACCAATTCAGTGATATGAATTACTTGTTCTCCAGTGAATTACAAGACCAGTTAACCATCATCTTCATTGGATTCAGTTTTGCTTAATGGTCAGACACTGAATAACCACAAAGTTTTCAAAGAAATAGTCATTTGTCCCAACACACTTCCAAATTCCCATCATTTAGTTTCAGTCTTCATACTGGACAGGAGGTGAATGGATTTCCCAGAAATCATGTAACACAGTATTTTGAGGCTGATTGATTGTGAATAGGCAATTGAGGCTTTACAAAAAGACTTGTTCCTGACAGAGATAAGAACTACTAGAACTTTGATTTTTGAACTGGATCAACATAGCCTCCATTTGTGGACTCCTTGAAGCAATAGCAACTGATGATGTGCTCCTGTTACTTCAAGATTTACCAATAATCATCATGAAGGCTGCCAGTGACATCACCCTAATTAAATTGATTATTGCTGAACTAGCTTCATAGCTGTGGAAGTTAAAGTATTCTATAGCTGCAGTGGAGTTTTCTCATGATCCTTCCCCCTGTTAAATTAACCCTATCTCAGTAATTTACTTTTTTTTTTTTTTTTTTGGACATTTGGGGTGTAGTTGCGGTGGGGACTGAGGACATTACTCCCCCACCAAATTACTCCCTGCAATGCTAAACATTTGGGTATTGAAGGAAAATTTCATTCGCAAGGATGGTTAACATCTAGAATGCTTCTATTTGCTGTGTTTGTATTCGCTTCCTGACTTCCCTTGACCCTATGGTTAAACTATATTTCTAAATGCTCAACTAAACTCAACTGATGTTTTGGGTTATTGCGATGTTACAAATTTGGGGAGTGAAGGAACATTTTATGGGAATATTTCTTATTTTAGGAAGCAATACTCTTTCCCACCCCAACCCACCCTCATATCTACATCTCTGTCTGAGATTTAGATCACTCGTAGAGTTCTGGGAACACACTGTGTTTATTTAAAAATAAAATTAATTCCTTTTGAACTGAACATTCTCTTCTTCCCTCTGTTGCTTTCCCTGCAGAGAAATAATTCAGTTCTTGTTTGGCAACCTCATTGGCTCCAGAAATCAAGGTTGGGTGAGACCTCGTGAACGAACTAGAAGGCGACCCATACTTGGTTTCAGGAGCTGTGAGGATTTAGTCATCAAACATCCTTTGTGACTTGCAAGATCAAAGTACCATATTTCTTTTATCTTTGCTGGTTATGAATATGAAGAGCCCCTGGTAGATCAGTCTAAAGATCCATCAGATTCAGGGGAGGAATCTATGCTTGCAGAATCTATGCTTTCCTGAAACCTGAAGTCTGCTGTAAGGACCCTCCTTTGTTCTCCATTGCTGGGTGCTGTACACTGTATGAGAACAAGGAGAATGTCTTCTTAGCTGTGGGCAATTTCAGTCCCAAAAGATATGCTAGACCACACAGTTTCTCACCCCTGAGATAGAGGCTAAATTGTGCCACATCTCACCTTCTAGCTTCCACAAGTGTGACCTGAAAGAACACTGTTTTGCTAAACAGTTTAACCAAAGAAGGAGATAGCCTCCAACGTGTTTCTAAAACAAAACATGGAAGATCTGGATCAAGCTAGGCTTATATTTAATTTGCAATCCTAAGTATATGTGTGTCAATGGATTATGTCTGTGTGTGTGTGTTGATGGACAAAGGCATTTCTCCTTCCTGATCCATGAGCTGTCTATACCAGCTACTGGGTCCCAGGCAACTGGAACTGTGCCTGGCTGCTTTTCTCTCCATCAGAAGCCACAACAATTGCAGATGAAATATGAAGAGAGGGGTTCTCATCAGGCACTGAAGCTCAGGGACAATGGAGTAAAGCCAAACTTAATACCTAGCTGCCTGCTGTATATTTACAGAATATCTCATCCCCCCCCCCTTTACTAGGAAATAAGACCCACTAAAAACAATGGTACATTTGTGTCTGCATTGTTGACTTACACTGTTATTCCATGGGGGAAACAAGGGTCCAATACTTAGTATAGTAATCTATGTATGCATTTTTAGCCTTTGAAAAGAGAAATGCAAAGAGGGCAGACTGGAACTTGAATAAGGTATAATTTTTTTTAAAAAGCCTCCATACATGACATTGATTCATTGCAATAGAGTTCATTTGCTGTGAATCTCTTCTATTCATCTGTCATTCCAATTATCTCTTGACCTCCCCAAAGTCTTTGACAAATGGGAAATAATTTTCACTTGCTTCACTAAAGACTTTTGTAAAAGTTATATATTTTCCCTACATTTGATAATTATATGAGCGGGAGGGGTTTCTCCTTTTTAATGTGAGTATGCTTTGGAAGTTAATCTGTAGTTTATAGGTAGTGGAAGGGGCCATGTGGGCAGGAAAATAAAATGTGTAATAGCAAAAGCATGCTTTATATGTAGAAGTGGATAAAGAGGTTGAGAAATATGTTATTTGTGTGCAGCTTTTAGTGTCAAGTCATTGCCTGTGTAGAATAGTTGAGAGGTAGATTTTAATCTTTTCATGGCACAATCCCAGTGGTAGCTGTTAGGTTTGTCATTGGGGTGATGAGTCCATTCTCGATTTTATCATAAACTTTAAAGGAGCTATCAGAAGTGCTGAACTTTATTTCAGGTGCCACCCAAGATGGGACACACAGCAGCTAATAAAATTACAAAGAGAGAGCTGGTGGATCTGCAATTAAACCCCAACTTCTTAAATACTAGTTTAATGAGATGTTGGGAAGATGCCAAAATAAATATGAAAATCTGTGTACTCCTGAACAGAGAGCTTGAATGCAGGACCAAACCCCCTGTACTGTAAGGCATAAAAACACTTGCAAATGTAGCACTCTTATACATTGCACAGCTCAAAACAGTTCACTGCATATTAATGCCCAGACATAATCACTCAAGGTTGCTGAAAACCCGTGATAGTTTTGCCTTAGGGTAGCCATAAGTTGGAAATGATTTGAAGGCACACAGCAACAACAACAACAACAACCAAAGTTAAAATTGTTGTATTTCCTGACACTATGTATGGATATGAGAGCTGTACAGTGACGAAAGTGAATAGGAACAGAAAATACTCATTTGAAGAGCTGAGGATACCATGGACAGCCAAAAAGACAGACAGATGGGTCCTGGAACAAATCAAGCCTGAAACCTCCCTGGAAGCCAAGATGATTAAACTGTGGTTCTTGTACTTTAGCCACATCATGTGAAGGCACATCTCATCACAAAAGACAAGAATACTAGAAAGGGTGGAGAGAAGTAGAAAGATAGGGAAGGCTGAATGCTAGATGGATGAACTCTGTTGAGGAGGCCACAAATATGAACTTGCAGGACTTGAGCAGAATGGTGGAGGACAAGAGGGGCTTGGAGAGATTTCATCCATAGGGTTGCCATGAGTTAGGGTTAATTTGAGAGCAGTTAACAACACCAGCAACACCTTTCTTCAAAAATTGATATTCAAGGTAGCTTACAACTTTGAAAAAGAACAATACAGTTAAACACATATCAAAAGTAAACATTAAAATGTAATTAAAATATTAATAATATTAAAACAATTAAAACCTACAATTAAAAGAATAAAATGTAACTACAAAGATAAAATTCTATTTAAACAATTCAGTTTAAAAAATATAGTACTCCTTAGCCCAATGGTTCTCAACCTTCCTAATGCTGTGACCTTTAATACAGTTCCTCATGTTGTGGTGACCCCCAACCATAAAATTATTTTTGTTGCTATTTCATAACTATGTGTTTTCCGATGGTCTTAGGTGACCCCTATGAAAGGGTTGTTCAAACCCCATGACCCACAGGTTGAGAACTGCTGCCTTAGCCAGTTCTTTAAAATTGTTCTGTTTTAAAAGCCTGCATGCCAACAGAAGAACAAGGGGATTCCATAGTCTATGGGCAGCCACTACAAAGACCCTCTCTTGCACCCCCACCAATCTTGCTTAACACACTAGGTGCAGCTGTTTCAACTTTCTGAAGTTTTAAAACACTTTTCAAAAGCAGTCCCATGTAGAGCACATTACAGTAGCACACCATGGCTCTCATACATATTTTTGCTGTGTGCATTTAACTTGCATATAACCCCAAAATAAAAGGCTTTAGTTTTTCAAAAGAAGCATACACATTTCCCTTGAACATGCACATTTCGCTCATACAGTATAGTCTCACAGACTATGAATTGGATAAATCTGTTTAGGAAAATAAATTGGTTAAAGCAAGTGTCTTTTCCATCCTTAGCCAAGACTAGAGCAGGAGAATTTAAACTGAAATCTTGCAGGAAGCAATCAAAGGATGCTCACCAGCCCCCTCCTCTTCACCCATACAAATTACTTGTGAGAGTTGATTAAAAACCACCAATCATCCATTCTGGATCTCAATACTGTGAATCCAATAGTTGCCTCACCTGTAATTTCCTTAGAGAAACTGTCACCTTCAAAAGCACACAAAGCATACCACATGAAAGCAGAAAGTCTCCTATGAAACTAGCAGCATTACATGTGCTGGAAGATCTGTACATTGGAAACACAACGTGGGGCAAATATTTGTACTCTACGCTTCAGTGTAGATCTACCGGTAGAACTGTGGGTGATCTGGAATTGGCTTGTGAGGATTTCTGACTGCAAAAAGGCTGCTCCCTCCACAACAATTTGTTGTTGTGTACCTTCAAGTCATTTCTGGCTTAAGGCAACCCTAAGATGAACCTAACACAGAGTTTTCTTGGTAAGATTTGTTCAGAAGGGTTTTTGCCTTTGACTTCCTCTGACACTGAAAGAGCGTGTCTTGCCCAAGGTCACTCAGTGGGTTTCTGTAGTTGAGTGGGGATTCAAGGCCTGGTCTCTAAAGTAATAATCCAGCACGTAAACCACTACACCACATTAGCTTTTCCACAACAATTTCCTCCATATTAAATGGCTGAAATCAAGAAACTTCCGAGTTGTTTTTTGTTGTTGTTTTTGTTTTGCAGAAAGACTGCAATTTATACCGTTTGGTATAAATGGTTGGGCTAAGGACTTTATCACAGCATGCCTATAAAGCACTGCAATTTTTGTGGGGCTTTCAGGCTGTGGGGCTTTTGGGCTATGTGGCCATGTTCTAGAAGAGTTCCTTTCTGAAATTTTGCCAGCATCTGTGGTTGGCATCTGAAGATGCCAGCCACAGATGCTGATGAAATCTCAGAAAGGAACTCTTCTAGAACATGGCCACATAGCCTGAAATCCCTACAAAAAACTATGGATGCCAGCCATGAAAGCCTTCGACTCCATACTGCAATTGTCTTAGTCTAGGAAATGCAAACATATTGGTTTGTGAACAATCATTATTGTTTAGCTCTGCAAAATCATCATGGTTCTCCTTCTGTCCTGGTCTCTGACTTCCTTACACTGCCCTTCACAGTCAGGCTTCCCTGCCCTATCCTCAGCTCAGCATGCCTTATGGTCAGTACTTGTTTTAAATTATTTTTAATTTGGTGCAGTTGTGTAACCATGGTAACCCATTAAGTAAAAATAACAAGTAAAGAAAAGAAAAGAAATCAGGGTGGGGTGGGGGAACACAGCCTGCTTGGGAATTGTGGCGGGTGGCAGGGGAAGAAGAGGGTGGGAGGTGCATAATCATGCCCACTTGCACCATGGTACTGCCTGCATATCAGAACTGTATCACAAGGAATTTATCACATTCACTCAGTAGTGAAAAAGCAGCATAACTCGGAGGCATTTATGGGTTTTTCTGTCAATGAAAAGGAACGTTTCAGCAATGGATATACTACAGCTACTGGACAGACACAGTGACGTGTGATAAGGTGCAGCCACAGATGCTACTGTCTTGCTCTAATACTACTTTTCAAGCCACCTGTGGTCATGTCCTAAGAATTCTTAATTTCTAACTGTATTTCTGACCTCAAAAACAAAGTAGATGCTGCAAGATCCTGCTATTTATAACTACCATTAGTCTTGTTTGTTTCAGGCATTCCTTATCTGTATCACAAAGCAATTTTTTTTCAGGTGCCACTCATCGGACTGAACATCCCAAACATTCTAGTGAAGCCAGAGCTGAGTGTCAAATTGTTAGGACTTTTTTTGTTGATTAATAAGGGACAGATGTGTCCCCCACCACACTTTCTCTGGCTTCTTTGTCCCCTCTCCACTGAGTTGCAATTCTCAAAGTAGGTGGGGGGGGGATGGGATTTTCATAGCAGTAAAATATGAGGGTTATCTATTCTTTTTATAATGTAAACATGTTTGTTTCTGTGCTTGTACACATATTTTCTCTCACACTTTCTCCTCTCCCCCACAGGTACACATATATTCTGTATATATACATTCTCAGAGAAGACAATGACTGACCTCCTCTGAACAAATCTTGCCAAGAAAACCTCATGATATGTTCATCTTAGGGTCGCCATAAGTCAGAAACAACCTGAAGGCACACAACAGAAAACATGTACATATACACAGATGCATATACATATACAGGAGCCTTGGCGGCACCGTGGTTAAATGCCTGTACTTCATCCACTCACTCACAAACCACAAGGTTTTGAGTTCAGAGCCAACCAGGGGCTCAGGGTCAACTCAGCCTACCATCCTTATGAGATCACTAAAATGAGTGCCCAGCTTGTTGGGAGCAATTAGCTTACATATTGTAAACTGCTTAGGAAGTGCTTAAGTGCACTAATACGCTGTATAGAAATGTACTTGCTATTGCTATTATCAACATTATCATTGCCATCTTCCTTATTTATATGCTATTTTTTTATCCAGAATATGGCTTACAAATTAAAACATAATGTAGTTTAAAATGCACAAATGACCACCATGAACATGAAATTATTTTAAATTAAGATGGAATTATTTTAAATAAAGTAACATTTTAAAGTAATGTAAAACATAGGGTAAAAAGTATAAAAAGAAGTCTTAGGAAAAGTACAATTAAAACAGTATAGCATCCCTTGAAAACCCTTTCTTTAAAAACCTTCTGTTCTCCAAAGCCTATAGGGATTTTAAAAAAGTCTTTGCCTGCTGCCAGAAGGATTGCATTGACTCAGTAGGACAAGAGTTCCAGGGCCTGAGAAAGCAATTGAGAAGGTCCTATCTCATATCCACACCAACTGTGTCTCCGAAGGTAATGAGACTGAGGGAAGGATCCTTCAGACCCAGTACGTTATAACATGAGGACAGCCGTCCTTATCCCATCCTTCTTGTGTGAAAGGTTTTCTCACAAGATTGCACTGAGCATCCATGTCATGTGAATGAAGAGGAATTGCATTAATATAATCTTTCAATAATGCAAAATGACAGGAAATGAAGGGAAATTCCTCTTTATTGTGTGATCGCTGTCATTCACATTTTCTGGATGGGACAATTTCCAGATAAGTGTAATTTCATGTGAAAGTACTTACCACAATTGCACAAGAAGGACAGAACAATGATGTCCCATCCCCTGTGTGATAATATCCCCAGGCAGGGTCATATACAGCATATCGGGCAGCCTGGGCCTAAGCCATGTATAGCTTTATAGGTCAAATCTAGGACTTTGAATTGTTCTTGGGATGTGCTCTACATGGTCAGAAACCCTACTCTGTAGCCCTTTCAGCTCCTTTTCAGACCTTCCTGGCAACATTGGGAGGAGGCAGGAAAAGGAGAGGGGCATATATATCTGTCTGGATAAAGAAATACATGAAAAGGACTATAAGGATGTTCTCACTGATGTTCTCACAGATGCCAGTGTGTACCTATCAGATACAAAAGGAATCAAAAGACTTAGCTGGGTTACTCTGGAAAATGAGTATGCAAAGGGATCTTGTAGCATCTTTGAGAGTAACTGAAAGAAAGAAGCTGGTAGCCTGAACTTTCATAAACTTGAATCTACTTCCTCAGATGCATGGGGTGCATCTCGGATGCTTTCTCAGATACATCTAAGGAAGTAGACTCAAGTCTATGAACGTTCATGCTACCAGCTTCTTTCTTTCAGTTAATCTCAAAGATGCTACAAGATACAAAAGGAATTTGCTGTCTCTGAAAAGTAGGGTTAAATTACAGTATATCTCTGATTGCCTAATTGTGTGATGTATCAGACATAAGTAAACAGCAAGTTACTTTATACCTTATATTTTTAAAATGGTCCTACCCAGTTCACACAGACGCATTTGTCTGATCATCCTGAATCTAAGGGGCTCTACAGACTGCCCAAAAAGGGTGGTATGGCACCACCTTTTATTACTACACACCTTCGCTGCAGCAGCTAGACGCTGTGGCTAAGGTTGCAGTTGCAATGCTAAAAACTTAAAAGGCGCCATAGGGCGCCTTTGCACTGTCGCAACTGTACAGTGCCGTATGGTGCTACGTAACGATGCCACACCTGTCACGTGCTAGGGTTGCAACCCTAGCACGTGACAGGTTCACCTCAAAGGTCTGGTCTGTATTGGCCCTAAGAACTCTTCCTCTGTAAACAGCGCAGACAAGCTATTGTCATTTGCAAGACAGAGCAACAAAAAGAAATGATACTAGTCCTGTGGTTGAAAATGCAAATTGAGGGAAGCAAAATTCTGCTTGTCAGTGGATGTAAATTAATTTGCTATGGCTGTACATCAATAGAGGAGGGAACATTCATTGCCTCACAAAGTCAAATCCACACCAGGATGTGAAAACTTGGTATTTCTATTGGCTCCTCTCGGACTCAACAGAAATAGTTTTTTATCAGCTGAACTATATATGGAAATTAAACGGCCTTTCATTTCTGCTTATGATCACCCTTGACATCTGATAAGCATGCAGACATGAGATTGCTTACTATTATGGATACAACTTGCAGGATATTGAGCTTATTTTCCTCCTATTATCAAAAATCAGGATGTCTGCTGTATATATGGTATACAAAATAGCAATTCTGTTCTGAACAGTCTTTATTTTAACAAGGAAATACAGCTATCCAAATATCACTCTTTAATAAAGAATTAGTAGAGGATTTAATGGATTTTATAGAGTTGAACTGTAAGAGTTTGTGCTATTTTCCTATTCAGTGCTTTGTATTTTTACTGATGAATTATTTCCAAAGGCTAACCAAAACTATGTAAAGAAATATTTGTTCACATAGAGTATTCTGTCAGGAGCAGTGTGCCACATCTTTTCCTGGCACATTCAGGAAAAATTCAACAAGCAGATTGTTTCCCATCATGAAAGAGCCATGATACGCAATTTTGCACATTTTTCATTTTTGTTTGAGGTGTTGTTTTTTTTGTTATGTTTTTTATCTGCACTCATTTTTTTTAAAATGTAAGTTGTCTTGAGTCTCATTCTTGGGAAGAAGGCAGGTATAACTCTAACAGTAACACCTTCAATAATTTTATCCGTTTAAATTCTCACTTGGCTACTGGGTGATCTTGGGCAACTCACATTCTCTCTGCCTCAGGAAGGCAAAGGCAAACTCCCTCTGAACAAATCTTGCCAGGAAAACCTTGTGACAGGTTCACTTTAGGGTTGCCATAAATTGTAAATTACTTGAATGCACACATCAATAATAACAACAGCAAAAATGAAGCTGTTAAAAGTCCAGCAGTTCTGCCAGGTTGCAGAAGGGGTAGAGGCCAGCACCTCTACAATAGCTCTGAAAACATTTTTTTTCTTTTGTAATTTTTGTCCTTTTCTTTTAAAAGTTAAAAAATACTATGTCAGATTGTGGAAATGTACCCAGAATTCATTCAGCTAAGGCTAAATAATTGCTGCTGGTTATCAAAAAAATCAGCTAGCAGGTTTTCTTCAAAAGGGCTCTTCTCCCTTTTGGATACCTTGAAAATGACAAATTATTAGTCCCCCCCCCTCCTTTTTTGTACCATCTGTCCTTCATGGATGTGACTAGACAGGAGTATTTTGCTAAAGTGTGCTTGATTCCAGTCTCGCCCCTTTGGCCTTACGTTGATGAGGAAGCTTCCCAAACCTAATTAGGCTATTGAAATATCAGGGAACAATAGCTTCCCCTCGAGTCTGTCTCTCAGTTTTAAATAGATGAGAATCTAATTATCTTTTCTATGTGTGTTGTTTTGCCCTTGATAGGAAAGAGCTGCCATTAAAAAACCTGGGAAGGGATACCCTCCAAATAGTTTAGACATTCTGCCTCCGCCAGTTCTTCTCAAATATCTTGTTAAATAAACTAATGAGGGCACATGATCCCCTTCAAAAATGGTTAGAAGTTTGTATGGTTCCATTGTTTTTGTTGTGCAATACCCTCACCTTTTAGCATGATTACTTGATTTGCAGCTGTTTGGGTAGTAGGATTTGTGCCTATACTTCATCCACTGTAGCTGGCACCACAGCAAGGAACTAGTACGGATTGGAATGAACTCCCCTATTCAGAGCTTGGAAAAGTATTTTTAAGACTGACTCATTGTTTTGGCAAAATTTTCTGGGAGCTGTAGTCCACAGTGAAGCTCTGGAGCAGGGGAATGAAATGGGTTATGATGGTCAGATTCTTGTACCTACAGTCTTCTGTGGCCCAGACTATGTTAGGCTACTTCTCATGAGACCCCTTGACAGTTCAACAAGAAACTAGGTTTCAAGGACGAAGTGGATGACAGGGAGTAAAGTGCTCTCAGGTGGTGCTTCCAGTGAGAAAGGCATGTTCTCTTTGTTTTGCAGATTCCAGGGCCCTGACACAATTATAATGCTATGCATCTACTTGAATGGCCATGTTAGCATCCTATGGAATTATGGTTTTTGTTGTTGTCAAAAACAACAAAAGTTGCTGTCAAGTCAACTTTGGTTTATGTGACCCTATGAATGAAAAACCTCCAAGTCACCATATCCTCCACTCTATCATCCTCTTCAGTTCTTGCAGATTCAGGACTGTGGCTTCCTTGGTTGAGTCTATCTATCTGTAATTTACTCTTCCTTTTTTCCTACTGCCTTCTACCATACTAAACATTATTGCCTTTTCTAGTGACTCCTGTCTTCTCATGTCTCCAAAGTACAACAGTCTCAGTTTATATTTTGGCTTCTAGGGAGAGTTTGGATTTGCTTTGCTTTAGGACCCATATGTTTGTCTATTTAGTAGACCATGGTATCCACAGAAGTTGTTCTCAGCATCACATTTCAATTGAGTTGATTCTCTTTCTATCGGTTTTCTTCACTGTTTAGCTTTCACTACATAGAAATGGGGAATACTACGGCATGAATTATCCTCATTTTCATGTTCAAGTGTTCTATTTTTATACTTCAGGATATTATCTAATTCCTCCAAAGCTGCCATTCTTAGTTTTCTGATTTCCTGACAGCAGTCTGTGCTCTGATTAATGGTTGACCCCACCCCAGGTATGAAAAATCCTGAACTATTTCAATGATCTACTTTAAAATTATGTATGTTGTCTGTGATCATTATTTCTTAATGTAAACCTGCTTTTGCACTTTCTGTCTTGACCTTCTTCAGTCTTTGTGATTTTTAACTAGTAAGATGGTGTCATTTACATACCTTAGTTTGTTGGTGTTGTTTAATCCAGTTTTCATGACTCTTTCTTCCATATCTAATCCTGCTTCACTTATATTTCAGCATTCACATTAAATAGGGTGATACAATGCAGCCTTGTGAACCTGCTTGTCGACTGGAAACCAATCCCTTTCTCCATATTCTGGTAGCTTCTTCAAGTAGCTTCTTGTCCTGAGTACAGGTTATGCATCAAGACAATCAAATCATAGAACTGTAAGAGGCGATCCAATCCACCCCCGTCATGCAGGAATATACAATCAGAGTACACCAGATAGATGGCAATCCAGCCTCTGTTTAAAAATCTCCAAAGAAGGAGACCCTACAGCACTCTGAGGCAGTGTATTCCACTGCTGAATGGCTTTTACCTTCAGGAAGTTCTTCTTGATGTTTAGCTAGAATCTGTTTTCCTGTAGTTTCAATCCATTGGCCTGTGACCTAGTCTCTGAAACAGCAGAAAACAACCTTGCTTCTTCTTCAGTATGATATCATTTCAAATATTTAAGCATGACTATCATGTCACCTTCTAATCTTTTCTTGTCCAGGCTAAACATACTCAGATTCCAAAGATGCTTCTCATAGGGCATGGTTTCCAGACCTTTCACCATTTTGGTTTCACCTTTCCCTCCTCTGGACATGCTCCATCTTATCAATATCCCTTTTGAATTATGGTGCTCAAAACTGGACACACTATTCCAGGTGAGGTCTGGCCAAAGCAGAATAGATTGGTACTGTTATTTTCCTCAGTCTAGACACTATACTCCTGTTGATTCAGACTAGAACCGTATTGGCCTTTTAGTTGCTACATCACACCGTTGCCTCATGTTCTGCTTGTGATCTGCTATGGCCCAAAACACATAGGCAAAATGATGCAGCTTCAGGCCATGTTGGGGGCATGCCATTTACATTACACATGCCCCAAACATGGCCTGAAGCTGTGCCAAGGCTGTGCCACTGAAAATGTACCAGGCCAAGAAGGAATGGATAGAATCCACTCCTTCCAATGGATCAGTTCAGGACCACAGCAGCAGCCCGGATTGGGACTGGGTGTGTGTGGTTGCCATAGTCCTGGTGTGGCCTCACACCACTCTTTTTGGCCCATCTGTTTCAGGCCTAAAACTCCTAAATCCCATTCACATTGCCTGATATCAAGCTAGGTGTCACTCATCCTATATCTGTACATTTCATTTTTTTCTCCCTAAATATGTATGTAGTAATATATGTATTACCATACATTTCTCTCTGTTCAAAATCATTTTGTTAATTTTGTTCCTGTTCTCCAATCTGTTAAATTCATTTTGAATTCTGATTCTGTCCTCTGGGGTATTGGCTGCCCCTCATAATAATCTGCAAATCTGATAAGCATGCCCTCTATTCTTTCACTGAAGTAATTTATAAAGACGACTGAGGCCCAGGACAGAACCCTGTGGTATCCCACTAGTCACGTCTGTCCAGGATGAAGAGGAGGCATTGGTGCCATTGCCCTTTGGCACACCCATTTCTTTAAGAGCGATCCATAGTTTTACATGATTTATACAAATGGTTTGCTAAAGTCTGTGAAGCACAGACTGATTTTATTTTGAAATTCTTTGGTAATTTCTATTATCTAGAATATATTTTCTATATCATCCCTAGTGCTTCTCCCTTTCCTGAACCCAGTTTAGTATTTCTCACATATATGGTAAGAGTCTTTGTAGTATAATTTTGAGCATGACCTTGCTTGGATAAGAGATTTAATGCAATGATCCTGTAATTGCTGCAATTCCTGGTGTTTACCTTCTTGGGAACTGGAATGTATACTGAGTATTTCCAATCTGTGGACCATTGTTTTGCTTTCCTTGTTTGTTGACAGATTTTAGTTGGAACTAAAGTGAATTCTGTCTCTGTAGCATGGAGCGGCTTGGTGGAACTCTTGGTATGCCATCCATTCTTGGTGCCTTATTTCTCTGAATTGTACTGAGTATGCCTTCCACTCAGTCTTTTAAATTGAAAACAGAGGTTTAAGGAATGTTATTTTGAATTCTTGGACAGAGAGCTATAATGCCTCACCAAACAACAAACCCCAGGACTCCATAGGATTCAATTATTGTAGTTAAAGGAGAAGCATAGCACTATAATTGGGTAGTGTGAAAGGCTACTGGTGAGTAGAAAGAACTCTTCCACTGTGTTCATATCCTTATTTGGGAGGCAGAATATGGTGGGAGAGGAGAAATGAACGAAGCCAGATTTCTAGCAGGACGTGAGCTTCATGTAAGGACTTATCTGGGATTCTTTCACATGGCTACTTTCCATGGATTTCTGGGGTATTAGAGATGTCTGGCTGGAACTTCTAAATATGTGTGTATATGTCTTCAAGTCAACTGTTGATTTATGGCAACCCCATGACATCCATAGTGTTTTCTTATGCAAGAAATACTCAGAGGTGCCAGTTCCTTCCTCTGAAATATAGCCTATAGCACCTAAATACTTCTCTCTAAATTCCAGAATTTGTCAGAAAATATGAAAGTCTCAGATTTTAAAGAGAGGTCCTTCTCTCTGTCCCACCAACTTGTCAGACTTATCTGTGAAAACAAGGGAAATGGTCTTCTCAGTGGGTGCTCCCAGACTTTGGAACTTCCTCCCTAGGGGTCTAGGTTGGTCCCTGCCTTATACCAAAAATCCAAAACATTCTTATGTGTTCAGGTTATAGAAACTGATTGGGATAGGCTTTCTGTGTTGTGCTGTGCTGTTTTGTGGCTTGTGGTATGTAGTCTTTTAATGAATGTTAATAGTTTTAACTTGTAAGCTTATTTAATAGTTTTAAGATATTTTTATATATACTTTTTACTGATGTTTTAAATCCGTATTGCTTTTAGTTATGTTGTAAGCTGCCTTGAGTCTCATTGGTGGGACAAAGGTTGGGTTAATAAATAAACAAATAAATAAACACTGTGCTATCTCCCATCACTTGAGACAACACAGATTTCTTCACCTTCCCAGTTAGGAGGATAGAGTGGGGACAAATCCTCATGTTATCTTTCATCAGTGGTTGGGGCATAAGGGGATTCCTTAGTCCAGTGGTGGGAAGGGACTACTTGGGCAAAAAATTAGATTTTCGAGGAGGAGGAGGAGGGGGGGGGGAACTGGCACTGAAAGAGCTGACAGAACTTGAAAAAAAAGGATGACTGTTTAAGTGGTAGAAACTTGCGGGCAACATGATTCTAAGGAAATTTTGTCAGACATACATTGTATTTGAGAGCCAGTGTGGTTGATGCCAAGGTTTGGACTAGGGCACTGGAAGACCAGTGTTCAAATCCCACTCTGCCATGGAAACAGACTAGGTGACCTTGGGCAAGTCACACTCTTTCAGCATCAGGGAAAGGCAAGAGCAAATCCCTTCTGAACAAATTCTGCTGATAGGTTCACCTTAGCATCACCATAAGTCAAAAATGACTTATGGCACACAGCAGAAGCACCAACAAATCATATTTGGTTCTATGAGATGTCCTCATTTCTATATGAGCCCCTTTAAGTATCATAAGTGCAAGACTACCTTTTCAAAAGTAGCCCACCATTATATTTATTCCTTGGATCCAGTAAAATCACCTTGTTTTAAACAGGAGAGACCGCTCCATTTAGCATTTTGTGTTGGATCCCCCCTCCCTTGTAATGAATATTGGGGCAAGAAAGTTAAGAGATCTTGCTGTGAGTGAAGGAGGAGGTTGGCAGGGTGCCAAATGTTATAATCTAGCACTCGCTGTTTTTCTTCTTTGTGCCATCTGCTACTTAATCAGGAAAGTCAGACAGCAAGCTGCAGACTTCCCTCTTGCTCCTGATATACTCTATGTGATAGCTTTCAGAGGTACCAGGAATTCTAGGAGGCAACAGACAAAATTGCAGACTTTTTCAGTCTTTCTGGCTTACTTTTTGGCTTACTAGCTGGGCTGGGTGTACATCTTGCCTTATCCTTGAATATCCACACAATATTCTAAAAGCAGCTTTGAATGCAACTTGTGTGGGCTGCACAGTGAGAAAAAGGAAGGGAAAACAAAGATGATGTGCTTTTTATACACACCTTCTTCAGTCCATTTGGTATTTTAGTGGCTCAACAGGTAGAACTATCAAGTCAAGAATGTCATTCATCCAGTGGTAGCTGATGGCTTCTATTTCTGAGGGGTAGTGAATCTGCTCTGGACTTCAGTCTGAACTTGGAAGGGGGTAGCCAGGATTCTGAATTCTTTCCCCCAAATAAGCATTTTCTTTAAAAAGTCCAAACTAAAGTCCAGTGCAGCAGATTAGGCTGGTTTTAAAGCAAAAATGCCATGCATTAATTTTGTACAGAATAAGTTCCAAATGGACTTCAAAAACTGCTCAGTGTTCAAATAATTTCTTGCAATGGGAAGGAAATTGCTCACATTACTTGCTGTTTTCAAGTATGAAATCAGCCAAGAATCCCCCAAGGACTCACCATTTAGCTACTGAAGTACCCAGTCCATGGCCATTCACTGAACATTTGTGGGGGCATCCTTAGACAGTGACATCATCCATGGATCAGAGAAAGTAGACTCAAATCTATGAAAGCTTATGGTACCAGTTTCTTTCAGTTAGTCTCAAAAGGTGCTGTAAGATCTCTTTGCATACTGATTTTTCAGATTAACACAACCATATTTTTTAATCATCCACTGAGACTTCCAAGGACCATCTGGACGTCTTGGCAGATGATGCCAGTGTTCTGTGTGTGGTCATAGGGACACAGCCAGATGCTTCCTCGATACTTTCTTCTCTTGATTGGCCATTGGTTGGCTATGGACCGGAGAGCCTGAAGCAAGTAAAAGTTGAGGGGGGAGAAGGAGACATAGTGCACCATTCTCAATCAAACAACAACAACACAGCATTAAAATAGTATCACAATTAATCCTCAAAAGAGAATTATTAAACTGGTGGTAAACAGGAAGCATAATTTACTTAATGACTCCTCAAGAACCTGCTTACCTGCTGCTCTAGGACCTACCAAGCCATACCATATCATATCAAATACCATATCATGTCACCCAAAATCTTTTCTTCATGGACTAATTTGGAAGATTTCAGCTGATTTAAAATTCCATTAATAATAGAAAAGAAGTATGCATCTTACTGAGAAGAGTAATTGCATACTGGAAAATTCCTGTTTAATAAGAAAGGCTTACATAATGATTGTAGTCAGCTCTGATTTTTGCTACCTTTAGGTGAAAAAATGTTTTTGTAGAGCGAGGCGTTGCAAAAGAAAGGGTTGATTCTGTGTCTTCTTATGTAAAAATTTTAAAAAGGAATTCTTATTGTTGTTTTGTTTAATATGAATCACATCTACAAAGCAATGAAATTGCTGCTTATTGACATAAACTTACAAACTACTGTATATACTCATGTATAAGTCTAAAAACTTAGGTTAAAAAATTGACCCAGAAAACCTGAGTCAGGCTATTCACAGGTCAATGTAAGTACTATATGTGTATGTGTGTGTGTGTGTGTGTATAAACTATCCCCTGGTGAGGGCCGATTCTAGGTATTTGGCCACCCTAGGCGAGAAATATTGCAGCACCTCCCCCCCTTGTAGCCCCCAAAAGTGTTGGAAAAGGTAGTACATGATGTAGGACAGAATCTATGACAAACTGTAGGGCGTTAATAAAACTGGAGGACACAACCAACTAAAAGCCAAAAACATTAATAAAAAACAATGCAAATTCTTGTTTCTCAGTCAAGCTCAAAATGGAGGACATTTTGACATTCTTCCTGTATAGAAGGTTGGGATGTAGCTTTGTGTGGTTTCTGTGTTCGACTAGGACTCTGGAGACCAGGATTCAATTCCCTGCCTATTGGGAGACCTCAAGCAAGTCACACTCTCTCAGTCTCCTCTGCAGAAAGCCATGGCAAACGTCCTCTGAGCAAATCTTGCCAAGCAAATCCCAGGATAGGTTTGCTTTAGGGTCTCCATAGGTGGAAAACAACTTGAAGGTACACAACAATAAATATCAACTGACTACTGTACCTTTAAGTGCAGTAGAGAGTCCAGCATGGTGTAGTGGCCTGAGTATAGGACAATGGGAGATCAGGGTTCAAATCCCAGCTCAGCCATGGAAACCCACTGGATGAATTTGGGCAAGTCACACTCTCTCAGCCTCTCAGGGAAAGGGAACGGCAACTCCCCATGAAGAAACTTGCCAAGGAAAATCTGCAGGGTTGACATAAATTAGAAAGGAGTTGAAGGCACAACAACAACAGAAGAAGAGGAGGAAGAGGGAGGAGGGGAGAAAGAAGGAGGAGGAGGAGGAGGAGGAAGAAGAAGAACAGAGGAGGAGGAAAAGGGGAAGAAGAGGAAGATGAGGAAGAGGAGAAAGAAAAATAAGAAGGAGGTGGAGTTTGTTGTTACTCAATTTCGAATTGGCCTCACTTCCATTTCTTTCGAGATTGAGAGAAATTCCTCCCGTGTGATAAACTCCAGTATGTTGATGTTTCTCCAAAGGCCTTTATTTCTACACAGGACAATGAAGGGTGTGTGCTTTTTAGTTGTGGGTAATTCAGCGTACATAAAGTGACTTGTACAGATGCTGGAAACAGAAATGTCAATTTCACTGTCTCAAAAACCCAGCAACAAGTTGGATTAGAAGTATAATTTACCTGTTTCTATAGAAAAAGAGAAAACACAAGGAGGCCCATTTCTTACACCTTGGTAAGCTGCACCAAGGCAGGAGAAATTTGCTTCAATAATGAAAGGAGTATAGTTGCATAGCATTCAGCCTGAGAAACAGTTCCAGATATTTGGAACTTTGCTTAGGAATGGCTGCAATTTTAAAGCAGTTAGATAATCTCACCGTATTATTTAAGACCAAGAACATTTTTTGCATTTAAAACACTATAGAAGCAAAAGCTTTGGCATTGTTTTATCCTTTGGGGTATGCTTGATGCTAGACTCCAGATTGCCTTCAGCATGTCTTTTCAGCTGCAGTACAACACATTCTCCCATTTCAATCCACCCACCCACTGATATACTAATTTATTTGGATCCCTTGGCCATCTGAAATAAAAACAGTAGTGACTGGACAGATTTTTTCAGTGGTCACACCTCACTTTTAGAAAGCTCTTCTTAAGGAATCCTACCTAATGTTGCCATTACTTTAAGTGTAAAACAAAGACATTTCTGTTTACCCTAGCATCTAACAATCACTAATATCAATTTATCATGAAATTTTGTAGATTTCAATCCATTTCCTCATGTGGGCTGTGATATCATCAGTGCCTCTGCATTGTATATTGTGTAATAGACTGGCACTTTGTGCCGGCCTGCTGGCAAACTAGGGCTGAACTAGGGTGGAGCATGCACATGCTCCGAGCCCAGGTTCCACTGTCCAGGCACCATCTTGGCACGTGCCCGTACGCACAGGGCACGCCGTGATGATGTCTCTTGGGCGCAGCTCCCAAATGGTGCTACACAAAAGGGCATAATCATGGTGCGCGAGCATGCCAATGGCACCCCTTTGGGGATGCAAAAAGAACCCAACGGGAAGCGGATTCTCTTTTGACCTTCCAGGGGCTGCGGCATCTGGTTGCCATGGCCTCCATCCAGGGCAAAAATGGGTGGCGTTGAAGCCTCCCACCTGTCAATCCCCTTAATCTCATAGGTGCTGCTAGATTCCTTCTATATCCTACTTTCATTTTCATGCTTAAACAAACTAACATACCTATAAAAGCTGCACTAATTTGAGTATATTTGATGGTAAATTTAGCATTTTAAATAGATGTTTAACCTGTTTGAATGAACTGTTGGTATTTGACTCTGTTGCGCTGGTTACTTTGCCTTTTTCATGGTTTTCTGCTTTTATTATAACCTACTGCTTTGTTAGTTACCCTACAAATTCGTGCTAATTACATACAAATGTATGTTGAAGTTGTAGGATATCAATTTTGGAAATAAATAACTACCTGATCCTTCTATTGTAAAAGTTCTTTCTGCTTTTGGTATTAAAATTTATCTTTTTAAGGTTATCCTCTCCCCCCCCCCGCCCCCCACACTTTGCAAGGGAATGTTAATATGAACCGGAATGATGAGTTATCATGTGATTTCTTCATTATTGGACCAAACCTTTCATATAATAGTTGTGGGCTTCAGTCTTTTGTCCAGTCTGCTATCATGTGTCACAACCACAGCGGAGTAGTCAATAGGCACCACTTGAACTGATTGGCACTTTGTTTATGGGTTGTTAAACTGAGAATCTGAATGCTTTAGGAGAGTTTATTCCACCCCAGTAGTTTATTACAGGCCCAGTGAGCTATGACATTCACCAAAGTCAGCTTATTATGGTTCATGGAACAAGTTAGCCCTATGAGTGTGGTTGCTGAGACAGAGGCCAAGTTAACAACTTATCACAATTTCTTAAGGGGGGATAGGAATCTCCAGGGTGGTGAGATTTCTAAGTAAGCAGTTATACAATAATTTCTTTCTTTTTTTCTATTGAAAATACAGTATGCTGATTTAATAAAAAAAATCTTTTCTTCTAGAAGAAAGAGTGGCCAAGTGGTTATATAAATTTACACTTGGGGGGCATGTAATGCATTGATTGTAGATTATAGGCTTTGTTTCCTGGAATGTGAACAGGACATGGGGCAAAACCTCAATTTACTGTTCTCAGATTTGAAAACAACAACAACTATGGTTTATTGCAATCAGAAGCTACTGAATTTCTACTCTTTTGAAACAAGGAAGAATGAAGGAAATGGCAAAATTGTATGAGCCCACATTTACAGAATTGTATGAGTGTAACATAGTAGTCACCTATTGGACTACAACTTTTGGGTCCAGGGTTCAAATCCTGACCTGGCCATAGAAACCCGCTGAGTGATCTTGGGTAAGTCACACTCTCTCAACCACAGAGGAGGGCAATAGAAAACTGCATCTGAACAAATTCTGCGAATAAAACCTGGTGAGAGGGTCATCTTAGGGGTGCCATAAGTAGAAAAAGACTTGAAGGAGCACAGCGACAACAACCATGTCTACCAGAACTTGTGCACATATTGGCAAATCATGGTTGATTGTTGCATCTGGGACTAAATTGTTCTTTACAGATTATGCCTATAGTTGTTGACTTTTCATTACATTTATTTGCCTATTAGTTCTTGCTTCCCACCTTCTACGCATAGGTACACTCTGTACATTTCTGTTTAGAAGTAAATTCTATTAAGTTCAGGAGGGCTTGTTCCCCGGTAAGAATATACAGGATAACAATACTAAGTAAATTATCTTGCTTAGTCATTATTTGTGAAATAAATCAATTCAAAATTGTCTCCTCTTGTTTTCCCTTAGTTAGGCAGAAATCCCTGACTGTTAGTAATATGTACACAAAGGGCTTTGGATTATCCTCCTAGTAGTATTCAGACTCCTTTAAATTGCTAATCCACAATAAATGATTGTTGAAATAATTAGGAATCATATTGACTCTAGAATGGGAAATCTGATTTAAAGGGGATCTTAAAATTCTTCGGTGATTTAAATCATGATTTTATGCTCCATGGGTTGTACAGATCTTCAAGAGACAAACAAATTTAATGTTGCTCTGATATGAAGTGCTGGACTAGGATGGTGGAAACAAGGCTCCAATGCAGGAATACCAATGATAGCTGCTGCTGCAGCAGCAGCTGCTACTGCTACTACTACTACTAATACAAATGTCCACCTAACCACTCATCCACCCACTCAGTTATGCGATCCTGTGCTAGTAATGGCTGCCTTTCAGAGAAAACAAGGCTGCTTTTAGAATTGCTAGTCTCTTTGTAAAACTTCCATAAGATGTTGATAATGTATAAGTAATACTTGTTGAGTTTATCTTCATTAAAAATTAATTTTTCTCTGTAGATGTCAATGAATGCACAGTTGAGAATGGAGGTTGTCAAGACCAGTGCTGCAATACCATTGGGAGTTTCTACTGTAAGTGTCCAGTTGGCCAGAAACTGGGGAAAGACAAGAAATCATGTGAAGGTAACAATCTGTGTGGTGACTTTTGCTTGATCACTTGCATGGCAACATGCTGAATGGAGAGACAAGCTTTGCTTTTTGGAAATCAATTGCTTACTTCAATATACAGATGTAAACATGTATCTGATTTATGTAGCACCAGCTGGAATGGTTTCCTCAGTTTTGATACTGAATGACTAAATACAGGGATTTTCTGTATTATTTGTTAAATTTATATCTCATCTTCCTGAAAAAGAAAAGAATGGTACTCACAGGTGGCTAACAAGAATGTTCAGATGAAAACCAATAGAACTAAACATTAAAAATCTGTCAATAAAAAGAAACAGGATTCTGCTCAACTATAACCCAGTTTACATGAAAAAGACAGAGAGAGGTACATCTTCTGAAGATATAAATGATCATTTTGTGAACTTCTTCCCTACTAAACCACAGACTAGCACCCAATCTGTGGATTCAAACTACAAGAAATGAGATTTTACCTATTCATTCATTCCATTTATATGTTACCTTCCTCCTAAAGTGGGTCCCAACATAGCTAAACTTTTCTACTTTTTTAATTAAACCTTTTAAAGAGCTAGAATTCAAAGACATAGCTGTGTTAGTCTATAGAATCAATATGGAGAGAGATCTTGTAGCACCTTTGAGAAAAACTGAAAGAAAGACATTGGTAGCATGAGCTTTTGTAGACATCAGTCTACTTCCTCAGATGCATTTGATGGAGTGGAAGCAAGGCACAGACATATATATGCCATTGGTATGTGAGGATATCTATTCAGATTACAAATCCTTTGTGTATAGAAATGAAGTTGCAGGTCCAGTTTTAAGGATGGTTGTTAGTGCACAGAGACATAGGAAACTGGTCTCTTTGCATGGAGATGAACTGGCAGATCTAGTTTTGCGATGAGAGGAATAGGTGAATGTAGGGCACCCCCATGAGGATGGGGTCAGATAGTGTTGAAGTGTGTAGTGTGTCAGGAAAGCATTTTCTTTGTTCAATCCATCTCTGAAGGGCTGTAGTTTGTGGATGAATTCCAGTTCTGCTGTTTCTGTTTCCAATTACCTTTGTAGTTCTTTTGTTCAATGACTGCTGTTCTGAGGTCTGAGATGGAATGCCCAGAGAGAGTGAAACAGTCTGCCACTGATTTTTGTGTATTCCCATTCCTAATATCTGATTTATGTCCATTTATCCTCTGGCAAAGGGATTGGCTTGTTTGCCTAATGTAGAGTGCTGACAGAGTATAGCATAAATCACATTGGAAGATGAGCATGTGAAGGTCCCCCTAACATTGTCCCCCTAACCCAGGGTGCCCCCTGCACCCCGCTTGGAGGCCGCGGGGAAGCGGCAGTTTACCGCTTCCCCGCGGCCTCCAGAAGGGGTGAGATGGGGCCGCAGAGGCTGCCAGTGTGGCAGCCTTGGCCCCATCTCGCTGCTTTTTAAGGCGATTGTGAACCGCCCCTTTTGGGCGGTCTAGATCGCCCCTATATGTCTATTGAGGCAGCCTAAAATAGCATTGGTCTTTTTAGCTGCTGCATCGCACTGTTGACTCATGTTCAACTTATGGTCTACTTGAACTCCTAGATCCCTTTCACACGTACTTTCATTCAGCTAGATGTCCCCCATCCTATATCTGTGCATTTCATTTTTCCACCCTAAGTGCAGTACTTTACACTTTTCTGCATTGAATTTCATTTTGTAAGTGTTGGCCCAGCTTTCTAGTCTATTCAGGTCATTTTGAATTTTGATCCTGTCCTCTGGGGTATTAGCTACTGCTCCTAATTTGATGTCATCTGCAAATTTGATAAGTATGCCCCCAATTCTGTCATCCAAATCATTAATAAAGATGTTGAATAGCACTGGGCCAAGGGCAGAGCCCTTGTAATGGGGCAGTCACATGGTGCCTTGAAATTCTTACATGTATTGATCAATGCCTTTTGATGCTTCAATAATGATGATGATGACAGCAGTAAAGGATTGATTTGTGGCTTGTGGAAACCTACTTAGATCATAATATGTCAAATAAAATAAATAGGACATTGCTATCAATTAAATCTGTAATAATAAAAGAGAATGTCTGTGGGTTTGTGGAAAACATGAATTATTGGGACATCATGTTAGTGGCCTCTGAATCTGTCAGAGTTTGTTGTTATTATTTGAATGTCAGTAGTCAGTTTTGAGTGCAATCTCTAAATTGGAGGGAGTGATTACTTGAAGCAAAAAGGGTGGCCTGACATAACTCATCAGGATACTTTAAAAATCAACACCTAATTTTGTTCAGCACCCAAATTTCAGTGGTTACTTCCAAATTAAAATTCTAAACAAAGAATTGCTAGAGAAGAAGAAGAGGAAGAGGAAGAATAAGAATAAGAATGGATGCTGTCATAATTGATTAGAAAATATTTTTAAAAAGACTAGAAAAATGGAGAGGAGGTAGTGATGCTGAGATCTATGTGCTGAGGATGGAGAGAAGCTGAGAAATGGAAAGGGTTATGGTGCTGACGTTTTTAAAAGTACTGAAAAAAAGGAAGATGGACTGTGAAGTATCCTTGGTGATACTTCTGTGGGGAAAGAACAAGTGAGTATTAAAACAGGAGCCAGATGGACTCCTTTGGGCTGTTGAGATATTTCAGGCATTGTTTGGATACAGACTTAGTCACACTTATAAGAGATTCATTCAAATCTGTAGGATTTAAGTTAGTTATGAATAACTTTTTTAACAAGTTTATTCTAACCATGACTGAGGTCCAAAATGTTAGGCATTGAGGCTCAACTATGAAATGTACAGATGTGCACAAAAGGAAACCAGGAATCTTGGGCATAATTGTTTGCAGCTGAAGGCTGGAACAGCAGACAGTGTTCAAGGTCAGATATGTGCTTGATTGCACGTAAGCCTGGGTAACATCAAAAGTCTTCCTGAGTGAAGGGACAACATTGTTGGTGGCACAAGGAAAAAGAGTCACCAGAAGAGGATGGGTTTGTGACCGCATGGCACAGATCTATAAATAGCCTGCACACCGCAGTGTGGGTTGTTGGGTAGTCGGAGTGGATAGATGGTTGGAGAGTTTTGTTGGACGGGCGTGTATATACTTGTAAATATAGCAACTTTAAGAATAAACACCTCTGAGGAGAGAGATTTGGCTCCAGTCTGTTTCATCAGCAGTGGGCAGGAGGAATTCCTGATAAAGCCGAACAGCTCCAAGGTCGCCGGTAGTTCCAAAGGCATCGGAGATTGCTTTACCTGTGCATCTGCTTGTTCACATCAACAAGGGTTACGGGCCCAGATCGTTATCTGATAAGGCATCTCCGTTTGTGCTGAAGAGTTCAACTGGCTGTGTGAGAGAGGTACTTTGTTGCTGTGTTGTGCTGTCAGTGCCGGAAGGCTGGATGGTAAGATTTTTGGACTGTTGTCTGTGTCTTATCACAATTGACAGTAGAAGCTGGGAAAACTGCCAGGACTCTATCTTTACACTGCTTAATGATGGAGGCAGCTAAATTTCCCAAACTAGACGAAACTAATTATGCAGCTTGGAGTTCCTATTGTGAGGCTTTGCTGGTCAGAGAAGGACTGTGGGATGTTGTTGAGAGAGAACCCACAGCAGATACTCTTGACCGAGATAAGAGAGCAAGAGCTACAATTTTGCTTACAATCACGCCGTCGCAGATCAACCATGTCCGGGAGAAAAGAACCTCAAAGGCAGTTTGGGATGCTTTGAGGGAGATTCACCAATCTAAAACAGCTCTGTCAAGAATGATTTGGTGTAGGAGGCTGTATGCCTGCAAAATGCAGAAAGGACAATCGCCAGAGAAGCATCTGGAGATCATGGCTGATTTGTTCAGCCAGGTGCAGATGAGAGGTGTCGTCCTTGCATCTGAGCAGAAAGCATACATCCTGCTTGGGAGTCTTTCTGATGATTTTGAGAATATTCTGTGGAGTCTTCAGTGTTTTGATGAATCACAGATTACTGCGGAGCTGGTGGCTGCACGTGTCTTGGAAGAGAGCCAACGTCGGCAGTATGAGGCAGGGCTCCAGAGGCAGCATGCAGTACCAAGACAAACACACCCAACCGAGGCTTTCAAGGAGCTGCAACCGGAGAAGGCAGCTGTGTCCAGGGAGAGAAAGTGTTTCCACTGTGGGAAGCCAGGCCATCTCAAGAAGGACTGTAGAAAGCTGGCAGCAGCAAGGAAACAACAGCCTAAAGATCCTGTGAGCAGGAAAGGTGTTGTTGCTGTGGTAAAGAACAATGACTATAAAGCCCATCAGGCTGTAGACCCCATTTGGTTATTAGATTCCGGAGCATCGTCGCATATGATTAATTGTGATAGGCTCCTGAAAGATAAGGTGCCATCTAATGTACATTCAGTTGCTTTGGCTGATGGTGCATCAAGGGAGGCAAAAGTGATGGGAACTGTGTTCATCCCAAGTTTTGGAAAGGACTTTTCAAATGTTTTGTGTGTTCCTAAGTTGCAAAACTGTTTGGTTAGTGTGTCTGAATTAACCACCAGTGGGTATGCATTGAGTTTCAAAGGGGATGATTGTACTATTAGCATAAATGACCAAGTTTGTGCTAAAGCAATCAAAAGAGACAAAATGTACTATATGGTTGACAAGGCAGAATGTTCAGTAGTCAACAATGTGCCTTTGCACTTAGACTGTGCTCATTACTACCATAGAGTCATGGGACATACAAGCTTCACAAGTTTGGGGAAGCTGGGGGAAGTGTGTCCAGAATTTAAAATGTCCACTTGTTCAAACCACCTGGATTGTTCAGTTTGCAGCAGGATAAAGCTGAAGGCTTTTCCTGTGGCCAAACGCAGCAAATGCACCACACAAAGACCTTTTCAGGTTGTGCATGCTGATTTGGCTGGTCCTTTGGCCAAAACCATGGGCAAAAATCAGTACTTCATGGTCATTGTGGATCGTCACACACGGTTTTCGTATGTGATACTCATGAAGGAAAAGAGTGAAGCTGCTGAACACATCAAAAATTGGGTCAATATGATTGAAAGGGAGTTTGAATACAAAGTAGGATCTTTGGTTACAGATAGAGGTGGAGAATTCCGATCTAACAACCTGAAAAATTGGTTGAGGAGGAAAGGGATCCGCCACAACACGACGAACGCGGCCGTTCCCCAGGAGAATGGCTTAGCGGAGAGACACATTGGAGTCTTAAAGCAAATAAAAGATTGCATGATGCTCGATGCAGAAGCACCAGAGCAGCTTTGGGGGGAAGCAATTTTGACAGCAAACCATGTTGCCAATCGCACTTGGAATTCTTTTGTAAAGAAAACTCCATATCACATGCTGTATGGGAGACCACCAAATCTCAAATACCTGAGAGTTTTTGGGCAGTATGCAAATGTGTATGTGCCTGCAAACTTCAGGAAAAAGGGGGATCCTAAATGGAGAAGGTTGATGTTTGTGGGGTATTCTGGGAACAGCTATAGATTTTATGTAGGTCATGGGGAAATCTTGCTGTCCAGAAGTGCCAACTTTGAAAAACATTCAGGTTGGGAAAAGCTCCATGCCAACAAAGAGGTTTTTCTCAAGCTGGGGCAGAGTGACATAGGTACTGGAAATGGAGGGGTGCTAAAACGAGAAGCATCTACTGAAAGTGAACCCAGTACTTCTGCACACCATCACACACAAACACATCCAACTTTGCACTCACCAGTCACTACACAAAAGTTTGAAAAGGTGTCCATGAAAGACACAGAGGTGCAAACTAGTTCTGACAGTGAGGATGAAAAAGGCAGAACAAAAGTGATTGTGCCAAGGAGAACTCAGAGGGTGAGGAGACCTCCAGATAGATTCGTAGTGCAGGGTGCAAGAGCTTGTTCAGTGATGGCAGATGAGCCAGAGAATTTTGAGGAATTGCAGTCATATCCTAAGGAGGAGCAGGAGAAATGGTTTTCTGCCATGGATCAGGAGTACTTGTCTTTACTAGATAAGGAAGTGTTTGAGATTGTAGAGAGGCCTAAGAACCACAAGGTTGTAGGTTGCAAATGGGTTTTCAAGAGGAAGGAAATGCCGGATGGAACCCATAGATACAAGGCAAGACTGGTTGCAAAAGGTTTTTCACAGCAGAGGTTTGAAAATTTTGACAAAACTTTTTCACCTACTGCAAAGCCAGAAAGTTTAAGGCTGGTATTAGCTTTAGCAGCTAGGAAGAATCAAGTAGTGAGACACTTTGATTTTGAAACTGCATATTTGAATGCTCATCTTAATGAGGAGGTTTTTATGGAACAACCTTTAGGTTTTGACAAGGACAGGGATGGAAAGGTTTACAAGTTGAAAAAGGCATTGTACGGTTTGAAACAGAGTGCACGTTGCTGGAACCTTTGCATTCATGAAGAATTGGTCAAATTGGGATATAAACGCAGCATTGCGGATGCGTGCGTGTATACAAAAGGTGATGTGACCGTAGTGATTTACGTTGATGACTTGTGTGTCGCAGCGAAGTCAGAGAGGGAAATTACATCAGTTCAGAAAGAGTTGTCTAAGAGGTTTAAGCTCAAGGATTTGGGAAATCTCAAGACTTATTTAGGGATTGAAGTTCAGTGGACTGAGGATGGCAGGTGTTTGTTGAGCCAACAGAAAAAGATTGAACGACTGATTGAAAAATGTGGCTTGCAGAATGCAAAAGTTGTAAAGAGTCCAATGACTTCTGGAACTTCTAGTGCAGAATCATCAAAGGAATTTGAAAATCCAGAATTGTTCAGAAGTGTAGTAGGTAGCTTGATGTTCATTGCAAACAACACTAGGCCAGACATTTCGTTTGCTGTTGGAGTACTTAGCAGAAAAGTAAGTGTTCCAAAAGTAGAAGACTGGACTAGAGTGAAACATGTGCTGAGATACTTGAAAGGAACCAAAGAAAGAAAGTTGGTGATACAGGGCAGTGAACAACAGCTGGATTGTTATGTGGACAGTTCATTCGCATCAGAATTGCACGACAGAAAGTCAGTGTCAGGTTTGCTTGTAAGATTTGCTGGTAGTCCAATAATTTGGCGCAGCAGGAAGCAAAACTGTGTGGCTTTAAGTACTACAGAAGCAGAATTTGCATCATTGTCTGAAATTGCAGGAGAGATCCAGTGGATAAGGCAATTGCTTGTGGATTTGGGAGAAAAGTGTGAAGAGCCTACTGTAGTCCATGAGGATTCACAATCATGTATTGCAATGTCTGAAGCTGAGAACTTGAAGTGTAGGACAAAGTACATTGGTGTGAGGTATCAGAATGTGAGAGAGATGGTTCAAAACAGAATCATAAATCTGGAGTACATTGACACCAGGGACAACATTGCTGATGTTCTCACAAAAGCTTTGCCAATTGAAAGGCATGAACAACTATCATGTTTGATAGGCATGGCACAATAAACATAGAGTTTGGCTGTTCAACAAATGTAAACATCGGAAGATGGCAAACACATATGTGGCAAAAAGATACACATCTGTACATTTTGGAGGGGCATGTTAGGCATTGAGGCTCAACTATGAAATGTACAGATGTGCACAAAAGGAAACCAGGAATCTTGGGCATAATTGTTTGCAGCTGAAGGCTGGAACAGCAGACAGTGTTCAAGGTCAGATATGTGCTTGATTGCACGTAAGCCTGGGTAACATCAAAAGTCTTCCTGAGTGAAGGGACAACATTGTTGGTGGCACAAGGAAAAAGAGTCACCAGAAGAGGATGGGTTTGTGACCGCATGGCACAGATCTATAAATAGCCTGCACACCGCAGTGTGGGTTGTTGGGTAGTCAGAGTGGATAGATGGTTGGAGAGTTTTGTTGGACGGGCGTGTATATACTTGTAAATATAGCAACTTTAAGAATAAACACCTCTGAGGAGAGAGATTTGGCTCCAGTCTGTTTCATCAGCAGTGGGCAGGAGGAATTCCTGATAAAGCCGAACAGCTCCAAGGTCGCCGGTAGTTCCAAAGGCATCGGAGATTGCTTTACCTGTGCATCTGCTTGTTCACATCAACACAAAACACACTGCAGAAAGAGTCCAGTTTGAAACCGCTTTAACTGCCCTGGCTCAGTGCTAGGGGAACACTGTAGTTTATTGTGGCACCAGAGCTCTCTGACAGAGAAGGCTAAATGTCTTGCAAAACTACAGGTCCCAGAATTCCCTAGCATTGACCCAGGGCAGTTAAAGCTGTCTCAAACTGGATTATTTCTGCAGTGTGTTTTGGACCTAAGTCTGGATCCAATTATTGTTTCTAGGTCACAATGGGGCTTTCTAGACCACCCAAAAGGGGCGGTCTGTACTTGCCCCTTTTAGCGGCAGGATGACGCCGAGGCTGCCGCACGGGCGGCCCCATAGGCCTCATCCCGCTGCTTTTGGAGGCTGCGGGGAAGCGGCAAACTTCCGGTTCCCCGCGGCCTCCAAGCGGGATGCAGAAGGCACCCTGGGCGCCCGCTGCATCCCACTTCCCTCGGCGGGGCTGAAGGGAGAAAGGGGCTGCCGCTGCAGCCCCTTTCTCCCTGGGTCTTTGCCGCGGCCGTCTAAAGGCCGCGGCAAAGACCTGCCACAAAAAAGGAGCTCCCTTTGGAGCTCCTTTTTTGCACCACTGGAAGGGCGCGATTGGCGCCCTCCCATGGCGCAAAAGTGTCATTATGTGCGCAGCGAATCTAAACGCTGTGCACATGATGACAGTGTCATAACGCGTCTGTATGAATGCTGCCATTTAAAAATGGCGGTGCCCATATGCTTTAGGGTTAGGGAGAGTGTAGACGCTGTGCCCTCCCTAACCCTAAAAATGCCCTTTTAAACCCTAGACACGCCACTTTTGATGCGTCTAGATCAGCCCAATATGCAGAAATTTATCATTTGCCTAGTTGATGTAACAAAGAGGCCCATTCTCTCCTAAATGATGCAAAAGGATTGATTTCTGCAAAGCAACAGAATGTGTTGGAACCAGATATTAGTCTTACCAGAAAAACAGATCCACTTGAAGAATTATTGCTTGTTATTTCCATTCTCTAGCTGGAGCTTGGAGAGCTAGACATTACTGCTCCAAAGATTGCACTGGTCTCCCAGCAAGTATAGTAGTTTGAGCATAAAACCCACTGAGTTACTTTGCACAAGTCATGCACTCTTAGCCTAAGGGGAAGGCAATGGCAAACCTCCTCTGAACAAATCTTGTCACAAAAACCTTATGATAGGGTTGGCATAAGTCAGAAATGACTTGAAAGCACAGCCAACAACAACACAACATCCCATCCTAGAGAAACTGTAATGGCAATTCCTAGTTCAGCACATTAGATGACCAAAAACAAAAGTCAAGCTGAGTCACATCATGTTGCCCCTGTAGGAAAACAGCAGGGAAGAAGGCTGGAGGTCTAAGTACAACAAAAGATCAGTGCAGTTTTAAAAATTATCCAAATTCCTAACATTTAACTGCTCAGAACCCAGTTCTTTGTGATTATCTGATTCCAGGATGTGCCCCCCCCCCCAACTGTCTTTTTGGTGAATATTTTCAGATGAGAGTGTTAGACGATGAGGTGATCTGCTTAATTTTTTCTTCATTCTTATATTTTGTGATGTGAGTGCATTTGTTTCAGTATCATTTTGAGCTAAGTAGCTTGCTGTATCTGAAATGAACTGGTATTAGTTTGCAATCCTTATGTTTGCCTAAAGCTAGTTTTTTATCCAGGCAGTCAATTTTGGTTGAATTAGAGTTTCCAATTGACTCAGGAGAAGGAAAGGGTCCTGAGGCATTTTTCCTCTAAACAGGTGCCTCCTGCATTAGCCATAACAATGTGCACCTTTCCCCTGCAGTATGCAAACACAGATACTCCTCTTAATGTCATGAGCATAAAGGACTTTCATCTAATGCATCTGAACTTCAGTCGAGTAATCTTCTACATCAATATACTTCCAGGTACTAAATGGCTTGTTTGGGGTAAAGAGGTGTAAGAAAAAGGCTGGATAATTCATTTTTCCCCTTCCTCCAAGGCAGAAAAATATCTCATTATGGTGTAGTTGAGGCTGCCATATCAACCATCAGTTATTCGAACTTGACATTATCCTGCATCAGGAGAATGAACACCAGGCCCTGTTGAATTTATTTTTAGTTTACATTTTCTGAGCAAAAAGATCTCTAGTACCTACGCAGTGTGTACTCACCCAGCTTATTGATTTAAAGGAAGAAAAAAGTGAGAGTAGCTTAAATGACATAAGCACAGGCCAGTTTCTTGAAGAAACATGCCTTGACTTTTCATAACTCTGCTTGGTCTTTTTATTTATTAATAGGATTTTATTGTAGTTTCTCAGGATAGGAAAGCTGATGCCTTCCAGATGTTTTGGTCAACTCTCACAATCTCTTGCTGTTGGCCCTTCTGGCTGGGACTGGTGAGAACTGGACTCAAAAACATTTGAAGTGTGGAAGGTTGCCTACCTTTGTTTATGGCTTCTGTTTTAGAAATTACTGGATTTTCTTCTTTGTAAATATGGTTAGGATAAACAGACTTTTACACTCAACTGGAGATAGTGATAAAAATTCCCTGGACTCTACCACTGTTGACTGGAGGGTTGTATACTGAAAGTGGCTGCATCTTTGAATAGCCTCTACTGAAAAGAAAAGTTCCTTGTACATAGAAAACTGACCAGGAATGGCTGGTATTTGAGTAAAGATTCTACAGAAGTGAATTTATTTCTAGCTACTTATATATATATTGCACCTTTTCTCTAATAAGTGGTTTATATTAATTTATTCCTTCTCATATTATCCTAACAACAACCTTGTGAGATAGTTCAGACTGAAAGAAAATGACTGGCCCTGGGCCACCCAGTGAGTTTCATCTACAGGGTATCAGTCCAGGATTCTAACCATAAGACTGTGCTGCATCTGTTTGAAATACCCCCAGAAGGGAGAGGTAAGCTGGGCCCTGTTTGCAGCCAGCTATGTATAATACTATTTTTTTTTTTCAGTATTGCAAGTATATCGCATCACTGCCAACGTCTTCTACCCCTAAGTCCAGGTTATCTACCTTGAAGCACTGATCAAGTGCTGATAGCAATAGCAGACGTGTTCATCCTGTGGGTTGCATGCATCCACCCTTTTGAAGCCACAGAGGCCTTTGCTACTGCTACTCCTTTTTCCCCTAGATTTTTGTTGTTGTTAAAAAAATCTAGAATTAGAACCATATGCCAAGAAGCATGGCTCTCATGTCAGTCATACTCTGGCCCCATAGGCAACACCCAAATGCTGTTTCCCTCTCCTTAAATACTGGATGTGACTTACTCTTGTAATTTTGGAGTTCAGTTTTTAGTACTGGTGGCAGTGGAGTGCAGTACACAGTCCCTATACTCACTGCAGCTTCTTTCACAGTCAGCCTTTTTAAGGGCACAGGACCAACAAAGGCTATTTTTCTATATGCTAGAAATAGTTTTTGGAAAAGATGGCAGAAGGTTTGTGAAACTTTTCAACATCCATTCTGCAGGCTTAAACAATCCTGTTTAGGATAAACATCTATCACTTGATACTGCTGACTGTATACATTATCCTGCAGCATGTCAGCTGTAATTATAGCTTCAGCAATTTGATATTCTGGAAGTATATATATGACCAGCAAAGAAGAAATACTGATGCTGTGACTCTGCTATTATACTACTGGTTTGTATATCTGGATCTGCAGAGCATAGTCTCCTATGATCCTAGATTTAGAGGGAATTCTCAAAGGCCATTGAGTCCAACCTCCTGCCATTACAAGAAGCCAAAATTTCATGTTTATGCATCTTTAATAGCATTTTCTGAGCTTTTCCTCCTTTTATGACATTTATAAGGATAGTCAATTTTAAGCTGTATATACTCCTGGCTTTCATTATGAGATGCTTGTTTCAATCCTTGAAAGTAGAGTTGTTTATATAGAACATGTAGCATTTGCTGAATAAGAGTGCTCCTGTAAGCTAAATGAATTTTTCATAAATTGCCACTGCAGCTTTTTTCTATACAGCTCTTGCCCTTCAGTTGTACATGGCTGTCTGACCTAGGATTTAACTCCACCATCCTCTGTTGTTGCCTGGTATTTTCAGTAGCTTAGATCCACAGCAGTGGAAATGTTTGTTGCAATTAAGTTTTACCCCCTACTCTTCTTTGCCATGTTGGAATGCTAAGGAAACTAACAGCTGCAACATATGAAATGTACTAACAAGGAAAGTGCTGGGTTTTCCTTTATTTAAAAAACCGATGTTTCCAGCCAGCTCTCACACAGGTTTCTTTCAAATGTCCAATGTAATTTGCCCATTCTAAAACAGGGAGAGTAATCCAGAGGGCTTGTTAACATTGTATTCTGTTGGCATGGACAGTGTGGGCTTAATACTGTTATGGTGCATGAGCATCACTGTATTGTTTTATCCCTCATTGTATTAATGAACACATAAGTTTTTCTAGCTTGTTAAACCAACTCAATCTATACATCCTGCAGACACTCATTATTTCTTTGAACATAAAGATAGATCTGTCATAACACTACTTACTGCTGCAATAAGAATATGTTGGAAGATGCTTCATAGTGAGTCAAAGCAATGTCCATTTATGTCAGCCAAGACTAGCAGAGCTTTACAATTCTAGTTTCTGGGATTTCAAATTCTCTCTAGAGGAGAGAGGTAATGCCTCCTCTGAAAGCCTATAATCCCAAATCTCAGGCCTCTAGTAAGATACAGAATAAAAGGGTCTGTGGGAGACATTTTAAGGAGATGCTACCAATATTTTTAGATGAAGAATGTGTGACTCTCCATATGTTTTTGGTCTTGGTCTCCTATTATTCCTATCGAACAATGCCAATAGTAATAGGGCTGAACTCTAATAACATCTGGAACACTACATATTTCCCAGCCCTAGGTTATATAATAACAGTGTTACAGTATGGTACACAATATGGTGCAGTGTAACACAGTGGTAGTTTCTTGTGGGGCTTTTGGGCTATATGTCCATGTTCTAGAAGAGTTCCTTTCTGACGTTTTGTCAGCATCTGTGGCTGGCATCTTTGAAGATGCCAGCCACAGATGCTGGTGAAACGTCAGAAAGGAACTCTTCTAAAACATGGCCACATAGCCCAGAAGCCCCACAAAAAACTCTGGATGCCGGCCATGAAAGCCTTTGACTAACACAGGGGTGTACTATTTCCTAGGAGGGAAGCCTTCATGTTGGCTCTGAGATGGTAATCCTATCACTGGGTTTTCTTGATGATATTTATTTAGAGGAGGTTTCCCATAGCGTTCCTCTAAAGTAGAGAGGGTGTGACTTGCCCAAGGTCACTCACTGAGTTTCAGTGGGTATCAGGATTTGGGCTGTATTCTCTCAGACTCCCAAGATTCCTTCAGGACTCCTGGAGTCAAACCACTATACTATTATGGTCATCTTATTTCATGGGGGGAATTGTAACAGTTTTTAACTTTTGGAATGCCTCCCGAAACTTCTCATTTCAGTTTTTTTAAAGTTCATATATACACACACACACATACATAAAAACCAACAATGGTCTGCCCTGGCCTCACATCGGGAGGCATGGAGATGCACTATCCACAATACTGCAGCCTCTTTCAAGAATGCACACTGAACAAGTCTCGAAATGACAACGCAGAAAGAACCACAACTTGGAAACATCACCAAAGGAGACTTTCTGCTGTGCTTCCTGTAACCGGACTTGTTTATCTCAGATCGGCCTTTTTAGTCATCAACACGCTTGTAGAAAGCATGGGATCAGTCCTTCCTGAATCTTCGTTAGCAAAGAAAAGACAGAGAGAGATATATTGCAAACAAAAGCATCTTGGCTTGCAGGAG
Organism: Urosaurus nigricauda; assembly: GCA_034509955.1. Taxonomy (NCBI): domain Eukaryota; kingdom Metazoa; phylum Chordata; class Lepidosauria; order Squamata; family Phrynosomatidae; genus Urosaurus; species Urosaurus nigricauda. The sequence goes on from JAOEGL010000003.1 coordinate 258,597,644, forward strand.
AGCCACACTTCTTCAAGTGCAATGTTATTTGAAGTTGAGGTCTGTGCCTTCAAGTCATTTCTGACTTTCAGAAACTCTGTCATGGAGTTTCTTTGGCAAGTGTGGTTTTGAGGGGGGTTGTCATTGTCGTTTCTCAGACTAAGAGTGTGCAGCTCATCCAAGGTCAGCCAGTGAGTTTCCATGGCTGATTTCCCTTGATTTGAGGAAGCCTACTATGACAGTTAGAAAACTTCTTCCATTCATCTGCCATTCATTTATAAAGTAAGATTTTTTTTTTATTCTCTCACTACAGTGGTATGGGCAGCCTTTACATCTGGAAGTAAATTGCCTATGTGTAAATTCCAGTTTAGTGAAGTAATACAGCTGAATGAGAATGCTGCAGGGAGTGCACTGATTAGCCTTTCAAAGCTAATTCTGGATCTGCTGTGTTAAGATAGAATTATCTCCTATATCCCACTGCTTAGACATACAATTGTTGTAAAATATTCATATGACGTAAAATTGGTTTCAGATTTAATATCTAGCAAAGGCTGCTTCTTTAAAATTAACTTTAAATACTAAGTTTAGGGTTCAGATACACATTCATAATCATTTAGCAGTAAATGCTAGAATTTGGAATCCTGTGTTTTAATAAGAGATTTAAAAAAAAACATTACGTATATAAAATAGGAGTACAGGAGTACAGCAGCAGAAAACAAGCTTTCTCCCTCCTCAATGTGACATCCCTTCAAGTATTTAAACAGGGCTATCATATCACCTCTTAACTTTCTCTTCTCCAGGGGAAACATTCCCAGCTCCCTAAGTCGTTCCTCATACGGCATGGTTTCTAGACCCTTCACCATTTTACTCGCCCTCCTTTGGACACGCTCCAGTTTCTCTACATCCTTATTGAATTGTGGTGCCGAGAACTGGACACAGTATTCCAAGTGGGGCCTGATCAAAGCAGAATAGAGTGGCAGTATTACTTCCCTTGATCTAGACACTATACTTCTATTGATGCAGCCTAAAATAGCATTGGCCTTTTTAGCTGCTGCATCGCACTGTTGACTCATGTTCAACTTGTAGTCTACTTGGACTCCTAGATCTTTTTCACATGTTGTCTCATTCAGCCAGGTGTCCCCCCTCCTATATCTGTGCATTTCATTTTTCCTCCCTGAGTGCAGAACCTTACATTTCTCTGTGTTAAATTTCATTTTGTTAGCTTTGGCCCAGCTTTCTAGTCTATTCAGGTCATTTTGAATTTTGGTCCTGTCCCCTGGGGTATTACCTACTCTTCCTAATTTGGTGTCATCTACAAATTTGATAACTAGGCCCTCAATAATTCAAACTAACTGGGCAATAATTGTTGGGATCCTCTTTTTTACCCTTTTTGAAGATGGGCACAACGTTTGCCCTCCTCCAGTCTACTGAGACTTCTCCTGTTCTCCTGGATCTCTCAAAGATTATCGCCAATGGTTCTGATATTACATTTGCCACTTCTTTTAATTCCCTTGGATGTAGTTCATCTGGTCCTGGAGACTTGTATTCATTTAGATTAACCAGGTATTCCTGTACTATCTCTTTACTTATTCAGTGCTCAAATTCCCCTATTCTGTCTTCTGCTCCATTATCCTTAGGTTGAGCACCCTTTGCCTTTTCTGAGCAGACTGAAGCAAAGAAGGTGTTGAGTAATTCTGCCTTTTCTTTGCCCCCTGTCAACATTTTGCCATCTTCTGCACACAGTGGCCCAACCGTTTCCTTCTTCTTCCTTTTACTGCAGATATAAACCAAAAAGCCCTTTTTATTTTTCTTAACCTCTCTAGTCAGCCTAAGTTAATTCTGTGCTTTGGCTTTTCTGACTTTATCCCTACACTTCCTGGCTATTTGTTTGAATTCCTCTTTGGTGATTTCCCCATTTTTCCATTTCTTATACATTTTCCGTTTAAAACTTAGCTCAATTGAAAGTTCCTTAGTCATCCATCCTGGTTTCTTGAGACATCTCCCATTTTTCTTCCTCATTGTAACTGTTTGAAATTGTGCCTTCAGTATCTCCCTTTTGAGGAACTCCCATCCATCTTGAACTCCCTTCTCTTTTAGTGTACCTGACCATGGGATCACCCCTAATATTTTTCTAAGTTTATTAAAATCAGCTCTCCTAAAGTCTAGAATTTGTGTCTGACTATGCCTAGCTTCTCCTTTCCACTATATAACAAACTCCAGGAGAACATGGTCACTCCCACCTAAGGATCCCACCACTTGCCCCCCATCAACTAGGTCTTCCCTGTTGGTTAAGATCAGATCCAGAATAGCTGATTCCCTTGTTACCCCTTCCACCTTTTGCACAATGAAATTGTCTTTTGCAGATTACACCAAATTAGAAGGAGTAGCTAATACCCCAGAGGACAGGATCAAAATTTAAAATGACTAGAAAGCTGGGCCAAAGCTAACAAAATGAAATTTAACATAGAGAAATGTAAGGTTCTGCACTTAGGGTGGAAAAATGAAATGTACAGATGTAGGATGGCTGAACGAGACCACATGTGAAAGGGATCTAGGAGTCCAAGTAGACCATAAATTGAACATGAGTCAACAATGTGATGCAGCAGCTAAAAAGGCCAATGCAATTTTAGGCTGCATCAATAGAAGTATAGTGTCTCAATCAAAGGAAGTAATAATGCCACTCTATTCTGCTTTGGCCCCACCTGGAATACTGTGTCCAGTTCTGGGCACCACAACTAAAAAAGGATGTGGATTAACTGGAATGGGTCCAAAGGAGGGCGACTAAAATGGTGAAGGGTCTAGAAATCATGCCCTATGAGGAATGACTTAGGGAGCTGGGGATGTTTCCCCTGGAGAAGAGAAAGTTAAGAGGTGATATGATAGCCCTGTTTAAATATTTAAATGGATGTCATATTGAATAGGGAGCAAGCTTGTTTTCTGCTGCTCCAGAGACTAGAACGTGGAACAATGGATGCAAAGTGCAGGAAAAGAGATTCCACCTCAACATTAGGAGGAACTTCCTGACAGTAAGGGCTGTTCGACAATGGAACACACTCCCTCAGAGTGTAGTGGAGTCTCCTATCTTAGAGGTCTTTAAGCAGAGGCTGGATGGCCATCGGCCATAGATGCTTTGATTGGGAGTTCCTGCATGGCAGGGGGTTGGACTGGATGGCCCTTGTGGTCCCTTCCAACTCTATGATTCTATGATTTTATGATTCTAATTTACTTATGTGAGATGTGATGGCTTAGTGGTTAAGATGCTATTTCTGATGATCATCAGATCGAAGGTTGGTAGTTTGAGTCCCAAGTGCCGCATGAAGGGGTGAGCCTCTGTCACTAGTCCCAGTTTCTGCCAACCTAGCAGTTTGAAAGCATGCAAATGCAAGTAGATAGATAGGTTCCTCTTTGATGGGATGTTAACAGCATTTCATGAAGTCATTCTGTCCACTTGACTACCAGAGCTGTCCTCGGATGTTGGCTCTTTGGCTTAGTGCTGGAGATGAGAATTTCCCCTACAGTCAGTTATGACTAGACATTCATGTCAAGGAAAAACTTTTACCTTTACCTTTAATTCACTTAAATTGATTTTATTTGTACCACCATGGTCGTGTGATAAAAGGAATATAGATATTTAAATAAAAGTAAATATATATGTGTGTGTGTGTGTGTGTGTGTGTATATATATATGTATGTTTTAGTGAGTGAAAAACCCCCCAAAAGATATTGTATTTTATTTTTTAAAGGAGTGGTGTGTTTTAATAGTGTGCAAGTATAATTCTATTTCTAATGCTCACTTTTGTATGCTTTTATTTGTATTGCTCTTTTAATTTATAAGCAATAATAATAATAATAATAATAATTTATTTTAATTGACGGTATTTATACCCCACCCTTCGACCCTAAAGGCTCTCAGAGCGGCTTACAATTATTATTATTTTTCATTAGACAGTTCCCTGCCCTCAGGCTTACAATCTAAAAAGACACGACACAAAAGGAGAAGGGAATGGTGGTGGGGAAGGGGATCAGGTCCAGCAGTTCCTCTCTCCCTCTGAGGCCTGGACCAAGGCATTAATAATGATGGAGGATGATGATGATTCACACTCTCCACTCTTGCATTATCAGAATAACCTTTGGGGCAATTAGAAGCTGAGAAATATGGCAATGAATAAATCATACAGTAAAGTGTCTTGTGGCAATAAATGTATTTTCAGTTTCAAAAATGAGAAACCAGATTTTAGAAAGCATAGATGGAAGATAACATGGGGGGGGGGACCCTTCTGCCTTATTTGGTGTTACACAAAATCTAGGTGAACTGCTCTCTAGTAAAGTTAATGGAATTGCATTAAATTTTAAGAGAAGCAGTAGTATTCTTACATGTCGTTTTTCTTGCTCACTTCACTGGAAACAAATCTTATTTGCCATTCAGATAGCACTTTTTAGCATGCAGTGTGTTGTAGTCCTTGTCGTTCCCTTTTGCTCATGAAGGGACTGATGCTGAGAGAGAGAGAGAGAGAGAGAGAGAGAGAGAGAGAGAGAGAGAGAGAGACCGGAAGGCCAAGGGTGGCCAAGAGTTCAATCCCCGGCTTTCTCATTCTGTGCTGAACTTTATATCTGCTAGAGAATACCACTTGTGTCCCGCTGTGAGTTGAAAGCTTGTATCATGCTTGTTTACAGAGAGGCTCACTGTATGTCTTCATGCCTTGCAGCATCCTCAGGGTAGATCCAGATAATTTAGATGGGGGCAACCTTTGTTGGAACAGCATATACTCTGAACACCACAGGCCTGAGGGACTGATTTAGACTGAATCCTTCCCCCTCCATTTATTAAGGCTGCCATAGGGTATATCTACATTCCTCAGTTACAGAATTTTGACATTGCTGGAATTGCCATGGATTTATTTTATGGAATCTTATGGTTTATAGTTTTGATGAGGTTATTACAGCTCTTTAGTCCACTTCCCATAAGAAAAACAATTGACTCCCCTGCAGAAAATGTCTAATCATATCACCAAACTACAAATCCTAGGATTCCATAGGATGACACCATGTCAGTTCAAGTGATACCAAAGAGCTAAAATTATGTAATGTGGGTTCGCCTATAATCTGAAACCCCACTGAATACTGGAGAATTTTAATGCATTCATCTCCATAAAGACAAAACCTGCAATTAGCAATTTATGGTACCAAATGCACAAATGATATTGACAGCTTCACCTAATTTGCAGCATCCTTTCACTTTTCTGCATGTTGGGATGGGACATTCTCTCACTTTCCATTCCTTCTGCATCAATGTTTTTAAACTTCAGGTTTATTCAATAACAAATATGTGATTTGTGAATTTGCAAATCTGACTAAACCCTTATCCAGGCTGACTTTACAGTTTCAACACTTTGGTGCTGCTATCACTTTCCTTGGCCTTTTACCCTTAATATCCCTTGCTGAATCTGGTACTTGGACCTCAAGGTGATCCACAGTGGATGTGTTAATCTGTTGGTTCAGTATGGAAACTGTGGGCAAACTCTCATTGTTGTTGTGTGCCCTCAACATTTCCAACTTACAGTGACCCTAAGGTGAATCTATGTTAACCCTAAGGATTTTCTGGGGCTGAAAGTGTATGACTTGCCCAAAATCACCCAGTGGGTTTCCATGGCCAAGGGGTGAGGTGAATCATGGTTTCCAGAATCCTGGTCCAACACTCAAACCACTACACCTGCCCTGTTTGCACAGTGGTTAAATGTCAGTACTGCAGCCACAACATTGCTAGTTTGATCCCAGAATCAAAGCAAAACTTAGTTCTTAACCTTCCCTACATTAGGCTGACTGAAAAGGCACCAAATTTGTTGTGCGAGTTTTATACAGCTTGGAATTTGTCTTATGATCAAATATGGTTACCCCTGCATTTGTATTACTCTTCCCTAATGATCACAGGAGTGTGTCCTCCAAGTGTATGTCGATACACTGTTAATTTACATTACGTGGGGAGTAGAGGGGAGGGAGAGACTATTATCTTCTTTTTCTTTTTTGAGAAGAAATTAGTAAATATTTTAGCTCAAGACATCAACATACTCTATATTCTTATTTCTAGAGTGAGCAGCACAGGCTGAAAATAGAGTTGTCTCTTCACATAGGTAAGCTTCAGAAATTAGCTGAAAAGTTCATGACCTCTATGCTTAACTCTCTTCAGTGGATTGTCATTTCTGATTTATATCATCAAGTTTTCTTCCATCAAATCTAGCCAGAAAGGAGCAATGACCTATGATAACTTGTTGATAAAATGGATCTTTTGTTTTATTGATGCTACAAACATACTTGGGATGTTTTAAAAATACATACTCATGCTACAAACATTCTTGGGATGTTTTTTAAAAAGACACCTTCTTAGCATATAGCAGTTATTCTATTTTTAAAACATAAATTTGTGGACAGTTTTCTTCTATGAGAAGCCAAAAGCTAGGCACCAAACAGAGCTTTTAAGATGCTAGTTACAAACTATTAGTGCCTTTCCCCAGGAACTAAAAGATAGCTATATCACATTACAATTGTAAGTTGATGGATTTTTTAAATGTAATAGTAACATTTAGTTACTTTATACTTAGGTTGTACGATGTCGCACATGAAGTGATATCACATGATTCATGGCTTGTCTTGTGCTGCTGCCTTATGTTCCATCATGGATTCTCAGACATGGGAGCAGGGCATGTTTTGTGTATATACCTGAAGCATTTAGATTTTTTAAAAAAATAGTTTCAATTTTAATTACTTTTGAGAGTAGGAATAGTAGGGTTGTTGTTGTGGGTTTTTTTAAGGAAAGGAAGCATAATGAGTAGCTAGCATGATGTAGTTGTTTGAGACACATGGTATCGTGGCTAGGATTCAAACTGCTCAGGATTCAAATTCCTAATCAGCCATGGAAACATGCTGAATGATATTAGGCAAGTCACTCTTTCAGCCACATTCAGGAAGGCAGTGGCAAACTTCCTTTGAATAAATCTTGCACACTAGATCCTACAATACGGTAGCCATATTAGAGGAGGAATATCATGGAGGAATACACAATGAAGCATGCCTGACAGATGTCCATCCAACCTCTGTTTAGAGCTCTCCAAAGATGGTGAGTCTATCACTCTCGGAGACAATTCATTCCACTGTTGAACAGCTCTTACAAGAAATAACTTCCTAATGTTTAGACGGAATCTATTCTCTTCTGATTTCTTGTTACCTGAATCCATTGGTTCATGTTCTAGTCTCTGGAGCAGCAGAGAACAAACTCACTTCATCTTCTACAAGCTCTTCAGAGGTCCAACATTAGCAACAGGTATACTTTCCCCCTGTCCAGTTTTCAGCAAAGACAATCTATCTTGGTGACCATAGGAGTGTCATAGAATTATAGAACCACAGAATTGAAAAGGACCACAAGGACCATATAATCCAGCCCCAGTTACATAGGGATATACAAACAAAGCAATCCTGTGAGGTGGTCATCCAACTTCTCTTTAAAATTTTCCAAAGATTTAGAGTCCACAACACTCTAAAATCTCTTATAGTAAAAGATTTCTTAATGTTTAAGTGGACTTTCCCCTCCTCCTCCTTTTCCCCAGAAAATCGCCTCCTGTGGGACGAATCAGGAACAGATCAGGTAGTTACAGTGGCATTGGTGAAATTCTGGTGTGCGATAAAATGCGTGATTTCCCCCATTCTGTTCCCATCCTACCCCCTTTTGTTCCGTTCCAGGAGTGTACCTAGGGGCTGTGTGATAAGCTTCTCAGTAGGATCTCTTTTTATGAATAGAGCAGAAAGGAGAAAGAAGTAGTAGACAACAGAAACAAAACAGAACGTGGAAAAAGTGGATATTTTATGTAGTTTTTTATGGAAAATAAAATCCCAAGGCAGGTCAAATACACACGTTCTGACCACATAGAATGGTGTCAAGCCTTGCATCATTGTGTGATGGGCATCATCACACAAACACACCACTTGCAAGCTCCAAGTACCTCCCATGCCACCCAGATGCTATCCCATTGTTGTGGCCACCCCTTTGATCGACCACACAGTCTCGCGTTCAGTGCTTCACTGGTACAGGTCATTGGTGCATCAGTGTGAGAGTGATACATTGGCAAAGCACAATTATGGGAAAAACCTCACTTGCCTTCTTCACTCCATGCCCTGTTGTGCTGTCTGGTTTGTGTATATTGTAATTACATCTATTGAATTTGTCACACTTCCATTTCTTTGCTTTGCCACAGCCCCACATTCAAGCTGGGGCATTATAAGCAGCAGCGAAGATGCACCTTTTCCTCCTTCAGTTGGACTATCCCAACTTCTTTTTGCTCTGGATTTTAGCCCTGGATTGAGGTTTCAGTACAGTTTCTAGCCGCTTTTGAGGCATATGTCATCTAAATGCCCCACCTTCAAAGCGGTTGGAAACCACTTAATTTTGCCCATTTGTTTCACCTCTTTCTTTCTTTCTTTCTTTCTTTCTTTCTTTCTATAATAAGTTTTATTGAGCATTTTAAAACACCACATAAAATCTTAAAACATAATATGCAATATCTAAATTAACAAGCATAAACCTTTGCACAAACTTACAAATATATATATATATATATATATATATAATATTTCACAATCTTTAATTATCACTTTAATATGCTTAGTAATTATGGTTTCACCCCTTTGAACTGCAATTCAAAACCTAGCTAATTTACTATGATTTGCACTTTGGTCATAGTGAACATCATGAAAACCAGTGCAATTCATCATGGTATTGAGTTTTGACTGAGAAGCTGTGGATTCAAAGCCTGTTATGCACTGAGCCATTGATTTGTCCAGTCATTGATTATCACCCACCTTAAGTTCTCTATCTATAAAACAGTAATATTAATGAACTTATTAAAAATCATGAGCTTCATCACACTGAGCTCTTTATGGTATTGTGCCTACAAAGTCTTCATGAGTCAACTAATTTACTCTGACTCATATCCATATCAGGAGATACTCATCATCCTGTCTCTCTAACTTCTAGGGGGAAAGTTTATTATCATGACTTTTAACTATCTTGTCTTTTTCAAGGCATTATAATATGAGATAAATGCACCTATTTGGGTTAAAGGTAACTGGATAAAGCATTGGGTGGCTACAAATTGTTCATTAACTGATACAAGTTGAAAATAAGTTATGTGAATGGGTTTCACAACATGGGGCTAAATCCTGAAATAATCTTTCTCCAGCAGAAGGAAAATGAAAGCATGTCAGGGACACTTTTCAAGTTCCAAGAAGCTTTAGAAAGCCAAAACGCTAGTGAACTCCTGCAACTGCTTGGTATAATTTCTTGTATAACTTGCAGCAAAGGCCTCAGGTTCTTGAATCTCACCGTTGGCCAATTATAGGATTTCATTCTCCCTGTCATTAAGCTCCTTTCCCTCCCAACCACAGTTACCTTCACAAGATCCAAGGGAGAGTCAGATCAAATTTTCTGAGCTTATCTTGTGACTTTCATTGTAGTGTTTCAGTTGTGCTGCCACTGGGAAACCATTTATTCTTTGATATAAGTATGATGATGTTCTGGGTTATTTTGTAAATGTTGTGTTTCTGGTTTATAAATGTATACACAATAAAAGAAAGATGATGCGATCTAAAACCTTGTTCTAGGAAGAGACATATCGAAGAGCAGTTTATATTGTTTTGGCAAATTAGAAACTGATGGTGCATCCTAGATTGTTATTATTATTATTAACCTTTATTTATATAGTGCTGTAAATTTACACAGTGCTATACATACAATATTTTAATTGGATAGATGTTCAGACAGTCATCTCAAGTGAGACATGTGGGGCAGCTTCTATTTGTACTGTTCAGACTGGTTGAGGAGAGCATTTCCTTCATGTTGCAATGCACATGCTTTGCATATGTACAAATAATATGTTGGGTTCTGTTAATGCAGCTTTATCTGGACTGAGGGATTTTGTTGTTTCTGCTGTTGTTGTTTTGCATTTTCACCCCATTAAGAAAAAGAATAGCTATGTTGGATCAAACCAGAAGCCTATCTAGTCCTGCATTTTGCTTGCAGAGTGACCAACTGGATGTTTATGAGATGCCTATGAACAGAACCTGAACACAACAACATACTCCACTTAGGAAACACGAAGATAGGGCTATTGGTAGCTTCCCATAAGAATGTCTATACATTATCTGCAGACCTGGAGGCAGCATGCCACTGAATACCAGATGATAGAGAACATCTGGTATTCAATGAAGATTTTCACACTTATCTTAATCAGTTGTAAATCATCCTCCAAACATCCTGCAAATGTCCTCCAAAGGTGGCTGAAAGAGCAAAAAAGTCTCTGTGTGTGAAGCCAGAAAGTGCTCCTGAATCATCATGGAAACGGATTTGGCAGAAGAGATTGTAAATCATTCAGAGAAAAGCGGGAAAGGAGGCAGACTCTTATAAACACTAATTCAGCATCAAGAAGGGAAGGGAAAAAAGCCTTTAAAAATATGGTATTCTTTAAAAATATCACTTTTTACCAAATGTTCACTTTAATCCTATTAAACTATGTAAATATAAAAATATTTCGACTGCACTTATAATACTGCAATTTAAAAATACAAATCTAATTTTGCTAGTTATTTATGTCACAACTACTGCCATTACATTCTGTGATATGTGGGAATTACAAGTTATTATGAGTAACATCAGTACAAAAAAGTAACATCAGTACATTACTAAGGATTCTGTATGGTGTGGTATGGAAGAATGTGAATAGGGAAGTAACACCACAAGTTACCACAAAGGGTTGATGCCAACCCTAGTGATGCCCCTGCTCACATGGGTGTTGCTCCAGCCCCTTGATGAGGTTTCCCATTTAAAAATATTTAAAAGTTAAGAAGAAATATTTTAAAACTGTCTCCTACAGTAGAGTGGTACTTGCTGTCACTTCAATCTGGGATATAGTTGTGTTTGTAGTATAGCAGGCATACCCTGCTCCCAGGCCATATGAGCTATTAAGAGTGTGGAATTTGAACCAGTGGATACAATATTGCAAATGGGTGTCTGAGTTACCCTGAAGTACACAATAGTTTGAAATTTAAAATAGTAATGGGAAGCAATTAAATGGAAAAAGTAACAATTGCACCTATGAATAGATGTAAATAAATGCACCCAATGACTTAGAATTAAAAGGGTTGAAACTGGTATTGATTAGGCCTGAATAATTAAAAAGACTAAGACAGGTAGAAAACTAAGATGAATGGTACCTTGTGAGGTGAGCTTATCTTCATTCAATGCATGAATTTTAAAGTCACAGTTCACTTTAATTTATTTGTTTTAAAACTTATAGCTCTCAACCATTTTCTCAAGGTAGCTTACGTATGCAGTAAAAAAAGAGTCTGGCATTAAAACCTTCAATTTCAAACCAAAGAGATTGCTAAACCAGTTTTATTAGTCCCTTTCACATTTGGAGCTACATTGTTCACTTAATCTGCAGTGTCGCATGTTGGAGACACCTCTCTCATGGCCTTTATGTATTTATTTAGTAAATACATAATATTTGGTATTATAGTACATAGTATTTATGAAATCAAACTAAATAACAGTCATTTGGAGTAACAGTGTGAGATCGTACATCTGCATTGACTGCACTCACCTCTTAGCGAACAAAAATGAATGTGGCATGGAAGTGAGTGGGGTATATATACTGTGTGACCCTTGGTTTGGAGGAGGTGATTTACATTTTAATCTATGTGTTGGTCTATTGTTGAATGACAAGGCCTCTGTTTGGGAAGATATGTGGAAAGATATGTGTGACTATTTAAGTAGCTATCCATTGTCTGCAGGGAAACCTTCTGACCCTGGGTGATGTTCATTTTCATGTGTTGAGTCTTGCTTTTGATATTTTTTAGGATTGGTTGCCAAACTTTGTTTACTTTCAGTGTTTATTCTTTCCTGTTTAAGTTGTTTAGGTGTTTGTGGATTTCAATGGCCTCCCTGTGCATTCTGACCTGACAGTTGTTGGCATGGCCCAGAATTCCAGTGTTTTCAAATAGCATTTTATGCCCAGGTTGATTTATAACATGTTTTGCTACTGCTAATTTTTTTGGCTGGCCCAGTCTGCAGTGTCTCTTGTGTTCCTTGATTCATATTTGGGTGCTATGTTTGGTGGTCCCTATGTAGACTTGTCCACAGCTGCATGGTATGTAGTAGACCCCTGCAGCTATGAGATGGTCTCTCCTGTCCTTCACTGAGCACAGCATTTGCTGTTTTTTCTTGGTAGATAATTTGAAGATTGTGCTTCCTCATCACTTTCCCTATGCTATCTGTGACTCTTTTGATGGATGGTAAGATACTTTTCCTTTGGGTGGTTGTTTGTCTTCACTCTCGTGGTTTTTTTTTGGGGGGGGGGGTCTTGGAGCTCTTTTTCTGATGTCCACTGCACAGCTGTGGAGAAGTCTACATAGGGACAACAAAATGCAGCATTGAAACATGAATCAAGGAACACTAGAGACATTACACTTAGCCCTAAAAACCCACAAAAAGCTCTGGTCAAGTTATTTTGGTGCAGGAGGCAGAAAATCCCATTAGCATATCTATCTCCATTCCTGGAAGTAAAAATACAATAATTAGACTAAGTAACAATTTGCTGCCATATCACAACACTCAAACTTATTACCTGACACAATCCCCTCCCTCTCTCTTGTCTGCTGGAGGGGCCTTCCTCTTATGTCCTACCATTGGTAGCAATCCACTGTTAGAGGACATGCCTTCCCTGCTGTGGCACCCCAGTTTTGTCAAATACCCTGCCCTTAGATACCTAACTGGCAAATCATTTCATCACCATATAAAAACATGGCTTTCTCCCGAAGCCTTTGGTCTAATTGATTTTGTCCAAATTTGCACATTTCTGTGGTTTTAAATTGTCTTTTAACTTCTTTTAAATTGTTTTAAGTGCTAAATAGTTTAATATGCTTTTAATCAGCTTAAATTATTCTTGTTGTTTTAAACTGCATTAAACTGTTTACATTGATTTTATTGTATGCCATCTTGAGATCCTTGAATCCTAAGTGGCAGTAATTTGTTTGTTTGAAAAGGGAGGAAGAGTTGTTTCCATTGACAAATGGATGTAATCAGCCAGACTATTATCTCTGCAATTATAGGAATACACTTTGGAGTTGTCAAGTATAAATGGATATTCATTTTCTAAGGGGCGAAGCCTGTTGAGAGGATTTTGCATGGCTGTACTTCTCTTCTTGTTGACACCAAATTAATCCCCTTGGAAGCCATTGGGATGACTCCAGCAGAAATAGTTTTAGAATGTCAGCCATAGGGGAATATTGTTTCTAAATAGGTGACTGGTAAGCTAATGGGCAATTATTAATGCATAAATTATAGTTTGTTATTCAGCATATTAGTTTAAAAAGTGCCATCTTCCAATCTGCAGCTGAGTGATAGCCATTTTAATTTTTGGTAAAGCCATAACAATGACTGTCACACCAGAGGATGTGGTGTCCTCTGAAGTAAAAACAATTGGAAAAATATAATTCAGAAAATGCCAGCATCTGTTTAAAAATATATATAGTGTCCATTCTTATAGGATTATGGAATCATAGAACTGTAGAATTTAGGGTTTTCAACTCCCTAAAATCTAGGCACCTAATGTGCATGTTATGTAAATTATCCTATTTGGGCATATTATTCTAATTTTCATTATGATTATGCACATTAATTGTCACATTTTTTCTATCACTGTGTTTCAGCCATGGTACCATTTTTATGATAACCACTAATCTGAGAGAATTTATATAAAATAAGTTATAAAATGCTGTTACTTGGAAGAGGGAGACCCATGTTCAAATCCCTGCTTGATCATGGATCATGTGAGCTTGGGCCACCGCTACCTCTTACCGAAGCTAACTCCTAGGGTTGTTGTGGGGACTATTAAGGAGATGGGGACTTTCCTCAAAATTTTAACATTGACTCAGAGAACTGGAACTGGGAGACAGTAGGCTAAGTTTACAATTTTATAAATCTCTCTCTTAAAAAAAAAAATCAAAGATGTCAGACTTTACCCATTGGCCATACAGATCAAAAGGTGGTGGTAAGTTTGTTTCTCACAAAATTATTGGACTGATTACAGTGATGGCATATTTGCCCCGTATTTCAACTCTAACAAAAGTTTCGCTGCGTCTACACAACAGGATTACTGCAATTAGACACCACTATATCTGTGAAAACTAGGCTGTCACGGACCTCCCAGAGGACTTTTTCCGTGACCGCTCCCAAGCTTTGGAATGGACTGCCAGATGAGATGCGCCTTATAACATCTCTTGATTGCTTTAAAGAAGCTCTGAAGACGCATCTCTTCCAGCAGGCCTTCCCTGATACCTCCTAGATCCCAGCTCCGAACGGGAACTATAGATTGTATTTGACCCCTTGCCTGGTGCTATTTTTCTCCTCAAGCTAAGAACTATGGAGGATGAATTATGTTTTTAATATTGTTGGTTTTAAATTATTGTTAATTTAATTTATTTTTAAGGGGAGGGTGGCTGGAAATGGGTCAATGAAGTGTTTTAATTTGTATGTTTTAATCTTGTTGTACCCCACTCCAATTGTACTCACAGAGGAGTGGGCTAGAAATAAAGATGATGATGATGATGATGATGATGGTTATTATTATTATTATTATTATTATTATATCTGATGTTGCTTTAAACTATAAAATTCTGGAATTTGTAATTTTGTGAGATATTTAGCATTTTCTGTTGGAGAGCTCTGGTGCCACAACAAGCTACAAAGCCCAGGATTCCATAGGATGGGGCCATGACAGTTAAAGTGGTATCAAACTGCATTAATTCTGCAGCATGGCTGAGACTTTTTGCTTGCTTTCTTGCTTGTTTTAATGAAAACTTAGAATCTGCATGTATGCAAAATTCATAATGACCTGACTGTCAGTCTTGAGCTTCCCACCCAGAAAAACAGCTCCAGGGTCCCTGTGCCTGGAGCACAACCCACTTTGAAAGAAATATGTGATGGTGACTCACCTTGTGTAGTCTCTTTTCAAGAACCAAAGAGTTCCTAACATCCTGACAAGATCTGTTTGATGGACTGTCAAAAGTGTGATAGCAGTGGGAAATGGCAGTGGTGCAGGAGGGTTTGTGGAGAGTTTGTGGGCATTGGGGCGTGTGGCCTGCAAGGTGTGTGTTTCCTTCCCCAACATAAACCAAGAAAAAGCTAATGAACAAATCCCATTTTTCACTTGTATATGGAAGTGTCCCAACCCCACTCTTTTTGTGGTTAGATATCTATTATTAAAACAGTTCTCGGTTTTACTATCAATTGAAACTTCTGATGTATGATTTAAGAAACTCTAAGGCATACTGGATAGTAATACTAGATGAATTCCAAAGGAAACACAAATACAGTTGTTCCTCCTGATTTGTGGGTGATCCATTCCAGACTCCTCCCTGCAAATCTGGAAAAACACCAATATTGGAGTCTGTCATGCCCAGCCTGGAGAAGGACTCGGAGGATGAGTTGGAGCCTCCCCTGGGACCTGAGCCCGCAGCGGTGGAGCCTGAGCTCGGCCCTAGCTCTGCTGTGCTCACTCCAGCAGAGATAGTGGCCCCTCAGGATGCTCAGCAGCCAAGTCTCCCAGTGACAGAGTCTTTGGACATGGGGGAGGATCAAGGGACCGTGCCTACCTTCAGTCAGCATCGAATTGAAAGGGAGTGCCTTCGAAGGTCACAGAGGCTTTATCAGAAAAATGCAGGTAGTCAGACATACCTGAACACCTGCAGCATGCTCATTTAAGCATCTGCAGGATGCCTGCCTCAGTTCTAGTGATTATCTGACTTTCTTGAGGAAAGTACTCTGTCTCTGTCTCCCATTGCTCTTTGGACTAAAACCTTGCTTTTTGGACTGCTGACCTGTCTTAACTTTCTGGAACGCTTGACTTTCGGACTGCCTTATTGACCTGCCTGATACCCTGGACCTCAGACTTCTTAACAAATCTCCTGGTAAATCTCTTGACTTGTGACTCTGGAATTTAAATCAGAGACTTTGTCTGCTGCCTCACACTGTCTTTGCAAGCTGTTTGTTTGTTTGTTTGTTTGGGAACTGAGCTGCTCTTATCAAACATTTGGCCACTTTCCTTGACAGAGTCACCATTAGTTTCAATGGCAGCATGCACCTTGGGCACACACCATTTTGTCCCTCCCCACTTGCTGTCTGCAAACGGGTGAGACTGTGGACTCCAAGTCCGCAAATTGGGAGGGATGACTGTACATAGACACTTGGAAAACAAAATCCTGACAGAAATTATCCAAATGTGAATATTTAGATTTGAATTAATATTATATTTGGCATAGCCATCGGCCACAACAGAATACAGTATAAAATTATATAGGATGGCATAACACTTGTCTGTTACAGAGCCAATAACCTAGCCAACTGGTTTAGATGAATTTCATCAAGATCTGGGAAGACATGAATAATGTACCATTTATAATTGATAGTGAAGTGGTTTGAGTGACACAGGCATTGTATTTTAAATGCTAGATATTTGACTGGTTGCATGGCTAAGATAAGAGTTGGGAACCAGCTGCCTGCCGGATGTTTTGGAATACAGTTCATATAATCTGATGCTGGTTTGGATTTCTGGGAGTTGAAATCCAAAACACCTGGATGCCCCACGCCAATACTTCAGTGTCCACCTACATTGCATGGACATTCAATTTTCAGTATTATGAGATGCTATGCACACAAGTCATTAAGTTTTCAATAAATATTTGTACTATCGATTCAATAAGTAATAATAATAAAAAGACTAAGGACAATAAGGTAGATGTAATATCTTATAGTTTATAGCTGCCTTGGGTCCTGTGTTAGGGAAATGAGGGATATAAATTAACAAACTTGCTCAGTATGACACCCCTTCCTATACTTAAACAGGGCTATGAGGGGGGTATTCAAAGGTTTTAATGATCACCTTTTTAAAAAATTGAAGGTTTGTTTTGATTTGTAGTTAACTTATCTCTATGTAGTCACTATCTTGATTTATACATATTTCCCAGTGTATCTTGACCCTCTGAATACCTGTTATTATAGAAGCTTGCAGATTGCGCCTGATGAGGATTTTACACTTTAGTCATTTCTGGCACAGCCAGTCACAAAAATAAAGGACACAGTGAACTGATTTTCTCAGCAATGTGCACTTAGGGACCAATGATGACACTGACAAAATTTCATCAATATGCCATAATAACTTCTGGGTGATAATTATTACTTTACGATACCCCCTTGTAAGGTGCAATCTTCAGACTTCTACAATATCAGGTATTTGGAGGGTCAAGTTATGCTGGGAAAAATGTATACATCTAGATAATGATTACATAGAGATAAGTTAACAACTACAAATCAAAACAAACTTTCTGTCAATTTTTAAAAAAGGTGATCATTAAAACTTTTGGATACCCCCTCATGTCATGTCACTTCTTAACCGTCTCTTCTCCAGGCTACACTTACCCAGCTTCCTAAGTCACTCCTCATAGGGTATGATTTTCAGATTTTTCACCATTTTAGTCACCCTCTTCTGGACATGTTCCAGCTTATCAACATCCTTTTTGAATTGTGGTGCCCAAAACAGGGCACAATATTCCAAATGTGGCCTGATCAAAGCAGAATAGAATGGTACTGTTATTTCTCTCCACCTAGACACTACTATGAACTCCCTTGTTATTATAAGTTCACTGGCTAATAATTTTGTTGTGGGTCTAATTTAAAGCAATCATTGTTACCTCTAAAGTCTTACAAGTCTTACATTATAACTTGGATTGAGGTCATCTGAAGGGAGGTATCCTCATATATGAGCCTGCTTGAACTTTGACATATCCAAGAAAGGCTCTTCTATTAATCCCGTCACTCTGAGTGAGAGATGCAAGAGAGGGCTGTGTCAGTGGCTGATCCCAGGTTCTGAAAAGTCAGTACGAAGTGGGGGTAGATTGGTATTCTAGCCTTCCTATTATTCTTCCATTGTCAGATAGAGATTTACATTCACACTGCAGGTTTTTCTCAGTTGAGCAGTTACTGAAGACAAGCATTGATCCTTGATTGAGTAATTAATTAATATCTTGCCTCTCTTCTTGTATAAGATCTATTATTATCCATTAGGTATTGGATTTTCTTAAGTCATATGTTTTTGTTCTTTTCAAATTATGCCTTTCATTTTTTCCCCTGTTCTAATATTTGATCTTTTATACTCTTAAAAAGATTGCTTAACAGACTTTTTAACATAATAATCCTGACAGGCTGGTTTTATATGGGGGGAAGGGTTAGTTATGTTTTATTTTTTGTATGTTTTTAATGTTGATTTTTATTGTTTTAATTAGATAATTTTAATGGTTTTTTAAAATTTTACTGTAAAGTTTTTAAAAATGTTTTTACTTTGTGAGCTGCCTTGAGTCCCGTTTTTGGGAGAAAAGCAGCATAAAAATGAAATAAATAAATAAATTTTATCAATATAACCTACAATCCGTATCACCCAAGATTTGTGGGTTGTTGGTCTCTAAAAGCTCTGTTTTACTTGTTTTCCATATTTGTATACCATACCATACAAAAGCAACTAACAATCATTAGTAATAGAAAAGAAAAACAAATATGAATGTTGAATGAGCCATGCATTTTCTAAACTGTCCCCATGTTTTATCAGGTCCACAAAGTCTCTTCCTGTAGGCATGTATAAAAACGTATTCCTATTATTCTATTTACAAGGGAGAAAGTTTCTTTTATTCCATTGTGAGAATCCATATGCTATTTTTCAGTACAAATTGTGCTCCACATCAACTCAGGTATAGCTGGGCTTTACTAGGAAGCAGACCTTTTCAGTAATGGCACATCAGTTATTGAATACTGTCTATGGAGAAGTATGTGCTTGGCACTTACTGTGTGGAAGAAAACCCTTTTTATTCTCCCATGCCCTTTAAGAACTTTTAAATCCTGTTTGAATGTGTTGTTCTGTTGTTTTATGGTTATTACCCATGGTGGTATCTGAATATAGTAAATAAATTGTTTCTAAAAATGATAAAATATACAAAAAAGTAAATGAATAAAAAAAATCCAGTAATAATATAGTCATGCATTATAGGTTGTTCAAAGGGTTAGGAGAATAAAAAGGTATTTGACTGGCAACACAGTAAATGTTAGTCAGGTTTCCCAGAGGTGCACATAACTGTAACTGGGCACTTGTACCAAGAAGTCACTTTCCCACATTGTTCCTTTGTACTTCAGATGATGTGAGAATTCAGCAAAAAACCTCCACTTATTTCTTCAATATGTTTGTGTTAGAATATATTGTCATTAGGAACATTCTCCTCTTATTCCCCCCCCCCCCCAAATGTGAGACTCTTGAGGAAAGTTGCCCCCTTCCTTGCCCCGGTGGCTCCCACCCCCCCTTCCTATGGTTGCAACACTCACAATATATATATTTTTAAGATGTAGAATTAAGGTAGGCATTTTGATAATTCCCTCCAATTCCCTGCCTGCCCGCCACAAAATGGCCACAAGACTCTGAAATGCTGATCTTGTGTGTTTCCACCTTCTCTCCGGTGTTTCCACCCTATATATCACCGGGTCGGAACTTTTCATTGCTATTTTGGCTTATTTTTAATTGTTTAAATTAGCTATTTTAACTTTGCTGTGATTTAATCCTATTTTAAGGGGGGGGGGAGCTGGGGAATGGGATGGGATATTTTAACTTGTATTGTTTTTTAACCTTGTTGTAACCCGCCCCAATTGCTTGTTCAGAGAGGCGGGCTAGAAATAATAATAATAATTATTATTATTATTATTATTATTATTAATCCAGTCTCTGAGGTTTATCACACTAGAGGGCAAACAGGATTTAAACAGGAATTAAACAGGAATTAAACAGGAAATGCCCTATGTTAAACATAAGGCATTTCCTGTTTAATTCCTGTTTAATTCCTGTTTAAATCCTGTTTGCCCTCTAGTGTGATAAACCTCTCTATCTCCAGCTAATGCACCATTTGCAACAAAATTCTGGAGGCATGGAGAAGCTGAGAAGTGTGTGTAGAAGATTATGTTATTGTCTCTACTAATTTAAATGCCCTACAGCTTTGACCTTACAAGCCCAGGCTTCACCACGGTCCTGATTGCATCTGTTCTGTCTCTCTTTGACATATGAAACACCAGCATGCATTTCTTGATTTGTCTAGTTTGGGCCTGTTTGATGCCCTGAGCAAATGCGGACAGATCCACAAAGCCATATGATAAGCTTGCCTTGGAAGCCCTGAAGAACTGGCATTATGTTTCTGCATGCTTAAAAACAGAAGACTTTGTAGCACACTTGATATTTTGATTCATTTGAAAAAAATGGGATCTCCTCTGGAAAAGTGCTTGTTCTGTTAAGGGTAGGCAACATTCCAATTTTGTGGACTAGAAGTGAGACTAGACTCAAGAACCAACTGTATTTTCCCTCTGCATTGTGCTCACTCCCCTTAACTCCACCTAAAAACCAACTCCCTTTACCTCGATCGATCTCAATTTCAAATATTGCTATTCAGTTTTCCAGCACAGCAAGCCTGTCACCAAGCGCAACAAGCTTTCCTTTGAAGTCCTGCGGTTAATAGCTTACTTTTGGCCGATTCTCTGATTTAAAGTAAACAAACACATAAACACACACCCCACCCCATCGGTGGCCATATTTAAGTTTTAAAAAAGAAAGTGCCATTATTATTTGCAAACTGGGACTTCAATATCTTTCTCCCAGCAGGACATGACTGCTTGAAAATATAGTTATGCTGGGAGAAAAAAACAGAGGAAAACATCTGATCTTTTGAAAATCTCTACATTTTGACAGCAGCTTAAGCAGATGTGTTCTTGCCTAGCTCAGTAGGGGCTAACCTCTGTTTTTGAGCTTTCCTTCCCACCATGTTATCACACAGTAGGTAAGCCATACAAGAAAGGCATGCTCATGCAAATGCTTTTCTAATGTGAGCTGCTGTCATCGAAGCTGAAATGCAGCTGCAACTAATGTGTCCTACTTCACCGATCTGCTTCACGGATTGCTCTCTGTCAATGTCACATGTGTTCATGGAGCAATCAAAGCTGCTTCATGTGTCATCTCCTTCATTCATGTCTACAGGAGGGAGACACTTGTTTCAAAGTAGAAGTCTTTCTCTGTACAAATCTGTCACTATTTTTTTTTTCTAGAAATGTAGACATACGGCACAAAATTTAGTAGAGATAATTGCTCTATGGCTCTTGTTCAGCTAAATTTTTGTTTACAGCTCTGAAGTACTAGAAAGCTTTTTTAGTTAATTATGTGCAATTCTCTTATTTTCTGCCATGCAGAAGACAGGTAATGTTTCCTTACAGCCATGTGAGTGTATCAGCAATTCCCATATATGAATCATCTGCTTTTTTTTTTTAATCCCGTTTGACTTCTTGGTTAAATGACAGTTCCTAAGAATTTGCTTAATTTCGGTGGTTTTTGTGGTTGCTAATGTCGTGCTCTCAAATGCTAACTAGGTGCATTGGGATTCAAGATGTTTTTCATATCACAGCTAGGTTTCTTTATCAAACAGATGCTTTGCCTTTCCCCATTTATTTGACATTTTAATTCTTTTAACTTATCTTGTAAAGGGAACCACAGTTGAAGTTTTGACTCCTGAAATTTGAAGCTACTGGTTTTTAACACACCAAACTGTTGCTACAAGTTTTTTTCAAACAAACAAACAAACATTAGTCTACTAATCTGGATGGGTGTGTCTTCTACTTTACACCCATCAAATTCAGGGGTGGGAAATCTTTTTCAGCTTAAGGGCCAAATTCCAATTTGGCAAGGGTCTCAGGTAAGCCACATTCTGATAGTGAGTGGGATTGAAGGCACAGAGTAAAGCATTGAAAGGAGCCCCTAGGGTTGTCTGTTCTAGTACAGGTATTGAAAGTTAAGGCATCCCTAACAGATGGTCACCCAACCTTTGTTTTAAAAACTCCAACAAGGATTGATAATCACCTTCTGAAGTAAACTATTACACTACTGAATGGTTCTTACCATCCGTATGTTGGTCCCACCTTGACCTATTTTGTATTTTGAATCCTTTGGTAGCTATCCTACCCTCTGAAGCAGCAGAAAACAAGCTTGCTCCACTTTCTACCTGGCAGCCTTTCAGAAAACTACATATTCATATCATATAACATTTCTGTCTTTTTCAGGTTAAATATACCCATTTTATAATATAATAATAATAATAATAATAATAGTTTATTTATAACCTTCTCTCTTAGAGCTTGCTTTATATCTTGGAAAGCATCTTACTCATCCTTCTCTAGACATACCATATATGCTTGACCATAAGTCAACCTCATGTATAAGTCAATGGCAGGTTTGGGGGCCAAAATTATGGATTTTGATATGACTGTGCATAAGCCGAGGGTAAAACTTAACAGCATGTAACAAAGGATGTAAAGGGTGAAGCAAAGAAAAATCATGCTAAAGATCTCTAAAATTTTGACAGGCATAACTGTTTGTGCTCACCCTAAAGATGGATGAGAGAACAGAGAAGTTGGTGCTTATTTTAGATGCTCCGAGAAGAGATTAAGCTCTCACCTTTCACCAGGGCATGGTTCCTTTTTTGATAAAAGTTAAAGTACAGTACTTACATTGACCCGTGCATAAGTCGACCCAGGTTTTTTTGAATCAGTTTTTTGACTAAGGTTTCTAGATTTGTACATGAGTATATACAGTATTCCCACTTTTTGATATCATACTTAATGTTGTCCAGAAGTGAACACAGTGCTTTAGGTGAGGTCTGACCAAACCTTGATTTCAGTGGCATCCCTGCCTGGGGTGTCACCAATTGTGGAAAGGTGGACTTCAGGGAGCAGGGCTTCTGGGAGAGGGACCAAAAGGGCATTCCCCCATCTTGCTGCCACAGTTCATAAAATGGTGCCACGGGAGCAAGGTGGGGGGGGCGTGCTCAACCCTCTCAGTAGCCCCCAGCAATTGTCCACCTGCTCTCCCCAGGGTGTACTACTCACCAGGTGATATCCCCCTCTGGGATACTACTCAATGTGGTCTCCACCACTGCAGCCCCCTAGTGACAACACTGCTTGATCTATAGATCAGTCTATAATTGCATAGGTATTTTACTTTTCTGCTGCATCACAAACACTTCTAAATGCTCAACTGCAGTTTTAATTCACTGCAATACTAAAAATGCACAAACTACAAGACTTTTTCAACCTTCCAGAGTTCAAAGTTCATTTTCTTTTTCCTCCATCTTAGTAGACTTGTGTTTAGCTTGTATCAAACAAGACCCCTTGTTTCTTTTCAAATGTAGTACTGTCAAACCAGGTGTCAAGCAAAACAATCTTCCAATATGTTGTCACTGGAAAATCTGATGAGTACAACCTCTGTTGCTTCATCCAAGTCATTTATAAAGATGTTGTATGGTACCAGACCTGGCAAAAACAAACAAACAAACAAAAAACCACCAAGCTCTGTGGCACCCCATTTGTCACTTCTCTACAGGATGTAAGCCTAGTGTAATTATTACAAATTTGGATATTTTCATAGTCCTGTATTTGGCATGTCTGCTCATGCCTTGGAATAAGCCCCTATGCAACAGCCTGAACCTGCAGAACAAACATAGCCATATTTGTTACTTTACTATGCACCAAGCAATCTGGATGATTACAATAATATAGCCCAGCCCAGAGAAGGAAAACAAATTAAAAATCTGGCTTTTTATTTTTAGGCATCACACTTTGGTTTAAATTTGCTGCTTCTTTACTAGACATTAGGCAGTGGGTTGTGGTTACGGATTTTCTATATATCCTACATGAAAATCATACATTATTCTTTCAGGTTCTAATAAAAACTGTTTGCATTCACTTTAAGCAATGTAAAGGGAGAAGGAAAGCTACTTTGGAGGGTAGACATAATGGAAGAGGAATTTCAGCTAAGTAGCTAATACATTCTACAAAATGCAATTGTTTTAAAATGTAAAACAGTTCTGGGCAGCCATTCCAGCTTACAGCTTCCTTTCCTTTGTGATTATTTAGCATGTTGTTGTTGCTGCTGCTAAAACCTATCAAGACACAGGGGAAGATAACACATCCTATTATTCTGCCAAAGCTCTTTGTGCCTTTTTATACAGATATATGTATAAAAAGAATAAGGAAATGACAGTTTGAGATAGATGGAGGAAAGAGAAAATGAACTTTGAGCTCTGGAAATTTGAAAGAGTCTTGTGGTATGTGCATTTCTAGCAATGCCATCACTTAAAACTCCAGTTGAGCGTCTAGAAACAGAGTCCAAAGAAAAGATACAGGCAAAGTTACCAAGGGAATATGAACATAGCAAACATGAGTTCTAAATGTGAATGGTGTCAAAGGTCTCGGGCTCCACAATGCTAGAAGTTTGGGGAGTGAAGGAAAATTTTGAGCGAGGCAGAATTCTTATGAGGGGGGCAATGCCCTCATGTTGTTGCCAACCCCTTCTCTAGATATGTGATATACAGCAGTAGATTTTATTGTTTATAGTACTAAGTGTCTTGTCTATAAGTGTGCTCCTTCCTCAGCCTTATATATTGTTAAATGAACTTACATATTACTAAATGCCATATTCCTTCTTTGATCCTTACTACCAAAAAACCCTAAATCTTGAGTATGCATTATTGCTAATATTTTACATTGCTTGGAGGGAGGGTTCATATGTTCCTGGGAAATCCTCAATTAGAGAATTGGGACTGGCAGACAAACTATCTAAAAAGATAAATTTCTCGGTGTTCTCCTTTGATGATCATTTAACAAGGAGCATTTGGTGCATTTCAGGCAATAATCAGACAAAAAGAAAACCTAGTTGGTGGCCAAGAGAAACTTAGAGCAGGTTGGGACTCAGGGCTGACAAAGAAGGGTTTCTTAGCTATACCTGTGTCCACTTATTAATATAAACCCCAAATTATACCTGCCCCAGTCAGGTTCAAACACAGATTACTGAAGCGGGGTGTTAGAGCCATGAAGCAAAGCTAAGAGTTCTTTCCAAAGCTAAGAGTGTTCTTTCCAAATTAGCAAAACAGAATTAAGATACCCCATCTGCTTCACCTCTGATAATGAAATGACACAATAAACGTCTTATACTATACAGCATACATGATTTTTTTACCTTATGCTTTTTTACCTTGTGTATTTTACACCCCTACACTGTGGCAGTGTATCAGAATCAAAACTTATTCCAAAGTCTTATGAAGTATAATTCCCAGCTTCTTCCTAGTCCTTCAGAAAAGCTTCCCAATGTTGTTCTGACTTATTTTCCGGTTTATAGCAAACCAATATAGTAATTTGTAGATGAAGCAGGTGGGGATGTAAACCAACTATACTGTCACCTGCTTCCTCTAACAAAAACAAACAACAAACAAACCAAAACCTTTAATTTCCTCAGAAATAGAACTGCCTCATTTTGCTCGTGATGGTTAGGTGTTCTTGAAGAAATGGCATTCTCTGACTGACTTGTTATAATAAATGTCAATCTTCAAATACAGAAACTTTACTCAACTGTGTTAATGTAAGGGGAGCTGGAGAATATGTTCTGTTTATTATTTACATATCAAACAGCATCCACTAATGCTGAACTGGTTCCAGATGGTTTGCTTGAACAAAAATGAAATGTCTAGTGTAACGCCCCACGCATGAGTATATTTGCGTACACGACTGACGTGGGAGTGATAAAGAAGGGCTTGTATTCTAGTTTTAAAATTAACTCAAGAAATTTCCAGTTCTTACTTCAGCCAAGCAAGTTTCACACATGCAGTATAAACTGACTTTGTAAGAACCTTGAATTAAGGCCCGAAAAAGTCCTATTTATTTAAATTCTTCTTTTTAACAATTACTCTTCCTTCTTGCTTCTTCTTTTTTGCTTCCAAACTTATAAGGTTGATTTAGATTTAATAAATATACAATCAAATTTATTTATTTATTTCATTTTTATGCCATTCTTCCCAAAAAAGGGACCCAAACATTTAAAAAACTTTACAGTAACATTTTTAAAACAGCTTAAATCATCTAGTTAAAACAATCTAAGATGAACACTAGAAACATATAAAAAATTAAAACATAACTAAAACACCCCCATATAAAGCCACCCTGTCTCAATTATTATATTAAAAAAACTTGCCTGAATAAAAAGGTTTTTGCTTGCCAGCGAAAGGCAAGAAGGGAAGGGGCCAATCTAGCCTCCTATGCAAGGGAGTTCCAGAGATTTGGAGGAGCCATTGAGAAGGTTCTCTTCCATGACCTCTCCAAGTGAGCCTGCGATGGTGGCAGGACTGAGAAAATGCCTACCTCTGAAGATCTTAGGGCTCTAGCAGGTTTTTAAAAAGTATTTACTAGTCATAGAGTTGGAAGAGACTACAAGGGCCATCCAATCCAACCCCCTGCCATGCAGATGGAATCTCTTTTCCTGTAGCTTGCATCCATTGTTCTGGGTCCTAGTCTCTGGAGCAGCATAAAACAAACTTGCTCCATCCTCAATATGACATCCCTTCAAATATCTGAACAGGGCTATCATTATCATCTCTTAACCTTCTCATCTCCAGGCTAAACATGCTAGGTCCCTAAGTCTCATATGGGCAGACATGGTTTCTCAAATAGTCTGGACCTTAGCTGTGTAGGGCTTTTTAGGTCATTAACCAAACTTCGAATTGTGCCTAGAAATGAACTAGTAGCCAGTGAAGCTGTTTCAACAAGGGAATTATATGCTCCTTATAACGGGCTCTAGTCAGCATTCTGGCCATAGCATTCTGGACCAATTGAAGTTTCTGAACAGTTTCTAAAGGCAGCCCCACATAGAGTGTGTTAAAGTAGTCCAAACAGGATGTAATCAAGGTATGTGTCACCATAGTCAGATCTGATTTCTCAAGGAATGTGTACAGCTGGCACATTAGTTGTAACTGTGCAAATGCACTCTTGGCCACTGCTGAAACCTTAGTAGACATTGCAGACATTGGCTCAGTACAGAGACAGCATCCTTAGAGTAAGAGGGAAAGGAGAGCTAGAGTTGGGTATCATCTGCTTATTGGTGACACTGCACTCTCCGCAATCACCGAATGACCTCTCCCAGTGGTTTCATGTAGATGTTAATAAACTGAGGGATAGAACAGAACCCTGAGGGGCCCCACAGGCCAGCAGCCAAGGGGTCAAACAGAAGTCACCCCAACACCATCTTCTGAGTTGATCCCTTTAGGAAAGACTGGAACCACTGCATAACAGTGCCCCCAACTCCCATCCCAGAGAGCTGGCCCAGAAGGATACCATGGTCGATGGTATCCCAAACCACCAAGAGATCCAGCAGGACCAACAGAGACACACTCCCTCATCCAGTTCCCTGCATAGGTCATCCACCAGGGTGACCATCCCATAGTCAGGTCAGAAGCCTCATGCATACAAGTCCACCTGCCCCAAGCATGGGCTTGCCATCCATGGCAAGCCCCATTACCCCTAATGGCCACATGAGCATGTGGCCACAGAAAACCACAAGACAATGTCCTGCTTTTTTTGCATCCATGGTGGGGGAGGTAGTCCAGAACAGAACCCCCACAGATATTAAGGTCCAACAGTATCAGAATATTCAGCCTACTTGACCTTCCTGATGTTTTGGATTTCAAGTCACAGAATCTCTTTTGGTCATGATTGCTGGGCCTTTGAGACTTGAAGCAAAAAATCTGTGGAGGGCTAAAGGTTCATACAAAAACCAACAACATTAAAAATAACATTATTGTCTCCTGTTAACATGGGACAGGCCAAGGTTTTTTTTTCATAATGCATGTTGCTTATCTGCTCATCCTTGCTAGCTTGTCTGCATTACCACCCAACAACTGTTTGTACATGGCCCTTGTTAAGATAATGTTAAGTGTTTGAAGCTTTTATATTTACATTCCCTCACATCCTTCTCCGCTTAAGCATGTGCAAAATAACTGCCAACTGAAGCAACACTCCAGGGCGTTGATGAGCAAGGCTGCAGTCTACAAAAACCTGTGCCAAACAAAACTGTTAATATTTAAGTTATTTTTGTTTGCAACAGACTAACACCAACTATTTCCCTTCTTTACAAGTGATTCATACTCTAAGAAAAATTAATCAGGTTGTAAAGAAGGCAAATTGCAGCTTTTTCAGCTGATCTTTTGAAATTCAGTGGCAGCAGGTGGGTGATTGCATGAGAACAGGCAAGGAATCACATGGTCAGTGGGTTACCTGTTGGCCACTCATGCTCTAAATAAGCCCTACCTTTTCCTATACAGTTTTTTATAAATGTTTTTCCTGTGCCAAAACAACAATAGTCTCCATTCTGTTTCCTGCTGATGTCCCTAAGTGGATTCAGAATGCAGAACTTGGTGGGCTTCTGTTATGTAGTTGCAGGATGAGGATCCCAGGAAAGTATAGATGGGGAGGGTTATAATCCCAAGAAATGAGCAAAAGCACAAACAAACCAATAAAAAGAAGGTATCTGCCAAGACACAAAAGGATGCTTCACTTCCGCCACCACAGGTCCTTTCTTTTTCTTTGCCAACTATCTTTCCCCTTTGTAGTGGGGCTTGTCTTCTAGTTCTCTTGAGTGTCCTTCCAACTCAGCAAGTCCTTGTTTACAAACTTCCCCTGCAATGCAGACACCAAACTCCTTCTTGTATCTTGCATCTTGTAGCTTCCAGGGCCTCCCTTTCAGAGCTATTATTTTATTGGCTTCCTTGCCCTGTCCCACTGCACAGGCTTTAACTGAGGTCAGCAACTGGTTCTCTTTTTCCTGCTGAGGACATAGAGCTGAGAACAGACAAGGTAGTGTCTCTGATGAGTTCTACTTTTCCACAGCAGCTAATAACCATTATTAAAAAGAACAAAAACAATAAAATGCTTAAAACCATTTCAATAATTAATAAATATCAAAATAATCTTTCAAATTAGGTATCTCTGCAGCCTGTCTAGAAGCAATGAGAGTGGCATCTGTCGCTCTATGTACCTGTCTATCTGGGCTATACTAATGAAGATGATGATGATGATGATGATAACAATAATAGATTTATTTCTAGCCTGCTCAATCACGGGTGGGTTACAACAAGAATCCGGGCGTGTTACAACAAAAAAATACACTGAAGTTACAGTAAAATACACTGAAGTTACAGTAAAATTGATAGGGCAAAGCATAAGGAGATTTCAGTATGTAAAGATCCAAATGGAATTTCTGTCACCAGCTGCTACATTTTATTCTCACAGTTGAGTGGATTTTTTAAAAAAATTCTAGGAACAGCATATTAAAAATTGGAACAGCAGGTTCCCCTTTCTCCTTCTACTTTCTCCCTGCGATTTTTTTTAAAAAATCAGTGAAATCACACTTTTGCACTTTTTGACTCTCATTAAAGAGAGAGAGAGAGAATTTGCCTTTCAAACCATAGGACCACCTCAGCAAATCAAACCCCATTAAAAAAAAACAAAACCTTTTTTAAGAGTCATAGTGCAAATCAAAGAAATTGCTATAAAGTCTTCCCAAAAGAATAGAAAAGTGGGAATAAATGGATGCATCAAAGTAAAAGCAACCTGAGGAACTATGCTACAAGAACTCATGCTTCTTTAGGCCAATCATCTATATTTATCTATTCCCAGTGACTTAGAACATGATCACACAGGAGGAATTTCTCTCAATTTCAAAAGAAATGAAAGTGGGGCCAGTTCGGAATTGAGTGAATTCACTAGTTCAGCCAATTTACGTGATTGCATATTGATGCTGCATCACATTCGGAACTGCCAAAAATTGCCTCCCAGTGTCCAAAATTGTGTGTGATAGTTTCTCACGCAATAACGTGAAACCCCACGATTGCATTCGGAAGGACTTCCCATTGCCCGAAAATGCATGTGATCAGCTTTCACACAATAACGCGAAACCCTATGATTGCATTCAGATTGCCATTGGATTATACTTCCAGTTCCCGTCATGTGATAAACTCCATAGTGAAGCCAGTGCCAACAGGGTCAAAGTCTTGAGATTTTGTACCACCACCTTGGACATGAGTTTAGCTGGAAGCCTCTGAGTTTAGCTGGAAGCCCATTGTATCTGGAGGGGGAATTGATTTTCTCATTAGCAGTGCATGGGTATGAGTCAACCCTGTTACAGTGCAAAATATTTTAGCTTGGATTTGAGCAAGAAGAAGCCATTGGCTTTTCAAAACAAATACCATACTGTTGGAGATGCTTGTAATGGTTGTTGACACACACACCCATGCAGATCAATTGCTGGTGTGTTTGAAGTCTCCTTGCAGATATTGCTTGCACTGTTATGATAGTGTGTCTGTCTCTCTCCCTTCAGCCTAAACTACAAGATTTAGGTTCACAGCACTGGCATGGCAAAAGTATCCCCCATCAAACACATCATAGAATTTCTTGCAGTGTGCGAAGTTAGCTCTAACTCTTTTTTCAAATCTCACTCCAGGACACAAGCAGGCCAAATGTGTTCCTGCTTGTTCTCAGCTGAGAATCAGCCCATTCCTTAGGGAGGAAGCAAGAGCAAAATGAGAGTCACCCATGCCTGACACCTATGCCTCCTTGAGCCACCCCAATTCCCATTGAAACACATCATCAGAACACAGAAGAATCCACAAAACACTGATTCCTATGCAACTAAAATGCACAGA
Source organism: Urosaurus nigricauda (assembly GCA_034509955.1). Classification (NCBI taxonomy): domain Eukaryota; kingdom Metazoa; phylum Chordata; class Lepidosauria; order Squamata; family Phrynosomatidae; genus Urosaurus; species Urosaurus nigricauda. Next base: position 258,628,313 of record JAOEGL010000003.1, read on the forward strand.
ATTTACATCATCAGAATGTTACTGGACATTCATTGCCTGTTTCAAGTTACTGAGAGATTTTACCTACCAGCATCTTCCCTATTATCCCTACTTAATGAAATCTTTAAAAAATGATGGACATGGGAAGGGTATTGAATCTCTTTGCACTCAAAGGTCTTAGATCACAAGGGACCCCTGAAATTTCATTCAGACCAAGGCCAAACCATAAAACTTTCTGTTAATGGAGAAGGGCATGTGCTTATCTAATTTTGTTGTCTTATTGCACCTAAACTGCATCATTGAGAACTTTCTTCATTTCAAATATAACAAACTTCTCAGATTATAAAGTTGAAGAGGAAGACAACATAGTAGACAATGTCTCTTCTTAGTGAATTAAAAATCCTTAAGGGAATTGTAACAGAAGGGGATAAGAACATGCTTATGTATGCTGTTAATTGTATTTTGTAAAGAGATTTAATAAAATTTATTTTTAAAAAATTCCTCCCCAGTTCAGAAGTTCTTAGTTCTGATGGTGAAAGACATATTATTCTCAAAGACCCCATAACTAGTGGTCTGTTTACCAAGATGCAGAATATAAATCAGCCCTGGTAATCTTGCTGTTAATGACAAGTAGAGAATTAAAAAGAGGCTGGGAGAGATTGGAAAGAATTTTGGAGTCAGAGAGCTGAAAGAATAGGTATTATCAGTTTGGAAATGTGGAAGTAATCCCATACAACCTAGTAAATCCTATTGCTTTTTGGTCCTACTACTGGGTCCTTATTAAGAATGAACTCAAGACTTCTCTTTTCAACTCTCATCTTCCTCAAATCAAGACCAATAAGCAATTGGTTTGATGGTTGTGTCTTTGCTGAACTGAGGCACAACAGCAGTACCAATGTATGAATTGTGGCCCAGTGTAAAAAAGTACAGAGAGAAATATTAGGAGGGGCATTTGTCATCCTCAGGAGTGTGAATTATCAGAATGCTATTGAATTTCAGTGGCTCCTGGCTTATACTTTTATGTGGTTTCAACAGTGACAAAAAATCTCTTTGAGATTTACAGAGGAGGGAAGATCATAAAAGACAGGGAGCAAGGTCTTGCCCTTTTGAAATTAAATGCCATGGTTGCTGTGGAGCAGTAACCTTTGTGCTCAAAGAAGATGGAAAGTATCTAGGAGAACAGAATGACCTGAAGGAAGCAGGACATAGTAAGTCATAAAGTGAGAAGTAAGGAAAGGAAAGCAAGCAGTGAAGATATGAAGCTAAGGAGAACCAAGATTATGTCCAGTGCTGGGGTATATCATGTGCAAATAAGAAGTATGTACTGCTTGGAGCATAGCTAGGCTCTACTACAGTGGTATGCATCTCTGTAATGTCTCACCAAATATTCTCCCATTTTTAGATATTGATGAATGTGCAGTGAAGAATGGAGGCTGCCAGCAGACCTGCATGAACACCCTAGTTTCCTACCATTGTGAATGTGATACAGGTTATAGACTTCATGCTGATGGACGCACCTGCATAGGTGAGCTGTGTTGCACAACCTGTGCTGTAATTTCTTAAGAGAGTAGAGCAATCAACAGAAAATGAGGAAAATAGGAGGGAAGAAAGAGTCCTTTAATAGTTTAGTTTTCAGGGGAAGCAAATTTTCCCAAAATAAGATTGGATAATACCATGTTGTCAAATTGTCTGGAGTGCTGACAGCTCTGCCCCGACTTTTAAAATTGTCCTGAAAACTACTTCAGTGCAACTTCCTCTGCTTTTGCACTTTATGACATAATGCTTATGACTCTTAGGGTCATAATCAATGCCAAATCAAAGCTGCCCCAATGCGAAACTATATTTAAAGTATATGAGCTGTTTGCATTTGGAAGAAATGTGTCATTTTAATTACAGACTTACTGAATTTATTCTGTTTGGAAAATTCACTGTAGGCCCTCTGTTTCCAACAAGAGTAATTTCAGCTGTTGGTCAATCAGTGTCACATGGAGCCCATAGGATTCAAAGAGTGGTGCCTCTTAAATGGGATGTAGTGTAATGTAAAGTGAAATCTAATTTTAATTCTTGAACTTGTTACCTTCCTTTCTGAACATTAGAGGGTTTCAGATAGGTCAGTAAAATGTTATTAAAAACCAAAAATATTAATGTCTTATAAATTGTATCAGAATAACAAAAAGCCAGAAGTAAAATTAGAACATTTAAGAGCCAAACAACCAAAATGTCTTGTAGAACAAAAAGTGTCTTAACTGATCTTCTAAAAATCTAAAGGGATCAAATGTGGAAGACCTCCCCAAGGAGATAATTCCAAGAAAACACGGTTCTGTAAGCATAATTCTTAAGTGCTATGTGAGATATATACATGAAGATCTAGGCTTCAAAGGAGGCTGTGACTTTTGCACTGGATACAGATGTGTTTTCAGGAAGGAGAAGTGTTTGTATTTTCAAAATGACAAATTAAAGTTACTTCTATTACTTTTACTCTTCCCAGCAATCCTGGGGCCATTCAAGGTGAAATGTAATATCTGATGAGCCCAGTTTGAGAATATTCAGTCCCTTCTACTCTGCTGTCTTTCAAGATAACATAGAATCATAAAGTTGGAAGACACCTCAAGGGCCATCCAGTCCAACCCTCTGCCATGCAGGAATACACAATTAAAGCACCCCCAACAGATGGTCATCCTGCCTCTTTTTAAAAATCTCCAAAGAAAGAGACTCCATCACACTCTGAGGCAGCACATTCCACTGTCAGTCAGCTCATACTGTCAGGAAGTTCCTCTAATGTTGAGGTGGAATCTCCTTTCCTGTCATTGGAGTTTATCAGATGGGAGGAATTTCTCTCTATTTCAAATGGAGCCAATTCTAATTCACATGAATTCGCTAGTCTAGCGAATTTACGTGAATTCTAATTGCATTCGTAATGTGTTCAGAATGACTTCCCATTGCCCAAAAATGACTTCCCATTGCCCAAAATTGTGTGAGATACTCTAATACACAATAATGTAAAACCCATGATTGCATTCGGAATTACTTCCCTTTAGCTTGAAAAAGGGAATCTATTGGTCTGGGTCCTATTCACTGAAGCTGCAGAAAACAAACTTGCTCCATCTCTAGTATGACATCCTTTCAAATACTTAAACAGGGCTATCAGCACCTCTTACCTTCTCTTCTCCAGGCTAGACTCCCTAAGCCTCTCCTCATAGGCATGGTTTCCAGACCTTTCATCATTTTAGTCACCCTCCTCTGGAGGGTGTGGACTATGATATAACTTTAAGATCATGTCAACTCCCTGCTTCCCCTGCCTGGGAACATCTTGCCTTAGGAAAAGAACTTGCACTGGCTTCCGTATCTTTTCTGGTTAACCTAATAAAGGTATTAACTGCATACAGATTTGGAATTGACTTACCCATATGATTGGTAAGGTTGCTCTGTCTCCTCCTTTTCATTTCTTCTTACTTTGCCAACAGACAAATGGTCAAATAGATATTTCTAAATCCTTGGACTACATCAGACATGGGAATGCTACCAACAACAGCAGTCACATGTAAAGATTTCACTTTTGAAATCTTGCCATGTTGTGTTCTCACCTTTGCTACTCAAACCATGCTGTGTTGTCATCACACTGTGTGTTTATCTGCCCCTGTTCCATGGCGTTCCTTGGCAGATGGAAGGGGAGCAACTCAGAAAGTGGTGGCATCATATCATGAAGTGAGTGTTCTTACACATCACAGGTGAGAACTTGATGTAGGAATGTGCCTTCAACAGCAGTCCTGTGATGCACATAACCCAAGGTTCAACCCTTACTTCCAATAGTGCCTTTAGAAATGCTACTTAGACAGACAGACAGACAGACAGACAGAGATAAACAACCAATTAGACCGGTATCTGTATAATGCCAAAAGTGTCTGGTAGGATGTTTCCATCAGAATAAAAACCTGGCTTGTTTTTACTGATCATTAAAAAGTTTAAACAACTTGCTAGATTTAAAAAAGAACTGATCTCTCTTCCCTCACGAGACAGAATGAAACATAAAGAATTAAGTTAGCTAAAAATAAGAGGCTTTGACAGCCTCACTAACAGAAGTTATATTATTTTACTTATTTCTTTTTGAAAAAAAGATAGCTAAGTTATTTGTTGCAGCATAAAAATGGGAAGGAAAAAAGGAATCTAGCAGCACCTTCAAGACTGGTTTATACTGCAGCATGAGCTTTCATGATATCATGATATCTGTGAAAACTCATGATAAAATAGTTAGTCTTCAAGATGCTGCTAGATTCCTTTTTTCTACTCGTTAGTTTTTCCTTCTTTATCTGTAAAACGAGAAGTTCACAAACATCTACTCTGAGGAGCACAAATGGAAAACACTGTGCTTTTCTCAATAAAGCATGACCATTTCTATTGTAGATCGCATTATGGAATAAAATAAATCATAGTGACATAAGAAATGCCATGCTGTCTGAGACCAGTTGCCTGTCTATGCTAGCAGTCTGTTTACTGTGTGCCGAGCAAGACACCTGCAGGAATATTACAGGCAGAAGATAGCCTGGATGTTTAGCCTGGAGAAGAGAATGTTTAGAGGTGATAAAATAGCTATGTTTAAATATTTGAAGGGATGTCATATTGAGGAGGGAGCAAACTTGTTTTCTGCTGCTCCAGAGACTAGGACCCGGAACAATGAATGCAAGCTCCAGGAAAAGAGATTCCACCTCCACATTAGGATAAACTTCCTGACAGTAAGAGCTGTTTGACAATGGAACACACTCCCTCGGAGTGTGGTGGAGTCTTCTTCCTTGGAGGTCTTTAAGCAGAGGCTGGATGGCCATCTGTCAGGGATGCTTTGATTGGGAGTTCCTGCATGGCAGGGGGTTGGACTGGATGGCCCTTGTGGTCTCTTCCAACTCTATGATTCTATGATTCTATGCTTTTTACTTCTGGTTTCATGAGTTTATATATCTGGGGTTTGCTGCTGAATCAGCACTTTCAATGAAATGTTTTCCTGTATCCCTGTTTTATATTTTACTTCCCCCATATACATATATATTATTTTTTAAGCATTTTTAACATTTAAAAGACAGCATACAAATGATTTTTTATCAGTTTATTTTTTATTATCATCAATAAAGACAAGCACAGACAGAAAGATGTACGTCCTTTAGATGAAACAAAGTTAACTGCTTTTTTGATATTGCAATCATTTAAAAGCTCATGGGCTTAAAACACAAAGCTCTTGGAAGCACCTTTTCAGCCTTGACTCTCAGGGCCCATTCCCACTTGTGGAAAAATCCACATTGGAACCAGGCTGTGCTCTGCTTAGGAAAGTGATTCCAAAAGGCCCCTTGTTCACACTATGAAAAGGGACCCTCTTTGGAACCGCTTTCTTAGGTGGGAACACTTGTCGTTCCCACTGGAGCTGCCAGGGAAGGTGACAGCCCTTGATTTTTAAAAGAAGGCAATTGATTTTTAAAAGAAGGCAATTGCGAGTTACCAGAACCTGGTATTTTTTAAAAAAACAAACACAATTCTTACATCCTATATTTATAGAGATTTATCTTTTTATCAAACTGGGAAAAATGACAGTAAATAGATGCTTTTATTGAGATAGCAGAGCAATAGGGCATAAAGCTCCAATTACTGTTGCCATGTTCTGTATAAAGGATTAAAATGTAATGTAAATCTGCATGTTGACACAAGAGAGATTCTTCTTCCAGTCCTCACTGATTTTGTTTTTACTGTTTAAAATGTGAAACCAGCACAGTTTCATATGAATAGCATCTGTTAGATCCATTCTTTGGATTTCTTTGTTTTTATGCAGAAGACTAGATGCACTTGGGAAACTGACCAGATTAGTGGTTTGCTATTTCTTAAAATTACATTGAATTGGCTTGACAACAAGTAACATTAATACTACTATTCTTAAATAGATGGGATAAATTTTGAGAAAAACATGTTTGCTTTCTCGGTGCAAATGTATGTGTATAAGACCCAGCATCATGCAGTGGTTTGAGCATTGGTTTACAACTCTGGAGACCATGGTTCAAGTCCCTACCCAGCCATGGGAACTCATTGGGTGACCTTGGGCAAGTCATATTCTCTTAGCTTCAGAAGAAGGCAAATTCCCTCTGAACAGATCTTGCCAAAAAAAAGACCTATGATAGATTAACTTTAGGATCACCATAAACCAGAAACTACTGGAAGGAATAAAACAAATGCATATGCATATTGTTGTTGCTCTATATTAGCAAAGAACATAATTTTAAAAGAAGACAGAAGAGGTGTGGATACATATTTTTAATTTACTGTTTATTGTTTGTTATTTACTACCAACTTGACTTTGACTTATAGTAACTCTATGAATGAGAGACCTCCAAGAGGTATCATTATCAAGACTTTCAAACAGAGACCTGTGGCTCCCTTGATTGACTGAATCTACCTGTACAGTGGTCTGTCTCTTTTCCTACTGCCTTCCATTTTACAAAGTAATATTTTTTTCAAATGAATCACATGAATCAAATGAAGCAAATTTTTATACTGTAGATTCTATCATTCGTACTTTTGTTGCATTCAAATCCTAAGCAAAATCAGCAATACTGTACCAGGCAATCCCATGTAAATTTCCTGGTTAACAGTAATATACACTTGTTCAGTATTAACTAGGTATAGGGAAGAAAATTTTCAGCTTAACTAATTCAGACATACCTCTCCATGACCAGATCGTCGGCTCAGACTTCAGATGGTGTCTCTCCTCTTAATGATTGCCTTGGAGCAGTAATGGATTGGATGATTGTACTAACAGTTACAGGCCCGAAACTAGGTTTGGGAATACAACTCCCAGTCCTAGTCACACCCTCCTTGAAGGACCCTGTTTGCATTCTGGGGGTACTCCTGGACTCGTTGCTTCACATGACTAGTCAGGTGAATGTGACGGTCAAGAGTGCTTGTTATCAGCTTCGGCTGATACGCCAGCTGTGCCCTTTCCTGGATGAGAGGGATCTGGAAACTGTGGTACATGCGTTGGTAACGTCATGTCTGGACTACTCTAATGTGCTCTACATGGGGCTACCCTTGTGCTTAACCCAGAAACTACAACTGGTTCAAAATATGGCAGCCAGGGTTGTCACAGGATCATCTAGGAGAGAGCACATAACACCTGATAGCCTTTAAAGCTGAAGGGCGAGGTATAAATACTCTAATAAAATAAATAAATAAATAAATAAAAAGTCTCTCCACTGGCTGCCGATACTGGCTGCAGTACAAGATGTTGGCTTTAACCTTTAAAGCCCTACATGGCTTGGGTCCATCTTATGTTAGGGACCGCATCTCCCCGTATGATCCCCCCCCCCTGCACACTTTGGTCCTCTGGGATGAACCTGCTGCAGCCTATGAAAACTAGGCTGTTGCAGACCTCCCACAGGACTTTCTCAGCTACTGCTCCCAAGCTATGGAATGGCCTGCTGGATGAAATCTGTCTTATTACATCTCTTGACTGCTTTAAAAAAGCTGTAAAAACGCATCTCTTCCAGCAGGCCTTCCCAGAAACTTCTTAATTTTCCGGCTCTGAAACTAGATTGTGTGATTTCCCTGTCTGATCCCAACACCATGACCCCCGATGCCATAGTCTATGCTGCTCAAGGAATGGTTAGTTTTATGATGATTTATCACTTTTAATTGTCTGCTCAGTTTTAACTTATGTTTAATTTAATTTTAAAGGGTGGGAGGTTGGAAATTGGATTATTGGAATTGTTTTTTAGCTTGTGATTTTTTAACTTTTAACTTTGTTGTACCCAGCTCCGATTGTCTGCACAGAGAAGTGGGCTATAAATAAATTTTTTAAAATTATTATTATTATTGGCAGTTTCTAAACCAAGCTGCAAACTGTTGTTATGGCTTCAACTTAAAGTCATCCTCATTTTTTTATTGGATTTGCCAACATGACTACCCTTGGAAGTTAACATAAGATACATTAAAGACCAGCCTTTATATTATAAATATAATACTGTACAAATATTAGGAAATGTAATAAAGTGTAGACTTGGTAACATGATTCCTCCCTTTTTATTATGTATTATTTTGAAGTACATTGCTTTACATCTTGGAAACAACTGTGCTTTTTGGAAGAAGGATGAAATATAAATATTTTATATAAATATAGAAGCCAGTGCTCTGACTCCAGCATGTTGTCAGTCCCCTTTCCTTCCTAATATTCTTTCAAGGATCAATTTTGTTATTGATAGCTGGTGTGTGTTGATGGATAAAGCTTTGGAGCCAACAAGCCAAGACATCCACGTTTTTAAAGAGCAGGTCCCTAGCTTGTCAGTAAGCTGTTGGAAACTGAAATGAAAGTGTAGCATTACATATACATTATTGGCATCTCCACAATGTGACTCCCTCAGGGGGCTTTCTCAGAGCCAGAGGGTCTAGTATGCAGGTGGGAAAGAGTAAGAGAGGAGGATAATGAAGTCACCTTGAGTCAAAAGATGTGTTGGGAGGGAAGCTTATTCTTTAGAATGAAGTTTTCTTCTTTTAACCCACACTTCATTTAACTGGGAGGCCTATTAATTGGCCTAAATTTCTCAACTTACATTGGGAGGCACATTAATTTGTCTGTATTCCTAAATTGATTTCTTGGCTGTAGGGTTTTATCTTTAATTGCACAGATGTAAGATGTTGTCCTGGCAGTAGCTCTTGGGTAAAATTTTAGAAAGAAGTCTCCTTATCCCATTTGTTCATACAAATGATCTTATCATTCCTACTGAATCATTTTTTTTTTGTCTTAAGGCACCAAATGTCCATAGAAGTTCCAGAATATTTTGTATAGACAAACAAGGTAAATACAGCATGATATTATAGTGATTTAGTATTTGAAGAATTCAAAGAAATTATATTGCAGTAATCCAATGGCAGGCAACAATTTAGAGGCATGTGTGGGGCCAATCTGCACAAGAACAGAGGGCTATGTCATCAATTAATCACCCAATCTCTTTATTTATACCCTCTATTTTCCCCCATGGTTGGGGTTCAAGGCAGGTAACAGATATAAAGAGGTATGGGTAAGCACATGTAACTAAAACATACAAGTCCCCTATAATTAACCTAATTTAAATATAGCTCTCCATATAGCTCTCCAATTTAAATATAGCACTCCATGACCCACACAGCTCTGTACACACACACCTTGGGTGCATCTACACTGTAGGAAAAATGCAGTTAGCCTAGAGAAGAGATAGTTAAGAGGCGATATGATAGCCCTGTTTAAATACTTAAAGGGATGTCATATTGAGGAGAGAGCAAGCTTGTTTTCTACTGCTTCAGAGACTAGAACCTGGAACAATAGATGCAAGCTACAGGAAAAGATATTCCATCTAAACATTAAGAGGAACTTCCTGACAGTAAAAGCTGTTTCACAGTGGAACACACTTCCTCAGAATGTGATGGAGTCTCCCACTTTGGAGGTCTTTAAATGGGCTGGATGGCCATCTGTCAGGGGTGCTTTGAATTAGATGGCAGGGGGTTGGACTGGATGGCCCTTGTGGTCTCTTCCAGCTCTGTGATTCTATGATTTCTCTGTTTTCATCCATTGGGGTGACTTTTTGCATGGTCTGAGGGCAAAAACTTACCCAAAACATGTATTAAAAAACCCAGGGTGTATGAAGAATTGGAGGTTTTGGGCACTGGTAGAAAGCTTCAGGGTTTATCAAAATGAGATCCAATGTTTGCATGCAGCCCACTGGCTGCACTATACCCATTCTTGGAGTAGACTATTTTGGAAGTATATTTCCACTTTTGGAAGTGTATTTTTGAACCATTTGGTTTGCTCTTCAGTAGAGTTGTTGCTGTAATCCCTTAGGGCAAAATCTCTGTCCATTAAAAACCAGTCATGGTTTGTGCAGCTGCTTCAGCAATTAGATTTGTCAAGCCACAAAGGAGATGATGGAAGTGGGTGTCATCAATTTGAAATGCTGGCACAGAAAACCATTGGCAAGAAGATAGGCATATGGAAGTATCTGTGTCAGATCTCGGCTGAATATTTGAGAACGCAAGTCAGTGCTGCTGTAGGAAACAGAAAATATTATGGCAGGTTTCCCCCATATTTTAAATACTTCTTTCCTTTTGGGTGTTTAAAAAATAGGGTCATTAATAGAAAATGAATTGACCACACTGGCCAGTTTAAAAGTGGTGCAAGTTTCTCTGCCAGAGGGACTTCTGAATTTTGGATAAACTTTTAGAGTGTACTTCTTAAACATAAATTTCACAGTGCTGCAGATGTTCTAACAAAGCTGTTAGTTGGTCCTTGGCCTTCACGTGGGTTGGTTAATGCATCCTGTAAATGAGGGTAATTATAGTATCCTGTCTTGTTGTCCATAAGTGACACAATTAACATATCCCAATGAGCATTTTTGAATCCCATAACACATACCTTTCTTGTTGATCTCTGCTTTCAGAGATTGGCATGGGATGCGGTGGCTTAGTGGCTAGGACACCAAATCTGATGATTGTAAGATTGGCAGTTTGAGGCCCGAGTGCTGCATGAATGAGATCCTGTCACTAGTCCCAGCTTCTACCAACCTAGCAGATTAAAAGCATGCAAATGCAAGTAGATAAATAGGTACCACTTCGGTGGGAAAGTAACAGTGTTTGGTGCAATCATGCTGGCCACATGACCACCAGAGCAGTCCTCAGACAACACTGGCTCTGGCTTAGTAACGGAGATAATCACCACCCCCTACAGTTGGTTATAACCAGACATTCATGTCAAAAGACTATCTTTACCTTTACCTTTCAGAGATTGACCCCTGTTTGAATGGTAATGGAAGGTGTTTACTTATCTGCCAAAATGAGAGTGGATTTGCAAAGTGTGAATGCTACTCTGGATATCACCTTTCTGCAGATGGGAAGGTTTCATGATATGGGGAAGGAGAATAGGGAAGGGGAAAAAATCAGAATCTTTGTACTTCATAATCAGGTTTGTTGCTAACTGCCCTTGAGTCAACCCCAACTCATGGTGACCCAATAAATGAGACATCTCCATGACTGTTTATCCTTCACTGCTCTGCCTAGGTCCAGCAATTCAGGCCTATGACCTGGTGGTGCAGTGGTTAAATGCCAGTACTGAAGTCACAATGTTGTGAGTTCAATCCCAGGCAGGGCTTCAGGGTCCACTCAGCCCTCCATTCTTTCGTAGGTCAGTAAAATGGGTACCCAGCTTGTTGGGAGCAATTGGTTTACACATTGTAAACTGCTTAGGGAGTGCTAGTTCACTGATTAACAGTATAGAAATGTACTTGCTATAGCTGTTTACTATTGCTTGAGTCCATCCATCTGACATACGGTCTGACTCTCTTTCTACTATCTTCTACCTTTCCTAGAAGATAGGAATTATTGTCTTTTCTAATTAGACATGCCTTCTCATAATGTGGCCAGAGTATAGTAGTCTCAGTTTCATCATCTTGGCTTTTAGAGATAGTTCTGGATTGATCTGTTGTAGGATGCATTTGTTTGTGTTTTGGGCTGTCCGTGGTATTATCAGCACTCTTCTCCAGCATCACATCTCAAATGAGTTGATTTTCTTCCTGTGTGCTTTTTCTGTTATCCAGCTCTCACATCTATGCATGGTGATGGGGAATAGAATGGCTTGGATGATTCTAACTTGGGTGCTCAGTTGTATATGAGTACACTTTAGGATCTTGTCTGGTTCTTTAATAGCTGCCCTTCTCATTCCAAGTCTTCTGATTTCTTCACTGTAATCTCCATTCTGTTTGTTATTTGATCCAAGGCACAGGAAATCTTCAAATCTTTTTTACGTTATTCTGTATATCTACTTTTTGCCTTCCTGTCTTTTTGAGTTCTGTTGTACCCACTGCCAGGGGTTTGGTAGTGACTGCCCTCTTATTCTCCCTTTTAATTCTGTTTGTACTCTATTCCTGCCTTTTGTTTTCTTTTAGGTTGTGTCATCAGAGAAATTTCTTGATGAAAGGATTTCACAAGGAGGTTCACCTTTGCCTCCCTTGACACAGTAGTAAGATTTGTTAGCTATGGTGCCACTGCTGTTGTCTCTGTACGATCAGATCTTCCACCAGTTTCATCCACCAGTATCACCCACAGCTACTGCTACTGCCCAGTGGCTTTTTGTCCCATTGCTTTCTACAATCTTATACTAGTCTAAGTAAACCCACTTTAGTTTTTTGTGGAGCTTTCGGTCTATGTGGCCATGTACTAGAAGAATTCCTTTCTAATGTTTCGCCAGCATCTGTGGCTGCCATCTTCAGAGAATGATAGCCTGGAAAAGGATTGGAGATATATATCCTTTGTGACCCTGGAAAGGAAGGATTAATTTGCAAATGTATTGTTCCGTTGCTAATGGCAGTTCTCAGGGTGGGAGGATATGCAAACAAGGATTAATGTCTGCTAACTGGTGCTCATTGTCTGCTGGGAATCCCCTGGCCTTAGGCTGTTGCTCATTTGCATAGGTTGAGTCTTCACCTTTCTGTTCTTCAGGACTGGGAGCCAAGTCTTGTTTACTCTCAGGGTTTCCTCTTTCCTGTTGAAATTGTACAGGTGGTTATGGATTTCAATGGCCTCCCTGAGCATTCTGACATGGTAGTTGTTGGCATGGTCCAGAATTTCAGTGCTTTCAAACAGCATTTTATGCCCAGGATGGTTTATAGCATGTTCTGCTACTGCTGATTTTTCCGGTTGACCGAGTCTGCAGTGTCTCTCATGTTCTTTGATTCTTGTCTGCACACTGCGTTTGGTGGTCCCTATGTAGACCTGTCCGCAACTGCATGGAATGCGGTAGACTCCTGTGGCTGTGAGAGGGTCTCTCTTGTCCTTGGCTGAGCGAAGCATTTGCTGGATTTTCTTCATTAGTTTGTAAACCACTTGAAGGTTGTGTTTCTTCACCACTTTCCCTAGTCTGTCTGTGACTCATTTGATGTATGGTAAAAATATCTTCCTTTTGAGTGGTTGCTTGTCTTGAGTCTTCTGGGTTGTTCTGGGCCTGGCAGCCCTTCTGATGTCTGCGCTGGAGTAACCATTTGCCTGTAGAGCTCAGTCCAGGTGTTTCAGTTCATCTTCCAAGTGGGGTTTACAGATATGTTTTTCCTGGTCTACCAGTGTTTTTATAGTGCTTCTTTTTTGTCCTGGGTAATGGTTGGAGTTCTTGTGCAGGTATCTGTCCGTATGTATAGGTTTTCTGTACACTGTGTGGCCCAAACGTTGGTTTGGTTTGTGAATGACTAGTACATCCAAGAATGGCAGTGTTCTGTCCTTTTCTTTTTCCATTGTGAATTGGATGTTAGGATGGATGTTGTTCAAATGGTTCAGAAATACAGCCAGATCTTCTTCTCCATGGCTCCAAATGATGAAAGTGTCGTCCACATATTGGAACCATGTTGTGGGCTTTTTCGGTGCTGTTTCAAGTGCTTGTTTTTTAAAGTGCTCCATGTAAAAGTTTGCTATCACAGGGCTCGGAGGGCTCCCCATTGCTACCCCCATCTCTCTGCTCGTAGAATCCATTGTCCCACTGGAAATAGCATGTGGTGAGGCAATGTTCGAACAGGGCTGGGATGTCTTCTGGAAAAATTTTTCGGATGTGTGTCATTGTGTCCATTATGGGGATTTTGGTGAACAAGGAGACCACATATCAACAGGAAAAAGGAAACCCTGAGAGTAAATAAGGCTTGGCTACCAGTCCTGAAGAACAGCAAGGTGAAGACTCAGCCTATGCAAATGAGAAACAGCCTATGGCCAGGGGATTCCCAGCAGACAATGAGCACCAGTTAGCGGACATTAATCCTTGTTTGCATATCTTCCCATCCTGAGGACTGCCATTAGCAAAAGAACAATAGTTTTTTGTGGAGCTTTCAGGCTATGTGGCCATGTTCTAGAAGAGTTTTAGAAGGAACTCTTCTAGAACATGGCCATATAGCCTGAAAGCTCCACAAAAAAAACTATGGATGCCGGCCATGAAAGCCTTTGACTCCACAACAGAACAATACATTTGCAAATTACTCCTTCCTTCCCAGGGTCACACAGGATGTATATCTCCAATCCTTTTCCAGGCTATCATTCTCTGAAGATGCCAGCCACAGATGCTGGTGAAACGTCAGAAAGGAACTCTTCTATAACATGGCCACATAGCCTGAAAGCTCCACAAAAAACTATGGATGCCAGCCATGAAAGCCTTCGACTCCACATTAACCCACTTTCTATTCCTTTCAAGCTCTCTTCCTTCCTCTCTTTTCAGCCCTCCTCAGGTCATCCCTCTCAGATCCTCCACCTTCTTCCCTTCGATCCATTGGGAGAGGCGGGAAATAGAAATAAAGATTTTATTGTTATTATTCTTCTCTTACCTTTCAAATCTTCTTCTTTCTAATAGCCCCCCTCGACCTAGTCAAGCCCCCTCTTGATTCTTCCCTAGGATCTTTACCCTCCTTGTGTCCACTCCCCATTATGTTTTAGGGCAAATGTGCTGTGTGGCTGCTATCCTTCTGGACTCCCTCCAGCCCTGCTGCCTGTTTCCTATGTGACCCTCAGTTGGGACCTCAGTGTTTTTCCTTGACAGTGGTTGTGCATTTCATAATAAAATTAAACACAATGTATACAACCATGCAGCTCTACTTGGATAATAAGATCCAAGGAAGAACGGCCCCAGAGGGAGAGAAGAACCACTGGACCTCATCCCCTTCCCACCACCTTTCCCTTCTCCTTTTGTGTTGTCTCTTTTAGACTGTAAGCCTCAGGACAGGGATCCATCTAATTATAAGATTGTATGTACAGCACTGTGTAAATTTATAGTGTTATATAAATAAAATAACAACAACAACAAATCTGCAGGACCTTGGTTATTCATCCTGGCTTGTGATGTTGATGCTTCATCTTCCCTACTCTTGTTCTCCTGCTTAATTCCCATGTGGCTAGAGAATTCCAGGAATCATGGTCCTAAAAACCTGCTTCCAAGTTTTTGCCCCAGTTTTATACTCAGATTATGCTGTAGACCTAAAAATAACTTTCCCTTGCTTTAGACCCAATGGTATTCTGGATTTTATCATTCCCAAAGTAACTTTTCCCAACTCCAGTCCCCGCTGTGTTCTGGAGAGCCTTGGCTTTCCTTGGAAGTTTTATAGGAACTTCTCAATGAAAAGGCAATTAATGGTGATCAGTTTCCCTGAGATATAGCTTACACTCCACTATTGATCTTCCAGCCAACAAAGCACAGCTGTTGGTATGGGGACATTTTAAATACATATTAGGCAATAGTGATGCCCAAAAAATGAACAGGTTCTCAGTGTGGAAAAAAATTCACACCCCAAAATATGCTCTCTTTTTAGCTATATAAATACGAGTAGATGAGTGGAAGCTGGTTGCTTTGATGGCAATGTGGCAGTGAATCATCTCTTGGGTTCAGTCTGAACTTTAAAGGAGTTGTCCAAGGTGCTGAGGCTATTTGAGGGAGAGGATTTGGTACCTTGGAAAGTTCTTTTAAACCAGTGCAGGCTCACTGTCTCAGTGACATCAGTGCTACCGGCTGCCAATGGCATGGATTCCATGGCATTCATCTATTAGGAAAGGGTCCTCCACAGGTAGATGATTGAGAGGAGATTATTCAGCTGTTCTAATTCTAATGCTTCCTTTTACTTTTTTTTGTCCTACAGATGTTGATGAGTGTGCAGAAGGAACATCCAGGTGTACTCATCACTGTATGAACACCCAGGGGTCCTTTGCCTGCATTTGCAATCCTGGATTTGAGCTTGGGCATGATGGAAGACAATGCTACCGTAAGTGATCTATAGCTCTGTAAAGATAGATATATTTCCCTGAAGGATCAATGAGATTATAGCGGGACAGACTCCATGATGCACTAGAGGACCATTTAACACAATAAGGATTGTGTGCCTGCTCTTAATTTCAGGTTCTTTGCTTGTTCTTCTTTCGTTTTTTTTTTTTGTTTGTTTGTTTATTAAAAAACAACCTTTGTGATCAGAGCTGTCTGGCACAGCATACATGTGCTTAAAAATGTTTTTTGCAAAGATACTTGTGACAGACTACAGATTTCTATGTTCATTGATATGAATTCAGAATACTGAACTATGTCTCCTGCATTTCAAAAAGCAAACAAGGCTGCTGATTTACCCTCAAGATACAGTGAATGATAATGTGTGTCTAAGCATTCTTAAGAGTTACCCAAAGTCCATGCTCAGACTACTGATTTTTAAGGCTGAATGTTTCCATCCATTGCCTTCCTAATTTTACATCCCAGGCACAGCCACAAAAGAGAGAGAGAGAGAGAGAACAACTCAGCCCATATAGGCAAACCCTCAACACTCCTAACTGACTTATAAATATAGTGTGATCAAGCCTGTAGATCAGCCCACGAATCTCTGTTTTCAACACTGAAAATAATGAGGATATTGGAAGTCCAAGGCTACATAATTCTGAGACTATCAAATTGATGGCTTGCTGTTCTTCCATTTTCTTTTTGCCTGTGTGATGCTGCTTCTGCAGAAGGGGATTATCAGCATGACAACACTTGATAGGCAGTGGTCAAGCAGCTATCCTTGTTGGAAGGTACGGAAGAGAGGAAGGACAAAGTTAATTTCATCAAGTAAAGAAGCCATCGAAACTGTTTTCAAAAGTATTATGTTTTAGTACATTTTTAGGATTCATTCATACATTTCCTCAGCATAGCTGCTAGGTATGTGAATAGGACAAAATCAGGGAAGGAATCATGCATTCCTCCAAATGTTGTTAGACTGCAGCTGCTCAACATTGACTGTGCTAGCTGGGGCTACAAGGTGTAATTCAAGAAAACTGAAGGGCTTCGCAGTTCTCATCCCTTGGCTGAATAGTTTAGATCAGTACTGTAGATCACTATGAGTGGTGAAGGAAGATGGAAGGATGCCATTACCAGAGGATGTTGATGACATATGGAGAAAGTAGAGGGGTGCCTAGAGGCTTCCTAGCAGCATCCAAAACAGGTTGATATTATAATGACTCTGCTTGTACACTATCCTAAGATCTTGTGATATAGGGCAGGATAGAAATATTTTAGTAAATAAATAAATTATAGAATCTGTTGCATCCATGGAACTTACATAAATACTGACATACTAAGTTTCCACTGGTTCAGTGGGTCTTCTCTGTTTGGGACTAACAATTAAATTTCTGTCTTAGTATCTTGCATATACAGGTTGAGCATCCCTAAACCAGAAAGCTGAAATCTGAAAACCTCCAAAGCCCAAAACTTTTAAAGCACTGACATGACACTTTGCAGCTTTAATAATAATAATAATAATAATAATAATAATAATAATAATATCTTTATTTATATACCGCCCTTCCAATGATCAGGGCGGTGCACATATGCACAGGTTAAAAACATATACACAAGTTAAAAAGCATTCGGTCAACAGAATAACAATTTCGGCCCAAGGAGTAGCAGTATTCCAAGCCGGGTCATGATGAGCGAAGAATAACAACGGGGGAGAAAATCAGGGGTAGGCCTGCCTGAATAAGTATGTTTTTAACCCCTTTTTGAACTGGGTAAGAGAGGCAGCCAGGCGGAGCTCCATGGGCAGCGAGTTCCAGAGGCTCAGGGCCGCGATAGAAAACGCCCTCTTCATGATGGTTGATAATCTGGCCTCTGGAACTCTTAGTAATTGTTGCCCGGTGGATCTGAGTGTGCAGGGCAGATTATGTGAGGAGAGACGGTCCTTCAGGTACTCTGGGCCCAAGCCATTTAGGGCTTTATAGGTAATAACCAGCACTTTGTACTGAGCCCGGAAGCAAATAGGCAGCCAATGGAGATCTTTTAATACTGGTGTTATATGGCAGGCCCTGGAGGCTCCAGTGACCAGCCGTGCTGCCATGTTCTGCACTAATTGTAGCTTCCGAGTGTGATACAGAGGCTGCCCCATGTAGAGCACATTGCAAAAATCCAATCAAGAGGTTACCAGAGCATGTACTACAGTTTCAAGGTCCCTCTGGTCCAAGTAGGGGCGCAGCTGGCGTAACAGTCGAAGCTGAAAACAGGTGCTCCTGACCGTCGCATCCACCTGAGAAGTAAGATGGAGCGACAAATCAAGGAGCACCCCCAAGCTGCGTACAGTGTCCTTTACGGGAAGTGTGAGCCCGCTGAGGACAGGTGGAACCACCTCCATCCCTGGGCCGGGAGAACCTATCAGAACCTATTTAATTCTGGAATATTTTGAATTGTAGAATACAAGTAGAATTGTAGGTACCTGTATTGCATTTCAATCATGGCTTGGGAGAGATGTTTTAATGTAATGTTTAACCTGTTGGAATCCCGCCTCAATGCATGGGGAGAGGCGGGAAATACAAATAAATATTATTATTATTATTATTATTATTATTATTACTACTACTACTACTACTACTATTATTATGTGGCTAGATTGGGGTGCAGGGATTGTTAAATGCCAGGAGGCATGGATTCACATGAAGCTTGGATCCTTGCCTTTTCTTGTCTCTCTCCAACTGCTTCTGTTTCCAGCCTGTACTGAATTTGCTAAGCTACGTAGGGGTGCTGTAGCTTAGTGGTTAAGATATCAGTTCTGATGGCCATAAGATCAAAAGGTTGGCAGTTAGAGGCCCAAGTGCTGCATGATGGGTTGAGCTCCCATCACTAGTCCCAGCTTCTGCCAACCTAGCAGTTTGAAAGCATGCAAACTAAAGTAGATAAAAGGTACCACTTCAGTGGGAAGGTAACAGCATTCTGCGCAGTCATGCTGACCACATGGTCACCAGAATTGTCTTCAGACAACGCTAGCTATTCTGCTTAGTAATGGAGATGAGCACTGCTCTCTACAGTCAGTTAGAACTAGACATTCATGTCAAGTGGAAACTTTTACATTTACCTTTTTAAGTACTATGCTATCTGTTTTTCAAAATCTGAAAAACAAACAAACAAACAAAACAATTCCAAAACATTTCTGGGCCCAGGTGTTTCAGATAAGGGATACTCAGCCTATACCGCCATAGTGATTACTTATTTTTCTCCTTTATAGATGGTGCTATGGTGTAATATGGATGACATTTTGCTTTTTTCCACGTAGATCTTTTCATAACTAGGCCATTAATGGTTACTAGTCAGAATGGCTATACTTTATCTCCCATTATTGGGCACCATATATCAGTTGCTGGGGGAACATGAGATAGCATATGTAATTGCTGTCATGTCCTGCTACTGTTTTTTCTTTAGACAACCGATTCTCGAATTTTTGTTTT
Source organism: Urosaurus nigricauda (assembly GCA_034509955.1). NCBI lineage: Eukaryota > Metazoa > Chordata > Lepidosauria > Squamata > Phrynosomatidae > Urosaurus > Urosaurus nigricauda. Next base: position 258,647,531 of record JAOEGL010000003.1, read on the forward strand.
GAGGGAAAGGTAAGATCTAAAGGTAATAGTAACAAAAACAAAAGCTCCATTAAAATGCAACTGTAAGTGTTAGAGGGATAACACATTTCCAGTGCTTTATAAATAAAATAATAATAATAATAATAATAATAATAATAACAACAACAACAACAATAATAGCCCAGCCTTCAAGGTGGAGTATTTGTAGGAACTGATGTTGAATATAGGAATGTTACACTCTGAAGGATGTAAAATTAACATCTGCAACCGTTCAGAACTTCCTTCTGTATTTTCTTTGCAGAGAAAGGAAATGATTGAGAACATAGGCTACAGCTACTTAGTTTGTAAGCAGGACGTAAATATTTTTTATCAGAATGAAATGGAAGCAAAATGCATTGACTACATGCATTGAGAATGTTTGTACAGATGGGAAGAAGTCGACTCCACATCCGACGCCTACCAGCCTCAGTTGTGTAATTTCCTTATATTAAATTAATCCATACATTAAAAGAACTCAGAACTCTTTTTGACCTTCATAGAAATTAGGCCACTTTGGCTTCTTCCAGCACTTCTCCTTGAAGATGGGGGAAAGCCATACATACTGAAACTTTCTTGTTTCAGGTAAAAATACTGGAGCCTTCTTTTCCTTTCCAGGGTAAACTTATTCCTTGAGTGTGTGTCCTATGATCTAAGCAACACCATATGTGTGTAAGAGAGATGTGTCAGGAGGCTTCAGAGTTGCTCAGGGTTTGCAGCAGTACTCAAAATGTTTATGGGGAGGAAGAAAGAACCCTAGGAGAGATGAAAAATTCAAAACAGCCTAGTTAGGTCTAAACATGCTCACTTGGCACAGAATGCTGACTGTCTATTTGAGAGGAACATTGAAAAGCAGGGGAGGGGTGGAATCGTGTATTGTGAAAGGGGTTAACTGGCTGGCAACATGAAGAAGAGCGCATCAACATACATACAACATGTATTTACATGTTCCGCACTGGACACCTCACTCATTGAATCTGCCCTCTCCTGAAACTATTGCCAGCTATTATTGCTCCATCTCCTTTTCCCTGGTTTTACTACTGCTTGGTTGCCTGACACAGAAGCAGTGAGCAAGTAGACAGTGGTATCTCCTGCTATACCTTCCAACCATTCTGGACCAGAACAACTGCAATTCTTGTAGTGGTAAACAAAGGGTAACTCCACACAGAATTATAGAATTATAATTCCACACAGAATTATAACACATTGATGCCTTTAACTTCCATGACTATCTTGTGAAATCATGGCATTTATAGTTTTTCAGGTACTTAGTCCTGTCTTCCAGAGAGCTCTAGTCATGTTGTTCTGGAAAGTGCACGAGAGAATTCTGAGTACCTCACCCAGCAACAAATGGGATGGAGTTACGACAGTTAAAGCGATAGCAAGCTATAACTGTGCAGTTTGGATACAACCAAGAGCAAGCTTAACATCCTCCTGTCAGTGGGACCATGTTCATCTTTGACAGAGGCCTTGCCATGCTTAAACCTGATGCCAATATTGCTCTATACTGTATCATTTAATTGATGATCCCTTTTTGTAGCAGGTCTCCTCATATTTACTTGCTGACAGTGATCTGATCCTTTTCCTGAAAGGCATAGAAATGGAAATTGTCAACAGCTGTGAAGACAACAATGGAGGTTGTTCTCATCACTGTGAACACTCCACCAATGGGCCACTCTGCTCTTGTAACCAAGGATACCTCTTGGATTTGGATGGGAAGACATGCATAGGTGATGTATAATTAAATATGTAACTTCTTTGAAGAATACTGTAGCTTTAACTACTTAACAAACTATCCAGTGGGCTCTTGCTAGAGGTTGGTTCCAGCACGCCCCATGGATACCAAAATCCATGGATGATCATGTCCCATTAAACATAATCGCATAATCATAGAATCATAGAGTTGGAAGAGACTGAAATAGTGTCCCTTATATAATATAGCAAAATCAAGGTTTGCTTTTTGGAATTTATATATTTTTAGAATGTTTTCAAGCTGTGGATGTTTGAATCCATGGATATGGAGAGCCAACTGTATTTGCACTGTACCTCTATGAACCTCTTCTCTCCTGCCACAATTCCTGTTATTTAAGAAGGGAACTTGGAGCTTAGATTTCCAGATGGAATTGGATAAGTGAGGAAGGTGATGCCAGGGTTCATGTTTATAAGCCTTTATCAATTTGCTTCTAACAAGATTGTGTCCAAAAATAAGGGCAGGGAAACCAGAGACAAACAGAGATGATCCACCCCCAAATCATAAAACTATAGGATAATTATGCCTGTGAAATCATTGCTTTATAGGAGGCCATGGAAAGTTAATTGAGGTCAGATAAAAACAAGGAAATTTTTATGACTGTCTAAATAATACATTACAGATTTGTCCACTGTCTTTCTGCCAGAAGTCTCAAAGCATGTATATGCTAGAAAAGAGAAGAGTAAGGGAAATCCTATTTTATCCTCAAAGTAATCCTGTGAGCTATGTTATGAGAGATGGATGTATAAATGGATAGATAAATAGATACTTTAACAAAACATCTCGTGTGTATATGTGTTTATACATTTAACCACGTGTTCGCATACTATTTCTTTCACAGAGGATCCCAAATATGGTGAACAAAGCATATTAGTGTGGTGGTAGTAACAATAAAACTGAGATAAATGAGCCCACAGCCAAAAATAATGCAAGGCAGTGAAAGTACTAGTGAGGCATAGGAGGAGGGAGTCAAACAGGAATGAAAGAAAGCCTTTCCAAATTGAAAGATTAAAGCAGAGATAGGCAATGTGTGGGCTATCGATTTCTGAAGACAACCCTCCCACTTCATCCCTTGTTACTGCTGTCAGTTTTGCTACCAAAACTTGCCAGCTTGGTGAAAAAGCAGCATTTCATATTAAACTGCCACTTTCCCTTCAAACAAGGTGTGTGCTGCCTACATGCATTGTTTAAAAATAAACCTGTGCTCCTAAAAGTGCAAGTCTAATTGTAAACATGATGTGTGGGGAGCAAATGTATTTTAAATAAAAGATAAAGGGAGTTTTAAAGCAAAAACACTTCATTTTTCTGTCATGCCACCAAAGTTTGGTCACATATTCAGCAGTGGTGCAGCTTGTGCCATCACAATTTCCAGGAGACCTACAATTATCATCAGATAAGCTCCCCACATTAAAGAACGTTCCCACCAAGCCAATACTGCACACAAACTCCATGGCTCAAAATTCCCTAGTGACCTTTAGAGCTGAAGAAGGATTTAAACACTTGTCTCTTTTGTTCAGATTTAACCACCTGTCTAATCTGCTTTGCAGGTAGAAAGGCAATCAGAAAGCATTTAGCTTTGAAGAATCAGTGCCTAGAACAGGTCTCTAATTTTTTGTTAGAAGCCTGGAAAAAGTGATTGGATGGCCTCGTGCCTAATAGCTATTTTTGTTTTTACACTTCTATATAAACTATTTACTGTCAGACCAGCCTGTCAAATACCTAAGCTTGCTCACGGAAGGAGAACCATAGAATAGTCATACTTCTAGCCAACAAAAGCAGCAGATACTTAATTTTGAAAGCTTTGTGTTAACACTGTTTGCAATGAAATATCCAGAGCAGGCAGTGTTTGTATAACATTTCTGGTATTCAAAGCATTTCATAAATGTTTTGTCCAATGTCATATTTGATAGAAAAGAACTAGCTGTCTAGAAATATTTACAGATGATCATTGTGAAAATGAAATGATAGTAGAGACAGAGATTATCTCCCCACCCCCCCTCACCTTTATACCAGCAGCGGGGAACCTTTTGTCCTCTAGATGTTTTGACCTACAACTATCATCAGCCTCACCCAGATAAGGAATTGTGGGAGCTGTATTTCAAAACGTCAGGAGGTGCCACACTTTGGTTTATACTTTGCATTCAGTGAGCATGACATTTGGAAGATTTTATTTGTAAAATGGGATATAAATGAATTAGCAGCAACAGCAGCAGCAAGATGATGTACAAAATATGGGAGGATGTGCCTGTAGTCTCCATCAAGAGAGGGACAAATAAACTGATTTGCAAAGGAAGAAAGAAATATTTTCCCTTCACCGATGGTTGGCAAATTGTGAGGTGTGGTGGGTTTGAGGAAGGGGAAAACCCCAGGAGCTGTGGTATGTTCTGAAATATTGCCCACCAGGTTTTTTGTGACATTTTCTGAAAAAGCAGTGTTGCTGGTTCCAATAACTTGCATTAATCAATTTCACAGTGTCCTTTAACCTCAATTGATTGATTACACTTCCCTCTCTTCTCCTTGTGTTGACTGTACTCCCTAATAATGTTAGCACCCTTTCCAAGGTTAATTGCCACACTGACCTTTCTCTCCCCCTTGTTGCTTCATACAAGGAATTTTGCACATTCAGCATCAACTGATCATCTTTGAGATAACCAATCAACTCAGCTCAACCTGTACTTTCTCTTTTTTTAGCCTTGTTTCATCTTATGTGGATCAGCAGTTTTAGGACAAATAGAATACCAGTTACAGCTAAAACACAATGTGATAGTGATGTTATTGAGGTGTTATGAATGTTATTTTTAAAAGATAGAGGGAGAGATTATTGACATTTAAAAGTTACTATCTGAGCAAATTTTTGCTCTTCACGGTAGTCTTTGCATTCTCTCTGATGTTCAGAGAGAGGCTTTCTACAGGAGAAATTTTCACAAGAATTCAAATGTTGGCATAATGTATAAAAACCTCCAAAGAAGGAGATTCCACCACACTTTGAAGGTTTTTAAACAGAGGCTGGATGGCTATCTTTCAGGAGTGCTTTGAATGTGTATTCATGCATGGTAGGGGTTTGTACTGGATGGCCCTTTTGGTCTTTCAAACTGTGATTCTATGACTGGCCATACTGATGTATCTTAAAAGAAATATATAGACAGTAGTATGACAGTAGGGTTCATCTCTAAATGGTCTTGCAATGAATCTCTAGTTACAAAGAGATGTGGAATCCTTTTCAATTCTGTAATTCTTTAGTCTAGTGTCATGTAGTATAGTGGGGCTGAAATATTTACCTAGCCATGGAGCTCAGTAGACAGCCATGCCAGGTTCTCTTTCCTCTCCCTCTCTATCATCTCTCCCAAACATTCCACTGCAAGGACAGTAGAGTTGGAATCATGATCAAGGAAGCAGGATCCAGAAAATAACAACAACAAAACAACAATAACTACAACAACAGGTTTATTAATATCCCACCCAATCACAAGGAATCCAGTCAGGTTACAGCAAAAAAATAAAAAAATACAATACAATCAAATCCAAAATAAACCCTTCCCAAACAAAATTAATAACAGTAAAAACATTTTAAAAACAAATAGCTAAACCCTTTCCCAACCCCCATCCAGTAACAAAACAAACAATATTAATAACAGTAAAAACATTTTAAAAACAAATAGCTAAAACTGAGGGAAAGTCTTTTGGTGGATGGAGAGAAACAGAATTAACAGTCACATATGTGTTCATATTCATTTTCATATGGGGGGGGGGGAGCTAAACTGGGAAAGCCTGTCAGAAGAGATCCGTTTTAAGGGTCTTCTTAAAGGCTCTAAGGGGACAAATGTGGTGGATCTCCAGTGGGTTCAGTTACAAGAAAGAGGACTTTGATGAAACATTAGCAAGAATTTCCTGACAGCATGAGCTGTTTGACATTGGGATAGACTGTCTCAGAAGATGGTGGGTTTTCTTTTAATAAATAGTTTCAAACAGATGCTGGATTGCAACAAATTGCAACGGAGAAATGTAAGGTAGTGCACTTAGGGCGGAAAAATGAAATTTATAGATATAGGATGGAGGACACCTGGCTGAATGAAACTACGTGTGAAAGGGATCTGGGAGTCAAAGTAGACTACAAGTTAAACATGAATCAACAAAGCAATGTGGCAGCTTTGTTGCAATTTTAGGCTGCATCAATAAAAGTATAGTGTCTAGATCCAGAGAAGTAGTAGTGCCACTCTATTCTGCTTTGGTCAGGCCTCACCTGGAATACTCTGTCCAGCTTTGGGCACCACAATTCAAGAAGGACATTGAGAAACTGGAGCATGTCCAAAGGAGGGCGACCAAAATGGTGAAGGGTCTGGAAACCATGCCCTATGAGGAACAACTTAGGGAACTGGATATGTTTAGTCTGGAGAAAAGTAGGTTAAGGGTGATATGATAGCCCTGTTTAAATACTTAAAGGGATGTCATTGAGGAGGGAACAAGCTTGTTTTCTGCTGCACCAGAGACTAGAACATGGAACAATGGATGCAAATTGCAGGAGAAGAGATTCCAGCTCAACATTAGGAAAACTTCCTAACAGTAAGGGCTGTTCGACAATGGAACAAACTTCCTCAGAGTGTGGTGGAGTCTCCCTCTTTGGAAGTATTTAAACAGAGGCTGGATGGCCATCTGTCAGGGATGCTTTAATTGGGAGTTCCTGCATGGCAGGGGATTGGACTGGATGGCCCTTGTGGTCTCTTCCAACTGTATGATTCTATGATATTAGTAATGCTGTAGCAGCATATTTCTCTCAGTGGCAGGGAATTGGCTTAGATTATCTCTGAGGCCTCATTCATTTTTATGATAAACCCTGAGCTTTCCTAGCTACAACATAAATTTTCCCTACTTTCTAATGAAGGCATTTTTAAAATTATGGGGTAGGGTGGGCAACATTGTTGTTGCTGTTGCTGCAGATGATGGTGATGAATGCTTTCAAGTCATTTCCATCATATCTGCTTTATCACACTAGGAAGCAAACAGGATTTAAATGAGAGATAAACAAGAGTTAAACAGGAAATGCCTGATGTTTATCATACGAAACTTCCTGTTTAACTCTCATTTAACTCACGTTTAAATCCTATTTGCCCCCTAGTGTGAAAAAGCAGGTAACAGTGACCCTAAGGGGAATCTGTCATGGGGTTTTCTTGGCAAGGTTTGTTCAGAGGGAGTTTGTCATTGACTTCTCTGAGGCTGAGAGAGTATGACTTTCCCAAGATCACCCAGTGGCTTCCATGGCCAAGCAGCAATTTTAACCCTGGTCTCCAGAGCTGTAGTTCAGTGCTCAAACCACTGAACCGCAATGGCTGTCTAGGGTGGGCAACATACAGCTCTTCAAATGTTTGATTGCAGCTTCTACCATTTCTTACCATTCGCTATACTGCATAGGACTGTTGGGAGTAACAGTCCAATAATATCTAAAGGGCTGCTCTTTACCCATCTTTGTTTTGTGCTGTCCTCCTAGGGCTCATTTGTTAGTATATATTTTGAATTCTTTCTTGTGTAAATTTCTTCTACATGTTTTGGAAAATGTGATCACTCTTCCTCTAGAACTGGACGAATGTGAGACTGGGGATGCCTGCTGTTCACAGTTCTGCATTAACTATATTGGAGGGTATGAGTGCAGCTGCAAGGCAGGATTCCAGCTTCATCTGGATGGTTGTGGGTGTGACGGTAAATATTAAGGGTCTAATTCTTTCTTTTTTCTTTTTTCTTTTTCCTTTGGCAAAAGCAATGAGTACCATATATACTCTACTATAGGTCAAAGTCATGTATAATTTGAGGACAAGTTTGGGGGCCTAAAATATGAATTTTGATATGACCCATGCATAAATCAAGAGTAAGACCTAGGGGCATGTAACAAAAGATATAGACAATGAAGCAAGGTAAAATGATGCCAAAAACTTATAAAATTCCTGCAGGCATAACTATTTGTGCTCACCCTAAAGGCTGGATGGATGGGGAGGGAACTCTAGTAAATGGTGGCTGTACTGTTTGAAGGGGAGATGAACAGAGATAGGTGGGGCAAAGAAAACACAGACATGTCAGAAAGGATGTAACAGTAAAGCAAGGAAAATAACGACTATGTTAGCAGTGATGATAGCCTTTAACTTTAATGCGATAACTTTGCATGATTTGTCTGCATGTGATTTTTAAGGCTGATAAACATACACAAATGTCTTAGGTCAATATCACACTATATTGTTATAGGGCTATTATACCACTTTGCTATGGCTCCCTCCTGTGGAATTATGAGATTTGTAGTTTATTGAGGCCTAAGAGTCCTTTGGCTAAGAATTCTAAATGCCCCTCCCTAAACTTGATAGCCTTGGCTGGAGAGCGGGGTATAAATAAAACATCATCATCATCATTATTATTATTATTATTAAACTGCAAATCTCAGGATTCCACAGGAGGCAGCCATAACAGTTAAACTGGAATTAATGATAGCATAGTGTGAGATTGTTCTTATTGAAATCCTTCAAAGCCCAGTTCCTCTTGGCCCTCCTTTGAAGGCAGTGACAAACAGCTGCAACAACCACAATTTTCCTGATCAAGCATTCAAAAAGGTCAGAGGCCGTCTTGCAGCACAGACAGTAGAGGGTTTTGGTGCTTCTTTTAGGTCCTCCGAGGAAAGGTTAAGCTCTTGCCTTCTGCCACTCAGAGAAAGAGATGGTTCCTTTTTAAAATAAGGATTAAAGTGTAATACTTACATTGACCCATGGATAAGATGGCTCAGATTTTTTTGACCTACTTTTTTAACCAAAATTTCTACACTTATACACGAATATATACAGGGGCTTTCTAGATTGGGAGGAAAGTGCAACATGAAGTTGCCTTTTCCTTAATGCTTAGCAGCTGCACTGCAGGCCCCAGGTGTGTAATAAAAAGGCATAGGGCAGCTACACAGAGGAGGTGTGGGGACGACTTATCTGAAGTCTTTTCTGTTGCTCAGCAACTACATTGAAACACAGGTGGAGCAGCTTCATGGGTGGCAATGAATGGGGCTTTTGGCCGCACTGAACCTTCAATATTTTTTTTGTTGTTGTTGCCGGCTGCGAGGTGCGCAGTTGCACCAGTACTTCACACATGAACTGTGCAGTTATGAAGATCTGTCAAATTACTATTGTGGTTTTGCTTCCCTTTTTAAAGTGTGCAGTTGCATCGGTGCACCATGAATGAACCCCATTATTATTATTATTATTATTATTACCCCACCCCTTTGAGATCAATCGAGGTGGCTTACACATTAAAATACTATTATGTCAATAAAACAAACTGCATCCCTCCCCCCCTTAAAAATATATTAAATCCATTACAATTTAAGTTTATGAATAAACTTCTTTATTTTTTGAATGAATTGACATTTTATGCACAGTTGCATAACAGTTACAGCATCCCAGAGTCCCTACTGCACATGTCTAGGGTTTGGATTAGGGCTGGAGCTAGGGTTTGGGAGCTTTAAAAAACTGCACAGTTGTACCACAGCATTTAGATGCAGCTGCACAGTTACACCCTTTTAAAAAAGAAGCTGGGAAAAGCAGTTCCTTTTTAAAGCTGCTTTTTCCCCACTAAATGCAAAAGAAGTGCGTTCATGCCAAACTTTCAGTGTGGGTCATCTAAAGGCTACACTTTCATGCAGGCATGAACACACCCCTTTTTGCCAGTCTAGATCAGCCCACAGTTTTCTTAATCCATACTGACTTGTGCATCCCTGGTTTACTCTTCTTATTTCATCCTAGATGTCGATGAGTGCCTGGCTGATACTGATGGCTGTGACCAACATTGTATTAATTCTTTGGGTTCTTATGAATGTATGTGTGAAGAAGGATACAGGCTCAGTAGTGTCAACAGACAGTCTTGCATTTGTAAGTTCTATAATGTATTTTGAAAGTCTTCCTAAATAAAAATCATGTCATTTGCCAGGATTTTTAGAAGTTGTGATATTTTTATATTCAGAGTGAGACATTTCAATAGTATGTAGTCCTTACAAGTGAGCTCCATTTGATTAGTTCCCATTCCAGCAAGTCTCACTTTGTTCAAATCCTGCAGTCCATTCGAAATAGTTTTAGCTAAAGATTATTGATTAGTGATTATTGCTGTTTGTTTATTTCTTGCTGAATCTCTTTTTCCAGGTATCTAAGTTGCATGTGGAATCTAAATAACTTAATGGTCTTCCAGTGGTGGTGGGCCAGATGACAAGGTGGTGGGCCAGATGATGAGGATGTAATAGGAAGGAAGGGCATAGCCAAATAGCACCGCTTCATTCCCATCTAATCTAATTTTGTTCACATGGGAAAAATGAACACCTTAAAGAGGGCTTAGGATCTATATACAAGAACGATGTAGTATTTAATAAGAAGAAAATGTACAGACCGCACCTCTTATCTTAGCAGTAGATGAAGATGAACTGGAAGAGGAAGAGGAAGAATTGGAGGTCACTGGGACTCGTGATCTTCGCTTCAGATGGCCACCCCAGCTTCTACACTTTAGTACTTCACTAGACTCCTATGATGAGGAAGAAGATGGCCTTCATGGACAACTTACTCTTATTCACAAAGTTGGTGAGAGACTCTCTTAAAAGGGCATTTTCACTTTTCAGAATGAGCATATTCTCATCAAGTAAAGCACCAGCCCTGATTGGCTGAGAACTTTTATAGTGGTGTAGTTCCACACTATGAAGAATTAGGAATCTCCAGAAGAAAGAGAAGCAAAGAAGCATTTGGCAGGGTTTTTTTCCCCAATCACATTTCTGTATGATGGGGCATTCTTTTTCACTGACAGAAAAACAAAAACCTTACAAACGTTTTTTGTTTTGTTTTTTACATTTTTAGTCTAACCATATCTCAGTAGTAGCACCTCAATTGTGGAAATCCCTTCAAAGGGAAGACAGGATGGGTTGTGTATTAATGTAAAGCTTTGAGTTGCAGCCAAAACTATATTTTTCAGTGTGGCCTTTTTTCTTTCTTTTTTCTTCTCTCTCTCTCTTTCTCTCTCTCTCTCTCTCTCTCTCTCTTTTTTTTATCTGAAAAACTGGTTTTAAAAATCGCTTCTACAATTGTTTATTTTTAATAAAATAAAAACATGAAAATATTTTATTTTACTTGTGGACCCTTGGTGGGCAGGAAAGAGATGCATAAGTAAATGCTTTGAATAAATAATTATGGCTGCAATCTTGTTGATTAGTCCCAGGTAGAGGCAACATAAAGGTAAACTCCATTAATTCAGTGGATGTATTCTAGTCAGGGTGGTAAGATTTAGTCCTATAAAAAAGCATTTTCTCCTAAAGTAGTAGTTTTATATGTATTACACTATGGGTTTTTGAGCTGAAAAAATAATTGTAAAATAAAGACAACTACTTTGTATATGTTCACTGATTCCAGATATGTGGATTTGGTCAGTTGTTTCCAAAGGAAAACCAGACAAAATAAATGAATATCTCCGAAGTTGCATTGAATTGTGTTTCTTTGATGATGGCCACAAGGTTTGGTTTGCTACGAGTAGTTGATTGCATTAAGATACGTGGATTTGGTCAGTTGTTTCCAAAGGCAGACCAGACAAAATAAATGAATATCTCCGAAGTTGCATTGAATTGTGTTTATTTGATGATGGCCACAAGGTTTGGTTTGCTATGAGTAGTTGTTTGCATTAAGAATGTTCAATATAAATGAAAGTAGGTGTGTCTAGACTACAAGTCTGACTCTTGTGTCTTTCTATTTCAGTTTGCCTGGGTAACATGTTTGGTAATGACTGCAGCTTAAGCTGCTCAGACTGTATGAATAGAGGAAAATGCAACAGTAAGAATAATGGGTGTGATTGCCCACCTGGGTGGACTGGCATTATCTGTAATGAAAGTGAGTATTGTACTTATGGCAATATCCTGAACACTTTCAAGTGGCCTTTTATATTATCACTTTCAAGATTAATATTATATGGCAAGATTTGGTAGCTAAAGAGCAAGGCACAGCCACTTCTGTCACCACAATGGCAACCATAATTGGAGACAAAGAGAGAAAAGATTTTGTAACATTTAGACCTGCAAATTGAGATGTTGTGCCACCAGTGGTGATAGATACTCTAGGAACAATTCCAAACAGATTGACAAAAAATCTGAATGAACGTGTCATGTATAGGATCACAGTAACACAAATTACAAAAGGCAACACTACTTGTAATATGCCACATCATCTAAGAATACCACACCCATTCCTTGATTCTTGAGTAGATTCTGAATAATTGTTGGTTGAAACTCCAGATGGTAACGCCAAAGGCTCTTTTACATCACACACTATATCCCAGTTTAACTGCCATGACAGCATCCTATGGAGCCCTGGCTGCTCCCAGGCTCTGGAACTCCCTCCCTAGAGAGGCCAGGATGGCTCCATATTTGGTTTCTTTTTGATGGCAGATAAAAATGTTTTTCTGCCGCCAGGCTTTCAAATATTGATATGAGTGTTGTTTTGTTTTTGTTTTAAAGAGTTATAAAAAATTAAATTTTAATGTAATGTTTTTAATTGGTTGAATTGTTTAATTGTTTTGTAAACTTTGTTTTTTAAATGTTTTATACTGTTTTAACTTAGACTGTTTTAAATTTGTTAGCCACCTTGAACCCCTGTACTGGGATCATCATCATCATCATCATCATCATCATCATCATCATCATATCATCATCCCCTTTGCATACAGATCCAGACTAACACAGCTATGCCTTTGCTTTTTATTAATCAGCAAAATTCAATATATGCAATTTAGTGCTATTCCAAATATTGTTTTCCTCTGATGAAACTAGCCAAGTGTTGGTTATCAGGGTTTGGCTTATGAGTTGTGCAGACTTGGACAAATGCACTAAGCAATAAACTGTATTGCCAACTTGACAACATATGCAAGTTTTAAAAATATATATCCCACTTTCACCTATCCAAATCCAGTATTCTCTTCTGTCACACCAGTGGAGAGCAAAGAGAATTATTTCCCCACTGAAGAAATAGCTAGTGTCCCTCTATAAATTGCAGTGTCCCTCTATAAATGGTGTGCATTCTCTGGTAATGGTGTAATTCTTTGGTAAGTTTGTTCTTTGGTATGTTAGTAACTTTAGCAATTTTCTTCCTATGCTGTTTTTGAAGACTATTCACAGTTCAGGGCTTATTCTGGCCAAACTTCAAGGGGGAAGGTTTCTATAGAAAATAGTATAAAAATATTTTCTGTGCAAAAAACCCTTTAGTTAGTGGTAAATGCACATGTAATTTTTGTAGAGAAAACCACCTTTTCTGCACAGAAAATGCTTTCTCTGTATAGAAAATAGAGAATAGAGAACAAAATGTATAGAAAATAATATTGTTTCACAGTAAATGCTATTTTCTACACAGGTATGTAAAACACCCCACCCCCCACCCACCCAAGAATAGAGAAAACTTTTTCTGCTTTCCAGCTGTGAAGATTCTTATCAATCCATGATTCTTTTCATCAGGGTTTTCCAACACTTGAGCAGCATTTTTAAACCATTTTTAATGGAATCTTTCAATATATTCTTTGCATCCATATTTTTCATTAATATGAGATGTTGGACAGTATATTGGGATCTTCCAGTTCCACATGATCTTCCAGTTCCTGGGTTCAATATTTTATTGCACCTACACATTATAAAGAAAGACCAGTAATAATAGACAGTGTGTTTCCAAAAACTGACCTGCCATTATCAATGAACTCAACAGATATTTAGCCTCCTTGAACCCCATTTTGGGAGAAAGGTGGAATGTAAATCCAATAAGTAAAATAAATAAATGAATAAATGTTTTGATTAGGTTTATGAGGGACCTTCAGATTCCTTGGAATGTAGAATGAAAACCCATGTATTGCACCATGCTGGATCATTTATGACAGAGAAAGGAAAATGTAGATAGCAGTCTCTAACTGGCATGAAGAGTGCACTGATTAAACTGCTCCAGTGTGTGTCTTCATTCCTTTTGGGAGCCAGATTCCATTTATTTCAATCTCCCTTTAAAGATTTAAAATTACTGAATACCACTTGAACTGGAGATGGTCTGCAACTGCAATACACAGATACTCACTGCAATGGAAAAGCCCTTTTGATAGTTTAATCAGCTACTAGACTGACCCTGAGCTGCCTTGACATCAGGCCGATGTGACTGTATTCAGAGAAGCAGGAGGAAATGACCCAAGGATGCTGTTTGACACATATTGCCTCTTCAGCTCCTATATACTTTCTTCCCAAGTGACAGAAAGCCAAAGTGCTCCTGAAGAGGCAACATTAAACCACCCTTCTGTCTAGACAGGTGCCAGTCTTAGCTGATATCATCTGCCATCAAAGATTAGTGTGTGCACTTGGAAGGTGAGTTTCAAAGTCCACTCACCCATTTGCATTGATATCTACCCACAGTCTCAATTGTCTTTAGAACCAGAGCCCTGACTATGAAAAACTTGTGAGATGCTAGTGCCTGTAGTCACTAGAGGATTCTGTGAGCTGCAAGTTGTAGTCTGCAAAGGGAATTTTTCTAAGCTATGGTCAGAACTTGTTGGTATTCAAATGAAAAAAAGTGGACATGTTCACAGGTGAGCAGTTCTTGACTCTCATCAGATTATTTCAAGCTGACATTTCTCAGTCTTCTTCAGCAAAAAAATAGCAAGCTGATAAATATTATTACCTATGGAAATGGCAAGGCATAAAATCTAGACTGTCTCATTTCAGCTTAGTAGCTGAAGGGCAGTGTCTCTTTATTCCTGATGTGATTAGATTTCATTGCCTTTTCATTTTGTACATATTTGGCTACAGCTTGCCCCATGGGGATGTATGGCGAAGATTGTAGCAGCATCTGCATGTGCCAGAATGGAGGCTCCTGTGACCCAGTAACAGGACAGTGTTACTGCCCACCAGGAATTAATGGAAAGTTTTGTGAGGATGGTAAGATTTTATTGTTTTGCTTTGCCTCATTTCCAGCTGAGTGTTCTCTTTCTTTTTTTCTTTTTTGCTTGTACGTATTTTCTTTAATTGCCACAATTTGAAAGCTCATGTTCGTGGAATATTTATATGTGTGACTGGAAGTGATGGTACAAACTCTTGAAAAGAGTCATGTTTACTATAAAGTCTTTTTGTACCTCCTGTGACATTTACCTGGAGCCTTTCTTGTCACACACACATCCATAACTTAGGTAAGATGGCACACCATCAAAGGCTCCTAATGAATTCAAAGGCTGCCAACTTGTTCCTATATCAAGAAGGAGCAGGAGCAGCCACAGAAACTGGGAGCAGTGGAGACCATTGTTCCAGAGATAGCAAAACCTGAAAAACTATTCTCGATTGCAACTCCTCCAGTGAGACGGGATTCTGTTCACCAGCTGGAAAATTCTGGATCTTTCACCCAAAGAACCAATTTCCATAGGCACTGTTGCTAGGTACTGTACTATGATAGTTATGCACTGAAAATGGGATTCTGGGAGCACCATACTAGATATGATGATAAATAGGTGTATCTCTATTAGAATATCTTAGCCCTTAGCCCTTCTGCAACATTTTTGGGACAGTGACCCAGTGAAACATCCATAAATGTTACATAAATGCTGTCATGCATCTTACTGCAACCTCAGAAACTATGGCAATGAACATCCATTGTCAAGGACCCTTGTAATAAAGAGACTCTCCTTCAACATATTGCTGTTGATAATAAATTGAGAGAAATTACCATATTGATCTTAGATGGTAATTACATTATGTTGTCTTTTTATTTTTTGCTGCACATACATCAGGCTGTCCCAAAGGACGTTTTGGGAAGCATTGTAACAAGAAATGCAACTGTGCTAACAATGGATATTGCCACAGATTATATGGAGCCTGCTTGTGTGATCCTGGACTGTATGGTCGTTTCTGCCATCTAAGTGAGTCAAGTAACACCAAATGTAGTAAAGTGTGTACCTAGTAGATTAAAAAAAAATCATGACACTTGGAAAATGTCTGTCTATCAAACAAGGTGCATTGATTTTGTTTGTTTGTTTGTTTGTTTAAATGAACATATGCTCTTCCTTTTTTCCAGTCTGAAACAGCTTGAAAAATAATTTTAGAAAATATTTCTAAAAATACTGAATATCAAAATTACTAGTTCCCAAAAGAATTAGAGCTGGAACAGTTTGATGATCCTGGGAGTTGCAGTCCCAAAAGTTACTAGTTTTCCAAGATCTTATGAGAAGATACACATAAAGCAGTATGAGGATTTGGTTGATTAGTTCACTGCTTCGAAAGATGGTCCACTCATAATCAGTTACTGGTAGATTATTTTAAATCCTTTGAATTATCTTGAAGAGCCCTTGTTTAATCAGGCAACATTTTAAAAATGTATGATTTTAGTACAACCATGTGCTGGTAGGTGTGATACTGGTAGAGGCTCCCCAATACCACACAGGGTAGTGTCCCCTCTGCAAATCAAGGTGCATAACAATCACCCAAAATCAGCCAGGTCATTTTGGCACTAGAGGAGAAAGTCCCTCAAGCATTTCTTCGCATCGCTGGCAGAAAAGCACCAAATTGCCACCAACTCAACTTATGGCGAACCTATTCATGAGAGACCTCCAAGTCACTCTGTCATCAACAGCTCTGTTCAGGTCTTGCAAACTCAAAACTGCAGCTTCTTTGATGACTCGTTATAGGTTTTTCCCAGTAAAAGACATTTAAAAGGGGTTTACCATGTCTCCTTCTGCACAGTACTAACAAGCATTAGCTATGGGGCAACTCTGAGAGATCTTCCATCAGTGTCATCCCCCCCCCCCCAAAGTATGGCTGCTGCCCAGTATTGTTTGACACATTTCATCTGGTTCCTCAGGAAAACCCTGTCTGACATGGGAGATCTTGTGCAGCATAGCTTCTTGCCTCAAACATAGTTTGCCCATGGAAAGATAGTACCATAGTGGAAAGCCTCAAATTAAATAACAACACATTTGCTTCCCTCTCATCACACTCAACTGTTGCCTAAGCCAGATGCCTTATTCTGCCTAATGATAGGGCTGGCTCTGTTCCAAACACAGAATGGTCCCTCGTTTAATATATATGTTTAAAACCTAAAAGCAAATCATATGTTTTCTTTCAAATCTCCCAGTTTTAGCCACACACAAAACTAGGCAGTTTTACAGTGCAGTTCTATTCATGGTTGTGCATATCTTCAACTTAGAACTAAGTTTGCAATCCTGCACATGTTTACATAGGAGTAAGACCCATTGAACTCAGTGGGACTTAGTGCTGGTTAAAGGTGAGTAGGATTGCAACCTGTATTGATTAATGTTTAATACCTAAATCCAATTGCTAGTCCCAACTAGAGTAGACCAAATCAATCAATTTTTGAATAGTAAATCAACATTTATGTAAATATTCTCTAGATGGGAACAATTATAGTTAGGCCAGTATGATAAGTTAGCTAAGATCTCTTTTGGGGGGGGGCAGGGGGGCACAAAATTAATACTTGCTTGCCTATCTGCCTGTCTGAATTTTCAGGGTCCACTTTTACTACACCAGTGTAATAATGATATCAGTGTTTCTCTTTAATCTGTCCTCAGCATGCCCCAAATGGGTCTATGGATCTGGCTGCTCAGAGGAGTGCCAGTGTGTGAAGGAGAACACCCTGAACTGTGATCCCAGAAATGGTACCTGCATTTGCAAACCAGGCTACGAAGGAACCAAGTGTCAAAAAAGTAGGCATTTTCTTATATGGCTTGATTCTTTCTCCACATTGTTATTTATTCTTCCCACATTCTGTAATGGTTTTGCGCTTCTCTACTGTGGTAAAAACCCAAGTTTCTAAGAAAGTTTATTTTCCTTCCCAGCTGTTGAACACTAAATTAGGATAGCAGTTTAAAATGGCTCTTTTGCTTATATTTAATAGGGATTGTTATCAGGCTTCTGTATAGCTGATTACATTTTTTTCAAATTTGTTTCATAAGCCATTTTGACTTCCTTGTGAAAGACAAATAAAACAACACATAAATGTTTAGCCAAACAAATTTATTGGTGAAATAAGGTTTCAGTCATTGCCTAAGTCAGCCAGGTTGTTTTGATATCTGAAGCAAACCCTTGTTCAGACAATGAAAATGTAATCATAATAAATTGCATAACTAAGAATAGGCTCCTTTTTCATGATTCTTAGCAGTATACAAGGGAAGAGCCTCAGACACAAGAACTCCAACAAAACAAGTCTGAGGATGTATCCACATTGCAGAATTAAAGCAGTTTGATGTCACTTTAACTGCCATGACTCTATCCTACAGAATCCTTGGATTGTAGTTTGGGGAGGCACTGAATACCTCACCAAACTACAAATCTCAGGATTCTGTAGATAGAACTGTAGATAGAACTAAGAATTGTGAAAGAGGAGCATATTCTTAGTTATGCAATTTATT
This sequence comes from Urosaurus nigricauda, assembly GCA_034509955.1. Lineage (NCBI taxonomy): Eukaryota > Metazoa > Chordata > Lepidosauria > Squamata > Phrynosomatidae > Urosaurus > Urosaurus nigricauda. The sequence goes on from JAOEGL010000003.1 coordinate 258,665,709, forward strand.
ATGATTTCATTTTCATTGTCTGAAAGAGGGCTTGTAAGAGAGTTTGTCTCAGATATACTTGGCTGTGGACGGCAACCTGTAACTGATGACATGAAACAAATAATTTTCATGATTGCCAGAATTTGCATCCTTGGGTGGCGATCACATCACTCAGCTTAATAACAGATCTTGAGGTTGAGTGAAAGAAAAGCAGATAATTTATATTCCAGTTATCCCTTTGTTGTAGGATCCTTACGAGGAAGTGAAAAATGTGTCCATTTTTGCTGACCTGGCCAAAAGGGAAAACAAACCCACCTACTGTACAAACCTGATAGATGTCTATTGAACACCAAGTTCAAAGAAATTAGACACAGAAAGAGCAAAGGATACACATGTGTTTTAGTGAATTAAAAGAATTGTATTCGCTCAGATAGTGGGTTTTCTGATTCCTTAGCCACTGATCACAGAGTCCATGACTTGAAAACACTTTTAAAAATATATAAATTCCCAAATGCAAATCCTTTTTTTTGCCCTTTTATATAAGGGACACCATTTTACTATGCCATTATATTTAATGGGATTTGAGCATCCATGGATTTTGGTATCCACAGGGTCTTGGAACCCAACCCCAGTGGATACCATTGGTTCTCTCTCTCTCTCTCTCTCTCTCTCTCTGGGTGTGGGTGTGGGTGTGAATGCCAGCCACAGATGCTGGTGAAATGTAAGGAATAAACTCTTCTAGAACATGGCCACATAGCCCAAAAAACCCACAAAAGCTATGGATGCCAGCCATGAAAGCCTTCAAGTCAACAACTACTGTCATCACAGTTACATGTGCTCTGCTCTGGTGCCACAACAAACTACAATCCCCAGAATTCCATAGCACAGAGTCATAGCAGTTATAGTGGTGCCAAACTGGATTATTTCTGAGTGCTTGTGTAACCATGGAACTGTAGACTGCAAATATCTATGTCCAGCATGGAGAAACTTACAACTTCTGTATGTTTTTGAAGATGGAGAGAGGAGTGAATGGAGAATTTTGGCACCTCTATCACCTGTTTGTGTTTTTTGTCAGGGTCCCACCTACACTCTCCCAAATCTACATAAAATGTTAAACTGTTAAAAGGATAATTCATGCCTTTTTTAAGTGAAAAGAGGTAGGTGTGTGTTAAAGCTAGAAATAGATTTTTGGTTACCTCCACTTTCATCAAGAGGTCCTTGGGGGGTATTCAAAATGAACAAAATTATCCCAAACCATCGAGAATTGCTCAGTCTTGTTGGAAAGGATTCACAGGCTCATTTGCCCCATTCCTAGGGCATCAAGACACATCATACACCTCTGAATGCATGCAGCAAACCATACCCAGTTAAGAGAAAGATGCCCCTAAATCTCCAGAACAACATATTCTGCAAACACTTGATGGGGTTTTGGTCACACCCACACATGCTTTTTAACCTCTTCTAGGTCTTTTATTCTGTTGTTGATAGGATAAAGGCCCCTAAGTCCAGTTGCCAAGTCTGGACTATCCCAAGCTGTGAGATTTCAGGTCATATTACAAGTAGTGACACCTTGCCAGGGGCAGACCCTCATGATATCATTAAGGACAGCATGTTAAGCATCAAATGCAGCTTCCTGACATTCTTTCTCCTTGCACTGATAATCAGATGTGAAAGTGCATATCCTGAGATCTGCGAACCCAAGCCATAAGTAAGAGGAGACAGAAACAAATGTAAGGAATAACTCGGCACCAGAGTGGGTGTGAGATTTGTTGCTTGTTCCTGTACAAAGTGGGATGACATTCAGCTACAGACTAGAGGAAGAGCTAGATTAAGCCAGGAAACCCATTATTTTTGTCTAAATAGCCCTCTATGGGAACCAGAATGACAGGTTGTTGTCACATTTCAGAATGACATGTTGGCTAGGGGTTTTAGGAGATAAATCTACAAAATTAAATTTCTCTGACAAGAAGGTTTAGCCAGATTTCCCTCATCTGTTTCTAAAATCAATGTTAGAACTGCCTTTACTAATAGTGTGTTTGTGTGTGTGTGTGTGTACACACACGTGTATGTATGTATGTACAAGGTGACATAACAGGATAAGCTTGTTTTTTAAAGTCCATGAATAGTCTTTTAGTGAACAATGTGTTAAATTTTGTATTTTTACGAGTCACTAGGCCTTATGCTGAAAATTGCATGAATATTTGCATTTCAATTGCAATTTGAGCAGCTTTTGGATGTCTCAGTCTGTCTTGTTATCACATCCACATTCCCTGTCTCTTGGCCAGTTTTTAAAAACACTTTCATCAGTTGTTTAATATGAATCCTAAAATGCCATATAATCCCAAAGGTCAGATTTCCAAAAAGTGAAATTGTCTATTCTCCATATTAGGATTAGTGAAAATCTTGGTTCCAATTCAGACCCTGAAGAGATCTTAAATCTTCAGCTTCTCCACAAGTTTAGTGTATCTGGAAACCTTCTAAGATTATGAATTCTTCCTGGGAAATAATTGGTGGGACTTTATTACCAATAAGCACCTGTAAAAATATGCAGCAAGTTTCTGAAATGAGGGAAATCATTTCTTCAATACTAGGAAAGTAGGTATTTCTGCCCCTGCCTGCCCTCATCAACACACACACACACTATCAATTTAGTCTTTTCTTATTTTTAGAAAATTATAATCTGATATTCCCTTCTTTCTTTCTTTCTTTCTTTCTTTCCCTGATGGCTTCTGGGATGTGAACTGTCACTTTGTCTGTGATCCCTGTGAGAATGGAGGACAATGTAACAGAGTGGTGTGTGAATGTCCATCTGGCTATATTGGAAAATATTGTAATGCTTGTAAGTATGAGTGTTTCTGCATTGGGTTGGGAAAAACAGAGATGTGTGAAAAATTAACAAGTCATTCCCTTTAGAGGGAAATCAGTATAAGCTCTAAAGCCAAACTAACAAAGTAGAATGCAAAGGTATAAGTGCTGTTTGTGACACCCAATTAGGATTCAGGGTGGGAGCTGCAAACATGGAAAGAAACACATTTCTTCATGTTTATTCTCTGATGATGATCTCTGTCACACACAAGCAATTGCACATCTAAGCTCAGAAGTTACTTGCACAAGTGATTTCACATTCATTCTAATGTGAAAAAAATAGGGCAAGAAAAATGTCACAGGAAACCAGGTGCATCATCTGGAATTACCTCAGAGCCAGTTTACTCTCCCAGGACCAGGAGTTATACAGAGTAAACTGTAAAATCTGTCTGGATTTCTGTATATTTCACAGCAATCAAATAGTTTAAAATATTGAAATAGGAGCAGTGGTTTCTACAGGTGTGCAGTTCCTGCATGTTGTACAACACAATTAATTACTTTATTAAAAATAGCAACAAAGGAACAGTAATTTCCATAGAAATGTAATGCAAGTGGGAGTAATGGGTGCATCATCCTACTGTAGGCAGGGTGATGTTTCAGGTCGTCTCTTGTTTGGTGATCCATAATGAGTGGATCGTGACCAGCGCTGTTCTCTCTCATGCCTTTGTTTGAGTTCATATATCTAACTGACAAGTACTGCATGACTTATCTCTTTTCAGCTTGTCCCAGTGGTTACCATGGAAAAAAATGCTTGCTGCAATGCAGCTGTAACAGCAATGCTTCATGTAACCCCATCACTGGTGAATGCTCATGTCCCCCGGGTTGGATTGACCGTGACTGCAAGCAACGTAAGTCAAAGTCTCCATTATCGACACCTGCTTTTTCTGTCTCATCAAGCATAATCGAAATCCTGAAGTACTAGCTTGCTGGCTTCTTAAGCAATTAACTTTCTTGTGTGATATATATATATATATATATATATATATATATATCCCTGCTAATCTTATTGCTTCTGAAATTGTGTATTTATGGGTTTATGTAGCCTGGCTGTTTATAATCCTTAATTATCTAAGTCTGAAGTATGGAGAACGATGACTGGTGAGGCAGAGAAGCTTTTGATAGAAGAACTTTATTCCATCACTGTGCTCCAGTTCCTCCAAGCACACCCTGTGCTTTCAACATTCAGATTGACAACCAGTTCAAATCCCTCCCCCCCCCCCCCTTGCACACATACAGCCCATCAATTTGTAATGCAGCTTAGTTGGCTAATACCCAGTGTTGGTACAGGAAGATGGAAATGTTTGTCTCAACAACAGAGTGATTTGCAGTGTCTTGAGTCTGAAAGACAGTCCCTCAGATGGGAATATAAATCTTGGTTGATTTCCACCCCAAATGATGGCAATCAGAACATATGTAGGGAAAAGATTATAAATTGCCATCAATTATCACATCTACTTGACTTGTTAAACAGTGGCTACATCCCACTACACCATTCATCACAAATACATTCTTCATATAATTACAGAGGGAACTATACTTGGATATCACTAGGTTGCCAGCACAAAGACCAAATAGATTAGAGAAGATAGAGAAGCTCCAGAATAAGCAACAGAAGATGAAGAAGCTCCATTCTTGTGGCAAAAACATAACCAGGTACATACTGCACTAAAGACCGTGAGCTACTAATATCCAAGATTAGAATGAAGCTGAAGAAGAATGCCAAATCAATGATAATGCCAAAATATGATCTGGAAAACTTTCCAACCGAATTTGAAGAAAGTGTGAGAAACAGATTTTCACTATTAAGACTTGTTGACCCAGGACCAGAAGGCAGATGTCAGGGATTTCTGGAATACAGAAAGAGGATAACTGCTGCCAAAAAGGAGATGACAAAATGCTTCAAGTGGTTAAAGAAAGACAAGAAACAAAAGAAAATAGAGACAGGAACAAAATCAGAACCATGAATCCTATAGCCCGACAATTAGGGCTCAAGGACAAAGGGAATTACTACAACAATCAATGAAGAAAAATAGAAGCCAAAACAAAAAAGGAAGGACAAGGGACCTCTTCCACAACATCTGGGGATTCAAGAGCAATTTAATCCAAGGTTAGGGATGTTCTGTACTCAAAAGTACTTAAAACTATGTATTAAGAAGCTGAGCCCTCCCTCCAGTCCATCTGCCTTGGTCCGGGCCTCAGAGGGAGAGAAGAACTGCTGGACCTCATCCCTTTTCTCTTCTCCTTTTATGTCGTGTCTTTTTAGATTGTAAGCCTGAGGACAAGGAACCATCTAATTACAGATTTTATGTTCAGCGCTGTGTAAATTTACAGTGCTATACAAATAAAGATTAATAATAATAATAATAATAATAATAATAATAATATAGCATAATACTGTATACAATCACAACAAGATAAAAAATTGAAACAGTATACAGAATATCTATATAAAAATATGGAAGGATACATGATACATGGGAAGAAGAAACTTAAAAAGATGAATTACAAATTTTCTGAAACAAAGTGAAACTGAAATCTCCAAAGGCCATGGGACTCTATAAAACACCAACACAAGGATAGAGAACTCATTTATAAAAGGTAAGAAAGCAAGAGATGGCAATCATAGAATCTTAGAATTGGGAGAGACTACCAGAACCATCTAATCTAACCTCCTTCCAAGCAAATATATGTAAATCACTCCTAGAAGATGCCCATCTCTGTCTCATTCTATCAATAGCTGTTTGCCATTATAGCTATCTGCATACTAATTCTTTAGAAGAAATAACAGGAAAAAGCTAGTACTCTCATGTCCAACTGGCAGGGGCAGCCCTCTGGAAAACTGTATATTCCCCTGCTCCTTTTCTCAATGAGCCATTGCTTTGATCCAGCATGAATCTTTGAATCTTGTTATGATACACTGAAATACACTGAAAATAAGGCACCCCCTGAAAATAAGACCTAGCGTATTTTTGGGAGCAAAAATTAATATAAGACAGTGTCTTATTTGGGGGGAAACACCATACTCAAAGCAGGAGGTGACAAAAAAATGACAAATGGTAAAAGGCATTTTCTTCAGTGGCTACAACAGATAGGAGGAAATGGGGCCATCATAGATAGCTTCCTAGAGTTTGGTGAGGAAGACTGTGACCATCCAAAATAATTTTTTTCTAATTCCGATATTGCTTCATATATATCTAATTAAGTCCAAATTATGTTGGATTCTAATGTTGAGATTTCCTGCATGGATTTATGTTGAGATTTCCTGCATGGCAGGGGGTTGGACTGGATGGCCCTTGTGGTCTCTTCCAGCTCTATGATTTTATCATCCCTATCCATTGGTCATTCTAACTGGGCCTGATGAGAGGCCCACAGGTTACTCACCTATAAATTGGAGGCCCATTTATATTGTAAAACATTTCTTGCTTAACCCTTGAAGGTATGTAGGATGCTTCCCACATCTACTTTAGGGGAACTTCATACTCCTGATGAATGAATGGATTTTAACAATGGCTATATTTTGACCTGAGGGACAGGCCTCCATATTAGCAATTCATACTCAGCAAGAAGGGCAGCTGTGATTTTAATGGTGGTTCTTTGCTTATGCACCCGTGCTGGTTGTGGCAGAGATATATCATACTCACACAGCACAATCTTCTGCATGTCTTTCCAGAAGTAAGTTACGCTGTCTTCAGTGGATTCGCTGTCTGGCATTTTAAACCCATAGCCAGATTATGGGTTTACTATGGGGGCATAGGTGCTCCTGTGTTGACAGAACGGTGGACTAGATGGGCCTTTAGTCTGATCCAGCAGGCAATCTCTTTTTATGTTCTTATGTATGCTCAGGATTGCCTCTTCAGGGACTCTAGATACATTCTAGGTACATACAAATGCCACCTTGCCGTTTCCAGTGAGAGCCCCCTTTTGGTCCTATTACTCACAGCTCCATGAAATCTTTCTCATCTTTGCAATAGACTAGGGAATACAAGGCCACCAGATGTTGCTGGACTTTAACTCACACACCATTCACAGCCTGGTAATCCAATAATGAGGAATGTTGATGGGAATTGCAATAAAGCTAGGGACACTCATTCTCCATCCCTGCTGCATAGAGGAAGACAACATTCCCAAAATGGTAGAGTGTGTTACATCCATTGTTAAACCCTGTATTATTATTTATTATTTCCCCCTCACTAGAGCAAGCCTTTCAGGAACTTGAATTCAACTCCCAATATCACATTGTGTGCACTGTCCATATGCTCTTCAGAATGGCAACATCCACACCAATGCTAGGGGAAAATTACTTTTGGGGGGAGGAAGGATTCTCCTCCTCATCGTCCTTTCTTTTTCCAAAATTAAAATTCAAAGTTAGTTTAGTAATTAAAAGAAAAAATATAATTAAAAACATACAAAAGTGAACATTAAAAGAATAAAATGCAGTTTAAAAAAAAGATAAAAGCTCATAAAAATAGTATAATTAAAACAATACAATACCCCTAGCCCATTTTTAAAGACTTTCTGTTTTAAAACCCTATCTGAATAAAAAAGTCTTACTGCTTTATCACACTAGGGGGAAAACAGGATTTAAACAAGAGTTAAATGAGAGTTAAACAGGAAATGTCTGATATTTATCATAGACATTTCCTGTTTAACTCTCATTTAACTCTCATTTAAATCCTGTTTAAAGTGTAATAAAGCAGTTAGTCTGCCAGGGTTATCTGGATGAAATGGATTATCTAGATCCATTTCAATCTGGTTTCAGTCCTGGCTATGGAACAGAGAAAGCCTTGGTAGTGTTGGTGGATGACCTACATAGGGAACTGGCCTGGGGGAGTGTGTTGGTTCTCCTGGACCTCTCAACAGCTTTTGATACCATGGACCATGGTATCCTTCTGGATCACCTCTCTGGGATGGGACTTGGGGGCACATTTTTACAGTGCCTCCATTCCTTCCTAGAATCATAGAATCATAGAAGCATAGAGTTGAAAGAGACCACAAGGGCCATCCAGTCCAACGCCCTGCCATGCAGAAACTGCCAATCAAAGCATCCCTGACAGATGGCCATCCAGCCTCTGTTTAAAGACCTCCAAGGAAGGAGACACCACTACACTGTTAAACAGCCCTTATATTACCTCTTAACCTTTTCTTCTCCAGGCTAAACATCCACATAGGGCACAGTTTCCAGATCCTTCACCATCGTAGTTGGCCTCCTTTGGACACGCTCCAGTTTCTCCACATCCTTTTTGAACTGTGGTGCCCAGAACTGGACACAGTATTCCAGGTGGGGCCTGACCAAAGCAGAATAGAATGGCACTATTACTTTCCTTGATCCAGATGCTATACTTCTTTTGATGCAGCCTAAAATAACATTGGCCTTTTATCTGCCACATCGCACTGTTGACTCATGTTCAACTTATGGTCTACTTGGACTCCTAGATCCGTTTCACATGTGCTTTCATTCAAACAGATGTCCCCCATCCTATATCTGTGCATTTCATTTTTCTGCCCTAAGTGCAGTACCTTACATTTTTTTGCGTTGGATTTAATTTTTTAGTGTTGGCCCAGCTTTCTAGTCTATTCAAGTCATTTTGAATTTTGATCCTGTCTTCTGAAGTATTAGCTACTCCTCCTAATTTGGTGTCGTCTGCAAATTTGATAAGTATGCCCCCAGTTCTATCATCCAAGTCATTAATAAAAATGTTGAATAACACTGGGCCCACGACAGGGCCCCGTGGGACCCCACTGGTCTCTTCTTTCCAGGTTGAAAAGGAGCCATTGTTGAGCACCCTTTGAGTTCGGCCGGTCAACCAATTACAAATCCATCTAACAGTTAACTTGTCTAGCCCACATTTTACAAGCTTGTTTGCAAGAATGCCATGGGGAACCTTGTCAAAGGCCTTACTGAAATCAAGATATACTATGTCCACAGCATTCCCTTCATCTACCAAGCTGGTAATTTTATATGTATATAAAAGTTCAGATTTGTCTGGCATAACTTGTTTCTCTGAAAACCATGTTGACTTTATGTGATTATGGCATTGGTTTCTAAATGTTCACAGTCTCTATTTAACAATACTTTCCTGGTATTGATGTCAGACTAACTGGACGATAATTGTTGGGATCCTCTTTTTTTCCCTTTCTGAAGATGGGGACACCGTTTGCCATCCTTCAGTCTGCTGGGACTTCTCCTGTTCTCCAGTTCGCATAGATTATTGCCAATGGCTCCAATATTACATCTGCCAGTTCTTTTAATACCCTTGGATGTAGTTCATCTGGTCCTGGAGACTTATATTTATTTAGGTTAACCAGGTGTTCCTGTACTAACTCTTTACTTATTCTGTGCTGAAATTCCCCCAGTCTGTCTTCTGCTCCATTATCCTTAGGTTGAGCATCCTTTGCCTTTTCTGAAAAGACTGAAGCAAAGAAGGTCTTGAGTAATTCTGCCTTTTCTCTGTCCCCTGTTTGCATTTTGCCATCTTCTGCACGGAGTGGCCCAACCGTTTCCTTCCTTTTGTTGCAGACATAACCAGAAAAGCCCTTTTTATTGTTCTTAACCTCTCTAGCAAGCTTGCGCTTTAGCTTTTCTGACTTTATTCCTACACGTACTGGCTATTTGTTTGAATTCCTCTTTGGTGATTTCCCCATTTTTCCATTTCTTATACATATTCCATTTAAAACTTAGCTCAGTTGAAAGTTCCATAGTCATCCATACCGGTTTCTTGAGACACCTACCACTTTTCTTCCTCATTGGAAATGTTTGAAATTGTGCCTTCAGTATCTCCCTTTTGAGAAAGTCTCATCCGTCTTGAACTCCCTTCTCTTTTAGTATTCCTGACCACTGGATCACCCCTAATATTTTTCTAAGTTTATTGAAATCAGCTCTCCTGAAGTCTAGAATGTGTGTCTGACTGTGCCAGGCTTCTCCTTTCCACTGTATAATGAACTCCAGGAGAACATGGTCACTTCCACCTAAGGATCCAACCATTTGCACCCCATCAACTAGGTCTTCCCTGTTGGTTAAGATAAGATCTAAAATAGTTGATTCCCTTGTTGCCTTTTCCACCTTTTGGATAATGAAACTGTCTTCGAGGCAAGTGAGGAATTTGCTAAACCTTGAGGATTTGGCTGAGTTTGACTTCCAGCAAATATCAGGATCATTGAAGTCACCCATCACTACTACATCTCTCCTTTCTGAGTGTGTGATTATCTCTTCTAGAAAGGCATCATCCAATTCCTCCGTTTGACTTGGGGGTCTGTAGTAGATTACCACAATAACATCCCTGTTGTTTCCTTCCCCTTTAATTTTTATCCAGATGCCCTCCACTTGGCCTCCAGTACTGATGTCCTGGATCTCTTCACTGGTGTAAATATCCCTGACATATAATTCTATTCCTCCTCTTTTCCTGTTTGGCCTCTTTCTCTTAAAAAGGTTATACCCCTCTATTTCTAAATTCTAATCATGAGACTCATCCCACCAGGTTTCAGTGATCCCTATTATATCATATTTCCCTTGTTGTACTAAGAGTTCAAGTTCATCCTATTTATTTCCCATACTCTGTGCATTAGTGTAGAGACATCTAAGAACATGTGTTCCCTTTACTTGCTGCCTATGCAAGTTTTTTTTTGCCTCCCACTGTTGGGTCCTTGCACTGTTTGCCTTGTTCCATTTATGTCAATTTGACTATTTTCTCCATTCCTTTTGCCTTCCAGAATAATGTCACCCTCCCTGATATAACTCAGTTTAAAGCCTCCTGATCAGATTTTTGAGACTACTGGCAAAAACTTTCTTGCCAACTGGCATGAGATGCAGCCCATCCCTTTCCAGAAGTCTCCCCTCATGGAACTGCAGCCCATGATCCAAAAATCCAAACCATTCTTGGCGGCACCATCTGCAGAGCCAGCTGTTTACATCCGGTATTTTCCTCTCCCTTCCTGGACCATGCCCTTCAACTGGGAGAAGAGATGAGATAACAACCTGTGCATCCATCTCTTTCAGCTTCCTACCCAGATCCTCGTAATCCTTTATAATATTCTGAAGGCTGGGCCTTGCAGTATCATTTGTTCCCACATGAATCAAAAGAAAGGGATAATGGTCAGTAGGCTTGACAATTCTTGTCAGCCTCACCGTCACATCACGGATCTTTGCCCCAGTGAGACAACACACCTCCTGAGACATCTTATCAGGCCCACAAACCACTGCTTCTGTACCCCTCATCGAGGAGTCCCCCCACTACCACCACACACCTCATCAGAAGCTTAGCAGCGGCTGTTCCCTTTCGTGGCACTCTCTGGCTCCCCTGCTGTGTCCCTGATATCTGTCCCTGCTGTTTTTCCTCATCATCTCTGATAACAGAGAGAAATTCAAATCAATTCTGTAGCTGGTTTCCCTACTTCTGTGTGTGACATTCCGCCAACCATCTACTTCTGTTGTGTGTGAAGTGACCTCTTCTTCTCCAGCAACTTTCTCTGTGTGTTTCCTGTCCAAGACCGTCTGGTCCATTCTGTTCAGGAGAACCTCCTGCTCTCTAAGATGCTGAAGTGTAGACACCTGGGCTACCAACTTGCACTTGGTGCAGGTGAAGTTCCCCTCATCTGCAGGCAGGAAGACAAACATTCCACAAGTGTTGCAGGTGACTGCAGAAGGTTCCTCAGTGTCCATAGTGAGAAGTCTTAATGAGGCACTGAAACAAGACTATGGGCTTCTCCTGTTAAACACCAGTGTAAAGGATCCCTGTGTGGCTGGCCTTTGTCACCAAGCTCTGTTAGCGAGCTCAATCAAGTGGGCCTATAGTTATCTAGAGAAAGCCTAGCTGCTAGCTCCTTCCAGAGGAAAATCCCTGATTCACTTCCTCTGAATCCCCACAGCCCTGTAAGGGAATAGTGAAAAGACAAGTATAAAAATTGGATGAGTTGCCTGTGGCGAATGAACCACCCACCACCACTACGTTTCTATGATGACAGCACCCTGGGCCTATTCATCCCACTGCTGCCACCAAATTACTTCTATGGTGATCTCCTCCACCACTGCCTATTTATTCTGAGGCTTTGTTAACTTTAGTAGCGTGCCACAAGATTTCACAGAGGCCAAGTTGTTATAAAAATAATACTGAAGTTTATTAACAAAACATCAAGGTAATCAGTGAACTACTTTCAAGGCTTTTGCGTTTCTTTCTTAGTTACGTTACTACAGTTACCTAGACACAACACCTTAGCCCTCAGGCAATCTGTCAAGTACTTTCAACTTAAATCAACTGGCTTATAACCTAAAGCCTAATCAGTCCCTTCTTCTGGACTATACATAGACCCTGTCTGGCCTAAAACCTAGCCTACACCTGTCCCAATCAGGAACCTAGACAGCACCCCCGCAGTGGCGTCCCTCTCCCCAGTCAAAACTCCAATTAAAACAGAACCCAAACAAAAACCCCGTCTCCCTCGGCTCAGGCTCTTACATAGCCCTGTCCAGCCAGCTCCTAATTGGCTGGACACTTGGTGTTCTGTGATTGGCTGTTCCTGTCTCTGGGGTATGCTGTCTCTGGGGTCTCCAGCCAGCTTCTAATTGGCTGGTCACCTGGTGCTTGGTGATTGGCTATCTCTGTCTCCGGGGTCTGTCTCTGGGGTGTTTTCACTATATTGCCCTCTAACACTGTGCCTAGGTCACCTTCTCCTCTGTACTCCCAACCCTCCTTCACTAGAAAAACTAAAAATGAATATGATAGAAATTATTTGCACACAGTTAGGTATGCGCCTCTGCAAGCAGTTATACAGAACGAGTTCTCTACTTCCTCCTCCCAGTGACCCAAAGGAAATGGCTCACACTTTCAAGTTTTAAGCTCTTACCCAATCATAATGGACACAGAGAACCACTAGGCTTCCCTTTGGCAAGGAATGTCCAAGAGGTCCTCTGCAAGCAGTTATATAGAATGAGGTTTCTACTCTATGACCTATAAACCCTGTATGGCTCAGGTCCAGCCTATTTGGCACACCGTATCTCCCTATATGAGCCAGCCTGGTCTCTAAGATCCTCAGGGAAGGCCCTTCTCTCCATCTTACCACCATCACAAACACAGTTGGTGGGGACGTGAGAAAGGACCTTTTCTGTGGCTGCCCCTAGACTCTGGAACTCCATGCCCAGGGAGCCCAGGATGGACCCTTCTTTTTATCCTTAAAATTCCATTTTAATATGCTATTTTTGTATGTTTTTAACTGTATAGTATTTTTAAATGTTGTAAGCTGCCCTGACTCGGGTGGTCCATGCACACAGCTACACTATGTGGTTATTTTAAGACAAATGTCTTGAAAAGCAAGATCAGTCTTTCAATGTTTGTACATGTGGCAGTCATTTGAACTAATTGGTGACCTTTCAGAATTGATGGCAGGCCTGTTCCCGATTTTGTCCCTTTTTGTCTGTCTCTTTTTCTGTGTATGTAGAATGTCCCAAGGGAACATTTGGCCTAAGCTGTAAATATAGCTGTCAGTGCAAGAACGGAGCTGTTTGTGACCACATGAGTGGAGCATGTAGTTGTGCAGCTGGCTGGCTTGGAACCTTTTGTGAGAAAGGCATTATCTCCCTCTCCTCTTCTCTCTTCTCTCTGTTTCCCCTCCAAAAACAAAACAAACAAAAAAAACAAAAAAACAAAAACAAAGAAGTAATGCATTCATCAATGGTGATGTTTTCTGCAGATTTTTCAGTCTGCTGTAATGATCACATTAATCTGTTCAAGAGGCAAGGATAATTTACTAGGCAAATGATATCCTTGACAAGTGCAGACAAAATAGCCCCAGGTTCTTAAATATGGTTAAAGAGATCAGGAGCCCAGGGCACAATTGTGTGCTCTCCATTTCGTTCATGGGCAAATCTAACAGTGGTTCGTTGCAGCACCCAGGAGTGTAGCTGCAGGGAAGAGAAATAAGGACATTGCTCCCCCCATATAATTTTATGCCCCCAAAGAAATGTTCCTTCAGTTTCCAAATTGAAATAAAAATATCATTTAGGCATCTAAAGAAAAAGGACAAAGTATAACCAAGGGAATGCAACCACAGCAAATGTGAGTTCTAGGTATGAATTGTTTTCATGTCTCACTTTGCAAGGCTCGAAATTTGTGAACTGGAAAAAAATATCATTGTGGTGGCAGAAGTCTTATATGGTGGGAGCAGGAGTGTAGTTACATCCCTGGTCAAAGCTAAAGTAATGGGAGTATTCATTCCTCCACTTAACCAGGATCCTTCATTTCTGTCTCTGATATGAAGGAATTTAGCAATGATTCTATGTAACAGCAAGTAATTCTATATAACTGTAATGGGAATCATGTAGCCCTTCAGATGTTGCTGAACTGCAACTCCCAGTATTTCTCATTATTGGCTGTGCTGGTTAGGGATGCTGGGAGCTGCAAGCCAACAACATTGAAAGGACTCGGTAACTCTCATTTCTGCTATATAGTATTGCAACCTCAGCTGTTGTGTTTTGCACCAGTCCTTTAAAAAGGGGTCCATCTTTTTGTAGTATTCTCCAAACATATTCTGCAGAAGCTGAGCAGGAATCAATGAAAAGACTGAAAATGAGTGGCATGCTTCCCTGAAAGACAGCTTGTCAATCTCCACTTGCAATGTGAAGTCATAGAATAGGCTTGCTTTTTGAGGCGACTATCAGAACTTGGGGAAATTACTTTTTGACTACAGCTCCCAGAATCCCAAAGCCAGATTGGCACCTGGGCTGCAGCCTAAATACTAACTTTTCCTAGGTCTAATCATGGTGTAGATGGGCTGACAGTAAGACTTAATATGCCTTGGTGGCTTTGGGAATAGTCAAACCCATCTACTTGTGGTCAATGTCCCTTTATCTGCCATTCCATTTCCATTCCATCAATATATAAAGATGGTGTTGGAGGGGGAAGGGGTTGCTGTAGTGAACAGGCCAACCAATCAGCCAATCACAGAGCAAGATGAGACCAGCCAATGAGAAGCAGGCTGGGCGGGGCTATAAAAGAGCCTTGGCAGAGAGTGAAAAGGGGGTTAGTTTAGTTTGAGTTTTGAGGAAAAGAGTCACATCAAGGGGAGAGTGTGCTCTTAGGGTTCCTGAAGGAACATTTTAGGTTGGTTTGGAGACCAGGAAAGGGTCTGAAGAGTCCAGAGAGGGACTGGATGGGCTTGAGGGAGTCTAGGAGAGAGAGGCTCAGAACAAGCCTGTAGTTTTAAAGAAAGACTTTGGCCTTGGTATTGGAGAATAGATTGCCTGAGTGGCTGTTTTGATATTAATACTTTAAGGAACCTTTTGTAACTAAGCAACAAGACGATTTACAGCTTTAAGTATTCTTTATAGTTTAATTTTTGTATTTTACAAATAAACTCTTGTTGATGTTTTGGAATACAGCTTAGCCTCCGTGTGAATATTAAGACACTCTACCAAAGATTAGTGCCTCAGTGGAGAATAGGTTGTGGTGAACTGAGGGACTGGAAGTTCATCACATATTTTGGTGGCAGCGGTGGGATCTAAAAGGCCCAGGGTGCTGTCATCAAGAAAACGTAGGGGTGAACAGTGAAGTGTTCACCACATTTGCTTGTCTCAAATGTACCCTACAACAGTCCCAGTTTGGCAGGGACAGTTGCAGTTCATCATCAGCTATACCACTTTGATTTTAAAATGTCACAGTTTCTTTCTCTTCCTCCCATTTCCCCCTTTGTCTTTGCTGAAAAACTGAGTTCAAAGTTCAGAAGTATTTTGCATTCAGTTAGAAGGAGGGAGTGAAGTGGAGGGGGGAGGGCAGACAATTGTCCTTCCAAAACTCAGTACATTAACGCCAGCGTTTCTCTGCTTAAAATACTGGTAATCGTTTTATAACTTTTTGCTCCTAGATTCCTGGCCACACACATTTGACTACACTCTGATGTGACTTGGAGGGTATAATCTCTCTCTTTCTTTCCCTCTCTCTCTGTCTCTTTTAAATTTTAATTGGAGGGTATAATCTCTGTAAATGTCCACACACATCAGCATCTGGAAAAGTGGGAAATCAGTTACACAGTTGAATTCTGATTTTCCCCTTATCTGGGAGTGTGAATAGCACTGTTTGTGCAGGAATCTTCAAGGATCACATTCCTCAGGCATACCTATCAGGCAGCTTGCGTGATCAGACTACGTGACCTAGAACAAGTGGCAAACTCTCCTGCAACACACTGGCCTTCCATGGTGCAGGCACATGGATTATTTATCAAGCAAACTGATACAGGAATAGTTCCAACAATGCAATGTATTGCTTTACAACAGAAATGGACAAGTACTGGGGTTGAGGGACTCTACTGGATGCCCATGGGACCTTGAAGGACTCAGATGCTCTCGTTGGGTCTCCCTGCAAATTTTTTTAAAAAAAATCTATTTTTTTTATTGAATACATTCAAAAAAACAAACAAACAGCTTCATTTATATACCGCTTCATACCCTTAAGGAGTGTCTAAGCAGTTTACAACTGTAAGCTATTTGCCCCCCAACAACCTGGGTACTCATTTTAGCGGCCTTGGAAGGATGCTAGCCTGAGTTGAACTTCAGCCCTTTGCTGGTCTTGAACTCGCCACCTTTTGGTTTTGAGTGAGTGGCTGCAGTACAGGCATTTAACCACTGCGCCACCCTTAATATGTAGGGGGCGGAGGAAGCCATTTTACTATGTTTGACAGCCTCCCCAAGCTGTTTTAGGCCTCAAGGATTCCCTTCCCACAAGTAAAACAAAAGTCCAGTTCTCTTCATTTTAAAACTGTTTGGGTAGGAGACATGACAAAATGCCGGCTCATAGCCCTTATGGAGCACTTACTTACTTACCTAATTTACTCACTTACATTTACTCACATACATTTACTCACTTGCATTTACATACATGCTCGTGCAAAGCACAAAAGCAAAGCAAAGAAGGACTGTAGAATACTTTCTGCATCTACTGATCCACTGTTAAATGCTGCAAAGTTGTGCTTCACTTCCCAGTGCTGGAGAGAGAAGAAAAGCAAGCGACACTCTATTTTGAATAAACCCATGATAATGTTTATTCAAGCAAGTGTTTTTCCAACAAAAATCTCTAGCTCGTCCTGTTTTAGAAGCTTGTATCTTCCACACTGACTTTTTTGCACCTTTTATCACTCAGACTTATGTTTCTTTGTCAGTGTTGTCAGTGCATAAGAATATATGCCTATGTCCTCATATAAGCATATTGTTCCTTTGCAGACTACACATCTATGTCTTGCATGCTCCTGCTGCCTCCTAGTGGATGTCAGGGCAGCTTGCAGCATTTGGCAAAACAAAAAGCTAAGTGATAGGGAAAGTATCATAGTCCCCTTATGGAGATCAAATAGTAGTGAGCCTTTTGAGTCACAGGACATTTCCCTCTGGGTCACTTAAAAAAACAATAACCGAAGACACCATGGGAAAAAAGTTGTCCCCCCCCCCCCCATTTTCAGCCACCTTCCTGTTTTACATATCCTATTTTGAGAGAAAGGCAGGATATAAGTGCAATGAATGAATGAATGAATGAATACAGATTGATTATGCTAACTTGTATCCAGTGCAAAATTCTTCTAATTCCTTCTTACATGAGGTGCTGGCACTGTGGGTAAAGAATGCATCCCTTACTTGATAAATCTTCCCTTCCTCCTCACCCTTGCTGTGGCACTTGCAAAGACTCTATGTGCCCAAATGAAATATGATGAAATATGAAAATGAAATAAATCTACTTGGCCATATAAGCATTTAATGTGGCTCCTGTCTCACTTAATTTTGCAGCGGAGATACCAATGTAATTTTTGATGTTTGATTTCCATCATGGCTATTTATCCACTGGTGGACATTCTAATTGGTTACATTATTCATTGGATATGAGCAGTGGCTGGATGTAAAGACTTTTATGATAGTTAGAGGGAGGTTGGGGAAAATATATATGTTAGCCACCTTGGGTCCCACTTTAGTGGAAAGGCAGGATAAAAATAAAATAAAATAAATAGAAGAAGAGCTTGTTGTACATGCATCTTAATGGGTCAGAATGCAGAGGCCATCACAGTAGCAGTCTCAGAAGGTTTCACACCAATGGAGAAAGATGCAAGGAGATATGTTTACCTTGGTGAAGAGACTATTGAGAGGTCACATGATAGCCATCTTAAATATCCAAAGGAATGCCATATAGAAGATGGTGTGAACTTGTTTTCTGCTGTACCAGAGACTAGAACATGAACTAATATATTCAAATTACAAGAAAAGAGATTCCACATAAACATTAATAAGAACTTTATTGTAAGAGCTATTTGGTGGATGTTCTTTGGAGAACTTTAGGCAAGCATCCCTCATGAGTGCTGTAGTTCATGCATGGCAGGGATTAAACTTGATGACCTTTGTGGCTCTTTCTAACTCTAGGAGTCTATGGTATAAAGTGCATCAGTTTGTATAAATGCTCTTTGAAGGTAACCTCACAGAGGCTTTGTGGGGAGAGAAGCAATCAACCAAAAAGTAAGAGAAATGAGTGTTTCCTCCTTCCCTTCTTTCTCCTTGTCACCCTGAAATACAGGACAGAAGCATGCTAGGATGCAGATCATGGGATCCATAGGATCCATGGGATAGAGAATTCCCCCAAGGCGTATGATACCTGGTGGTATGGAAAACTCTTATTAGGGACGGCAATTTAGCATATGGCTTCAGCACACTGCATTACATAAGGCTATATTTAATGCACAAATAAGGTGTCACTGTTGTGTGACGAGATGGTACAACATAGTGCATTCATTCCTGGAATGCACAAAGAGTCATCCATCTAAACTGTAAATATGTATGTGTTTCTTAATTTGTTTAACATCTGGATAGGAGCAATACTAGCTTTCCTTGGCCAAGATGGATACTGTAATCAGCTACTGAACTTAAATCATGAGATAATTATAGCAAACAGGCATTGCAGAATAAATCCTTCCCTTGCTTAAGTAGGAGTCAATTGGCATAGATTATCACCAACCTTGTGTAAATGTAAATTTCTAAAAATTGATTCTTGATGTCTCATGAATCATTTGTTGAAACTCCCCCAAGACTCAAAATGGACCTTGTTTACATAGTGATTGTGAGTCAAGTATAATCAGTGCAAATCTATTCTCTAGGGTTTTTTTCACTTTTCTAGCCAATGTGCTACTGTAGGACTCTGTGGGAATTACACAGAGAGCCAAAAAGCTTTTGTGCAAATGAATCCAAAAATGACTGGACATTCACTTCTTCTTTTGAAAAGTTGTACTGTTGTACTGTTTGATTTTAGACAGAGCAGAGCAGGGGGACCCTGCAGACTATTTAAACAGTGAATTGCCAGACCTGGAGGCTTATAGGAATTACTGTTCATCCATTTTGGGGGAGTTTGGCTAGGAGAAGGAAAGTCCAGGGAGTCTAGAAGGGAAAGAGACAGAAAAGTAACGGGGGGGGGGGGTATCTTTTTTGCCCTCTGTTATTATCTGGTTTGTTCTATAAAAGTATTGGAGATACTGTTTTTTATTTGTTATAGTTATTAACAAGCATACTTAAGAATCCAGTCTACAAAAGTTAAAAATGCAATTATATTATCAGAAAATTAAAACCAGTTAAAAACATAAATAATTTGAACAATAACCACAACAAATAAATCTCCAGCATGTTTTACAAGGCCTACTTCCCTGCATTATAGGATTTGTTCAATAAACTCCTCTGTTACTTAAAGCCTGTACAGACAGGTGTTATACAATGGTGTGGGGCCATGGCGTGCACATGCAGGCTGCCCCCACGTAGCCACCATGCTGTGCACCCAACTGCATGGTGGGGGGCATCACCAAAGTTCATCTTCTATGGCCACTCCCCCTCGCAATGTTCCAGTATGGTCTCTTGTGGTCTCGTCAGGTTTCAGTTTGACAGTTGTCTCTATCTATGTCCTGTTTTGCCAGGCTTATTTTTATTAATAGCACAGCCAATTTCTTCTTATTTTCCTAAAATCATGGAGTTGGAAGAGACCACAAGGGCCATCCAATTCAACCCCTTGCCATGCAGGAACTCTCAATCATAGCATCCTCTACAGATGTCCATCCAGCCTCTGTTTGAAGACCTCCAAGGAAGGAGACTCCACCATTCTCTGAGGGAGTGTGTTCCACTGTTGAACAGCTCTTACTGTCAGGAAGTTTCTCCTACTGTTTAGGTGGAATCTATTTTGCTGTAACTTGCATCCATTGTTCTGGGTTCTGTTCTGTGGAGTAGCAGAAAACAAGCTTGCTTCCTCCTCAATATGGCATCCCTTCAAATATTTAAACGGGGCTATCATATCACCTCTTAACCATCTCTTCTATGGGCTAAACATACTCAGTTCCTTAAGTCATTCATCATAAGGCATGGTGAATGACTTAGGAAACTGTGGTTAAATAATTTTCCCTTTGCATGCTTGAAGCTTTTTCCTGTTTTAATAAATAGAAAGGGTTGCAAAGTGCATAATTCAGTAACTCTCTGAAGCAGCAGAGCTGGGAATCTTTAAGGGTAACTTTGCTGTTTCTGCCTTTACTTTAACAACAGTATCAAATATTTTGTATTTCTATATCCAGTTGTGGTGGTGTTTTAGTTCACATACTGCCTTGTTTCCAGTGCAAATGCAAGCTCTGAAATGAACATTTGTATTCCTAAAAGCTCTGTTTTGTTAGGGTGGTGAGGAGCCAAGGGGAAGAATTTTGTTTTCTGGTATGGCTCCTACACATATCAGAATCACATCATCTTCATTTTTCTGTTCCTAGCTTGTCCAGATGGATTTTTTGGGGCTGACTGTGGCCAGATATGTGACTGCAAGAATGGAGCTGCCTGTGATCACATTGCTGGAACATGCCAGTGTCTTCCTGGCTGGATAGGACCTAAATGCGACCAATGTATGTATTTACTACAGCAGAGTCTCCAGTAAAATCCTCACTGCACTAAATATGCCTAAGCTAAGATCCAACCACACATGCATGCCAGATACATGAACGCGGCATGATTTATCAAGCAATTTCCCTTTTGGGAGTTCCTCAGTGGAATTCCCCAAGGTGCATTTTTTGCATTTCTTCATGTTTGAAAAGCATCTTGCAGGTCACTGGCAAGAATGGCTAGGCAGTCAGTAAAGAAATAAAGTTAGTTGTGAATTGACTATTGGTTATGTATGCATACAATGCTTTGTTGGATTAAAGCCAGACAATATCGGTTCCTATAGAATATAACAGGGTTTGATTAACAGAAGTATGATGATGCCAATTACCATCTGATGGTCTAGCTATTTTAAATTATTTCCACATGCTGGCTGTTTCTTTCCTCTGTTGTAGGTAACCGCATCCATGCATTATATCTGATG
This sequence comes from Urosaurus nigricauda, assembly GCA_034509955.1. NCBI lineage: Eukaryota > Metazoa > Chordata > Lepidosauria > Squamata > Phrynosomatidae > Urosaurus > Urosaurus nigricauda. The sequence goes on from JAOEGL010000003.1 coordinate 258,686,879, forward strand.
CTACCCTTAATCGCGAAATATTAATTTTATGGGGACATTTGAACAGCAGATATTTCCATGGTGCATTCACTTTTTGTAATCACTGCTTGAGCATGGGATCCACTTGGAGATGGGTCATGGGAAGAAGCCCAGCATGCAAGCAAATCCTTAGTGATCGTGTTAGCCCAATTCTTTCACAAAGTTTATTTTTATGTAGATCCTATTTGTGATGATTACCCAGTTTGATCTATTGTGAAAAACAACTTTCATCTGAATTCACCCCTTGATGTAGTGATCTTGTAATCCAGGGCTAAAGGACTCATGATCATCCAGATGTTCTAGGACTCCAACCCCCATCAGCCCCAGTCACCAGGCATAGAGGGAATTGGGATTCTAACAACATCTAGAAGGCCAAAGTTTCCTCATCCCACTTGTAATTCATTATGTTTTTCTTATGGTGAATTGATGGGCTTTCATGCCTTCCTTTTAGGAGACTAGAACTGGCCTTCCCTGGATATACATAATCAGAATAATGATTTCCTAAGGTAAACCCAACACCCACTGGATAGATTTGTTGTTGTTCTGTGCCTTCGAGTCATTTCTGACTTAGCGAGTATCATGGATCAGTTCAGGAAGTTTTGTGGTGGTTGCATTGTCTCAAAACAACTATGTAAGCAACTGCTACTCTTCCTACGTATAGTTAAACCAGCAAACAGCTGAGGAAGATATCTGTTGAGGGCAAAATTTAAGACAAATTACTTATTGCTCTTCTTGTCCTTTCAGTGATCATAGAATGAGTTATTTTGACACACACCCCATGCACCTGATGTACTGTATTTTGTAATGGATTTTGTTGCTAAAAAGCTGCCAACTCTGTATTATGTTAGCACTGCTTCTGCACATCACCACAGCAGGTGGAATTCTACCAGTTTCACTGTCTTCCATATGTGCAAAATGACTTTCCATCAATAATTTGGATAGAATAGAATTCACTCTGTCTGTGTGGGTGCTTACAGTGTCTTTGTAGCTTAATACTTTTCTTGCAGAAGATCTCAGTTTGAGTCCCTGCTGATTTCAATAAAAAGAATTCACCTACAGAGCAATCTTTTGGCCCAGACATGAGAACATGTGCTGTTTGCACTGTGTCAGAAGCCCCTGATACCCTAGCTATTTGTACAGCAGACCAGCAAGGTAGGGCAATCCTGCAAATAAACAGTCCCATGCTCTAGATGGACAGTTGATGAACAGTGGCTTCCCTAGAGGCTGAATTTGGATTCAAAGTGAGATTTGACCCCAAGGCTGATTTTAACCACAGTGGGGCTGATCCAGGCCTGTAAGGGGTGTTGGTAAATTTACTCACTGTGTGCCAAGTGAGAACTGCAGGGCTCAGGGGACAGAAGAGAAAAGAAAAGCAATTTCTTATTATTTGCCTTCTGGCTTTGAATTTTCTATTCATAAGAACTGGACATAACATCTTATGAAATGATTTATGCTATTTTGCCTTAAAGAAACAGACTATGGTGTCAGGTAAAATAGCTGGTAGAAGAGATAGTGTAGAATAGAGTATTGGGATAGGCAGATCAAGGCCACTGACCTACGTAACTATTATCTGACCTTCAGCCAGGCATCCAACAAGGAGTTGGCAGCCAAAGTGGTCTCTGCCCCCATGGGTCCTACAGTTTGACCTTGAATAACTCAAATGCTTGTTTTTGCTAGGGCAATTGGAAAATAAGAAACTGTCCCCTGAAATACAAATACATACATTATTGATCTGTCAGCTGGGACAGGTAATGATTCCTGTATGCAGCTGTCCCTTATGGGTAGTTTGAATGTTTCTGACATGCTTAAAGGATACTTTGTTCTTGATTGTTATGGTTAATTTTGCTGGGCTTTTAGCATGCTTAAGCAAACTTTTATCTTTGGTTGGCATGATGACTTCCTTAAACAATATGAATGCTTTTGGTTGGTCTAATCTCTTACCAGAACAGAGTAAATTTGAGGGGCTCAGAAAACCACCTGCTTCAGGTTGCCATGGTTACTTTTTTGATTATTATGGTTATTTTCCCAAGTGCTTTTGACATGGTCAGACAACCTCTTGCCTTTGCTTGGCATGATGGCTTCCCCAAAATGGAGTGAATAATTCTGGTATGCTCAGAGGATTTCTTCCTTTTGTTTTTCATGGGACTTCCCCAGAACAGTTTGATTACAGTTTGATTCCAGTTACTTCGGAAAGTTCGAATGCTTGTGATGTGCTCAGGGAACTTATTGCTTAGACTACTCTGATTACTCTCTTGATTGTTTTGGTTAATTTTTCAAGTGCTTTTGACATGGTCAAATAATCTTTTGCCTTTGGCTAGCATGATCTCTTCCCAGAACAGAGTGAATATTTTGTGCATACTTAGATGGTCTCTTCCCTTTGGTATTTTTATGAGGACTTAAACTGGACATTTTGGATGCTATTGTTGTGCACTGAAGAACTATTCCCTTTGGTCATTAGGATTAGTTTCTTAAATGATATGAATATTTCGACATTCTCATATGACCTCTTGCTTTTGGTTTTTAGGTTGTTAGGTTTTTCTTTTGGCAGCACATTCTATAATAATAATAATAATAATAATAATAATAATAATTTATATTTACAGCATAGAAACAGTAATACATATAATATCAATATATAGTTACAGCAGTCAGTTAAAAACCATCCAATTAAAATCAATAACATCCGCCATGCGATCTATATCTAGGGGGTTTCAACAGTGTAGGGGTTACACAAGGTCTGGTGGATATGCCCGCCAGAAGAGATCTGTTTTCAGTGCCTTCTTAAACGCTTCTAGAGTGTTTATCAAACGGATCTCTTCTGGCAGGTCATTCCAAAGTTTTGGGGCCACCGCTGAAAATGTGGTATGAGAAGTAGACATCAGTCTCATGTAAACAGAATCTAACAGTTTTTTATCTGATGTTCTGAGGGTGCGGGGCAGATTATGTAGGGAGAGGCGTTCCCTCAGGTGACCTGGGCCCAAGCCATTTAGGACTTTAAAGGTAATGACCAACACTTTGTATTGCGCCCGGAAGCTGATTGGCAGCCAGTGAAGAGATTTTAAAATGGGGGTAATATGCTCCATCCTAGAGGCCCCCGTGATCAGTCTGGCTGCTGCATTCTGGATCAGTTGGAGCTTCCGAACTTGGTACAAAGGTAGTCCCATGTAGAGCGCATTGCAGAAATCTAAATGAGAGGTTATCAGTGCATGTACTACTGCTTCTAGGTCCCCCCATCAAGATAGGAGCGCAGTTGGCGTATCAGCCGAAGCTGATACCAGGCAGTCCTGAGAGTCGCCTCCACCTGTGATGTCAATTGTAGAGACGAATCCAGGAGCACACCCAAATTGCGAACCTTGTCCTTTAGGGAAAGTGTGACCCTGTCCAGTACCAGTTAATGAATCTCCATCTCTGGATTAGGGGAACTTATTGCAAGCACCTCCGTTTTCTCTGGATTCAACCTGAGCTTGTTTTTCCTCATCCAGCCCATTACCAAGTCCAGGCAGGCATTCAGAGGAGAGATGCCATCCCTGGTCACTGCATCAGTTGGAGACTGATATAGACTGTGGTTGTCATGTGAACTGCTTTTAAAGTGTGTGCATGCTTCCTTAGAGAAATGTACTGATTTAAACAACAGAGTATCTGAATTTCTAGGGCTAGTATGTTCATTTTTAGGGAGTTTCAGGAACTCAATCCACTTATTTGTGTCTGGTCTTGCTATTTCATGGTTGGTCAACAATAGAGCTTCCCCTCCCCCTCCCCCCTAAAACTCTGTGTACAAGCTCAATCAAGGGATTGCATTCTGTTTCCAGTCCTTTCCTTTTGCAGCAATGAGGTCCAGAATCTTGCTTAAGAACAAATACATTAACCTGGAAGATGAGGTTTGTCAGTTGTATCCTAGATATTATATTCTGTGGTTGTGCAATGAAAATCTGACCCAGTAATTTGTTAATAGGGAAATCAGGTTCTGCACCTCCATAACTGTTAAGTGCAGTGAAATATGACCATATTGTGTTTCTTCATGATTGCTGAAAAGCCCAGGGGAGTTGCTGAATCAGTGGTGATAGCTTTTCTTTGCTCACAGTCCATTTGCTTTGACATTCCAAACACCTATAAAGTTAGCAATCTATCAGTTTAGTTTTGACTGATCTTTGCCAACTGTTTCCTTTAAAAAGCAGCCACCACCAAACTCAACCATCATCACTGAAGCTTTGTTTCTCCATATTAACTTTAATTAAGAAATAAAGCCCTTCATCTTAAGTCATGCCTGTCTCCTTCATCTTCCCCACCAAAGCAGTCTGCATTTGTACCTGAAAGCCACTATTTGTCCTTGTGCAGTGGGACCGTTAAAGCTTTCTCTACCACATTTGATTTATTGCTTGCACCAGTTAAGGTGCAACAGCCTTCACAACTTTGTTTGCCTCCAAGGGAAAGGGATAAGGTCAAACAACAATGCAGAAATGGAGCCCCTTTTCCCCCTCTTAGCTAAACAATGAATCACTGCTTTGATTTTTAAGAGTGGCCAATAATGCCTTGTAATACATGGGTGACACTGCTGGTTTCTTCCAAAGGTTGCTATTAAAATGGTTGGGTGATGGCTGACTTCCAGGTCTTCTGGCAGTGCACACAACAGCACAGTATTTATATTCATGCCTGGCAGTACTGAGTGATGAAGAGATCTTCTCCTAAGAGAGAAGTAAAAGGTTTTGAGGGGAGCACAAGGCTGGCGCATAATTGAGACAGAAATTGATTTGCTCTAAGACTTAATGCTATTAAAAGCTGCCGGCTTCAGGCAGCCGTTTTGGCATGAATGAAAAAGCTTTTCAAAATTATTGATAAGGAAGGATGTAACCCATCTGCAGAGAACATGTCAACAAGTGGGAATAAAATAAACGAGGACCCCTTTGTTCCTTCTGCGTTCAGTGGGCATCAGCCTGAAGGACGACTTTGAAACACTGATGTAAACTGCTGCAGCATTTGCGAGCTTTGCTGGTAGTCTTGTGCACGCTTGTACTGTGGCATTTGAAAGCTGCACAAATGGCTGGTTTGGCTTTCAGGAGGAATAGACACCTTGGAGACCAGTGTAGTGTAGTGGTTTGAGTGCTGGAATAGGATTCTGGGAGATCAGGGTTCGAATCCTGCTCAGCCTTGGAGATCCACCGGGTGACCTTGAGCAAGAATGCCAGTGTGGCATAGTGGTTTGAGTGTTGGATTAGAACACTTTGAGACCAGGGTTCGAATCCCTGCTGGGCCACAAAAACCCACAGGGTAACCTTGGGCAAGTCACACTCTCTCAGCCTAAAATGAAGCTAACAGCAAGCCCCCTCTGAAGAAACAATGATAAGGTTGCCATAAGTCAGAAATAACTTCAAAGTACACAACAACAACAACAACAACAACAACAACCAACTATAGCAAACTGCTGCTCAATGATCTAAGCAGGAGATTTGCACACCATCCTTTCCTCTTACACAAAGCTAAGCCTACCAAAACTTGAGAATTTGCACCCCCATCTCTTGCCTGGAAATGACCCATGAAAACTGCAGACTCAGGAGCAGACCCTGAAATCCAGCAGTCCTATTCACAGCCAACAGTAATTCCCCAAATCTCTTTAAATATTTCATTCTTGGAGTGATTCTGTTAGGATAACTTTCACTTGAGTAGAATGATGTTCTTGAACTTTCTCCATTAGTAAGGGATTGAATGCTTTGAAATGGTTTTGTAACTCTTTCTGGATGATGGAACAGCAATAAGTTTTTTCATAAGTCCTCATGGATGTCTTCCAGTCAAGTCATTATGTGTTTCCATCCAACTATTTGGAAACCGAGCTCACAAAGTTTCTGATCTTTTATTGTTTGGCTGGGCAACTCTGGAAGGCAGGGGTAGGGGGTGTCACATTGATTCCTTAGGGGACTTTAGAGGGTTGGACCCTCTCACCATATCCCCTCTGGAAAAAAAAATGATTTGTCCTCAAATATTCATGGAGGTATGGGGGCATTGGAGGTATGGGGGCATTGGAGATTATCACATGGGGATGGGATAAGGAAGGGATTGCTCCCCCTACTTTAACCCATTCTTAACCTTGATGGCATGAAAAGCTTTCAAATTGCAAATTTGCTTCCTTTCCCCCTCCTGACTTTTCCAAGGTTTAAATTGATCCAGGGCCAGGGCCCCAAAAACATGGTGGAAATGCCCTCATGCCTCCTGGAGAGCATTTGTGAGCAAATTATTTTTTGATAATTTTTGCAAAATGATTTTGATCCCTTCTTGGACTCCAAATCTAGTGGATTTCAATAATTCTGGAGCAAAATAATGACAAAGAGTGGGATGCAAAAGCTGCTGCTGCTGCTGCTGCTGCTGCTGCTGCTTCTTCTTCTTCTTCTTCTTCTTCTTCTTCTTCTTCTTCTTCTTGTTGCAAAACAATGTTTTGAACCTGAATACCACTGGGGTTACAAAAATGGCCCTTGGGGCCATATATGGCCAACATGTCATACTTTGTCTATGCCTGTTTTATAGAATGGGACCACTCATACACACCTCTGCAGACCTACCTTAAGCACCTGATTGTAATCCTTCTCTTTAATTGAGCTGATACAAACAGGCATTCATTACTTTTGCAACTATTCTGACTCCTACATATTGATTCTTTGCCCAGTGTATGTGCTGAGTATAACAGTCAAGTACACTGCAAGACTATATACTCAGCCAGACTTCCAACATGAAGGGGAAAGCAGCAGGCAATACTGCAGGATGGTTTAAACTAATCTCTTGGTTTCAACCCAGCCTTCAATGTTCAAAAGCATTATGATACCTCTGAAGCTGCTCTGAGAGCATTTCAGAGTGGAGTATAAATACAGTAAATAAATGAGAAATAAGAATTCCACAAAGTTGTTGTAAACTACTCTGACATGCAATGTGTGGTACGAAGTAGACCCATAGGGCTGTCATAAACCACACTCTGCATGTGTTCATCACACGATGAACTGCAACTGGTTTGGAACTTACATTGGCAGTATATTTTCTTTCTTTTTAAAAGTTTTTCAATAAATAAGACCTGATTTAAAAAGGGGATACCTACCTTTGGGGATCATTTTGGATTAAATCCAAACCCTCCTTTAAAATAAACTTTGTCTCAAATTTTGTGTTGCATCCTGTTGTTTCCTAGATTAGAAACCATTTGGCCTTTACTGACTGCTGACTAATCTGCAGCCTTTTCCTTGCCTCTCTATATTCTATAAAATTGTAAAGTTGGGAAAGACTACAAGGGTTACCTTATCCAGCCCCCAGCCATGCAGGAATAGATAACCAAAGGACTCTTGCACTACAGCCCTCTAACATCTCTTTAAAGACATTCAAAGGAGAACAGTCTACCACCCTCTGAGGCAATCTGTTCCACTGTCAAACAGATCTTACAGTCAACATTTTTCTAAATGTTTAGATGGACTCTTTTTTCTTGTAATTTGAGTCCACTGGTTCACATTCTAGTCGTTGGGGCAGCAGAAAACAAGATTGCTCCAGCTTCAACATTTTTTCAGGTATTTAAAGATGACTGTCATCATTTTCTGTGGCCTATGGTACTTAAAACCAGGCTGGCTGCTGTTTTTCCAACTGTGTGTGGTTTGAAAACTATGTTTTAAGACATTGTTTTAATCTGTTTTTTAAAAATAATATTTTAATCTTTTTATCTATTTATAATTAATAAGTTCAGTAATGATACACATCACCTCAGGGACACCCGACGATCTGAGATCTGCAATAAATAAATAAATAAATAAATAAATAATGGTTTTGTTGTTGTTATCTGCCTTCAGGTTGTTTCCAAGTTATGGTGACCTGAAGGTGAATATATGATTTGTTCTGAGGGGGCTTGCCATCACTTTTCTTTGAAGCTGAGAGAGTGTGATTTGCCTGAGGTCAAGCAGTGGATTTCCATGATGAATGGAGATTTAAATCCTGGTCTCCAGAGTCATAGTCCGACACTTAAACCACTAACACACTGACATGAATAAATGTTTTAGATAGAGCCTTCTTTTTTAGTTTTTCCCACATGCAGCAGTAAGAAGATCCATAGCAAGAGGGAAGAGAGAGGAAAAAAAATGGAGGATAGGTATTTCCAATCATCCATAAGCATGCACTTATTCAGAATACTACAGGCCACTGTTTTTTACTTTTCTTCCAATAAATTCTTGACATTCAGTGACTATTATGAATGCACAGTCCTCATTGGGCTGGAATTTCCTTTAAAAAACATTTTCCTGTTGATTTGATTTCTTATTCACCTCTCTCGCAAGATTAGGACTCAAGGCAGCTCATAGCAAGGTTACTTTTAAATGGTAGAAAGAAAATGAGAGAGAAAAAAATTAAACACATTTTCATTCCTCATCTTTGATTTTTTTTCTTTCTTTCATTGTACTGTAAACCTGTGATTTCCTCCAAGCTTGTCTCCTGTTGCTAGGTGGTCCTGTTTGGTCTACAACGTTGTCTATATTCAGGGAGTGAGTTCAGCACTAGTAGGAGTGATGATGATGTTCCAGAGTCATGGAGCAGCACTTAAAATAGGTTCCAGGGCTGAACTGTGGCCAACCTTGGATCACACTGAGCTGATCGGCAATGAGACAAAGCTGTGTAGGGAAGGTAGGAATTCTTCCTTCTTCCCCTGGCAGAACCCGCTGTTCTTGTGTAGCACTCTAGAGGGCACCCAAAGGCATTTGTTTGGCTATTCACAGCTACAAAACATTTGTAACTCTAGTGGCAGAACTTGCTGGGTTGAGAAGTCGTCAGCCGGAAGGAACACATTACACCTGCCAGTAACACCCAGAAGAAGTGGAAGACGAAAACCAGATGGCTCACCCAAACAACCCTCATCTTGTACTGTAGAGAAGGGGGGGGGGCAGGACAATATCTTATATAAATGATGGCTTAGAATAAGAGTTAATGGTTTTCAAGCACTTGAATTCAGCCATTACAAATTTCATGGAGGATATCACTTTTTGTGCCTATCATCCTTTGGACATTTTGTGAGATGATATGACTCACTGGAAAAGACAATAATGCTTAGTAAATAAAATGCAATAGGAAAAAAGAGAGATTATACTACTGGTGGATTGATTCAGTCAAAGAAGCCACAATTCTGTTTGCAAGACCCAAGCACAGAGCAGCTGATGATTGTGACAGATCCCTTCTCCAGACTGGCCCTGCAGTGTTAAACCCCTGGGTTCCTGTTACTCACCTTGCCTATTTTTCCCTCAAGGTCCCTCCATGGATTGGGTACTTGTTCATAGGTAGCCATGGGATTTCTATTTTCCAAGGAATTTCTGAAATAAGCCATAGGGGAGCTCCACTGGTGAATGCCTTTTCCACCCCAAGATATTTTGTCAAGAGTGATGCTATATCATGGTCTAGCATAGCTGTTGGGGCTTATTTGGAACAAGTAGTGATCACTGGGAGGAGCTCAGTTCGGGGTGACTTTGGAGAATTTTTGGCTCAGCCATGTGTTGGATTATTTTTGGTGTCTCAGAGCAGAATGTTCTCTAATCTCTTCCAATATATGAACTGTGACATCATTCTAAGGGAGGAAGTAAAGTTACATTAGGTTTCCAGGTGGTACAATCCAAGAAGCATCACTGGACCCTGATTGAGTTGGCAAAGGAAAAAGCAAAATGCATTATTAACAGCATTTTGGCAGTTGCATGGAGGATGGCTGCCCATTGTTCTGGGAGCGTATTGAGAAAATCTATATATATCTTCTTGGGTGGAGTTTGAAATATGTCTCTGATTTTAGTCCAAGGGGGAAAATATGTGTTGCATATTGCAAAAGATGTGTGTGGGGGGGAGGGGGAATAATAGGGTAAGCACTGATTTTGGGCAAGTTAAGAGGTTGTTTTGGACTGCACTCCCAAAATCTCCCACAATATGCAAGCTGGGAGTTATAGTCTACAAAAGTAATCTTTCCAAACATTGGGGAAACTATTTCAAGATACTGATCTCTGTTTCAGAATCTCTTCATTCTACCCAGTCAGGAGTGTGTGGAGGTTTTCCTTCATACTCTGAGCAATAGTTTTGAAAGAACCACCCACACATAAACACACCAGACATTCAGACCCACTTTCAAATAACGCTATCAAGATCTGAAGGGGAGGGGGAATAAAGCATATAAATTGAATAAAGCATGTAAAACGCATGACACAATCATTTATTTTTGATAGTTTTATTTTGGGCAGTTTGAATATTCTTCTTGCAACTTTGTCAGAAGTGTTGAGCATATTTGTTATTTGGGGAGGAAGGGCTTTTTAAAAAAGCAAATGTGCATGTTTATTTTAGTTTGCTTGTGCAGAATATAAACAAGATTTGTCCATCACACCTTTGCTGTGTTTCTCTGTGTTTCTCTGATAAAATCTCAACCTCATTTTGTAACAGAGTACGTTTGCCAGCTGCAGCAAGAAGAAAACCCTTGCTTTGTAGAAGAGTTCTCTTGCCAGACAGCAAATAAACAAATTGGCTGTCAGACTGGCTGTGTAGAGCTGTTTGATTTATACAAAAACATTCTGAAATATAGGACAAAGATGGTTGATCTGTCATACAAAGTATTCTATTTTTGTTAGATTAAAAACAAAAAAACAGACTTTTATTATGACCATACATATTTATTGGTCCATGTTGATTTTTTACTCCTAATCAATGTACAAACACATGTGCATGACTAGAAAGAATGGCCCATCCCAAGATAATTTCTTTTCTTTGTTTAAACTGAGTTCCAAATTAATTTGATGTGCCTTTGATGTCTTGTGATTGGGCTTTATGATGCATTTTCTCTCCCTCTCTTCCTCTCTCACCAGCTTGTCAGGGTAACAGTTATGGACAAGACTGCAGTCAAAAATGCAACTGTAAGAATGGAGCACTCTGTGATCATGTCAGTGGGGCCTGCTTATGTACAGCAGGATGGAGAGGATTGGTCTGTCAGGAAGGTACAGAATGAATTTTACATTTGGATCTACGTTTTCCAAAGAGCAAATGAGGTAGTCAACCTGTGTATGTACCAGAATAAGATGCCAGTGGCTAAGTTGGTTAAGGGATTCTGCCAGTTTAGTCAGAAGAAGTATCTTTCCAGGCTCCAATCTGGACTGCATCCTTTCAAAATGCAGGTAGAGATCATGGGGTTGAATATACATCACCTTTCGAAAGTTTCCTTTACAAACAAAAGTAGAGCCCCACTAGTACACAGCAGAACAAGTTGGTGGAGAGGTAAAGTAATAGAATGCTAGAATGATGGAGCTAAAAGGGGCATAAAGGGCTGTCAAGTCCAATTGCTGCTATGCAGGAATACACAACTGAAGCACTACCAAGAAATGCCCATCCAATCTCTGTTTAAAGACCTCCAAAGGCAGAGTCCTCTCCCTGCCCCTCAGTACTCGATTCCATTGTTGAACAGCTCTTTTAGTAAATAAGTTCTTCCTATTGTTTATGTGGAATCACTTTTCTTGTAATTTGAATCCATTGGTTTATGTTCTATTCTCTGGAACAGCAGAAAAAAAGCTCAGACACTCCAGATTTTTTTAAAAAAAATATTAAAAGCTATCTTGTCATCTCTTTAGCTACTCTTTTCCAAGCTAAATGGTGTGCACCACATGTACCATTTCAGATTTGGGGCCAGGATGCCATTTCTCAGAAATAAGCTTACATGTCAAGGAATAGAGTGTAAGAAAAACTTTCCCCCTCCCGCTTTGGGTTTGAAAATAGAGGCCACAGTGAGCTGAAGACAGTTGTTTATTTAAGAGTATGCCAGCCCAGATGTCCTACATTTAAACTGATGGCGGCACCAAAAGAAATATGCATCTTCTCATTTATAGCAGTTTTGGAAAATCTACCCTGAGACAGTGTACATACAACAAGACATAGCAAATCATAATATATATACTAGAGATATGTTAGCCAATCATTAAATGGCAAGCATGAAATCACAATGGGAAATTACTAAGTAAGCACCAAGGAAAAACTATTTGTATTGAATCTTCATTGCATTTTAGATTATTTCCAAATCAGACAATGTAATTGTTTTCTCATTTTGTCTCTCATAGTTGAAGTCTACCTATGATGTCAATTACAGGTCTCTCTCATCTTTTTAAGTGGGAGAACTTGCACAATTGGTGGCTGACTAAATACTTTTTGCCCCACTGTATTTATTTGGTCAATGACCAGCAAAATTTAAAAATTTTGGTCTATAAGGGAACACAATACTCTTTCTACGCTTGTGCCTGGAGAAGAAGGCAGCACTGGGAGGAGTCTGAGGACTTCAATTCATCTATTCCTAAAAATACCTGTTTGCAATGAGAAAGTGGTGTATGGAGCCAAGGCAATCTGGGGGAAATAGCTTGGACAAAATCCTGTTCCATGACAGGTGATTTGTCCAGTCCATCCATTCCATACTGCTTGGTTTCTGCTCTGTAAGCCAGGCATTTGAAGAATAAGTAGCCTAGAACCAGTCTCTAATTTTTATTTTCACCAGGTGTTCCTTCTGCTTCTTACTGCTATTAGTCTATTATTTTCATCACTGTCTTTGCTTCCATTATTGCTGTAATTACACCAGTAGAGCCAGTCAATTTTGGAACATGTACGTTTACCACATGCCATTTCCAGACCATTCTGGGCATGGGATGGGATCAGCACAGAATGGGTGAGAACGGGTATTACCACACAGCAGAATGCTTCTGATGCCACTGGGAGTCCCCAAGCCATCCCCTATCTGTGTTCTATCCATGCTATGGCAGCCAATTTTGGAGAATGATTTTGAACCGTTCTTCAAAATCAGCTGCCCTAGCAAAGATTGTGGACTCCCAGTGGCATTGGAGGCATTCCCCTATGCAGTAACATCCATGCTCACCTGTTCTGTGCAGATCCCATCCCATGCTCAGAATAATCTGGAAATGTCATGCAATAAACTTGTTTGTCTCCTTTTATTTATTTATTACAGTGATATAGTAGTTTTTGTGTTTCACTAGAAACTCATCTACACTGGCCAGAATAATCCAGGCTGCTCCCAGAGTATTCTGGTCCGGAAACTGCCCTGGATTCCCCCAATGACCTCAACATTCTGTAGCAGTGCCAGGTAGCTGTCTATACATGTGTCCCTTTTGTGTCATCTAGTGCTGCCACCCTTTGAGATCAGAAATGAGGCACCCCTTTGGAGACCCCTTTGTGACTTCAGAGTGGCAAAGTGGGAGACACATGTGTAGACAGCTGCCCAGCATCTCTATGGAATACTCTAGCTTTTTCTATAAAATCAAGAGCAAAAGCTAAATTTCTAAAAACCAATTTAATGGCGGGGGGGGGGATAGGGGGGATTCAGTGTGGAACTGGCCTTATGTTATGAAGACAGTCCACACTCAAGTAGGAAATATGGCCCTGCATCATGAAGACAGGTCGCCATGAGGATGGGGTAGGATCATTTTATTTGGTCCATGTAGGTTAGCCCTAAGACTCTGAAAGACCGGTGTCTGAATCCCCTCTCAACCCCACTTTCACAGGTCACACTCTCAGCATAACAGGGAGGGAATTACAAAGCCCCTCTGAATAAATGTTGCACAAAAAACAAAAACAAAAACAACCTGTGATAGGCCATAAACTGGAGTCAAATTGAATGCACCTAGGAACAATGAATGGTTTAGTCAAAGTTTTATTCTAATTTTGCAATAGACCTCAGGAAGACTACAAAATGGCGGAGGGGGGTGGAATCTAGGTATGTTAACAGGTCATATGCATGGCAATTTGTTTATTTTTCTAATAAATTATTTTACTGTTCTAAGTGTTAGCTGACAGAAACAAGTTGAGAACACATACACACATATGTGGAAAGTGAAACCAAATAAAACCGTAATCATGTTTAATACAGGACTTAATGATTATATGTGGTACGCCATGCTTAGCATTTACTACGGGGTTAAATGTATTATAAATTGCTGTCTAGGGGTTTGTTTTGTTTTGGTTGTCTGCCAAGGGGCTCTTACATTTTGTCATAATATGCACAAAATGTGAATAATATATTCTAGAAAATAGCTCCCCAAACTTCATATAATCAAATTGATGATAAATAATCCCCCTGCATTGTTTATGCATGTTATAGTTTATTTTTGGGTTCAGCCTCATGTGACAAAAACTGTATACCCTTACTGAGGTAAATATTATTTTTAAAAGGTTACATTTCTGCCTCTCTGCTAACAAAGAGGGAGGAAAACACTTAAGGTGACTAAGCCTGACCATAGGAGCATGCACCCAAAAATTTCTTCCAAAGCAAATTGAAGAACAGTGACCACTCACCCATACTTTGTAAAGATTAAGCTCTTCTATTATTATTTTAAAAAATTAAGAAATAATAGCAGAGATGTCTTCCACAGTACCTGGATATATGCAGAAGATTTGAGCAGACTATTGACCTATGCAAATGTTTTGTATTAAGGAAGCTTCCTTTCTGTCCATAAATAATTTGACATCACTTATTATGTAAAAAGCTGCTTGACTCAAAATGTTTTGACTCCGAAATACTGATTCCTCATGTAATCAGCTGAAATAGACAGCCTTTTCCCTTGAACTGACTGGAGACATATCTTAAGATGCTCAAAAGATGGTTGTTTTACTTATGAAGAAGCCTGACACAGATGTGACATCATCTTCAAAGACCCACGGAGAACACCTGGGAAATCCTGGAAGATGCCTATTGCTATACATTCAGCTATAGAAAAATAGCTGGAAACTTCTCTGCCTATCTCTCCCCTCTTCCACCAGCCAGAAAAAGGGTATGTTGGGGGAGGTCTAGCCAAAACTAAAATAGGGGGGTTTTAATTAGCTCAAAATTGAGAGAGGCCAACTACAGGGACCTAGCAAAATTGTTTCCCATTTTGTATACCAAGGGACCAGGCAATTTAAGAAATAAAGCAAAGACAGGCTTCTCCAATTAAAGTCTTGTTTTTATTAAAAGGAAAAAAAAAAGCCCACAGCAATCCACTATCCACACACACATTCATACAAGGCTCAGGAAATCAGGGAGGAGGTTTGAATAGATGGAGGCTTCAGGGTCCAGTTGGTTTGAGGTGGCATGGTACTCAGTCATTGAGTGAATGACTGGGCCAGAATTAGACCAAAGATGACAGTGACATAGTGTCCCCCTGAAATCTAGACTAGCATACTGAGGAGAGTTTTCCAGGGTTTTCTAAGGGTGAAAACTAGCTTCAGGCAAAGATGTTTGATTGTTTGGGTGAGGCAATCTGGTCTGACAACAATTGAGGAAATGGGAAAGGAGTTAAGTTGATAGTCAGCTCATCAGGTAGCAAACATTGCCCATTCATCTGGTTATTGGAGATGATGGTGATCCCATTAGCAATTCTCAGATTACCTGTTGAGCAAGTCCAAGGGTATTGTTCTCAAGGGGCATCATGAAGCTGACCTCATAGTGCTTACATGACCCACAGTTTTGGGGATAAGGGCAGCTGACCTGGCAGGGTCCATCTGAGGTCATGTGGAATACCACATACAACAAAATTCAGAGAAATGCACTATGGCTAACAAGGGCTACGGCAGAGAAAAGGTAGGTTTGGAGGGGTTTGAATGGGAGACATATTGCACATGTACAATACATCATCTGATCAAAGACCCTGGCCATCATTATTTTTGGAAAAAAATATGCCTTTGTGTAGCTTTACCAATTGTCCATATGTGTTAAGCTGAAATAAATCTTGTTCACAGCTTGTCCTGAAGGTTGGTACGGCAAGAACTGCCTACAGCGCTGCACCTGTCAAAATCAGGCTACTTGTAACCACACAACTGGACACTGCATATGCCCCAGAGGTTGGACTGGAACAGCCTGCGAACTGGGTATATTCCAGCAAAGACTGTAAACTTTGTTTATTTAAATTTGTTTATTTAATTCAGTTGATCTCCAGCACTGAAGTTCTTGTGGTGAGCAACAATCATCTTGGTTGCATACCGTTTTACCAGAGTCAAGGGGCTTGGACAATAAGACTGAGTTCCCATTCATAACCTTGAAGTGAAACTCTGTTTTGTTTATCATAGAGTGTGCACCTGGAAAATATGGGGAGAAGTGCCAACAGAACTGTAGCTGTAACAATGGTGGATTGTGTGATCATCGTTCAGGGAAATGCAGTTGTCAACCAGGCTGGATTGGAGACTATTGTGATACTGGTAAGAGGTCTGATTTCAGTTCTTTTAATTTTATACAGTGCCCCATGATGATCCCTTTTCCTAATATTTATCTTAGTGTAACTTTCTGCAGTGTTAAAGCATCCTGCAGTACAAATTTCATGCTATTTTGTATTGATGTGCTATTTTTGCATACCTATGTTACCTTCCACACAACTTTTTGATAGGAATCCAGAAACTGCAGTAATAACACCTCTCAGTACTGAGGCATTCCCATTGATTTTTAATGAGGGACTTTAAAATAAGACTTTGCCTAAGAATGGTTTCAGAGTTTCCATCTTAAAAGCATTATATACTGAATAACTGTTAGGGTTCAATCTACACGCTATTCTTTTTCTGTCCTTTCAGATATGGTGACTCCAATCTTCCTTTTTTCCCTTTCAAGGTATGACTTTCTTTCCCTTTTTCAGATCTTTGATCCTTGTCTTATATATAGTATTCACACTTCCCTCTCTCAACAATGCAAAATGATACAGCGTTTCTGTCTTCATTTGACATGGAGTATGATTGTCACCTAGGTAGGCCAAATGTTTCATATAAGCCAAGACTCTGAAAGCTTTCCCCTCACAGTGGAAGGCATTTCAGCTTCAGATAACATATGAATGGATCATGGTAGAGATCTGGGTATCTCTCACTACTTTATAATATATCCGTGCTCGGGTTTGTTCTGTCTGGAAGTTTAGAACTGGGAAATGTAGGGAGAAGTTTGGGATCTATCAAGAATCATGTAATATAGTAATATGTAGCCCACTAATCTTGTCTAGTGAATTTTATCTTCTCCTTCTTTATAGAATTCCAGAATGCTTCTCCCCTCTTTTCCTCATCCCACATTCAAAAAACATATTTGAGAGAGGCATATTTTCTCAGTGAATACAGTAGGGTAGAATGTAGATCTACAAAAGCTTTTTTGTTTGTTTGTTTCACATTCATAGTCTAAATCCTTATGTAATCCTTATGCAAATCTGTAAATTTACAAGATGAATTGTGGGGAATCAGTGGTCCTGGAAGTTTTACCGGACTGTGGCATCTACTGTCCTTCATCACTGGCAATGTTGGCTGTGGATGATGGAAGATGGAATCCTGCAACATGGCAATAGCAATAGTAGCTTCATATATATATACCACTTCATACCATGCTAAGCAGTCTCTAAGCAGTTTACAACTGTAAGCCAATTGCCCCCAACAAGCTGGATACTCATTTTGGCAACCTCAGAAGGATGCAAGGCTGAGTCAACCCTGAGTCCCTGGCTGGGACTGAACTCACATCCTTGTGGTTTGTGAGTGAGTGGCTGCAGTACTGGCATTTAACCACTGTGCCTCCAGGTCTCCATTTGGAGGGGCACAAATTCTACACCCCTGTTATAAGGGTAGGGGTCCAATGAATTCCCCATAGTGCATATCCAAACAGTGTTCCCATTTCAGGCTTTTTCTTTTCTTTTCTTTTTGTGATGGCAGGGATTGGCTTTTTTGAAAGAACTAGAGGACAGGAACATGGCTTTTTCAATTATCTTGTGTTTTACATCCTCTGAGGCAGATTCTTTGTCTACCTCCAGCCATATTTATGGTCTTTTACATGTAGCACCATGTGCATACTTGTATGAAAATGCTGCAAGAACTTTCAAAACCCAGAGGTCTGAAAAATATCTAAACAGGATTGTGAATACATACATGAGTTAAGTCTAAACAGTAAAGACCTTTCAGGCATTCCCAAAACATTAAATCACATGTGAATGTCTCCATTCACCACATGTTGAGCACTTGTTGTGAGACTGATAAATTGTTCAGGAGTTTTATTTTATAATATTTTATCTTGTGACATGAAGATTTCTCAAATTACACATACCCAGCATGTAAAAACACTAGTAATTCCAACCTCTCCATATTCATAAATTTGGGCTCTTTAATTGAGGTGGTTGAAGAGTTGTACTGAAATGAATATCCCCTCACCAAAGAAATACAGAGAGAGAGAGAGAGAGAGAGAGAGAGAGAGAGAGAATATATTATGTTGTCTGATTTTTGTCTCAGTTTGTCCATCTGGTTATTTTGGGGAACGGTGTGAGGACCAATGTGACTGTGAACACAGCGACTCCTGCCATCAACAGACTGGATTGTGTCACTGTGAAAAGGGCTGGAGAGGGAAACAGTGTGATAAACGTAAGTTCCTGTTAATATCTTTTCTGTTTTTTTTGTGGTAGTGATTATCTGAAATCTCATTGACCTAACAAGGCTGAAATCCCATTGCCTTCTGCTATCTAATAAATGATAGCTGATGACCACAGATATACTTTCTGCATAATCATCCAGAATCCCAGCTATGGAATACTTCCTGGAAAAGTGGAATTGGTTCCCAAACTGTTTAGTTTTAGACAACAACAAAACCCCACAATTGTTCACTAAGGTCTGCAAGATGTAATCAAACTCTGGGACGTTAGGGGCTTAAAATAGTTTGTGTTAATGTTATAATTTTAGCATTATCATGGGATGTTTTTTCATCGCTGTGCACAGGTAGTACACATGTAGAAATGATTTTTAAAGATATGTTTTCAGCACCCAAAACAGAAAGGCAGTATTGCCAATAAAAGCATTTTGTCGCATATCATTAAGCTCTATCCAAAATGGTTTCTAGATTCTTTATCAAAAGCTAGCGTTATTTACCAGGTCAAACCAACTGACTTTGGGGTTGAAGGGTGGCTCAACTCATGGTAGCTGCAGAGAGGATAGTGTGTGTAAATTATGTAATGAAATCACTATTTGTAGTACATGATTTTCCAGTAGAGGGGGAAAAATAAAATTTGATGGGTTCAAATTTTTCTGTAAAAAAGAATCCTCTTCTTCTCACTTGCCTCTGGTCAGATAAATGATATCCTGGCTTGGTAATTTTTATGCTGATGTTTGCAGTTCATTGTGATGAAGAGACAATGCACACAAAACCATACATGTACAGTACTTGGAAAATGTACATAACTAAAAATGCATGTATTGAAAATAATCACTGGGTAAAATACATTTTAAATTGTGTCTTAGTAAAAGCACATATAAAAATATTTTTAAACAAGTGCACAAAATGGATTTTGTTTTAAAACTTATTTACAGTATTTTTTATTACAACACATATTTCTAGTACATAATTATTTATATAAGCCCAGTTCCTTACATTATATAAAAATGAATCTTGCATGGGGGAAGTTCACACTTTGATTATTCTGCATTAAAAAGTTCCCTACATACTCTATACAGTGAAGACATGTCTTCCCATCATCAATTTATGTATACATTTTCAAAGTCAGTTATGCTGTAGCCGGGCACGGTTGGGTCAGTAAGCATAAGTAAGCAAGCCCTGGTGGCGCAGTGGTTAAATGCCTGTACTGCAGCCACTCACTCAAAACCATAAGGTGGCGAGTTCAAGACCAGCAAAAGCGCTCAAGCTCAACTCAGGCTTGCATCCTTCCGAGGTCGCTAAAATGAGTACCCAGATTGTTGGGGACAAGTAGCTTACAGTTGTAGACTGCTTAGACACTGCTTAGGTGGTATGAAGCTGTATATAAATGAAGCTGTCTGCTTGACTGCTATAATCCACTTTGATTCCTCACTGGAAAAGGCAGAATAGAAGTAAATCCTATTATTATTATTATTATTATTATTATTATTAAACAAAAAAACACAAAAAACAGCTTCATTTATATACCGCTTCATACCATCTAAGCAGTGTCTAAGCGGTATCCCGATGCTTGGCGTACAAGCA
The DNA here is from genome assembly GCA_034509955.1 of Urosaurus nigricauda. Classification (NCBI taxonomy): domain Eukaryota; kingdom Metazoa; phylum Chordata; class Lepidosauria; order Squamata; family Phrynosomatidae; genus Urosaurus; species Urosaurus nigricauda. The sequence continues at coordinate 258,706,842 of JAOEGL010000003.1, forward strand.
ACCTCATGTCAGTCCAACCTCTGTGTTGATATGCAGATCCAGACCTTGTGCTTGTGGGCCAACCCCACATTGTTTTGCTGTTAATAAAGTTGTGACCTTTTTCATTGCCAATCTGCTTACTGTCGTTCTTGGGGCGGAAGAGCCTCCGCTGCAACATGGCATCCCATTATAACTGACTTGGATCTTAATGGTGTTTTTGTCTCATTGAACCCAAGGCGTGTTTTGTATGAACATTTGTTCTGTTGAAAGCCCCCCCCTGGTTTATTCCACATTTAGTTTCACAATACCACTGTAAATGCACGTGTTAAAGCATTTATTTCTGGCCACATACTTAGAGCTTTGTTCAAGTGTGCTTACTACCTGAGACCTGTATCAAGAGTCAGCTGTCTAGTGTGAAGGGACCGTAACTAAGGCTGCATCCACACTGCAGAAATAATCTACTTTAACTGCCAGTTCTCAGTGCTATGAAATTTGAGGAATTGTAGTTTTGTGAGACATTTAGCCTTCTCTAATAGACAGCTCTGTTGCAAAAAAAAAAAAAAAAAAAAAAAAAAAACCCTGCAGTTCCCAGGATTCCATAGCACTGAACCATGGTTGCTACAGTGGTGTAAACAGGATTATTTCTGCAGTGTGGATGTAGCCTAACAAAGTGTTCAAATCACTTTCAATGCAGTGGTTTCCATTTGTAGCCAATTTACACATTCAGAGGCAAGTTATCATATGTTGTAATCAAGTGATGAAAAGTCACACAGTGTATTAGCCATTAAGTAACCTGGATGCTTTTCTGGTGTGTGTTCATCTTTGCTTTTGGAAATAGACACTTAAAACACACTTTCATTTGTGGTGAGGAACACCACACATGACATAAATCACAAGCATAAATGTGAGACCCAATGGCAAAAAGAAAACCAAGAAAGAAACTGCATAAACATTTGAAGCTGACTTGAAGCTTTCAGACATCTGTGGAGGAGCGAGTCACCCTGCATACATGGGGAACTCTCCTGAGTTTATTATTTTAGTTGATTTTCCTTGACATCAACCTATGACTTTCTCTAAGTGACAAGAAAATTGCAACTGGCCCTTGACAGTTGGGTACAAATTGAGTGAACAAAATAAAATCAAACCACAAAGTAATCCCCAAGAAACATAATAAACCCAAAGTCCCAGAAGGCAGCATTCTTCTGCAGGCACTGATCTTATTGAATAAATTCTACTCAGCTCTTTGTTTGAGCACAATGTTTATCAAGACAAATGTAATTCATTGGTTTACATTTCCTCTTCCCTCAGCTTGTCTGCCAGGCACATATGGGGAGAACTGTAACCAACTATGTCAGTGCTCTGGAAAGAATGAAGAGTGCCACCATGTCACCGGAAAGTGTGGCTGCCTGCCAGGTTACTATGGAATCCACTGTGATCTTCGTAAGTGACGTCCACTCTTAATCACCCTTTCTGATAAGCATTTGATTGGTTCATCAGTTAAGACTGAACTTCAGGATTTAGTCATTTTAATTAGAACTTCAGACTTTGTTTTCTTTATTGTTGTTGTTTTTCAAATATAACTTGAGGGCAGAGACTCTCGTTTTTCTTCATTTTCTTTCAGAGTCTTTCCAGCTGAAGAGTAGAATCCAAGTACTTTAAATGAATAAAAGTGGAACTTCTAAGCACTTTCCTTTCTTTTTAACTTTCTTTTTTATTACACAAACAGTCCTGTAGAAAAAAATTAAGCTAAATGAAAAAGCAAAATTCCTTTCCCATTATATGTTTGCTATTACATGTACATGTTTTCCCATTTCTTTTTCTACCACACATCCATCTTATGCTTATACAATTATTGTGAGAAGTTTGTACTGAAATTATCTGAAAGAAAATAAACGAATTCATATCGACTTTCTCTAATTCGATATTGAAAGCTTTACATTACTGAAAATCTATTACTACGATTTGAGCTCAGATTTCTGCTTCTGCTATGATATACCAGATGCATAAGAATAGTCTGCTCTCTTTCTTTACTCTTCCTTGGGTTTTTTCAGTTCATGAAAATTGTTAAGCACTTTTCTGAGGTGATAAAAAAGAAAACCTCTAATGTTATTGTTTAGGCAGATATTTAGCATCTGGGATTGTTTTAGTCTGTTCACATATTTTGTGTTTGTTTCTATAGATTGCATGCTACCCATTAGAGCAACTTGAATACTAATTGCCATTCTGGAAACTGTAATTTGTTGCACCACCAGAGTAATCTGAGAAGAAAAGGCTAAATATTGCACAAAACTACAACTCTCAGAATTCCACAGCCTTAAGCTATGGCAGTTAAAGCAATGTCAAATTGCATTATTATTACTATTATCCTTTAATTATATAGCGCTGTAAATTTACACAATGCATTAATTCTGCATTGTAGATGCAGCCTATGTTTGTAGGAACAGCCTGTTCCCATGGCTTTTAGTAACCAACTCATGTACCTTGCTCTTCCTTCAGGTATATACCTCAACATGACCACCATTCAGAAAGTTATATATTAAGTTATATATTAAAAATATTTACCAATTGAACTCAGACATGTAGAATAATTCCATGAAAACTACAGCTTGTCAGAAGTGAATGTAGAAATCAAATCTTATTAGCCTGAGGGCAAAATTTACAGCTCTATACAAATAAAGGTTAATAATAATAATAATAATAATAGTGACAGTGACCCAGACCATTAGCATTCAGCAAAGGAAAATCTATACATATAATTCCCTTTCTGGAGTGGGAGTCGCATGAGCAGATTAAGCAAGCGTTGTATACAATGAGATACTGATCTAAATGTGGTGCATCCAGTGTCACTGTAATTTGTACTTCAAAATAAGGATGAAAGTGTATATTTCCTTTTGTTGTTGTTTTGTTGTTCTTTGTTGTTGGAATATAAATGATTGCTGGAGCTTATGATCCCAGTTACGAATCCTTACCTGATTCATTTTGACAATCCCTACATATTCACAATCACAGCAATAGTGTAGGGAATAAGGATAATAAAAGTCCCCTGATTCTGCCTCAATTCAAGCTGATGCAAGCAACAGAGTTCTGTTCTCCTTTCACAATTGGGATACAGCAGTCTGACATTTCCACTCCCTTCTGCGAGTGATCTTCAGTGCAAGGAGAAATTGTAACAGGTATCCTGTTTGTGATTGTCACACTGAGATCACTGGCAGGAGGAGGTGAAAACAACAGTCTGCTATTTTCTGACTGACAAGACAACAGATATCCATCATTCATAGAAACTGCTGCCCAGTAATGCAGGATTGTGGTGAACAAGCAAGGATATGCTACTTGGTTGAGTTTACTAAATATAATTAACTAAGAAGCTAATCTGTTTCTATTTGTAAGTGCTGTAAATGGTATAGAAATTAAACATAATGATGACCAATAATGTACATTTAAAATTATGCTATAGTGCAATGGGAAATGCACAGTGGGAGGAAGGTGTGTTATAAATTAATTTAAGAAATGAACAACAATTAAAAAACAAACAAACATCACAAGCACTAAATACATAATTGTATTTAGATAAGGGGCAAAGACCATATGCACTTTGCACAAGAATTGCTGCAGATATGCAAAAGCAATGATTGATGCAACCAAAACTGATTGCAATGTACAAATCTGGGATTTATAGAAAGGTACAAATCAAAATGTTATGGACTCAGAGAGATACAGACTCCAAGCTTCCAAGATCCATCTTTAGTGTATATCTTTGCGTATATTTATATTCCATGCTCCTTTAATCATTTTTAAGTCTATGGGGCAAGGTAGAACATAAATTTCTATTGAACAACCGATTTATAGATGGGAGGAATTTATTCCAACGCACATTCTACTGGGGGATGATATCCATCCCAATTATGCATTTGCAGTTTTATTAGAGTTAAAAGCATTAATTGATGGATTAAGTGCATTTATCACAATCTTTGAATAGTGTACATTTTTGAAGAAAAATAGGCTAATTTATTGTATCCCCTGTAAAGGGGTGTTTAATACAGATAGCAGAATGAAAAGCAAACTGAGTGCATCTTTTTGATCTGAGCAATGAACTTGACATGGTTCCCTCGCTGAGAGACGTTCATGCTTATTTCAGTTACTGAATATGACAGTTGCTGACATATTTTACTCGAAGTACAGCAAAGTACTGTATGCTAATACAGCTGAAGAGAAAAAAATGTCTGTAGGAATTTAAAGGAAAGTTGAAAGACTGATAAAAAAATTAGCAGTGTGTCTTATGGGAAATGGAAGAATCAGTGTGGTGTCATAGTCTGAGAGCTGGACTACAACTCTGGAGACTAGGATTTGAATCCTGGCTTGGCCATGGAACTCAACTGGGTGACACTGGGCAAGTAATGCACTCTCAGCCTCAGAGGATGGCAATGGCAAACCCCCTCTGAAGAAACTTTCCAAGAAAACCCTGTGATAAGTTTGCCTTAGGGTTGCCCTAAGTCAGAAATTACTTAAAGGGCAACCAACAACAAAAATATAGGAAGTGGAGAGATTTGCTTATGTTCAATTCTCATTCAGGCAAATTTTTCACTAAGTGACATCTTGGGTATTTTCTGACTTCATGAAAGTTCAAATATATTGCAGGTGTAAAAATAACCCCATTTCCACAATACCTAAGCACCAAGAACTAGAAGTACATGTTCACATGAAGTGGAATGTTTGTTTTGCATAGATGTTACCTCTCCATTCTATGCAAAGGGGGAGGGGGGAAGTCACCAACCAAAATTCAACCCTCTTCTGAACCCTCAAAATTAGGAAACAAACCTAAACTCTAAAAGAAAACATCTACAGTTTATTTCCAAGAAAACCTAAAATTATTTGTTAACAAGGGACAATTTTCTACCACAGTAACAAAATAATCATTTCTTGAGCCAGAAAATGCAAAGAGAAAAAAAAGCTAGCATACAATTGAATCCAGATATGAAAGAGGTGCATCTCAAAATCTATGCAGTGATGTTCATTAATGGAAAAACCAAATATGTTTTGGCCTGTTAATATTTTAAAGCCTCGTTAGGAAGTTGAAGCAAAACAATCTGTGGGCATTTCTGATGTAAAAGATGGGCAATTGAAAACATACAAATTGTTCTCTTTGATGCTGTAGTGATGGTCACAAGCAAATTTCCCACCTATCGTGCACCATCTGCTGGTCTTCGTATCTACTGTCATCCTGTAGGAATAAGTGTGGGTGGATTTCTGTGGCATGTGACATTTTGTTGAATGGTGCCATATGACCTGTGTCCAGGCTATCTGGAGGACTGTATTCTCCCATATGAACCTGTCCAGGCATTGGAATCTTCAGAGGAGGCCTTTCTTTCTGTATTACCCACCAGTGCAGGCACAAGAGCCTTGGGACAGGGACCTCTCAGAGGCTGTACACAGATTCCAGAACTCCTTTCCTAATAAGCCTAGACTAGGAGAGTTCCTGCATGGCAGAGGGTTGGACTGGTCTCTTCCAACTCTAAGATTCTATTATTGTAGTTGTTCTTAATTCTGTAAATAGTTAAGTTACTTTTTAAACATTACCTTTGGGTATACTTTTACCTGTTTCTTTTTCTTTAATTAAAAAAAAATCTGTATATGGGCCATAACAGATGTCCAAACAATGCTGGGAAGCTGGCTGAAAGCCACCTGGCTGCCCAGATGTGGGTAGGTTCATGACACTCTGGCAGTGTGGTGTTTACAAGCTGCACATCGCTGGAGCATCATGCAGCTGCCATGGGGCTGTGTTGGGGCTGGCAAAGCTGCTGAAAAAGGATATTATCTGCTCAGGTTCAGCCAGGTTCAAGATGAATTGGGGCCGCAGCATCTGTTTTAATTATTATAAACTATCTTCAAGTGCCTTCTGGGGGGAAAGCAGGATAAATAAAATAATAAGAAACAAAAACAACAGCAATGGTGTCCATTTAGTCAGTGGTTTTTGTTACAGTCTGCCTTCTGCATCCACAGATTCAACTAACAATGGTTTGAAAATATCCACACACACTTACATACAGTATTCCAGAACACGAACCTTGATTTTTGCCATTTTATATAAGGGAGGCCATTTTACTACACCATTGTATATAATGGAGTTTGGTATGGCTGCTGCCCAGTAACATCTCCTCACCCTGTTGACGTATTTTGGCACATTTGGTCTGGCTCTTCAGCAAAAAGTGTGTCTTACTTTGGAGGCCCTACCAGTAGCAATGCTACCATCAACATAGCCACTTCCTTCCCAGGATCAAACAGTCCTACCACAAAAGAAAGGCAGTACACACTGGGGACAGAATATGGGGAAACATAGTTTCCTTATTCAGGACAGAATATGGAGAAGTAGAATGATTTCCAGTTGGCAAGGGGGTCAGACAGTGCTGCATTTTACCACCCTAACTGTTTAATGTATGTGCCTAAGATATCATACAGAAAGCAAGATTTGACCAAGAATGTGTGAAAATCAGGGTAAAGAACATTAACAATTTAAGATATCCAGCTAACACCATACTACTGCCAGAAAATAGCAAAAACTTGGAACAATTACTGAAGAAAGTCTAGGAAGAAAGTGTGAATACAAGTTTACAGTTAAATATTGAGAAAACAAAAATATTGACCACAGATTATTTATGTAAATTTAAAGCCAATTATGAAGACATTGAAATAGATATTTTCTATACCTTGGCTCAGACAATCAGAATTGAGATTGCAATAAAAAAAAAATCAGAAGACTGGGATATGGAAGGACAGCTGTGAAGATAACTATGTCCTTTTTTTTTTGTTTTTTTTGTTCTCCAACTAACTTCTTTTTTTCTCTCCAACCTATCCATCATACATAATACTAAACCCTTTGTATTGTGGAACAAAGAAGTCAAACAATTCATCTGGGAGGGAAAGAAACTGAGGGTTAAGCTAAAGACTTCGCCCTACCAGAACCTTATTATCAAGCTTGTATTCTAACCTGGATCCAAGACTGGATTAAACTTGAAAACAAAAGACTGCTAGAACTGGAAGACTTCAATTTGAGATTCAGTTGGAATGCCTACTTATGGTACGGTAAAAGGACAGCCAATCATGAATTTGAATATCATATAGTAAGGAAGACCCTGATAAAAGTATGGTGAAAAAAATTAAAATAATGTTCTACCTGGGCATTCCAGGATGGATATCACCATAAGAAGCCCTGCTAAGTAGATTTAAAGTGATGGATCTATGGCAAAGATATGAAGACATAATAAAGTCAAATAAACCTGTAGATGATCCAGAACTGAAAGTCATAAAGGATATCCAATCTATTGATATAAAGACACACTGGTTACTATACCATCAATTAAGGAAAAGACTCAAAGTGGATAAATGAGATATAGGATTTTACCTCCAAAAAAATGAGATGACAAAATTATGTTTGAAGGAAGCCCAAACAAATAATCAAATTCTACAAAGCAATTCTAAACAGGAAGTTGGAAAAAGACATTATCAAAGTTGAGATGGGCAAAAAAAAATTGGGAAAGAAATCCCTCTGGACAACTGGGCTCAAACCATGTACCAAACCAAGAAATTTATGAAAAATCAAAAGCTCAAAGAAAACTACTTTAAAATGGAAACAAGATGGCATTTGACTCTATCCAGATTGGCCAAAATATACAAAAATCCAATTATGGTTTGTTGGAAATGTGAAAAGAATTCTGATAGCTGGTATCACATTTGGTGGACATGTCCAGTGATAGAAAAGTTTTGGAGACAAATTCATAATGTGATTAAAAGTATTTTGGAAATTTCCTTTGAAGCCACTCCATCATTATATTTGTTAAATATGACTGGCACCATTAAATCAAAGAATGAGGCAAATATTGGAAACAAATCCTTTATATGATATCAACAGCTAAAGTGATGTTAGCACAGAACTGGAAAAAAGTGCTCTCAACAGATAGTTGGTTACTGAAAATGCTAGAAATTGCTGAATTAGGTAAAATATCAAACTCTGTGGCAGGAGAATCAAATACAAAATCAGACATCTAAATTAAAAAGGAGTGGATAAAATGTACACAAAGGAAAAATGATCCACCACTTCTAGGTTTTTTTCTTTATTTGGAAGGTCAATATATATATATCAGTGTAATTTGCCTCAATATAATGAACTTCAAAATTACTGACTTATAGCGATATGTATATATGTCAAATTGTAATTACAGTAGAGTCTCGATTATCCAGCCTTCGGTTACCCAACATTCCGGATTATCCAACGTCGTGGCTGCTGTGATTTCTTTAAATTTTCTGTGATTTCTTTAAATTTTCAGAGAACTGAACTGTTTATACTGTACATCACAATGTTGATCAGTGATTTCTTTACCTTTACTTTTACTGTTATTGCAATAAAATTTCAATACATTTGCAATTCATAGTGATTTCAAGGCTTTTCTTGGACCTTCCGGATTATCCAACATTTTCGGTTATCCAACTATCAGCCGGTCCAGTTTATGTCAGATAATTGACACTCTACTGTACTGTCTTTTAATCATTTTTTTTAAGTTAAAACAAATCGTTAGCCTGTCTCAAGATATGAAGAGTGACTTGAAGACCAGGCTTTTTGCAAGGTTCCCTTAACAATAACTTTTTTAATGTTTGCAGAGCCAGATGCCATATGACTTTTTAATGCTTTAAGAAAATGTTTGTAGAGCAGAGCATATGTGATGACTGATAAGAAGCAGTAACTTGTGTGGTTTAAAAGGGAAGAAGATCATTAACTGTCTTAATATTTGCAGCTTGCTGCTTGCCATCCACCTCTTCCTGTAAGAATGAGTAAAAATGATCCCTTCCTTTCCAGTACAGATTTTGGCAGATGGTATTATTTTCTGCACACAAAGTAGAAAGCTAAATGGAGTTATTTCAGCCTTCTGCACTCTTTTCACACTGAGCCCACAGGAATGTATGGGGTGACCCTGTGCTAAGGCATGCAAAAAAAAAAAAAAAAAAAAGCAGATTCTAGCAAGGAAGCTTCTGATATATACCAAGTCTATCACTGGTCCATCTTGGACAGTATTATCTGAAATAATAGCATCTCGACCACCTCTCAAACAAGAGTCTTTTTCACAACTACCTGCAATAACTGGAGATTGAACCATGAACTTTTGGAATATAAAACATGTGCAGTTTGCAACTTGATTATGTGGTACTTACCTAGCTTTGCAGTAGCTGAGGCATGACTCCAACTGGGGCTTTATTCAAGCAATTTCTCATTTTTGGAACTTGTACAATGTTCAGAGCTCATGCAAAGTTTGGAAATCACATGTGGAAATAATGCAATGCCTTGTGACATGAGTAATTTTGCCATTTTTCCAATGGAGATTCTCACTTGTACAATGGTTCAATCCAGCACGACTAAGCTAGTAGGGATTTTCACTCCTCCAGTGTTAAGTAGTATAGAACTGGCTGTAGTTCTCACTAGAGAAACAGCGAGCTGACATGAGCAATGCAAATATTTTCTCTTTATGGCATTTGATTCAACCCTCAATATACACAGATTGTTTTTATCCATGGATTCAACCATCCAGGGCTTGAGAATATAAGATTTGAAAAATCAAGGTTTGATTTTTCTCTGAGGATGCCAGCCACAGATGCTGGCGAAACGTCAGAAAGGAACTCTTCTAGAACATGGCCACGTAGCCTGAAAGCCCCACAAAAAACTATGGATGCCGGCCATGAAAGCCTTCCACTCCACAACACTCCAAGTCAGATTGCTTCTTTCTGTAAGAATGACACTTGCCCAAGTGTTGGAGATGTCTAGAAGATCCTTGAGATGGCTACTTCAGAGGTGAAGAGAGGTGTTGGGTTGAAGATGAACTGGAATAACAAGCCCACAAGGAGTTCTATTTGTATTTGAATCCCATTTTGGGAGAAAGGTGGATATAAATCCAATAAATGGATAAATAAATAAAATTGTACTGGTGGGAAGATAGTTGGTATTATTCCAACTTTTCATTCATGGTGGCATGAAAAAGGCCCACTGCATCAAATGAAAAATCAATGGTTCTAGCTTCAGTGGAGAGACTTCACAAACAAAGTCAAGTGTGACATCTGAAGGCATTAGCTCCAGCAATCGATTTCACCAAACAATCAACACTATGCCTTGAAGTAGAGATTTTCTAAACATGCAAGGAATGAGTGTCAAGATGGAAAGCAGAGGCACCTTTCCTATCCTCATCAATCCGTGGATAAAAAATCTGTGGTACAGAGGGCTCAATCAAATGCCGTAAAGAGAAAATATTTGCACTGCTCATGACAGCAAACTGTTTCTCTAGTGACAGCTACAGACAGTCCTATTAATATATATATAAAATATTATACATTATAATATTTTTATATCTTTATTTGAATTTATATGCAGCATATTAAAACACACACATTTTAAAACAAAAGATATATCTGATCCTCAAAACAACCTTACATAGGCTATTTATCCTTCAGTTCTGTACCTTACATGCTTATATTCACTTTCTCCCTTCCTATATCACCTTTCCCATTCTCTCTATCCTCTTACCATCCTGGCTATTTATTTCTTAACTCCTCAGTCTTCAAGCTCCCTTTTCTCTTTTTTAATCCCTCCTTTCCTTTTCCTCCATCCTACATCAACTCATTTCTTTCTCATCTTCAACTTTGATCTTCTTACCTTCTTGCCCTCCACTTACTCCTACCTTCCTCCCATATTCAAACCTTCATCCACTTACTACACCTTCCATCAATCTCTCTGGATAACTTTCATTCTCATACTTCCATACCAAAAATGATCCTAATTTATCATGTAATATAATATATAGTCCTAACATAATATATAATGGTCTTGAGCAGCAACAAATTATTGGTATCCACAAGGTGTTCTTGGAACCAAGTGGATACCAAGGGCCCGCTTTATGCACCACATATACATAAATATTTAATGAAATGACCAAGCTAATTTGCTCTGATGAAGTCACTTATATCTTTCTGCAGTACATAGAAATGTACATATGTCTGCTACTCACCCAGAAGTCAGAGGATTTCCCTTCCCAACATGCACTGTGAGCACTACTGGAAATGTATCTTGGTAGTCATTCTATCAGATTCCGAATTATCCTTGCTACAGCTTGTTCAGACCAAATACAAGTCAGGGTGTAGTCAGAATTTGCTCACCTTTTCATTCTACTAGAAATATGCTTTAGGAAGGAAATGAAGATAAACTACACCTGAGGACACATTGCCATAACAGAATATACAGCTGGGGGGCTTTATTACAAAGCCTGGCAAGTACATAAAAGGTCAGTTATGTATCAAAACATGTTTTTGATCCCCCAAAACTGGGGATTTCTAGTATGCTACTAAAAAAATGAAGAGGGAGCTGTACCTTTCTCCCCCGGATGGAGGCCACAGCAAAGTGCCGGTCTGTACTGGGACGAGATCAGCTGTGTGGATGGAGATCTGTTGTTTAAATAAATACTTTGCCTGGTAAGGAGATGAGAGAGAGCCTTCTCAATGGCTGCTCCCACCCTCTGGAACTCCCTTCAGTGGGAGGGTAGGCTGCCCCTTTCCCTCCTCTCCTTTCGCCAACAGGCAAAAGCATTCTTATTTAAGCAGGTTTTTAATGCTCAAGCAGGGAAGGGTTTTTTTTTTTTTTAAATGCAGATATATTTTTTATCACTTTTAATTTTTTATGTTTTTAAATCAATTTTATAGTGTTTTAATATGGTGTTTTAAAATTTGACTTGAACTTCTTGTAAACATTTTTGATGTGTTATGGAAGCCACCTGGGAGAAAGGTGGCATATACATTAATTAAGTAAGTAAATAAATAAATAAAACGTTAACTTTCATTCATTTTTAAGGAAGCAGGGACCTGAATTTGCTTTTTGTCTCCCATTCTTGGAACAGAAATGTGAGCATTTGGTATCTCTTAAGAGTCAGAATTATGAGTAATTGAAAATCTGGCAATGTTCCACCTGATATAGCTATACTGATGAAAGAGTTTTTAAGAACCAAGAAATGTAAGGCCCACCTGAACTGCCAGATCTGACCCCATCCCTGATTTACATTAGCTTTTACAATCTTATGCATTCATCTTCTGTGTTTATTGATACTGAAGTAAGTGGAATGTTAATATTCATAGTTATCGTGCACTGATCTGTATGGATATGGCATGCAGCACTCCTGCACTTTGTTTATTTCGTGATGTCCTTGTGAAAGGTGGTGTTGTTGTTAACTGCCCTCAAGTTGACCTCAGCTCATGGTGACCCCAACCTATGGATGAGACATCTATAAGACCCCCTATCCTTCACTACTCTGCTCATGTCCTGCAAACCCAGACTCATGTTCTCCCTGATTGAGTCATCTGTCTTACATATGGGCTTCCATTCTTTCTATTAACCTCTACCTTTCCTAGCATTATTGTCATTTCCAATGAGTCCTGTCTTGTCTTGTCCTGTCTTTCTAATGAGTCTGGTGATATGGCCAAAGTACAACTGCCTCAGTTAAATCATCTTGGCTTCCAGGGAGATTTCAGGCTTGATCTGATTTAGGACACATTTGTTTGTCTTTTTAGCTATTCACAGCATTCTCAGCACTCTTCTCCAGCACATTTCAAATGAATTGATTTTCTTCTCATCCACTTTTTTCACTGTCCAGCTGTCATATCTCACATGGTGATATGGAATACAATGGCTTGGATGATTCTAACTTTAGTGCTGAGTTATATATCTTTATTTTTTAGGATATTAAGCCCCATTTACTGGAACAATGCCTACACATAAGGATTAAGACAACTGCAGCAGGACATGATTGGTACATACCCTTAAAGAATTTGTCAGTACCAGTCTCCCACTCTCTGCCATTTACATCATTAACAAGCCCAGACCTATTCTTTGCCCTTTCCCAGGCAAGCATCTGGGGTTCATTCACACTCCAGAATGATAGGGCTATAATTCCACTTTAACTACCATGGTTCTATCCTGGGACTGGTAGTCTGATGAGAATTCTAAATGGCCCTCCCTACACTGCACATCCCAGGATTCCATAGGAGTTCCATATGAGCGATCATGTCCACCACCCTAGTTATTTCCCTAATCCAGAGATCAACCATAGCTTTCATAGAATCATAGAATCATAGAATCATAGAGTTGGAAGAGACCACAAGGGCCATCCAGTCCAACCCCCTGCCATGCAGGAACTCCAAGTCAAAGCATCCCTGACAGATGGCCATCCAGCCTCTGCTTAAAGACCCCTAAGGAAGGAGACTCCACTACACTCCAAGGGAGTGTGTTCCACTGTCGAACAGCCCTTACTGTCAGGAAGTTCCTCCTAATGTTGAGGTGGAATCTCTTATCCTGCAGTTTGCATCCATTGTTCCGCGTTCTAGTCTCTGCAGCAGCAGAAAACAAGCTTGCTCCCTCCTCAATATGACATCCCTTCAAATATTTAAACAGGGCTATCATATCACCTCTTAACCTTCTCTTCTCCAGGCTAAACATCCCCAGCTCCCTAAGGCGTTCTTCATAGGGCAAGGTTTCCAGACCCTTCACCATCTTAGTTGCCCTCCTTTGGACATGCTCCAGTTTCTCCACATCTTTTTTGAATTGTGGTGCCCAGAACTGGACACAGTATTCCAGGTGGGGCCTGACCAAAGCAGAATAGAGTGGCACTATAACTTCCCTTGATCTAGAAACTATACTTCTATTGATGCAGCCTAAAATTGCATTGGCTTTTTTAGCTGCCGCATCACACTGTTGACTCATGTTCAGCTTATGGTCTACTTGGACTCCTAGATCCCTTTCACATGTGGTCTCATTCAGCCAGGTGTCCCCCATCCTATATCTGTGCATTTCATTTTTCCGCCCTAAGTGCAGAACCTTACATTTCTCCGCATTGAATTTCATTTTGTTAGCACTGGCCCAGCTTTCTAATCTATTCAGGTCATTTTGAATTTTGATCCTGTCCTCTGGGGTATTAGCTACTCCTCCCAGTTTAGTGTCATCTGCAAATTTGATAAGTATGCCCCCAATTCTGTCATCCAAATCGTTAATAAAGATGTTGAATAGCACTGGGCCCAGGACAGAGCCCTGTGGGACCCCACTGGTCACTTCTTTCCAGGATGAAAAGGAGCCATTGTTGAGCACCCTTTGAGTTCGGCCAGTCAACCAATTACAAATCCATGTAACAGTTAACTTGTCTATCCCACATTTTGCAAGCTTGTTTGCAAGAATGTCATGGGGAACCTTGTCAAAGGCCTTACTGAAATCGAGGTATACTATATCCACAGCATTCCCTTCATCTACCAAGCTGGTAATTTTATCAAAAAAAGAGATCAGGTTCGTTTGGCATGACTTGTTTCTCTGAAACCCATGTTGGCTTTTTGTGATTATGGCATTGGCCTCTAAGTGTTCACAGACTCTCTGCTTAATGATCTGCTCTAGAACCTTTCCTGGAATTGATGTCAGACTAACTGGACGATAATTGTTGGGATCCTCTTTTTTTCCCTTTTTGAAGATGGGGACAATGTTTGCCCTCCTCCAGTCTGCTGGGACTTCTCCTGTTCTCCAGGAGTTCTCAAAGATTATTGCCAATGGCTCTGATATTACATTTGCCAGTTCTTTTAATACTCTAGGATGTAGTTCATCTGGTCCTGGAGATTTATATTCATTTAGGTTAACCAGGTATTCCTGTACTACCTCTTTACTTATTCTGTGCTGAATTTCCTCTATTCTGTCTCCATTATCCTTCGGTTGAGCACCCTTTGCCTTTTCTGCGAAGACTGAAGCAAAGAAGGTGTTGAGTAATTCTGCCTTTTCTCTGTCCCCTGTGAGCATTATGCCATCTTCTGCACGCAGTGGCCCCACTGTTTCCTTCTTCTTCCTTTTGCTGCGGACATATCCAAAAAAGCCCTTTTTATTGTTCTTAACCTCTCTAGCAAGCCTGAGTTCATTCTGCGCTTTAGCTTTTCTCACTTTACCCCTACATGTGCTGGCTATTTGTTTGAATTCCTCTTTTGTGATTTCTCCATTTTTCCATTTCTTATACATGTTCCGTTTAAAACTTAGCTCATTTGAAAGTTCCTTAGTCATCCATCCTGACTTCTTGAGACATCTTCCACTTTTCTTCCTCATTGGAACTGTTTGAAATTGTGCCTTCAATATCTCCCTTTTGAGAAACTCCCATCCGTCTTGAACTCCCTTTTCTTTTAGTATTCCTGACCATGGGATCACTCCCAGTATTTCTCTAAGTTTATTGAAATTAGCTCTCCTAAAGTCTAGAGTGTGTGTCTGACTATGCCTAGCTTCTCCCTTCCACTGTATTACAAACTCCAGGAGAACATGGTCACTTCCACCTAAGGATCCAACCACTTGCACCCCATCAACTAGGTCTTCCCTGTTGGTTAAGATCAGATCTAAAATGGCTGATCCCCTTGTTGCCTCTTCCACCTTTTGGACAATGAAATTGTCTTCCAGGCAAGTGAGGAATTTGCTAGACTTTGACAGGACTACCTGCCAAGGCAATAGAGAACTCACTGTGAGCCAACAGGAATCCATCTATAACCATAAGCCTCCTATGGAGCCTCATTATAATTGACCTCCACCCCTGCAGAAGCCCCAAGTCCCAGGTTACACATTAGTACAATCTAATGTTGTGGCACATCCATTTGTTTTAGAATGATCCATGATTTTTCATGATCTGCACAATCAAAGGCTTTGCTCTAATCTGTAAAGCACATTATATTTTTCCTTTTAAATTCTTTCATGTTCTCCCTTCTCCATCATATGTTTGCAATGTAATCCCTAATGCCTCTTCCTTTCCTGAACTCAGCTTGGACATCTGGCATTTCTCACTCCAGTCTTTGCTGTAAAATTTTGAGAATCACTTTGTTGCATGGGAGATTAATGTGATGGCCTAGTGGGATAGTCCAATGGTTATTGCAATCCAAGGTGTCCTCTGTCTTGGTGACTACAATGTATATTGAGTATTTCTATTCTGTAGAAAATTGTTTGTTTGTTTGTTTGTTTGCTGTTGTTGTTTTTAACTCTGAGTGGCTTCTGTTTCTGTAGCCTGAAACAGCTCTTTCAATATATCATCTGTTCCTGGTGATTTAGTTCTTCTGGAGATTTAGTACTTGCTGGTTCTCACTGGTTGCTTCTCCTCACTATTAATCCCACCCTATTTTATCAGTTCCTCAATAAAACTCTACCTAATCTAGTTATCCAATTGAAATGCCCCATTCCTACCCACATTAGCTTTCTCATCTCAAGTACTATAATGTTTATTGCTTATTTCACAATATCTAGTTTACAATGTCTAGTTTCCCTGATTCATGCTTCTCACTTTTCATGTTCCTATTTTATGTGTTGAGCAGCTCCAGATTTTCCTTTTGCATCTGAGCATATCAGCAGCTGAACACTCTTTTGGCTTGATTCCAGTTTTGCCATTAATGCCACACTACTTGTAGTTGTCCGTTGCTCTTCGTCAGTAGGTAGTTGAATGCCTTCTCACCTGGGGGTTTCATTTTCCTGTTCTGTCACTTGCCTTATTCTGGATAGTCACATCATAGCATTTTCAAGGCA
This sequence comes from Urosaurus nigricauda, assembly GCA_034509955.1. Taxonomy (NCBI): domain Eukaryota; kingdom Metazoa; phylum Chordata; class Lepidosauria; order Squamata; family Phrynosomatidae; genus Urosaurus; species Urosaurus nigricauda. The sequence continues at coordinate 258,723,415 of JAOEGL010000003.1, forward strand.
GAAAACATTCAGAAATGATTTACTGGTGCCTCTCTACACAGTACTAATCAGAGCTAGCTAAAGTGCTTCTGCGGTTGCATCTGAGAGGTTTCACCCCCTTCCACTACTGCTGGTCCCTGGTAGCTGTATGGCACATTTAGTCTGAAGGCTACTCTACATATCAGTATATTATGTGAATTGCTGCAGATTTTTGTATATTCACATTGACACTTAATTTCGTTCACTTTCCTATGCAAATTTGCATGTGCATCTATCCTGCCCACCCCACCAAAAATGCACATCCATGCAAAGTAGATGGATAGCCAGACATTTGATAATATACATCCTAGGAAATACTTGTAGATACTCCAAGTAAAAACTGCAAGCTCTTTTTCTGCAGAGTTTATGGAGTTTAAGGTTAGTGGAAGAATATCCAGTAAGTCTTTAAAAGGTGGCAACCCCCTGGGAAAAAATCAGCCTGAGTCTGGTACAGTAAAGGTCAGAACTGGACTCATGTACCATGTCCATAGCAGGAGTTTTCTGCATGCTGTTTTTTTAAAAACATCCCAAGTTCAATATGCAAAGCCTCTCCCAAAGAACTTTAGCTGGACTGAATCCAACCAGCATGTGGTTGGATATGGTTGGAAACCTTTCCTGGCAACAACTGCTATATGTATAGTAGTATGAGAGAAAAAAGCAGCACAAGAAATTATCCATAAAAGGTGTAGCTGGCTGGTAAGCAGAGGCTTTTAGCTGCCAAGAGCAACTGGGCTTTCATGTTCTTGAGTTTTGGAGTGAAGAATTGAAATAGTGTCTTGGCAGAGACCAAAGAAAACAGATAGCCTAGCAATAAGAATAGCTTTATTTGCCCATAAATCAGTGCAAGGGCATATGCCTGATACACTGTGGTTTAAAATAAGAAACAGAAAAGAGAAAGCCAACGTCTACATTTGCTGCACTGAGTTGTAAACCTCATGATACCACTCAACCATATCCAGATGAAAGACACATAGAAACTGGGTGTTTTCACCTGCAACAGGTCAGAACTACACTTTACATGAACATGGTACTGCTGCTGAAAATGAGAGCTTTCTGTTGACTCCCTGTCCCCAACCAATAATATGGAACATGGAACATGGTGGAAAGGACATGATTTAATGATATAGGGACATGGAAAAGTTGAACTAGGTGTTAAAAGCAGCATAAGGAGCTTGGCAACAGACTGCTCTTTTTAATCATAGCCCCATGTTATTTATGTTATTCCCTCCTAATGGAGTGATTTTGCATCAGGTCAAACACCATGCTGCCAATTTTATGTTTACATGTAAAGGCACGAAGGCACAGACTGGCTATTAACTAGACTGGCTGAGACCTGGAAGAATGGGAGGCTTCAGTGTCAATGGTGCAATGATTCCCCTTTGGGTTTTAGATTAAATTTCAAATGTGCTAGCCAAGGTGCTGAATCCATTTGGAAGGTAGGATTCAGCATCCTGGATAGCTTCTTTAAAGTTTAGACTAAAACATTAAATGATTCATTGTTCTTTTGACATCAGAGCCATGCACCTGCTCTGTGGATCAGTCCCCAAGAGCCACTGTCAACCTGATCAACTGAGTTGTTGTGATTCTGGTTTTTTATTGTTGATTTTAATTGTTGATAGCAGCACTACATATTGTGTAAACAGCAGAAAAATGATATGTCATTTATTGCATAATATAGATTTTAAAATATAAAGGAAAGAAGAAATATTTGGGTGAGGGACTTCAGATTATAATGGAAATGTATCCTCTTGGCCATTTCATTCTATCACAGTTATTATCTCTGGATTTAGCCAAATTGAGACTACTTAAAGAAGTTGCAGTATACAGGAATACCTCGGTTAGCAATGTAGATGTATCCTCGGACTTTATTTCTTTAACATAAAACTTGATATTAGAGGAAGAAATAACATTGCAAGAGTAGGGAAAGTTTCCTGAACAACAAGAAGGAACACTTCAATTTCAGCAAACTTTTTTTTCAGAATGAACCAATATGCACATGTTCATTGAAACAAGCAGAACTGATAAGCCTAAAATAAATAAACAAAAACATTTTGAATCTTCCAGAGAATGCATGAATTCTTCTTAAATGAAATGGAATAAATAAATAAATTCTTACAAAATTCATCCAGGGAGTCTTTTTTTCCATTCGCCAGGCTCTACTCAAAATGGTGCTCATATGCCTGATCTAGATTGGAAAAAAGAAGTGTGTTCATGGCTGCATGAAAGTCTAGCCTTTAGACGGGAAAAAGGGAAAGTGTGCCATGAAAACACTTTCTTTTGCGTTTTAGGGGAGAAGAAGCGCCTTTTAAAAGGTGCTGGTTTTCCCAGCTTCTTTTTTAAAAACTGCGGAACAGCACAGCTCCATCTAAAGGCTGGGTGCAGCTGTGCAGTTAAAGGGCCGGTGTATCTTTAAAGTGCCCATTTAAAGGCAGCGATACAGGTGCGGATCATAATGGATCGTGAGTTGGGAGCATGCGTGGTGTGGAGTTCATTTCTAATTAAAATGCTCAATGCCCTGCAGGTGTAAAAGCTGGGGTTTAACTGTGCAGTTTTTTAAAGCTCCCAAACCCTAGCTCCAGCCCTAATCCGAACCCTAGACATGTGCAGTAGGGACTCTGGGATGCTGTAACTGTTATTCTACTGAGCATAACATGTCAATTCATTCACAAAATAAAGGGGTTCATTCATGATGCACCAGTGCAACTGCACAGTTTAAAAAAGCAGAGAAACCGGAATGATAATTTGACAGATCCTCATAACTGTACAATTTTCTGTATGGTGTACCTGTGCAGCTGCGCAGTTCGCAGCCATTGCCGCTGGTGCAGCTGCTCTGCCTGTGTTCGTAGCGTTCTGACAGCTTCCAATGTAGTTGCTGAGCCACAGAAAAGACTTCAGATAAGTCGTTCCCACACCCCTCAGTCTAGCTGCCCTGTACCTTTTAAATGCACACCTGGGGCTTGCAGTGTAGTTGCTAAGCATTAAGGAAAAGGCAACTTCATGTCACACTTTCCTACCAATCTAGAAAGCCCCATTATCTGTCTTTTTTAACATGCTAGGTATCACTGGTGAAGCAGGCTTATCTGCTCTTCCTATTTTTGTTTTGCTGTTCATGACTTCCCAGTAAGGGATTCTGGCAGTAGCTGCTATTTACCTTGCCTGTTGTAAGTAGACACATACAGCTACACTAGGATAATCTAGGATCATTTAGGGTAAAATCCTATTCTTTCCCAGGTCAGGATTTATTGCATTGTTTACTGTAGGTGTGTTGCTGCAACCCGACACTGAAAGTTGCTGTTTCTTCTCCTTCACCATCCTCTCTTTCCAAGTTTGCAAAAAGAAAAAAAAGGAAAAAAAACACCTTTGAACCTGGAGGAGGACAAGGGGGAAAAGGAGAATGAGTAGGAGCAAAAATGTTTTGTAAAAATGATCTTCTTTGTCAGAGGCTTTGCTAATTGAAGTATACCTGTAGATCAATCTTACAGAAACAAACTCTGTAGCTGGTAAAGTTAAAATTTTGTTTTTGAAGCAAGATTTCTTTGCATCCTGCCACTCATTGCCTCTGTTCAAAACTGTAGGTAATGGAGGCATTTGATATGTTCTTTGCCTATTTGGTTTTTGTAGAGCAATTAAAAAAGCCGGTAAGGAAAATTCCCGTGACATGCTACTGCTGTGAAAGGATTTAGGAACTGTTGGTCATGGCAACTCTAATCCAGACCAGAAGGAAGAAATCAGGAAATGACTTAGGCTGCTGGCTGCCATTCCTGCAGTTCCCAGAAAAAACACAGATACACAGGAAACTGTTAAATTAGAAAATGTCTTTATTAGATAACTGGCAGTTGGAAGCTGAATATCTTTTTTTTAAATGGATGCTTGGCCCACGAAAGCGGCAGCTCTCTGTGTAAACAGGCCTCACTGTCTCTTCATTTGGGGAAAGTAGTAACAGACAAGAATTCTGTGTTAAATAATAATAGAGTTAAGTGTTGCCTCAGGCTTTTATCATCCATATGCATTGCTCCCAAATGAACTTAAATAATAATTTAGGAGGGTGAGTCTACTGGTAAAAGACTGGATTACATGAATTACCACAACCGTTTCCAATCATGGAACAAAAGTGTGTCAGCTTCAACTGGGAAACAATTCCACTGGCTTTGCCAAAAAAAGGGGGAGGGGGAATAAAGATCCAGATTCAGGTGTTTGATGCTGAATAAATTCCAAACTATTTACATAAAAGCCAAATAACTAGTGACCATAAAGGAAGTGGGGTGAGTAAAAGAGACATTCATCGGAATACAAGCCAAATGAGGTCATTATATTGAGGGTGTGTTCTATCCGCTTGGTAGATATTTTAAAAAAGGATGCAGGAGTGAATTACTTCTGTTTGCCAAGAAAACCAAGATTTCAAATAGATGTACAAAGAATGTGCAGAATTCAAGGCCTTTTTTTTGGGGGGGGGGGGGTGTTAAAAAAGAAAAATCTCCAAACAGAGGGAAACTGATGGAGTCCAATTGACTGTTGGGCTGCTGACTTTATGTGTATGCACCAAAAGGCTTTTCTGATATGTTGCAGTCAGAAAAATATTTGACCCTTCAAAAACGCACAGTGGTTGGCATCCTGTTGGTCAATTCCATCAAGAGTAGATCAATTCAATTGATTGATGATGGTGAGTCAACACATAGATAAATCGAATACAGTATCTGCTGAGGTTTGATTCCAGGACCACTTATGGATGCTCAGGTTGTATTAAATACAGTGGTGTTATAAAATGGTGGTGACCCTTATATAAAATGGCAAAACCCGTTTGCTTTTTAGAATTAATATATTTTCAAAATATTTTCAAGCTGTGGATTCTGGAATACATGGAGATGGAGGCTGACTGTAGCTCCAATGAGTCTACTCTAGTGAAACCTAAGAGATAATTTAGGCCACTGTTCAAACCAGCTTTTTTCATGGCAGGCAAATTGATTTATTTTTCTTACCTGTTAAGATGATTTTACATTATGAAGAAGGAGCAAGTATGTTGCAAATGGCAGAGGTTAAAATACAAAATATTCAGAATGTTGGTAGGCAAATATTCAGACATGCATGTATTTTGGAACATTTCACAGTATAAGCAGCTTGGCTGAAGTCACAGAGGTGGGACAACCATTACAAGGTAGGTTTTAGACATAGAGCAAAGGCAGGTGGCAGATGGCCTGTAGGGCTATGTGAGGTCCAAGGCTATTTTTCAGTCTCCCAAATGTACCACAGCACCCCTCCCCAAAAATCTGGATTTTTAAAAAATCTTTGCCTAAAACTGATTCATGTTCCCTAGGGCATGTTCCCTAGGGAAATATAAAATTATTATTATTATTATTATTATTATTATTCCGAGTAGTGCTCTCTGAAGTGATGCTGATCCATGAGTCATTAGCCATCAATCCTTAGAGAGTTATCCGGAAAGAAATAAATAATTTTAACCAGTGATCATAAACATGGTCCCAGTCACAGGTATTCTGGAGGAAAAACAGTCATTTCCTTCCTCACGCTCAGATTGCTTAGGAAGAAAGTGGGAGTGATTTAACCATTTTTTGTATTTTTTTAAGAGAGAGAGCTGTTTTGGACTTAATTATGTCTTGATTTTTAAAAAGGCCTCTCTTGGGTCTTAAACTAAAAATATTGTGAAATTGTCCCCATGCCCACAGAGGGGGTGGAAACATTTTGAATTTATATTTCAAAAAAGAATGAGTACTTTCAAAATTTTGGAGAGCATGTGGGTGGGGCAAGAAGACACTCCCATCGCTGACATTTGACCATCCCAATCCAGAAGGTCTAGTGCGATCTAATGAGACAAGATACTGGTACTTTTTTTTTTTATGGTAATCTGGGCATTAGGACTGACTGAATTTTTTTTAGCTTCTCCCAACACAAAAACACACCACAATAGTGGCCTAGAAACTAATATATATGCTTGAAATGATTCAGGAAGTTCCATTTGTTAGAACATGAGTCATTTCTACTCGTGAATTCCATTTGTGACATAGTTCGATTCTTTACACTTTCTACCTCCAGTTGATTTTTTTCTCAGTCTCTAAGTAGACTGGTAGGATAGCATGGGCTATCCTAGACCAGGTCAGTCCCAGGCCAGTGTGACAACAGTTGGGTGTTGAGTGACACACTATGGACCCACTACTGCTGTATGCCTGTACCTGCCTCTGATGTTGCCGCTGCTCACAAACAGCCTGTCATGGCCCTTAGGGGTGGAAATAGGGTGAGTAGCTTGCCAGCACATGCCAGCACCCCCATCCAATGTTACAAGTCAGGATGACGATCTGTTCAGCAGCCACAATGGAAGAGGCAGATATGGAGCCATCCAAAGTGTGAAGGCCCCTTCGGTCCAGGATTAAGCCAGATCCACCAGATCTACATCTGATCTGCCTGATCCTGGCCTGGGACTAATGGTCTGTGTTGTCCAGACAGGGCAACACAAACTTGGGGAAGCATGGGCCTTTTGGCCTGTTCATACAGCCCCTCAGTTACCCTCAGGAAGTAAGCTTAGCTGAAGAAAAAGTACTGGGCTGAGGAAACTATAGGGAGGTAAAGAGTGTTTCTTGAACACCTACTATTATCCGCCCAACTCCTCCCTTTCCCCCTTAAACACGAGATCCTTTTACTCTACTGGTCTTCTAAACACTGTTTTATATGCAGGTGGAGCTTATGTCTGCTTACATGCCAGATGGTTGCATGTACAGTAACTGCATTTTTCTCATTTAAACAGGTTGTCCAAAAGGTACTTATGGGCCATACTGCCAGAAAACATGCCAGTGTCTGAATGGAGGACATTGCAGTGCTGTGACAGGAGCCTGTGACTGTCCCCCAGGATTCATTGGAGCAGACTGTGGTAAAAGTAAGTGTGTACAAACATAATCCTGCTGGCTCACACCAAAGGCTTCTCTAGTCCAGCATCCTGCTTCCCACAAAGGACAGTCAAATGCCTTCTATGTTGAGCCAAAACAGGAGATGAAGAAGTATGTTCCCTGAAATTTAATAACTATAAATACTTGCAGTGACACATTTACTTTACAGAGAAATTTCCACATACAGATTTTCATGTACTGGATGGAGGTTGAGGATTTGCTTCTTCCTGCAATACACCAGATTTCATTGACCCCTCTAGAGGCCATTCTCCTCTCCAGAATAAGTGGTCTTCGGGCAAAGTAGATCTTCTTCTGTAACAAATGCATCACTAACAAAACATGGCCTTATCCAACAGTTTTGTTGGCTAAGGTCATGTGGAAGAAACAATGTGGTACTGTAGCAGTTTCAGACAGATGAAGAACCCACTGGTTCAAATCCCCAGAAGTACTTGAGGATCCCATTTGTATCCTGCTGGGAGTGTGGAAAGCAGTACTGGACACTTCTCCTCTTGCAGTGGCACACTGGACACATCTCAGGATCAACTACTCCAGCTGGCCAGTCAGGAGCTTGCTTGGCCTTTTCTTATCTACATTTGCCTGTTTATGCCAGCCGGTCAGGGGCCTACTCAGACATGTGTAAAAGAGTTCCACCTGGGGAATTTAAAGCCATTTTCCAAGTGTACTTCACATGTTCGGCCTCTGGTTTTCTTCCTACCTTCCCTTGGATTTTAATTTCAGGTTAGTATGTGCTTATAAGATGTATCTGTACTAATCAAAGTAATGGTCCACGGACTAGTTCTGGTTCACTGGTTCACAGTGAGTTTCCAAGAAAGAAAGAAGGAGTTGGAGCCATTTGGCACAAGTATGTTACTGGTGCCTGCCCATTGGGGATGGGAGTGTGTTTCCCACATCAGATAGCCTGAGAAGCACTTAACTAATGTTGCTTTCTTCCTGCTGCAACATTTTGGATGGTTTTAGCATGGGGCAGACTCAGTTTTGGAGGAAGACTAGGTCTGCATGCCTGTGAGTCCCAGTTTGGATGTTTCTTTAGGGGACTCAAGGTGAAGATGTCCACCCTGAAGGATATGACCTCAAAGGGATATGACCTCAAAGGGAGCTGTTGGATCTGCCTCAAATCCAGGTGAAGGAAACCACACAGTGGTCTTCACCCATGAAGTGTCCCAACTTGCCATTCCATATCCGCCCCCCCCCCAAAAAAAAAATCAGGGTGGAAGTGAGATGCTGATGCTGGAATCAGGATAGCAAGGAGATTTCCTGATGCTGGCATCTGGTGTCCTGTCCTTTTCTTCAGCTTTAACTATGTATGTAAATGTTATGTTGTTTTTACATACATTAATGAATACTTTCACCATTTTTCTACCCACTACATAAAAATGGAAGAGTTTCTTGCACAATTTTCAATGCCAATCACACTTCAGGACTCTTTTCAGGAAAATTCAAGGGTGCAGAGGGTGCTTAACAAGCAAAAAAAAAAAGCCTTATTGTTGTGAAGGAAGCAGTGTATTCTGCACAACATTTGATGTGTACTGCAGGGAAAAATTGTTTATGGGGAGAAAATGCATTTTTTTTTTTTTTTTGGTGCAGAAAAATCATGTATCGTTTTGAGCAAATTTTCACCACTTTTGAGCAAACAAATTTTCACTAAAGAGCTGCTAAATACAAAAACTTTTGTGGTTGTTCCCATTTTCTCTACACAATAGACCTGCAGAGGTTGAGTAATTATTTCCTTTTCTCAGGAGATCATGGCATTGCAAGTTCTGGATGGAGCCAGATTGGGAATCTCCAACAGGCTATTTGCATCAACTATCTAAACAATATTTCCCAGGATTATTTTCACCTATAAGAAAGGATACAATCAACTATTAATATTATCCAGTTTAAATCTATAGCTAGCATTTGGGACATTTCAAAAGTCAGTCCACCCTATGCCCCCAACTGTTGTTTCAAGTGCTGAATGACAGATACTGCCCCATTTTTTGTGTTGAAGAAATAATTAACTGCAAATGGAAGAGGAGAGAGTACCATCTTCTTCTTACACCTATGTCAGGTGCTGATTGATGTGCTTGATAGAGGATGACTTTATCTTTCTTTAAAAACCCCAAATCTTCGAGTTTAGAAAATATTTATGACTTTTTTCTTTTTATTTCCAATGTATAGCCAAACTCAATGTCATTCATTCAGCTAACTTACTGCATTACAAAGAACAGTTTTCCTATGTCAAGGAAACTTTTGGATTCACCTTCCATAAATGTCTGATAAACCATGCCATGTTTTCTTTTAGCTTGTCCAGAACATCAGTATGGAAAGGACTGTAGTTCATTCTGCTTCTGTGGAACAGGACATTGTGACCCAGTGACAGGCAAGTGCTATTGTCCACCTGGGCAAATTGGACCAACCTGCCTTCAGGGTAAGATACAATCAGTTGTGAATTTGTATCAGCCATAGTAAAGTTAATTTTTGTATTTAAAAAAAAACCCTTATGCCTTGCATTAATAGTCACATGAACAAGATTAGCCATAGTTTTCAAAATGGCAAAGTATTGCATACAGAGGTATTAATATGGCCATGAATATGATCTATTTATGCTACTATCCTAGAGGGAAAGGTGGAAATAAGTATAAATACAATAGATACAATAAATACAGTACAGTACAGTACAGTAATAAATACTTTTTAACCATTCCCCTGTTCCCCTTGACTAGACCAATCAGAATAAAGCAGTTTAATAAAGTTGTACATACAAAGTGCATTGGAAGATCTGACTTTCATCCTGTAAAGATTGATCTGCTGAATCTCTTAAATGGACTAAAGTGATACTTTATATATAATTTGGTTTTTGTCAAACTATATTGCATTTGTAACACCTACATACATTCTTGTTGTTTAATCCATTTTCCTTGTTGCACTGATTTTCTTCTTCTTTAACAACTTTTTGTTAATTTACTAATTTACTATAGTGTGTCCCCAGGGAAGATATGGCCCTAACTGTAAACTGAAATGTATGTGCAAGAATAGTGGTATCTGTGAACCTGCAAATGGGACATGTACTTGTGGACTTGGATGGACAGGAAACTATTGTGAAAAAGGTATTGTGTCTTTCCATGTTCTTTCACTGGTATGTGTTGCACATTTTCATCAATGCTTGGCAAGATCATAATACTCTGGGTAAGAGATTTTTTTATATAGAGAGAGATCATCAATATACCTTCATACAACAAAGGGTGTAAGTTCAGTGACAGAGCACATGCTTTGAATACAAAAGATTCCATATTCAATATTTGACATCTCCAAACCAAATGTTTTGATACCCAGAACTGCTATTGGAAGGCCATGTGGTTGCTGTGCCCAAGTAGGTCTTTGCCAAACTTCAATTGTCGTGCTTGCTTTGCCTCTTCCTAGGGAAGACAGATATGACCATAGTGGTTCATGTATTAATTCCTTCCCAGTAATGTAACTGTAATGTGTTCTATGCAATGGTATTTGGAAGCTACAGCTAGTGCAAAATGTGGTGGGCAGACTTAATAAGTAATAATAATAAATACAACTTTTATTTATATCTCTCCTCTCTGTCAATGACAATTGAGGTGGCTTATAAGTTAAAATTCACATACAATCCCATATCCCCATAACCCATCCTCCCCTAAAACATATTTAAACATTAACAGTTTAAAATCATACATTAAAATCAACATCAATTCAACCTCAGACATCAAGACTTTTCTCTGATGTGCACTTTAGATCATTGGTCAGGTACTTACAACACTGGTTCTAAGTTGTTTTCAAGGTCAATATATGGTATTAGGTTTAGTGTACAAAACCAGATGCAGGTTGTATCCAGCACATTTGGGGGGAGGGAAATCCTTCCCTCATATGAACCTGCCCAGACTTGGAGAACAGAAGCCCTGTCACATGTCTCACCATCTTGAATGGCTAGGGTAGTGAGTACATGAGACAGGACTTACTCTGTATCATCACCTTGGCTGTTGAATTCCATCCCAAGGGAAGCCATCCCTTCTGAGATTCTAGGAGGCAGGTTTAGTCTTAGGTGCTTAAAACCAGGACAGGACTTTTAACTGTGCTTATAAAAACTGATATTTAAACATTACTTTAATCTGTTTTTAAGAATTTTTTTGTTTTGTTTTTTATGCATTGCACTTCATCTCAGGAATCCTGGTGGGCTGAGGGGTGATAAACTCTGGTGATCTGATCTCAATCAGTGTATGCAGTCCTGACCTACATGAGCCAGTGGTTTGACTCACTATAAGTCAACTTCCTATGTTGCTAAAACTTTTGAAAGCATTTTGTGGGAAAATACAAGTACACTGTACATAAACGCTTATGACAGAATAGATGCTGCTCATTACTGTTTTGAAATTTTTCATATAGTTGAATCATGTTTTGCTTGTGTTGTTCTTAGCTGTGTAAAATCATGTTTAATGAAAACAAACTACCAAGTAGGCAGTAGAATGGGAGCCCATAATATATTTTTCACCATGCAATTATTTTACATTTGGAGCAAGGATGACTTGTTTGGGTTTTTTTATATATAGATGAGTAAGATTTTTTCCCCCCATTTTTCCCCCTCTGCAGAATGTGCTCTTGGAAAATATGGTTTTGATTGTCAATTAGATTGTGCTTGTCTGAATAATGGGATTTGCAACAGGTTTACTGGCTGCTGTCAATGTGCAGAAGGTTATTATGGACATTCCTGTGAACATAGTAAGTAATCAGCAAAGGGACCTAAGAAAAGATGGCAGAAGCTCTAGATAGCAAAATCAGTGCATGCCAATGACAAGAACTTGAATGCCAGTTGAAAAGGAAGTGATGTAGAGATGTTAGTGAAATACTATCTTAACAGTGGCATATCCTCCTAGTATTATTCAGGCACACTTATCCATGTTTGTTGACATTGTATTATTACGTTCCTGCTGCTTACTCCACATCATTGTCTAGCAATGTTAAGAAAATATTCAATGGGGTGACATCACCACAGAGAGTGTGATCTGCTCATTAAGGGAAAGAAAGGGACTTAATACAAAAAAGTAATTTCTAGTAGTACCAGAATATTGTTCTTAGTAGATATAGTTCCTCTCAGTGAGAAAGGGGGGAAGGAAAATAAGTGCCCTATACTGTTGCAATTGCCACTGTTGTAACATAGCCTGCCTTTGAATGAACCACTTCTCTGCTTACACATAACATTTTCATTATCCAGCTAGTGCAACATTTCATTACACAGTTTAGGATTTTGCCACCCCAACATGTCCTCTCATTCATATAGTTCCTAGCCGGCTACTGGTTCAGACTTCATGGGCTCTGGAACACTGTTTCTGCCTAACACTTTTATTAGGAGTAACAATTTCTCTTCAGGAACTTGGTGGGGGAAGACAGACTGGGTCTTGAATTCTAAAGAGTCGGCCACCTGCAAAATTAATGCAGTTTGACACCACTTTAACTGTCCTGGCTCCATCCTGTGAAATTCTGGAATTTGTAGTTTGTTGTAGCACCAGAGCTCTCTGATAGAGAAGGCTAAATAACTCATAAAACTACAAATCCAAGAATTCCATAGCATTGAGCCATGGCAGTTAAAGCAGAATCAAACTGCATTAATTCTGCAGTGCAGATGCAGACTTTTAAGACATGTTAGACTTGGTATTGTAGCATTCCAATTTCATGGTTATCTTGGGTTAAATATTGTGAAAAAAAAGGTTGAAGGGTATTCTTCTTTTATCAATTGTTTTAAGAATTGCTTTCAGTGTTCCTAAATTAAAAGTTGTAGATAGTCCTGCAAGATCTTTCTCTGTTCCTGAGAAATAAATAAAGAAAACCCAAGCCCATAATCTTTTCATATTTTTTTAGTCTGTCCTTTAGGGTTTTATGGTGTCAACTGCCAATACCAATGCAACTGTAAAAATGGAGCTGTATGCATCACAACAACTGGACAATGTATTTGTCCTCCAGGTTTCTATGGTGTACAATGTGACAAAGGTAAGAACAGAACACCAATACCTTATTCACATTAGCCCACATTCTTTGGCACTGGATGGGTGGGCAGTTTAGCTATGTACAAGGTTTTTTTATATTCAAACACTCAGTGGCATTATCATGCAATTTTTTAGAGTGGGGAGCAGTAAGTATTAATTAAACAACATTTTTAGGCAACTTTTTTATTACATTGCATTGTCTTTCTTGGAAATGAAGTATACATTTTATATATGTTTTTCAGTCTGTCCTTCTGGGATGTTTGGGGAAAAGTGTCTGCACCAATGTCAGTGTGAAGGACCAGCTTGGTGCGATCCGGTTACTGGAAAATGCTTTTGCCCACTTGGCATAACTAGAGATCGATGTGATGTCGGTAAGATCATGGGAGAACACTGACCATTGTGTTTTTACACGTAACTGCTCAAAACCCAGAAGCCAAACGATGCTGCAAACATGGAGTGGTAAAATGAACTGTACCATTATAAGTCACATACCATTTTCCACACCTGCAGAAAAAAGACTTACTGCCATAAACAGAAGGTATATGTGACATACAGCATTCTGACAGGTTTTTCTTTTCAATGAAAGGCAGCTGTCATAGAGGGCTTAGAGGGGGAAAAAAAGTCACTCAAAGGCTAGGTAAGAACTGTATTATCTCTCCCCAGTAAAAAAAAAAAAGATAGCAAGATGAAACCTTTTAGTTCCCTCAAGTGTAAATCCAATGCCATGTAGTAGTTTGACTATATAATAATACTATTCACACAACAACTGTTAGAGCTTCAAGTTTAAGAGGTGAACAAGCAGAGGGAAAAGGCTGCTAGGCCCTTTTCTGCTCAAACTTTTCTTGCCTAAAGGGTCCTTCTTAAGTTACTTTTGCATTCATAGGGAGAAAGGATATAGAGAATCCATGATGGATTGGGAAGCAATTAAAAATGCAAAGTGACACCAGCAGTCTGACATGGTATAATCCACTTTACCGTCAAAGATTCTAACATTATTCCCACCTCATTTTGCCATCTACTGTGTCGATCAAGTCACTGTTAGAACTGCAAGGGCCCATAATTTTTTCCCATTTTTTCCTGAAGCCTTATTTTTGAAAATATCACATAAATTTTGGTTTATAGAAATTCTCTTCCACAATGATGAATGATATGTTTAAAGCAATGTGTTCATATATTTATCCCCCCTTAATTATTTCTACAACAAAAAATGTAGCAGATAGACTGTCATATAAGACTATCTACAGCAGTATTGGAGTCAAAATAGCCAATCCAGCCTGCTATTATTATTTTTATACACTCATTTTTGTTGTACCTTGGTATAAATTTCTACAAACACTCACAAGTGAGCCATTACAGTGTCAATTTATGTATTAATCTGAGTGAATACTTCAATCTGTGGACTGTCTCATCATGATTTAATCAGTCAAAGACTTCCCACGTCCCTGACAGTAACTTCAGTGAGAGAATATTTCCCTGAAGGAAGGTTCAAAGTTCCCATTACTGGAAGGCACTGAGAGCCTTAAATATCATTTGTAGATGTGACTCCCCAGTAGAAAGAAATGGAAGCAGTCTGTTGCTTACGGGTTCCAAAATCTGCAACCTAGAATGGAAGGGAAACAGTAGAAAACACTTTTAAACACACCCAGAATGTTGAAAACATAGAAGATGGTGCTGCCCAAGAGCTAAAAGAAAGGAAATGACTCTTCCTAACTTGCACAGTCCTGTGGTCAAGATTCCAACTAACTCAGTCTTTCAGTTCTTGTGGTCTAGATGAATGGCCCACATATTAGAAGTGAGTAAGACTACATGAATTCAGACAGCTTTTCCTGTGATATATTGTTCTTTTGTTTTTGTTTAGACAACTGGCAATCACAGGGGGAAGCTCAACACAAAAAATGAGAGTGACGTTTTCAACTCCTGCAAAAAAAAAAAAAAAGGAAAAGGAAAAGAAAGAAAATGGGAGTCACTTTTATTTTCTTCTAAACAATCAGTGCAACCCCCAAAGCTTAAAAAGCTGTTATGGGACTGGTTTTATTTGCATTTTTATTTTCAATTAGGCCCAGTTCATCTGTGATATAACCATGAGCAGCTGTGACTGTGCAGCAGCTATAAAGATAAAAGGCCTGATTTTAATTTGAACTCTGGTAAAGCACCCATTAAACAACCATAACGTTAATTAAAAAAAAGAGCAAGAGAATATATAGCAGTTTTTTATTGGGTTGCTTTCTCCCCCTCTGCTAAATTAACATTGCAGACTTTCAAACAGATGTCTAAAATTCACATTGTTATGAACATGAAAATGTGGTTATTACTTAAATTAAAATCAGGCCCAGAGGTGTTTGCGAGAGCCTGTCTCATAACATTCCCTTAACTGAAAGAGCTAAAATGTCTGAATTAGACTAAAGAATTCTCCCACACATGGGGGGTAGCAATTATAACTGGCTAGTGAATCATTCTAACTAATATAATAGCTCAGGTGCTGGTGAAAAGAAAAGATCTTTTGTGTTTATCACAATCCAGATGAAAGAAGGTGTGTGCAGGTTAGAAAGGGAGGTGTGGAGCAAGAAGGGTGTCATTAACAAGCACCCAGCAAATCCCATCTATCCCAAATGTAATCAGTAACAAAAAGCTATAAGAAACCCAGTTTTTACATTACTAAAGCAGTTTTTACATTACTAAAGAAACCCCATTTTTACATTACAGTACTAAAGCAGTATGACAGCATGACAGGCTTTCTGGCAGTTACCACACCATCTCTTGGTAATATAAAATTTGGGGTGTATACCTTCTGCATTGATGAAGATGATGCCAAAAACAATTGCAACGAACACAATGTTCATGGGCTAATTAACCACCTCCTTTTGAATCTAGCAAAGAATTATCCTGTTTTCATGACTAGTCATGCTAGAGCAGAGTATGCCGGGAAAACAGTATCCTCCCTTTGTAATTCCACTTTCATATGCTTCTGGAGTATATTTGACACCTATTTCTTGTCCATTAGCCTTGTTAACACTTACAATTCCCTTTTATTTGGCAGAACACAGCTGTCTTGTGGGTAAAAGAATGGGAGTTGGACCTATGAGACCTTCTTTCCAATCTCTGATTCCACTGAAAAACTTTACTTTCCTAATGCCTTTTAGCAAGCATTTAATCAAGCAATCTATGTGATCAACAGAACAGCAGGTTAAAATTTGCACATGGATAATTTGCACAGAAAACATCATTTTCTACACAGAAAACAGCATTTTGTGCACAGAAATTGATGTTTTTGCATTGAAATAACATTTTCCGCAAAGAAATTGTGAAGTAGGCCCATTCAGTAAATGTGAACTTGGTAAACCGTAACCTGCGAGGGGGTATCCAAAAGTTCTAATGATCACCTTTTAAAAAATTGACAGAAAGTTTTTTTGATTTGTAGTTGTTAATTTATCTCTATGTAGTCACTATCTAGATTTATACATTTTTCCCAGCGTATCTTGACCCTCCAAATACCTGATATCTTAGAAATCTGCAGATTGCGCCTTACGAAGAGGTATTGAAAGTAATAATTATCACCCGGAAGTTATTATGGTATATTGATGAAATTTTGTCAGTGTCATCATTGGTCCCTAAGTGCACGTTGCTGAGAAAATCAGCTCATTGCATCCTTATTTTTGTGACTGGCTCTGCCAGAAGTGACTGAAGTGTAAAATCCTCATCAGGCACATTCTGCAGGCTTCTACAATATCAGGTATTTGGAGGGTCAAGACACGCTGGGAAAAAATGTGTAAATCTAGATAGTGACTAGATAAAGATAAGTTAACAACTACAAATCAAAACAAACTTTCTGTCAATTTTTTAAAAAGGTGATCATTAAAACTTTTGGATACCCTCTTGTATCTTTGGGACTAGCAATTGGATTTATGCCAAGATAAGAACAAGGACCTCTTCACTGAGACAAAGTTGCTTGTCCTGCTCCCTTAGCCATGCCCTCAGGTAACACAGGCACACCAGAAATACAGTGCAAAATTCTGTTGCAGGACCACACTTGTAAATATGTAATAAGTATAACAAATTAATTGCCATAAGATAGGGGTGATCACCACTCATATGGCTTTTAAAGGGATTAGAAAGTTCCTTGGTGATAGGTCTGTTGGGAGCTATTTACAATGAAAGCCAAATGGAAGTCTGCCTGTTCAAAGACAGTATACATCCAAATGCCAGATAGCAGCAACAACATTGAGGGAAGACTATTTTCTTTAACCCTACATGTGGTTTTTCTATGTGATCTCTAGCTGTTTGCTGGTAGAAAAAGAGTGCAAGACTGGGAAAACCTCTAATCTGCTGGTTTGAGGCTCTTCCTATGTTCAGCACTATATTCATTTTGAGAATTTATGGTCTATTAGATTCCCAAAATATTATCTGTATGATTTGTGTCAAGTCTCACATAATATATCTAACAGCCTCCTAAGTGTATTTATCTATAATTCTCCAGGTGGCCCTCCAAAACTTCCTTCTTATGAAGAACAAATTCAGGAGAAAGGGAATGCTTTTTCAAGACTGCCACAACAGGAACACTTGGACTAATAAATGAGCTGTTTTACATGCACAGACGGTATTTAACTCTGGAAATGAGAGCTGCTATTCATTTCAGCTTGAACTGTACTGAAAAATTCACACTTCTTCATGCAAGTTCACAGTGTCCATTAAGTAGCTAGGTCCCTTTTAAAACTGTTTAGCTCTATTCTGTTCTGTTTGTTTATTCTTGACCTCCTGTTTCCTTCTGATTAATTTACTCTCAGTGTAATTTCCAAGTGTCAATCCTGTGTTTCTTACAACCACAAAATACAGAGAATTTTTCTTCTTTGTCATCAAACATATTGGAGGAACTGATATTTGAAATGAAGGATCATAAAACTTTGCCACAGAAACTGCAAAAGAAGGATCTGAATAGGTTTTTTGGTTGCTGTTTTTTTCCTTTATCAAGCCAAAATATTCATGCTGTGCTTAAGGAAGCAGAGTGTTTTCAGAACAAACTGTAGCCATTGTTTCAACAGGAGGAGATAATTAGTTAAAAATAAAATATCTGTACCACAATCCAACAAGTAGCTCCACTTGCAGATGCTGACACGTAAGGGCTCAGCACATCACAAGACAAGCAGAAGACTGCCATGCTTTTATATATATTTTTAATCTGTATTGTTTTTTAATCTGTAAACTACTTTGTATCCCAATTTGGGGAGGAAATCAGGAAGAAGAAGGAGGAGGAGCAGCAGCAGCAGCAGACTTACTCATTCATAGATCAAACACAGATATGGATATCTATTCAGCTAATTAAAATGGTTAAAGTTGGAATTGTGCATTCATTTACTGGAAAGCAAGCTCTAAATCAAGGTTTTTTGATGCTGTTGGACTGCAAGTCCTAGTAGCCCTAGCCACCTAGCAGTGAGGAATGCTGGGAATTGCAGTTCAGTAATACCCGGAGGACCACATAATTCCCACCCCTGTCCTAAATCCAATTAATAATAATAATAATAATAATAATAATAATAATAATGGTTTATTTATAATCTGCTCCTGTGTAAGAACACTCGGAGTGGAATACAGCATATTAAAAGACATAAATTAAAGCAAAGTTAAAATTAAAACAGTCCCATAACCCACATTCCAACCTCCCACCCATTAAAAATAAATTAAATCAGCAATAAATTAAAAACTGTCAGATCTAAAAACAGTATAGCTGTATCCAGACCCTTTCTTATGCTGCCACATCATAAATTGAGGGTCGGAGACGTGGAAGTAAGTGAGAAACATAGTCTAAGTCCAGAGCCGGGGTCAAAGGTTTCAAGGGAAGGCCTGCCAAAAGAGATGTGTCTTTAAGTCTGTTTTAAAGCAGTCTAAAGATGTCATGAGACGCATCTCGTCCAGCAGACCGTTCCAGAGCTTGGGAGCGTTGGCAGAAAAAGCCCTCTGGGAGGTCTGCGTCAGCCTGGTCTTGATAGGCTTTAGCAGATTTCTCCCAGAGGATCGAAGTGTGCAGGGAGGATCGTACAGGGAGAGGCGGTCCCTGATATAAGATGGACCCAAGCCATGTAGGGCTTTAAAGGTTAAAACCAGCACCTTATACTGTACCCGGAAACTAATAGGCAACAAGTGAAGAGATTTGAGCACTGGAGTTATATGCTTTCTTCTGGAAGCTCCAGAGACTAATCTGGCTGCCATGTTTTGTACCAATTGAAGTTTCCGGGTTAAGCCTAAGGGTAGCCCCATGTAGAGTGCATTGCAGTAGTCAAGACATGAAGTGACCAAAGCATGTACCACAGTTTCCAGATCCCTCATCTCCAGGAAAGGGCACAGCTGGTGTATCAGTCGAAGTTGATAACAGGCACTCCTGTCTGTCGCATTCACCTGACTAGTAATTTGAAGCGAAGAGTCTAGGAGCACCCCCAGACTCCGAACAGGGTCCTTCGAGGAGAGTGTGACTCCGTCTAGGACCGGGAGCTGTATTCCCAAACCTGGTTTGGAGCCGGTAACTGTCAGTACCTCCGTTTTGCCCGGATTCAGTCTCAATCTGTTTTCCCTCATCCAATGCATTACCACTGCCAGGCAGTCATTGAGAGAGGGGACGCCATCTGAGGTCTGCACAGATGATCTGGTCATGGAGAAATATATCTGAGTGTCATCAGTGTACTGATGACACTGAGCTCCATGCCTCCGAATGATCTCACCTAGCGGCTTCATGTAAATATTAAATAGCATCGGGGACAGAACGGCGCCTTGAGGGACGCCACAATTTAGTTCAGATTTGGAGGAGCAGCTGTCCCCAAGCCTCACCCTTTGGGATCTGCCAGAGAGAAAGGAACAGAACCACTGCAAGGCAGTGCCTCCGATCTCCATCCCTCTCAGCTGGTCCAACAGGATGGCATGATCAATGGTGTCAAAGGCCACTGAGAGATCCAATTATTAATTCCAATGAGAAAAGCCCCCCTGAATGAATGGAACATACCAATATATTGGCTTATAAAGTTCCCATTGATTTGGTGGTTCTACTCTAGTTTGGCTTAATAGTTAAAGACAAGGGTCAGAAATATTCAGGCCTCCAGACATTGGTGGGTTGCAACTCCCATCAGCCCTAGGAAGCATATCCAGCAGTGAGTTGCTGTCCAGTCTGTAGGGCTGCATGGCTCTCATTTCTAATTCAAGCCTTAAATCCTGAAACAGGATTTAAGTTTAAGGAGACATGTATAAGATCTGCCATGCTGTAAATTATGCTTTTGATATGGATGGAGATTCTATGAAACTTGGGTGGGCATGAGTAGAGAATGAAGTCTGTGAAACTTAAGAATAATTATGAAGAATAAATTTTCTAACTGGAATTTTTAATGGACCAGCTTGTCTGGGTAAATAAGGCTTTAAATCTTTGAATGCTGTCATTATCCTGCAATGGCAGAGTTGTCATCACTAATGAATATATCTTCTGACAGAATATTTTGAGGGCTCAAGTCTTACCCAAATCTATGACTTAATTTTTCATCTCTAGAGCCAATAATCCCTCTCAGCTGCAATGAGAGCCACTTAACATTAATGGACATTGATTATCTAATACTTTGCACTTCATCCACAAAGTGTAAATGAGCCATCTCTTATTCACTTATTCGGTTATTCAGTTCTTTGAGGGTCTAGATGCTACAAGTTCTACTTCCATAGCAGTGAAACTCTAATGGTCTTGTGTATTAATGGGTTTCCTGGTATGTATTATCTCCAGATTGTTACCATTTAGATGCCATGCCTATAAAATGGTTCAGAAATCACAGCAGTAATAAAAGATAAGGAACCATGTTGTGATAAACATCACAGGATCAATACAATGATGACATAGTTGTGAACAAAGTTCCAAGTCCAGCTCTTCTTCATGGGAAAAAATATTAAGCAAAACCATAAAAAGGAGGAAACAGGTAAGAAGTATGAAAAATTGACATGTTTGAAAAGCCCTGAACTCTGCATTGTGGCAGAATACCTGAAGTGTTGGTGTGTATTTAATTAGACTAACCCAGTTTTAGAGACCAAACTGCAACCCAAAACCTACTTATTTATTGCCAAGTGCCACATCCCTCTGGCTTTCTAGTAAGAAACACTGGTGAACCCTGTACTAGGGTGATGGTGTGCATGCCCACAGAGAGGACTCTGAGTGCCTCCTCTGGAACATGTGCCATAGGTTCACCATCACTGGACTAGGCTGTGATAAATGCAAAATGATACAAAGGCTACTGGAACAAAGACTCAACATTCACCCATTTTAAACTAAAAATGCAGCAGCCTGAAGTTATTCAGGTGTGCCACCACCACTTGATGGAAAACAAATATCCCTTGCAGGGCAGATTGTGAGGAAAGGGGAACAATTGCAAGTACAGCGGGCCTTTAGGGTTTGGCTCCAGGACTTGCTGTGGATACCAAAATCTGTGTTCAACTCCTATTAAATAAAATGACATGGTAAAATGGCGTCCCTTAAATAAAATGGTAAAATCACAGTTTGCTTTTTGGAATTTATATATTTTTTAAAAATATTTTCAAACTCTAGATTCTGGAATCCATAGACACAAAATCTGTTGATATGGAGGGCTGAGTGTACAAATAATCAAGAAATAATAAGTTATTGCCATGCTATATAGGTGCCCAGCTCCCAAAACAATTCTCATATTACTTGTGAACCTGTTAAAGTCACAACCATGTATATTTCTTTGAAGGATTATACCATCCAAGGCAATTTATGTGGCTTCTTCTTATTGTATTCCTTCAAGTCATTTCTGATTTGCAGCAACCCTAAAGTGATCACAGGATTTTCCTGCCAAGATTTGTTCAGAGCAGATTTGCCATTGCCATCCACTATGGCTGAGTGTGTGACTTACCCATGGTCACTCAGTGCATTTCTATGGCTAAGCAGGCATTTGAACCTTGGTCTCCAGAGTGCAAGTCCCAATTCAAACTACTACACCATGCTGGCTCTCTAATTTATGTGGTACAAGTTGTTATTTTCTATCACAATGGGAATGGACCACTAAACCCAAATCTTCATTCTCCTGTTAATAAATTCCAGCTTGCACCACATGGGGGCACATTCTGACAGCACAGTTAACATGGTGAACTCACTTTGTGGATAAACCCATAAGTAATTGGGCATACCAGGCTAAATTGGATGAAAGACTCAGTGGTACCACCCCACTGCCACAACTTACCCAGCTGGTTTCACGGATTCTGTAATAAAAGAGACATAACTAGTGAGTTCAAAAATGCCCATTCCACCTTAACTATTAGTTTAGTGAGTGCCATTGCACATTCCTTGAGCTTTAACAGATTATACTTCCATCTAATTAGTCTGCCTATCTATTCTGTGATACTTTTCTGATAAGGACAGCACCTGGCACATAGTTAATGATGCTTGTTTATTCAGAAGGATTTTTGTCTTCTGTCAGCTTCAATTAAATTGTCCTACCCCTTATAAAGTTAGGTGCATTTAAGCGCCAATGAAATCAATGGGATAAATATGTTGTATACACTGAGCATAGAAACTTTCTCTGAACTCTATATAATTCATCTCCTGCTTTATGACAAGAAAGCTATGAAGAGATTATGGTTCATTGCAATTGTTGCTTCATCTTACTCAGGATATATTTAATTTGATTTAATTAGTATAAAACTCTGATATAAGTTAACTATAGTGGTTGCACCTACACTGCAGAATTAGTGCAGTTTGACACTGCTTTAACTGCCATGCTGCAATGCTATGGAATTCTGGGATTTGTAGTTTTCTGAGGTGTTTAGCCATCTCAGTCAGAGACCTCTATTGCCACCACAAACTACAAATCCCAAGACTCCATAGAATGGTGCCATGACAGTGAGGTGTAAAAACTTCATTAATTCTGTAGTGTGGCAGCAGCCCAAGTGAATGGTGGTTACAATAGATCATACAGGATCCTATAGAATTTTAAAACTGATTGCAATTTAACAAACATAGGCTTCAAACCAACATCCTCTCAGTGTACTGTGTAGTTCAAATATCTGCATGCAAACCTGCACTGCGCTGAGTTTATATACTCTCCCCACAACTTACTGCAAATCCCTCGAAGCAACTCTGCATGGAAATGCTGTGCTTTACAGCAAGCAAGCAGGATGAGATATAACCTGACAAAGAGAACATAACCAATTGCTAAATGATTACAGTAGTGCTGAGGCCTCTGGAGAACCCAGCAGATCTCAGTACTGACGTCATCATTTTGCATCTGGCTATGGGGAGATGCCAGGCACTTCTGCAATCCTGGCTGCTTGTCACAAAGCATAGAATGGCTGCTCAGGGGCTTTACATAAGTAATGGGGGGGGGTGGACATGTAGAGGGAGGGAAGATTAGCTCCCATGGGGCGCATTCACACAGACTAGAAAGCTGGGCCCAAACAAACAAAATGAAATTCAACATGGAGAAATGTAAGGTACTGCACTTAGGAGAGAAAAAATGAAATGCATGGATATGGGGGACACCTGGCTGAACGAGACCACATGTGAAAGGGATCTAGGAGTCCAAGTAGACCACAAGTTGAACATGAGTCAACAGTGCGATGCAGCAGCTAAAAAGACCAATGCAATTTTAGGCTGCATCAATGAAGTATAGTTTCTAGATCAAGGGAAGTTATAGTGCCACTCTATACTGCTTTGGTCGGGTCCCACCTGGAATTTTGTGTTCAGTTCTGGGCACCACAATTTAAAAAAGATGCGGAGAAACTAGAGCGTGTCCAAAGAAGGGCAACTAAAATGGTGAAGGGTCTGGAAACCATGCCTTATGGGGAATGCCTTGGGGAGCTGGGAATGTTTAGCCTGGAGAAGAGAAGATTAAGAGGTGATATGATAGCCATGTTTAAATATTTGAAGGGATGTCATATTGAGGAGGGAGCAAGCTTGTTTTCTGCTGCTCCAGAGACTAGGACCTGGAACAATGGATGCAAGCTCAATGAGAAGAGATTCCACCTCAACATTAGGAGGAACTTCCTGACAGTAAGGGCCTTGGAGGTCTTTAAGCAGAGGCTGGATGGCCATCTGTTGGGGATGCTTTGATGGAGAGTTCCTGCATGGCAGGGGGTTGGACTGGATGGCCCTTGTGGTCTCTTCCAACTCTATGATTCTATGATCTAAGGGATACTTACGTATGCATAATATGCTGGCCATAATACATTAAAACTTCTAGATTACGTTAGTCAGCATAATCTTTACCTTTGACTTTATTGATTAAAGCTGATCTTGCAATTCAATTTAGAAAGCTACACATTCTCCAGTCCTGCAGTATAGAACTGGTTGCTCCTTACCCACCTTGGGCAAAGGGAGATAGACCACTGGTCAAGGGAAAAAAGCAGCTTAGCCATTCTCTTCATGTTTCCACTACCATTTAATATGGAAAATGTGTGATGTGATGCTATTGGACTGTGAATTGCCTTGTCCTTGCTTCACATTATTGACTGCTGCAGGTGGTGGGGAATACAATGCAATGACTTCACGGTCATGTGCCTCTTTATAATCAAATTCATTCTGCCCACCCAGAAGCATGGCCGTTCTCCTTCAATCTGACTAGTATTTGAAACAGCAAAATATTACTTTGGGTATGGTTTTAAATGGGACCTGAGACCTTTTCATAGAGTATTTACATTTGGCTCAAAGCTTGGCAGAAATGAATTTCAAGTAACATAGTTGCTTATAAGGATCTGGTTTTTAAAAAAGGCAAAAGGAGCTCACATTTCAAAAGCAAAATAACAAGCAAGAACAAAGTCTCTTTGTTGGTATAATGAGGAGCATCTGCAAATTACTTTTAAGAGTTACTTTTAAAGGCATTGACAGGTTTTTTGTTTGTTTTTTTGTTTTTTTGCAAGTGTTATGCCACTATCCAATCAATTTTTGGGATCCCCCCACTAAAAAAAAGAGTAACACAAAGTAATGAAAAGGCAATGAGCAAAAATTGCTTCTCAAACACTGTAATTAGATTTATGACAATAAATTAATTTTAAAATATTGCAAGAAGTACTAGAAATTACATTGGAAAAGTAACTTTACAAATTGTGGTGTGAATGACACACATAAGCAGAATCATAGAATCATAGAGTTGGAAGAGACCACAAGAGCCATCCAGTCCAACTCCCTGCAATGCAGGAACTCCCAATCAAAGCATACCCAGAAAGTGTGAAGCTGCACTCCTTGCTCCCAGCATCATATATCCATATTCCTCAGCTCTGCCAATTTAGCAGGTGCAGTCCCAATTAATCCTCTAACGTCCCACTTTTTCATCTGCTTTAAAATGTTCCAGTTTCTTTCTCCTCCTCCCACCTTCTCCTTCATCCTCCATTTATGTTGACTGATGCAAAATGAGTTCAAAAATGCAAAAGTAGTTTGCACTCAATAAATTCAGTGGTGAGAGAGGAGAGGCAAAGAAGACTCTTGTCCTTTCCAGTGGGCTCAGGCAAAAGCAAATTACCATATTTACTTGACTATAAGTCAACATCATGTATAAGTTGGCAGGTTTGGGGGACAAAATTATGGATTTTGATATGACCTTGGATAAGTCAAGTGTAAAACTTAGGGATATGAAACAAAGGATCTAAATGATGAGGCAAAGGAAAACCCGTGGATACATCAACTTAGGTTATTGGAGTCAATTTTTTGACTAAAATTTCTAGATTTATACATGAATATATACAGTACCTCTTGTAGCTTGTATTTCTTCTTTAACAACATTTTACCTTCTTGACCACACTCCAATGTTGTTTGGCCATACATGCCCTGGTTTTCATTTGTGACATGGTGGAAGGTATGCATATCCAGGTTGGTTCTACCGAACATGGTTGTCTGCTATAAAATGTCTACATGTGAGCAGTTGTCCCCCTGTTCTCCAAGCAATTGGGACTCCTACATTCTTTGCACCCATGAGTACCTTCCATAGAACAACAGATGAAACGGACTAAAATACTGATTTTGGGGCTGTGCAGACCACCAGGAAAGGCCTGCCTAAGGGTGGAGTCGGGGTGTGGCATCCACATGATGCAAACCCCAGCTCCACTCCCAGGCCACCATGACACCATGCACCGTGGTGTCATGGCATTCCTCTGTCACTGCATTTAGAGGATGCAGCATCAGAAATGAACCATAAAGTCATGGGGCCAGTGGCTACAGTGCCCTTTCCTGGCCAATAGGTACAGTTTTTGCACCACAGAAAGGCCAGATCAGAGCCATGGCGTGTGGTTCCCATGGCCCCGATCTGGCAAAGATGGAGGCAGCTGCTCACCCCTCTTAATTTCCTGCAAAAGGACTGGGTTATTTATCCTGCATTGGATACATACAAGATGAAATCATGCATCTTCTGTGGTGGAGTGAATAATGTCTTAAGTCCTGCTCCCATACATACTGTGTCTTGATATTCTTTAAAGCAACTATCAGACAGAAACAAATAGTGATTATGTATAGTTTCTAATGAATTTCCATTGATAGACTGCCTCATCATTCTTTTGAACGGTGTAAATGGTTTGTACTATAAAGATGGTAAATGGTTTGTACTATAAATATGGCAAACACTGCTATAGTTTCAAACTCAAGTTTGAGTTATGCATGAGAAAAGAGTGCTGGGGGTGAAGGAAAATACATTTGGGAAATGTTATCGTTTTACAATTTTCTGCCCTTTGGGTTAAATCGATTTTTGTAAAAAAAAAAAAAATCTCCTCTTTGGCTGGATGAAATACCAAAGGAAATTGTGTCACTCAAAATATTGCTTAGCATGCTACATAGACATTTAGCCATGAGGAATCTGACCAGGTAGCTATTATACATATTTTGTTTGCTTGGGAGAAATGTATAGTTTATATTTCATAAATGCACCATAAATGTTAACAGACTTGTTTATACTCTACTTTATAAGATTTCAGTATGAATTTTGTTCTAATACAGCTGTAGCTTAGTGCCAGCAGTGAAAACAGTAAAATACATTACAAATGTGTCTGGATAAAATCACTTTAGTTAGTGATTAGTTTTGATAGCCTCTTGAAATCAGTGAACACTATGTTATCTCTTGTAAAATATGTACAACACTAGAGTCCTGGAGCATTACATTAGGTTTTACTGTTGCTAAACAAGAAGGAACAAAATTACCAATGAAGGAAATGGGACAAAAATCTATCATATTATTTTAGTTTTTATGTCAGGTTTGTGTGTGAGAGAGATACACTTCTATGAGTAATTTGTTTCTTTTAGCCAGTAGGCAAACTTTTTTAATTATTAATTTTATTTATCTAAAATTATTTTAGGTCATCCATAGAGAAGAATTCCACTCCACCATTCATGTTGTTTTTGACAAGGTTTGAGTGAATGCCCCCCTTGTTTGTTTACTTCAGTCTATTTTGAGCATTCGCAGGAAGCAATACTTCTTATCATATTCTGCCATTAATATCTTACAATGCAAAATTGGAGACAAACTAGAGTCTCAATGTATGTTGGGATTGTATTCCTAGACATCTCATGTAAATAGGAGTAGAAGTTCCATAGGGGATTATTTAGAGACTGGGGGGATGCATTCTGATGGAGCTGAATTAAACAATTTCACTCAACCCACCACCAGTTCTAAAGAGGTTTAAAATATGAAACATCAGAGTTTATCTTTTCCATGCTTTTAGAATCATAGAATCACAGAGTTAGAAGAGACCACAAGGGCCATCCAGTCCAACCCCCCTGCCATGCAGGAACTCCAAATCAAAGCATCCCCGACAGATGGCCATCCAGCCTCTGCTTAAAACTTTATCATACGATGGAATTTAGGGATATACTCCAATGGCAATCAGAACACAATCTTGGGGTTTCACGTAATTGTGCATAAGAGTATCTCATGCAATTGGGGTTTTTAAAAATTATTTATAATTTTAGAGGTTATGAGTGTGACTGTGTTTTGCATAGGTCATTAGATTCTCCTAGCTTTTTGGAAGGAAGGCTGGCATATAAATCCTCTAGAAGGATCCCAGAGTACTGCCAAAAATGAAAAGAAGAAAAGATTGCAGGAAATCACTAGCACAGCCAAGTGATGGAGATGAACAGAACTTGGAAAAGGAAAGGAGGAGTGCACCCCTCAATGCACATTCTGAATTCCTCAAAGACAGCCCAGTCCCTTCCTATTTCTATGGCAAATGCAATCAGTCCAGCAAGTTTGAAGGACTCTATAGACAGCTGATATAACACGTGGAAGAAATGACATGCCTGTTTTAAATTCCACAGATTTTTGCTCATGGGAACAAAGTAGTGTGTTTTAAGTTAGATCTCACTAATTATAATCTTCATAGGAAAACAATTAGAATTTTAAATATTCTTTTCTTCTTGCCAGAAATTATTATTCTATTTTGACCCTTTTTATGTTGAAGAACCAGAGTTATTAAACTGTGCCCAGCTTTCTTGCCAAGCATATTATTTTCATTGGCTGCAGCTTTCTGTTTGCTTAAGTAATAACCAACACAGTATTAGAAGTTGCCAGCAGGACAAACATGGAAATTATACCTCCTTATTCCTTCCTTAAGAGCCAAAGAGACATTTTAGAAGCATCAGTAGTTATAATGTCACTAGTATATCCCATAGGAAAAAAAGTCAGTGCTTGGGCAAATTATACAAGGATGCTTTTCTATGTAAATCGCACTGAAATGAGTAAGAGTTCTTAAGAGAAGTGCAAGGATGTGACCTCTCCGTGTTCCTTGTCAACCTATCTAAGGCATTAACATGTACTGTGATTGTTAGGTGGGTCAGGTAGGTTATCAGGTGTTGCTGACTGGCACCTGACTTTTATTTTATGTTACTTTAAGGCAAAAGAAAGGAAACCTCTAGAACCTGGGCTTAAGGTGGTCCATGGAAGTTAACAATCTGGCCTGTGGGAAATCTCGAGGATACCCTCCATGTCCCAGTGCAGAAAGGTACCCTACCTCCACTCCTGTACTACTAGCCTTCCCACCTGATTACTGATAAAGAAACACAGACATCCAATTTTGGATGTTCGTTAACTGAAAGAAGAACATGAAAGGCAAGGAATAAAGAGATGCCACACTGTGGTTGGGACCATGAGATGGTAAGATGGAGGGGAATCCCACTGCCATCCCTAACTACTAGGGTAGTTAGCAATGCTTATTTGGCCTGGAACAATCAACTTATTGGATGGAATCATGGAGGTTTGTTCCAAATATCAGTTGCTGAGTCAATAGCTCTACTCTAGTCAGGATTAACAACAGCTATTATTTCAGCCAGAAAAGCAGTATACTTTATATATTGTATAAGAAAACTACTCAAGCAAACATTCTTCCCAGGGCGGCATTTCTTTGTTCCCAATGTATTTGTTGCCTATGATGTTAACTATGACATGTTGTGCTCCTTGTCTCTCCTAAAATACCATTATTCCTTGCCTTACATTTTCTCACCTTTCAGGTAGCGGACAAGTTCCTGAAATGTCTATGTGGTTCTTTATCAATAATTTCAGATTGAAGCAAATCACACAGGCTAGATTCCACTTGGTAACATATGCAAGCATAACTCCCACTTATATCAACATCTTTAATTTTGGAGAAATTGCAGAAGGGGGGATCCTGTAACTCTGTGCACAATATCCCTTGCCTGAATGTGCAACAGCATCCAGGGCCTCACAGGTATAATCCTCACTGATAGCTTGTGCATGTATGCCTGGGTCATTCTAGTTCCACACACACAATGAGGAAACAAGCAGCAAACTTACAAGGCTTCTTTCCCAGGTGTGCAACACCAGCTGGAATATGGCAGGATCCACCCTGCAGCCAAGTAGCCAAAGGAATGGATCTCTGTATTAAGGAGGAAATGGGGAAGAGGGGTCAGCCTCCCTTTCCCATTCCCAACTACAGCATAGGTTAACTGGCACAGATTTTGCTTGGCTGTTGGAGTCTGAACATTGAAAACAGCAATGTTTTCTTAGTTTCACCAAAACACTCTTGTTTCCCCACCTTGAATCCCATCGTGGGAGAAAGGAAAGATATAAATTCTTTAAATAATATTAATCAATGTCAATAATAATAATAATAATAATCTGAATCTTTACAAATGCATAGTTGATATGTTTTGTCCTGAGACTGGGGAACCAATATAAATTTGACAGATTTGATTTAGGAGGTGTGGGAAATACATAAATAGCTATGATCCAGCTACAAGCAGAATCCTTCCTATTAAATTAGTTTTTTTGTGGGGGTTTTGGGCTATGTGGCCATGTTCTAGAAGAGTTTCTTCTGAAGATGCCAGCCACAGCTTCTGGCAAAATGTCAGGAAGAAACTCTTCTAGAACATGATCACATAGCCTGAAAAACCTACAGAAAACTATGGATGCTGGCCATGAAAGCCTTCGATTTCACATATTTTAAATTAGTTTTTTGGTGGTTTTTTTGTTTTTTTTAGCTATGTGGCCATGTTCTAGAAGAGCATTTCACCAGCATCTGTGGTTGGCATCTTCAAAGAGTATTATCTCAAAATCTCAGCCACAGATGCTGGTGAAACACTCTTCTAGAACATGGCCACATAGCCTGAAAATCCTACAAAAAACTAAGCATGCCAGCCATGAAAGCCTTCGGCTTCATATTTTAAATTATTTGTTAATGAGGAGTAACTGTAGTTCATTGCTCTACATGCAGATATTCTGTGCTTAGTCTCTGACATCTCCAGTTAAATAAATCAAGTGGTAGCAGAAAGACCTTTGCAGTCACACTAAAAGAATACTCTGGCAGATGGCTTGACCCAGCATAATATAGCTACCTGTGCCCCAACAAGGTTAACATATTAGCTGAGACCTACTGCTGAATATTGTACTTAGAGGCTGAGTGTGAAGCAGGGTATTTTTATTCCAGCATGAACTTTAAAAGGGTAAAGGTAAAGGTTGTCATGACCATAGGGGGTGGTGTTCACCCCCATTACTAAGCCAAAGAACCAGCGTTGTCAGAGACTACTCTGTGATAATGTGGCCAGTATGATTGCACAGAATGCTGTTTACCTTCCCACTGGAGTGGTACCTATTTATCTACTTGCATTTGCATGCTTTCAAACTGCTAGGTTAGCAGAAACCGGGACTAGTGATGGGAGCTCATCCCATCATGTGGCACCTGGGCTTCAAACTGCCAACCTGCCGATCTTGCAATCAACAGAGTCATTGTTTTAACCACTTGAGCCACTGCATCCTTCATATGAATTTAAAAGGTGGTCTTTTATAATCTACTACCTTGGCTTGTGCTTCCACCCACCATTCATTTCTCTCAAAATATTTATATGAGATTATTGACCTACCTGAGAGATATCTGAAAGAAAGCATGTATGAACACTCTGGTTCGTTGCTGACTTTTATTGTTAAGTCTTACTGCTGAGGTTGAAAAGATCCTGCTATGTCCACATCTCAAGAGCATTTCAATAACAATAACTCTGTCTACTATGGCATCTTCAGTACAGTTTTTATCATATGTATCAGAAAATTCCAGGTTTGGCATGGTTGTGTGTGTGTGTGTGTGTGTGTGTGTGTATTAAAAACACTCAATGTCCAATCCTTATGACAAGAAGACATCTCATCATCCACCCATGATACCATGCCAAAATCAACCATTCCTGTCAACCTCTCATTTTTCCAAAAACTAAAATACTTTTACACTCACACCCCAAAATGAAAGACTGTCCAGGAAAAAGTGAACAATTTAGAAAGCATTATCTTCAAAGTGCCTTACTCCCCCACCTCCACCCAACCATGCATTCCTCTTGGTAATAAAAGTGGACGATGAAGCTTGACTGCAAAATGTTTTATGTATGAGCAAAGGCTTTGCCAGCATCTAGTAATGTATGTGTCCTTGCTATTTGGCAGCCACAAAATTAAGTTGCATTTGCACTTCTGCTTAAGATTTATGTCTTAGAAATTCAATGTTGCCAACAGAATCTTCATTCTCCTAAGAGACTCTAAAATGATTAATTGCATTAATTACCCTGAGATGACTTGTGCCTATCTATGGTGCTCTGTAGTTACAAAGTCTACAATCAGCAAACCATCCTGTAACCATTTCAGTGAGTGGCTATAGCCATTAGAGTATGTCCAAAGAAAATCTGTCAATGAGGCTTACATCTAGAAGATAGAAATAGAGCAATCTTGAAGAATGGCTCAGAAGCCATGTGACTATGGTGGTTGTGAGGTGGAACAACCAGTCTGCAAAGAGCCCATGGTGTTATCAGCATATGCTCATCAATTGGCAAAGGGCAGGAATATTGAGATCTACCCCCGGGTGGTTGTTTTATGACCAAAAAAGCACTTATCACAAAGTGCTCAGGCTTTATGTGCCTGCAGTGGGGAATTTATACAGCTTTTAGGCACCGCTCAGCAATTTTGGAGTTGTCAGACATCATTAATGAGAAGTGTACACATCACAGTTGCTAAACAAGCACTTTTCATCTGAGAAGACATAAAAGGGTGGTTGATAATATGGTTTCTTCCTGAGTTCCATGCCAAAAAATACAAGATAACAGGTGACCCTAAAGGTCTCTCAGAGTGGCGAGGGGCAGGGGGCAGCAGGGATATACCATTATCAGCTAACTCAGATTGAAATCAAGCAAGAAGAGTTTTGGCTATAACCACCTGTTAACAATCAGGAACTTATAAATGATTTGTGACTTTTTTCCATGTATGTTATTGCCATACCAGCCTTTCTCTTTCCACTACAAAAGGATGGAAATTTTGATCAACCTAAAGCACACATCAGACTCAAAACTATAAAGTACTTAGAACTCCATACTGCGTCTCCCTGATTAGTTCCTGTAACAGTCCCTGGAACCATACCCAACAGCTATGAGATGACTTCCAGAGTGATTCCCAAGACTGGATGCATGCACAAGCACATAGCATGAATTGGCTATGCACGTGGCGTGATGCCTGACAATCCTATAAAACTCCAGAATGCAGCTTTCTCCTCCTGGCAATCATCTGGGAGCAATTCATGGGAATGGCCCATTTGCACAACACGTGTGTGTGTGTGTGTGTGTGTGTGTATACCCAAAGGCAGAAAGATTCCAAAGCTTCACCTTATATCCATTACATTAGACTGTAATTAACCATCTAATTAAAAATAATAATTGTAAGCCACTCTGATAGCCTTTAGGGCTGAAGATTGGGGTATAAATACCATAAATAAATAAATAAGACTGCATCTGGGGGTCAATTGACCTTTGGTTGATGTTTGGTTAGACATTTGAAAATTTCACCTCTGAAAGATCTTTGTCTGTGATTTATTTACTTAATTTATACCCCACTTTCTCCCAAAACTGGGACTCAGGTGTCTCACAAGAAAATTTTCTTTTCCCCAGCTTTCTTATTTTCCTATATTTGATTATAAAAGGATAATTTGATCACGTCATCACTTTTGTTTTCTTTATATATTAATTTCCCAATTTGTAAACCTGGAAATAAAAATGTAAAAAAAAAACCAAAAGAAAAAAAATGTTAAAGAACAAATTTTAAAAATTCATATCATAAGGAGATGAATTGGAATAGGCATTATTTCAAAATGGTACAAAGAAGAGAGGGGAAAAAAGATAGAAAAGTGGATCCTTGGTATCTATTGGGGTTTAGTTCCAGGACCTTGCTGTGGATACCAAAATCTGTGGATGCTCAAGTCATGTTAAATACAGTGAATAGTAAAATGGTGTCCCTTATATGTATAAAAGGGCAAAATAAAGGTTTGCTTTTTTGAATTCATATTTTTAAAAATATTTTCAAGCTGTGGAAAGTTGAATACATGAATAAAGCATTCATGGATACAGAGGGCCAACTATAAAGGAATAGAAGGAAAATTAAATCTAATGAAAGAAAAAGAGATGGGGTAAGGGATGTTTGTAAGTGTTGGTGAAGAACCTACATTGGAAGTTATGATGTACAACTTTATGATATGATACCCAGCCTCTCTGATATGATACTCAGCCTTTCTAGTGAATTGAAACAATGAGCATTAGAGCACCATGTATAGCATCACATTGCACAAGAGAGGCTCCCAGTGTCCACCAGGAGGTAATCTTCCCATTTGTAACAGGACCCATACCGCAATGTGACTATAATACAACAACCATGCTGTTGGCTCCACTTGTACAGTGATCCTAATGGCGTAGCTATGTCTCTCCTCCATGAAAATACAAATGTTGTGTAATAATGCAATTCAACTTTACATGATTGTAACATGGGTGCAATGATAAAACTTCCCAACAGGGTGCCAGCCTATATGGACAAATCATATCAGTGACCTTTGTGTTGTTATAGTTGCTGTGTACCTTCAAGTCATTTTGACTTACTGTTGTTAGCTGCCCTGATTGACCTCAAAAGGGTGGGATATAATAATAATAATAATAATTATTATTATTATTATTATTATTATTATTATATCCTAAGGCAAACCTATCATAGGGTTTGTTTGGGGTTTTTTTTTTTTTTTTGGCACATTTCTTCAGAGGGGGGTTGCAATGGCCACCTCTGAGGCTGAAAGAGTGTGACTTGCCCACGGTCACCCAGTGAGTTTCCATGGGTGACCTGGGATTCAAACCCTGGTTTTCAGAGTCATAGTCAAATGCTCAAATGACAACACCGTGCTGGCTCTACCTTTACATTAATTTTTTTCTTTAGATATATCCATTGTTCTATTAAACACTTCAACCCACTCAGCCATTAACATAGCAATAGAAATAGCAAGTACATTTCTGTACTAAGCAGTTTACAAAGCGTAAACTAATTGCCCCTAATGAGCAGGGTACTCATTTTAGGGACTTCTGGAAGGATGCCAGGCTGAGTCCACCTGGAGCCCCTGGCTGGTATTGAACTCACAATCTTTGTGAGTGAGTGGCTGCAGTACAGACATTTAACAACTGCACCACCAGTGGTTAAAACCCCTTTCTTAAAAGCTAATCAGCTGCCAAAAGTTTATCTAATTAAAAAAGTTTTTGTCTAATTGTACCACTAGCATTGTCTCTGAAACAGCACCACCACCATAAAAAACAGATGTGGCTGAGTATTATCCCAAGCCAGTAATATTACTAAGCCTCCTTTGCCACTAACACTGCTTGGAATGTAGATGGAGTCAGTTGAAGTCTCAAACTTTAAGTACACAACCTATTCCAAACACAAACATACCAGTGAGCACTGGATGTGCATTGGTTCTTGAAGTCAGCTTGTTATATGGAAATATGAAAAATAGAGCTAAAAATCAATTTGCCTTAAAAAAAAAAACCCCAACAACTTCTCTTTAGTGTGACTTTGTTTAATATTCTCCAAATATTTCATATCTGCATGTATGATTCATTGATATAAGATGTTAATATTTGGCATGGACTACTTAAAATTTTGCATTTGCTTTTGGCTATGTGCTGTTGTTTTTGTACCTAATGTTACTGATGGCACACAAACAAATAGTATATGGAAGTGCTTTTTCAGCTTTCTGTCTTTAAAGAGTATTTTCCACATTTGTGTCTGCCAAAGAACTTCTGTATACATGACACAAGTCAGTTGCACATTACACAGGACTCAATATCCCAGACATGTTCTAGGTTGCATATCCAGCTCACAAAGGTCAGTTTTTGGTCTCATTATTATCCATTAGAAATTCATACCCTCCAACTGTCCCAATTTGGCATGGAGAGTCCTGATTAATCCTGTGTTGTCCCACTTTTTCAGCTGCTTTTAAAATGGCCAGTCTCTCTCTCTCTCTCTCTCTCTCTCTCTCTCTCTCTCTCTCTCTCTCTCTCATATTCTCTCTCTCCCTCCCATTTAATTTATTCAGCATGGAGGACAGGGTTAAATCTTGCCCTTCCTAGTAGGCTCAGGCAAAAGGAAACTGCTGTAACCTCGCCTGTTTTTTTGTTTGTTTGTTTGTTTGTTTGTTCTTCCTCATTAATAATCATCTTCAGGGGTGTAACTAGGAGGGTGCAGGTGTGTGGACCACACCAGATGAAACCTCAGAGGATGAAGTCAGCTGGTGTGCTGATGGAAAGAGGTGCCTTCTGGGTTTGGCAGTTCTACCAACTAGGTAGGAAAATGAGTCTCCTACTTTTGCCCCACAGCCAGCAGCTCTGCAAGATCTGAAAAAGGCTGTTGAAGAGAGGAGGGAAGGTGTTATAAAATGATTTACACTCAGTGTCAAATGCATTAGGTACACCACTGACTATCTTGACCACACACTGATGTTGCTTGGCCACATATATTCTGGTTTCCAACTGTGAAATGCTGGAGGATATGTAAATTAAAAATGGCTCTTGGCAGGGATCGGCAGATTTCACTAGTGTAGGGTCTATTTTTCTTCCCCTATAACAATGAGGTCTATCTTACTGAAACCAGCTGAAGCAAAAAACATGGGTGCATCATCCACATAAATAAAACCATAAAATGTACTAGTATGAAATCTAATTTACTAGCCTCCTGAAAAATCAGTATTATACACTCCTTTGCTGGTTACAAACAGAAAATTCTCACCACCATTTGGAAACCCAAGATATTACTAGATTCCATGTAGGCTACTAAAAGAAATTGCATTCCGTCATATCAAAAGACACAGGTCAGGTAGACATGAGGGATTGTCTTCCTCTTCTCTTCATCTAGTATAGAAAACAAGCATATATCTGTCTCTCCTTCACTAACTTGTTTGCCTACATAACATACCATCCAACTGTTCCAGTGTGAGATGTACAGTCCTTATTCATCCTCTGTTGTCCCACTTTTTCACCTGCTTTTAACATGTACCAATTTCCCTCTCCTCCCACTTTATCCTTTGTCATCAACTTACTTCAGTTACAAACTGAGAGGGTACTGGTAAACTATCATAAATGGTATATTTGATATTCTTTGCTGCAGCAAAGAAGGAAAATACTATTTTGTGTGTTGTGTTGTGTCCCTTCAAGCCAGTTCCAATTTAAAATTTAGCCTAGATTAATAGAAGCATGGTTTCCAAGTCGAGGGAAATAATAGTACCACTATATTCTGACCTAACTGAACTTTTTCTTTACTGTAAGAGCACTTCAGCATTAAAACTATTTACCTAGAGAGGTGGTAGGATTGGACATCTTCAAAAAGAGGCTAGTGGAATGGTTTAGGAGGAAATCCTGCATTGAGCAAGGGGTTGGACTTAATGGCCCATGAGGCCTTGTTCAACCCTAGCATGTCTAGAGGAGGGCCACCAAAATGGTGAAGGGTCTGGAAACCATGCCTTATGAGGAAAGACTTAGGGAGCTGGGGATGTTTAGCCTGGAGAAGAGATGGTCAAGAGGTGATATGATAGCCCTGTTTAAGTATTTAAAAAGGTGTCACATTGAGAATGGAGCAAGCTAGTTTTCTTCTGCTCCAGAAACTAGAATGTTGAACAATGGATGCATGCTACAGAAAAAGACATTCCACCTCAACATTAGGAGGAACTACCTGACAGTAAAAGTGGTTCAACAGTGGAACACACTTCCTCAGAAAGTTGTTGAGTTTCTTTCGTTGGGTCCTTTAAACAGAGTCTGGATGGCCATTTGTCAGGGATGTTTTGATTGTGATTTCCTGCATGGCAGAGGGTTGGACTCAATGGCCCTTGTGGTCTCTTCCAACTCTACAATTCTATGATATCTATTTGATATAGAGGCAGAGAAGTAACATTACAATGTTTTAATTTGACATGCTTTTTGCCTCTTCTTGTTTTTGTTCTTGTCTTTGCTGTTTTATTTAGTTTAGATTAATTTTGTTTTGCTTTGTTGGAAATGTGATGTCATTGTTTATTGTTTGTCAGATTAGTATAAAATGACATAAAAACTTAATTTTTTTAAAAAAAATGCATGCTGAGTTCAAAGTGTTAAAGTAGTTTGTACTCAACAGACTCAGAAGGAAGGAGGGCTGAAGAGGGGAAAGAATCTTCTCCTTCCCAGGATCCTGAAGCAAAAGCAAACTGCTTCAACCTTCTCTGGCTTGGGTGTCTTTTCTCATGAATAACTTTTGAAATGTTGACCACATCAAGATATTGCTTGACACACATGTCCCAGCTTTCACCTGTGAAATGTTGGTGGGTATAATGTGGAATTATCTCTGGCCTGTAGCACCCAGGCAAGGTATTAAGTACAAGACCTAAGGCACATCCCAATTGATGTTTGGCATTTACAGTGGTCCCAGCATGTACATTTGCTGGGGTTAAGGGAGAAGGACCCCTGTAAATGTAGAAAAACCACAAAACAAAACAAAACAAAACAAAAACCACTATTCTTTTCTCCTAAAAGAACACCTGTCTAGCCATCTCCAGATTTTCCAGTGCAACTCTATGGTCAACATTTGCCAGAAGCTGATCATAGAATCATGCTGGAGAACCTAAATATGCCCAGATAAGTGTTTTCTCTAGGAACTTCTAGGTTCTCCAGCACAACTATATGGTCAACTTCTGGCAGAGTTGCACTGGAGGACCTAGAGATTCCTAGAAAGAACAAATTAATCGAAACTTTGGGGTGAGTGGGTGGGTTGTTTCATTATTATTTTTTGTGATTGTACTTGCATTTTGCCTTTGCTGTTACCTGGCTCGATCCTCAAATGGGAGAGGTGGGATACAAATAAATTTATTGTTGTTGTTGTTGTTGTTAACTGCAAATAATCAAATCTGGAAAAGTCAAAGCTGCAAATGTGGAGGGCCTACTGTAATAATATTTAGCATGCAGCTCAACAGTTAAATTAGCTGTTTTGGACTAATCAGCAGAGAGGTAAAAATCAAATAAGTAATATTTCATAGATAGTGTGCAGATAGTGGTAATCTGATTTCCTATGCTTGCTGCTGGCTGTTAAGATGAGCCCTAATGGTAGTTGTTTTCAAATTCTTTATCTCACACACCTGGCCAGTAGAATAAAGGGGTGGCAATTTTATGCTAAATTTGCACATCTGGGAGCTGAGGATGAAAGATAACTGAGGAATCTGGGTCATCTGCCTCTTTTGTGTGCCTGGTTTCCTTTCAGATCTCAATTTATCCATAAACTTTACAGTCGGTAAGTTACATACCTTCCCAGTTGATAACTTCCTGGATAAGGTTGCACTTCATAAAAGTCAGTTATGCACAAGAGACGGTTACCAGCTGCCCACCTTAATTCTGAAGTTTCTCCCTGCACTTTTGAAAATCACAGTCATGTTAAATATGAGGCCAAGCACAATGCCTTAATATAGCATCAACATATTTCAGCTTCTTTTGTTGCTAGCCAAATAAGAACATAAGCAAATGCTCCTTTTTCACCACAAGCTATAGTGAAGAACTTGCTGCTTTCCAACATTCTTGTGGTCTGTTTAGACTTGCAGGCAACATTTATCATTGCTGATTAGCAATGATGGTATTATTTTTGCTATATGCCTGTTGTTTTATTAATCCTGACTGTCAGATTTTAGTAAAAAATAAAAGGGGGGGAGTCTTTGCGCCCCTTCCAAAAAGAGCTTCCCAGATTAAACTTGGACTTGCTAAAGGCTGCATGCACTTTCTTGACAGTGATGGGAACAAGACAAGAGGTAATTAAAATAAGGTTCTGCCTTGGCTTCAGTTTATGCTTGGCATAATGTGGATATGTGTTTTCTTCAAATTATATATACCTGTAGTTAAGACGAACAGGTTTCAAACTGCACTTTATCATTTTGACATCACAAGTTTTTTAAAAAACACTTTTCCCCATTTAAAAATGTCCTTTATTTGTAGAATGTAAAATTAAGATAATAAAATGTAAGTACAGGAATAGATGCAGATAGAAGTGCAAGATGATTTCATAAATTTTTTCATATAAAACTCTTTGGCTGAGATCCAGGATCATCTGATGTAACCACAACAGCACTGTTCCATCATCACAGCAATATCTGATGCCACCCAAAAAAACCTACTTTTTCAGTCAGAGAGTGATTCAGTTGAATGGGCACTGAGACACTGCAGATCAAGTCTAGGAAATAACACCTGCCATGCTCTCCTGGTTGCAGGGTACATTGAGAACAAGATCTTGACAGACCGCCTCAGGGTCCTGCTCCAATAGCTTCTCTTAGTGGACCCCAAGACTGGGAGAGTACTGCAGATATCACTTACCTATGCCCTCATCTGCACTGACTGCCACAGAAACTTTTTGGGTGGAGTGCTGCCTGACTGAAAAGATACGTTTTGGGGGTCACATTCAGTCATTAATGAACATAAACATGGATCCCAAAAATTACAGGATTTTAAATGCTGCTCAATTCTTCCAATTAGAGATGAATGTTTTGCCCACAAAGTACATGTTCTACCAAGGAGCTACAGTTTCTCCCAAGAGATTATATTTTACTATTGCAAGATCTCAGAGGGAGAGGAAATTCAAAATTTGGGTAAGGGAGGTCTCCATCAGCCACTACAATTTCAGAAAGGAAAGTGTAGAGGAGACCTATATATTGATCACAACGATAATGAAACTGCTTGCAATCTGGCTGTTTCACCTTTCCCAATATAGATCTCTATGGGTGTTACGGTCATCTTAGGCCAATTTCCATATTGTTCTGTAACCTATCTCTTGCATCAACCTGAAGGCGAGGCTTTTTAACATGGCTCCCACATTATGGAACATCTTTCTTTCTGGGGTTCCAGAGATACCTACTATGGCATGTTCAGACACTTCTAAAACCCAGTCTTTTTAGACACCAAGCCTTCCCTACGTGATTGTGCTACTCAGTTTCAAAACTGTGCCTGGTGATTCTAATTTATTTAATTCATGACTTATTGCTTTGTATTTTAGCATTTGTTTTGATTCTTTTTGTTGCAATGTTAACAGTTTTGAAATGTGTGCACATCACTTAGAAGTCATTTCTTTTTAGATCTCGTAAGTTGAAAGCACTATTATAATATTCAATGCAAAGAAACAGATAAAAAGGTAGAAGAAACTTCTTCCCCAAGATCTGAGAAATCAAAAGGAAATACAGACACGTATACCACAGCGGCTGTCAAGTCTGGTAGAAAAAAAGAGATATACACTGATGGCTGGATGATAGATGGTCAGTTCAACAGATGAGTTGGCAGATTCCCAATCAACAGGAGAATATATCCCTGTCAGCTGCAGCTGCTGTCTCCAGGTAAATGTGGATTGTCGGACTTCCACAATCCCTATGTTTCCTCTACATTAGGGAACACAAAGGGATCATGAATAAGAACCAGTCACAAACGTGTAATTCGAAATTCTATGTTTATTACTACCTTAGTGAATTTCACCCTAAAATAATAATAATACCACAAGTCCAGTCAGTATTGTTGCACTAGCAGGACCAGCTAAAAGAAAAGTAATCCATTACATGGATATAGTACGGTCATCATTGCTGTGACCACCTTAACTTTCCTGAAAGTCACAACTCTCAGTCTGGGATTACATTGTAGAGAAAGAGAGGTGACACAATAGCCTTCTATGGTCTCTGTATTTGATGTTTCATTTATTTATTTTAAGTATGCAATTGATAGTCCATCTTTCTGCCTCCCCCCCTCCGCCCCACAAAAGACTCCAAACAAATAACATTCCAGGAAGCTAAGAATGAAATTCAAATAAAAAGAAAGCAATTAAAAAATAAAAACAGATAAACCTATCTGAACAACAACAACAAAAAGAAACAACCAGTTAAATCACAGGTGTCTGAAAGGATGTAATTGGCTCTTTCTAGAGTGGCATTATGCCAGCGGATTATCACTATGATTTGTTGTGCTGGGGGGAGGGAGAGACAGTTCTATAAATATGGAGCTTTTTATTTTTGTTGCTAACAATTGAACATCAATAGAGCTGTTTCAAGCTACAGAGACAGAATTCATTGAAATTTTAATTAAAATCTGTCAACAGAAATGAGAAACAAAACAATGGACTAGAGATTGGAAATGCTCAATAGGCATTCCAGTCCCCAATAAAGGGAATATCAGGGATTGAAATAGCAATCCACCCATTATGATAACCCCTATGCATCATCATCATCATCATCATCATCATCCAACTGTCCTGATTTGGCAGGGACAATCTTAACCCTCTGTCATCCCACTTTTTCAGCTCTTTTCAAAATGTTCCAGTTTTTCCTACCATCTCCTTCAATTGCTGCAGACTTCAGTTGCTGCAAAATTAGCTTGAATTCAGTTAACTCAGGAAGAGGAAATGGAGGAGAAGAGAACTGTGACCTTTCCAGTAGGCTCAGTCTAAAACCAACTGCTGTATCCTCTCCCAGTTCGTATGTTCTTCCAGTTAAATAACTTTTGTCACCTTAACCATACTCTAATGTTTCTTGTTCACATATGTCCTAGTTTCCATCTGTGATATGTTGGATGGTATAGTCCAGATATGAAGAGCAGGAACTTCTTTTTTTAGTTTTGAGGCACATTATTGTCCATGCAATAATCAGAGAATCTGCTCAAGACTTTTGTCTTAGATCTGACTTATTTCCAACAAGAGTAGGTCCATTGAATCAACAAAACTCACATATGCTTTGACTTATCAAATTCCCTTTGATTCAATGGATCTGTTCTAGTAGAAATTAACAATTGAATTTAGGTTTCCATATGTGGCCTGGTGCTTAGTAGCCAGGAATAAGTGTGTAGTTATATTTAGCCATTTATTTATATAGTTATTTTTAATATAATAAAATGCTAAGACCCTACAGGCTAGGTGGCTGTATACATTTCAGTACACAAATAATGGGGCTAGAGGCCATTACTGGTGCTTGTCTGGAAGCCTATCAATTAGTGCTGTCTGTCTTTTTATGTATGTGATTTTCTTTTCATATTATCACTAGAAAAACATTGCACAAATACATTCTTTCCATATAAAATAAGTTTATAAAAGAGCTTGGTCCAAAAACTTCACAGCCACAGTATCAAGGCATTTTTTTAAATT
This sequence comes from Urosaurus nigricauda, assembly GCA_034509955.1. Classification (NCBI taxonomy): domain Eukaryota; kingdom Metazoa; phylum Chordata; class Lepidosauria; order Squamata; family Phrynosomatidae; genus Urosaurus; species Urosaurus nigricauda. The sequence continues at coordinate 258,766,225 of JAOEGL010000003.1, forward strand.
AAAAAAAACCAAAACAAAGAAATAACGTTTTGATTATATATGGGTAAATGACCATATGTGCAATTACATTTTGGGTGCAATGTTTAGCAGTTAGATTTTGGCATTTTATTTTATTAGCTAGAATTTCACATATGTTTTCTATGTTCCCCAGCTGACTTTGAGAGTGCAATACAAGGAGAGGCAATGTTTAACTCCACCCAAGCAGCTTTAACACTGAAAAATTCCATTTTCATTGGAGACGAATTTCATCAAAATTATGCTGAATGGTGGCTAATTAAATGTTTAATACTCCAATAAACAATTAAAAGATATATTTCATTCATCTTGATGTCAAATATTTGACATGTATAAAAGGGCAGGATGTCAAAAATGTCCTTATAACAACCTAAAATAGTGTGTTCCCACAGTACTAATTTCAGTAGCTTAAAAATGGTGCAGTCCACGGTACAAATTATTTACAATTCTATCAAAGGTATGTTCTGCCTACTTCCAATATTATATTAAATAGACAGTATGGGAATCTGCACCTGACTGTACAAATATTATGAAAGTTTTAAAGATTGGTATATATCCTACACAATATTCAGAGAGGTTCACTTGGTTTACTGGAAAGGAAGACAGTAGCTGAGGAAGCACAGAGACACAAAATCCAGTCTGACAACACTTGAAAAACCCATTACAATGTTCAAATAAAAAAGCAGGTTATGGAAACATCAGCTTAAGACAAACGTTTCCAGTCACTGGGACTCCATTCATTATTTGCCTGAACAGTTCCAGAAACAACAGAAAGCTATGCAGTATTATAATGCCAAGTGCAAGAAAGGCAGTAAGGAGGTTCTCTTGAATCTTATTCGTGGCAATCTCAGATTTTGTTCATATTTCTCTTGCTTTGACCTGCCGATCTAGTCTACCTTTGGAGCTTGATGCTGATGGCTTGTCTTTGATCAAACTGCTGCCACTTTTGGTAGGCACACTGTGGAAGGAAGTCAATTTGCCACACTTTCCATGAATAAATATAGTCTGGCTTTATTAACCTATAGTGTCACTTTCTAGAAAAACACGAGTTCTTTGCCTGAACTAGGTTCTGCTTATGTGTTACCTGCTATCGCAGCTAAGCTGTGGTTGCTTCCACACCGTTCCCAGCACTCTATGAAGTAGGTCTCTGGTGTCCAGAAAACAAAATAACAAAGTAGTAAATATATTTCACCAAGACATATTTTGCTAATCCAGCTGAAATTAGATACAGTATTTAAAGATTCTCAGGGGTAAATATATATTCATGCCCGGTGGTCCTAATGATTATGGATGAGGCTTCTTTCCTGGTCAAGCACATATTTACAGGGACAGGCTATAGCTCTGTGGTGGAGCTGTCCTGCATGATGCTCCAGTTCCAACCGTACAACTGCTATCTTTAACAGTATTTAGATGGCCAAACTGGCAGACCTGATAAAAGGCAGTTTCCAAAGTAGATGACAGAAGGAGTTCTGTGAGAGCTTGGTGATCATGTGATTTAATCAGAGAATCATAGATTTGGAAGGGGTCCCATAAGCCAACATGTCCAGCCCCAGTTCAGTAGTAAAATATCAATGAACCCTGTCTCAGACAGACAGCACTTGACCTGTTTCTTGATGGCATAGTGCCCTATGTCATGTATTGAATTTATTTTAGAATGTTTATACTGTGCTCCCCAACCAAATAATTCTCCTGGAGTAGCTTACAAAAATCAGTACTAAAGAAGACATTCAGGGTTATGTTCTAAAAAACACAAGGGATGTGATGGGAAGGCAAGAAGGGAGAAATCATGTTGTCATTTCTGCTTCTTCTTGTTTCCTTTCAGGACAAGAAAAATGGCCTTCTGTGGACATCTGGGGGACAGAGGGGTTACTGCTGAGTGGTGAATGATAGCAGTTAATGGAATTGTGTCTGCTCTTTCTCCATCCCTGCAGGGCAAAATGTTTTTAGTCATCATTTGCTGCGTTGTTGTTGTTGTTGTTGTTGTTGTTGTTAACTGTTGTCAAGTCGACTTTGACTTATGACAGCCCTATGAAAAAGAGACCTCTATGTCAGCTTGTCATCAATTGCCCTACTCATACCTTGTAGATCAAGTTCATGGCTTATTTTATTGAGTATATCCATCTGGAATGTAGGCTTCCTCCCCTGCCCCAACCACCTTCTACTTTGCTAAGCATTATTGTCATTATTGTCATGTCTTCTCATGCTATCACCAAAGTATGACACCCTCAGTTTTGTTTCACAGCTTCTAGGGAGAGATCAGATTTCATTTGCTCTAGGACTCATTTATTTATCTTTTTAGTAGACTAGGGTATCCACAGAACTCATCTCCAGCACCACATCTCAAATGAGTTGATTTTCTTCCTTTCAGATTTCCTCACTGTCCAGCTTTCACAAACATCCATAGAAAGAAGAAATGTGATGGCATGGACAGTCCTAACTTTAGTATTCAGTGATATATCTTTACACTTCAGGGCCTTGCCTAGTTCCTTCATAGCTACCCTTCCAAGTCTCAGTCTTCTTCTGATTTATTGACTGCAGTCTTCATTCTAATTAATGACTGAGCCAAGGTATGGAAGATCCTGAACTATTTCAATGTCTCCATTGTCTACTTTAAAGTTAGGTAAATCGTCTGTGGTCATTATTTTTGTCTTCTTAATGTTCACATGCTCTAACACAGATCAGGGACTAGAGATTTAGCTTGCATTAGATGAGGTAACACTCCTGTTGAAGATACAGATTTGCAGTTTGGGCGTATTTATGGACTCATCTTTGAACTTGGAGGTCTAGGTTTCTGCAATGGCCAGGAGTGCTTTTTCACATTTACGGCTTATGTAATATATTAGTTCATTGTGTCCATTGCTTGAGATGCTGGATCTGGCCACAGTGGAACATGCCTTAGTTAAATTCCTTTAGACTACTGTAATGCACTGTACATGGGACTGCTATCGAAGATTGTTCACAAAGTTCAACTAATTGAAAAAGCTACAGCCAGAGTGCTAACTGGGAAAGGTTACAGGGGCAATACTACTCCTTTGTTAAGGAGGCCACAATCTGGCAGATTTCATCTCCCTGTATATACCTGCTTGGCCCCTTCTGTCTGTTCCACCACCTTCACAAGCATGGGTGGTAGGGACATGAGAGAAGGCTTTCTCAGTGGCTGTCCCTAAGCTCTGGAACTTCTTTTCCAGGGATGCAAGCATGACCCCCAACCTGCTCTCCTTCCATCAGCAGGCAAAACTGTTTATAGAAGTTTAAAAATTGACAATTACACTCCACCAATGTGGAAGGCATTCTCTGTTTTCCCAGTTGGCTTTGCTGGGCTCAGACTGGCTGATCCATTTCTCCATATGTATAGTGCCTTTTCGGAAGCATCTTGCAATGTTAGGTCAGGAAAAAGCTCTCTAAATGCCATCCATCCTGGAAAGATGGCTTTTCTAAATTTTTCTATAAAATTATGCAAAATGTGGTCAAACTAGGTAGAGAAGAGGGAAGAGAATGTATCCCAGAACCTCACATTTTTGGTTCCAGCAGTTCCCTATCATTATCCCAAGCCCCTCCTGAGCCACCTACTCTTTGTGAAAAATTGGTGCAATGTTGAGCAATTTCTGGGCTGAAAAGTGGGCCAACCCACCAAAAGCTACACAGAACCAAGGTGATTACCCTTTCTTCCAATTCCCATCCCCTCCCCCCCCCCCAAAAAAAAAGCTTTTGAAAATGGTGCAGCTGAAAATGGAGATAAAAAATGAAACAATATCATTTCTGGTGTGTCTGCATACATGAGTGAAAATTGGTTCTTCCCCTCCACAGTTGCCTTTTTTCGCTCTCCCATCATACCAGAACAGAACAGGAGTAGGGAAAGTGCAGTCCCCAGGACTATTTCTGTGGCCCCCAAAATTATTTTTGAAAACAAATTGTGATCCCTCCCATGTCCCCTGGGGACATGGGGGCATTTTTGCCACACACACACGCCCCATCCATTTTAGGCCCAGTGACTCAGAGGTTGATTCTTAGGTTACTGCCTGCTGGCAGAAGTATATCTTTAGGTGTGCCTAAAATGGCCCAGAAATGACCAGAAATGTGCAAAATGGCTCTCATGTACTCTAAGGGGGCATCAGGGGCATGCAAAGTTCAAGGTTTCCTGTAGGACCAGTGTGACTGGTCCCTCGGACAGTTGCCCAGTAGAAATAAACAGAACATTTGGTCTGCCATGCCCACACAAATTGGTATGAAGAAGCAGTCATTAAACCAGGGCATTCTTTCTGCCATACTGGTCATGTTTTTGGGTTGTAAGGATGCTCCCTAGGCACATCCAGATTGATCGAAAAGTCCCAGACTTACTTCCCATTCTTTCAGATGTTGTTGTTGTTGTTGTTGTGTGCCTTCAAGTAGGTTCTGAATTATGGCAATCCTAATAAGAACCTATCACATAGTTTTTCTTGGCAAAATTTGTTCAGAGCAGGGTTGTTTTTGCTTTCCTTTGAGGCTGAGTGAGTGTGACTTGCCTGAGAACATTTAGCCGGTTTTCATTGCTGAGCAGGGATTTGAACCCTGGTCTCCAGAGTCATAGTCCAACACTCAAACCACTATACTATGCTGAATCACTAATCTTGTACTGGGTTGAAATAAACCATTCTAGGAAATTGGTATTAAAAAAAGTATCTGGTCATACCAGGAGCTGATAGAAAACATTCTAGGATAAACAAAATGTATGTGGATCTCTAAAATGTAGAAAAGGTGACAGTAAACATCTGAAAAGACCCTAAACTATTTCCCACTGAAGCCCCATCTTCTCAAGAACTTGCTGTATTACAAAAAGGGGATTGTTTTGAGACTGCCCAAAGATTATTTTGGCTATATTGAATGTATTCAAGATATGTGAGTATCACAACATCCTGTTGTCAAGACAAAATAAAGCTTGATCAAAAAGGTTAAAAACTGAATTAAATTCACCTGTATTTCAAGCGAATGTCCAGGTTTTATTTTTGTTTTTTTAAATAACCTATTTCCCCTAAAAACAAGAAAAAGAAAGGGGGGAGTGCCATAGCAAATAAGTTTTGGAAAACTTTGGGGACTGGCACTTTCATGCACTTGGCAAGTTTTAAAGCCAGTTTTTATTTAGTCCACTTTAAGTGTTGGAGGGTCTGCGAGTCCCAACTGTTTCACATCAGAGAAGGAAAACAACTAGAGCCCAGCCAAGACCACATTGGGGACTGCCAGCTTCTTTATGTGCCAAACATAAAAGCAACAAGTCCAGATGCTTTGATCCTCACATTTTTTGGATTTCAGCCAGATTTTGGAAAAGAAAAACAGCCATGCAAACCCTCACCCACTCCTTATGTTAGGACAACATACATTATAACTAGAAATCAATCAATAGTGCTGTGACCTTCAAACACAGTAAACGTTTGGAGTTACTTTCTGAGCATGTAATCTAAATTGGGAATTGGAAGTTGGACAGAATCCTAATGCAGAAGAAAAACAGTGTATAGAGCTTCCATTTTTACATAAATCTAAAATCTCAAGGAAGCAACAGCTGACAGTTCAAAAACTTTTTAAAACCTGAAACAGACTTATGGATGGCATTCTGGTGAGGCAGACTGATATATCATTGGAATAAATACAGCATGAAATCCTCTCTCACACCTTAAGATACCTTCTTGTATTGTATTGCACTGCATTACATTTCAACTATGGTTGCATCCACACTGCAGAAATAATCTAGTTTATAGCTGGGCTTTCAGGGTTGCCACAACATTTTGTTTTCTATTTCCCTGGCTAAGTTTTGTTAATTTCCCTGGACACCATTTAAAATATAATCCTGGCTTTAAAATTCATGTTACAATTACAGTCAGCCCTCTCTATTGGCAAGCTAGCTATCTGCAAGTTTGAGTATTCACATCTAGCCCCAGCCCATATAAATCAATGGTAGCTTGTCCACTCAGTCGTGCTAACATGAATGTACACACGTTGCTGTTAATAGTTCTGCCAATCCTAAGGACTGACAAATACAGAAATAAATGTGTCTGAAACTAAATCAAGTCCCCTGAAACCAAGATGTCTAAACTGAGGCTATATTTTGGATATACAGTCAGCCCTCCATATGCACAGATTCAACCATCCACAAATTCAACTATCCATGGCTTTAAAATGTTTTTAAAATATATAAATTCCAAAAAGCAAATCTTGATTTTACCTTGCATATAAGGGACACCATTTTACTATGCTATTGTATTTTAAAGGGATTTGAACATCTACAAATTTTGTTACCACAGCAAGGTCCTAGAACCAAACTATAGAGTATAACAAGGGCCAACTGTATTATAAGATGACATGACTCCTTAGCAAAGACAATAATGTGGAGTCGATAGCTTTCATGGCTGGTGTCCTTAGTTTTTTGTGAAGCTTTTGGGCTATGTGGCCATGTTCTAGAAGAGTTCCTTTCTGATGTTTCGCCAGCAACTGTGGCTGGCATCTTCTCTGAAAATGCCAGCCAAAGTTGTTGGCAAAACATCAGAAAGGAACCCTTCTAGAAAATGGCCACATAGCCCAAAAACCCCACAAAAAACTAAAGACAATAACAGTAGACAGCAGTAGGAAAGGAGAAAGATCCCATTATGGGTGGATGGGTTCTTATCAGGGAACCCATGGTTTCCTGAGTTTGCAAGACCTGGACATATTTAAATACAAATTCATATACAAATATTTGTACATTTTAAAGTATATTTTAATACTGATGTGGACAGAATGGACTTGTAAATGGGTACATGCAAAATTGACATTGATGAGGCATAGCACAAATGCTTTCCTGTGATAGATGTTCGTCTACAATCACTGGCAAAAGTAGACAGAATGGCAGCAAAATAAGAAGATCAAGCTTTTTTAAAAAAATCTGGTAATGATTCAGTCAGTTTTTAGCTATGTGGCTTTCCCTACTCCTTGGACTTCCAAAAGGAGAAGCTGTTGTTTATATAAAGGATGCTTCTTGTGTTTAGTGAAGGGAAAGCAGTCATAAATGATGCTGAACAACTGTTAGTATCTCCAAGAATTTAACAGAAATGTTCTTTGAGTAAATGTTTGGTATGCTTTGTTTTAACTTATTTTGTCCATTAAAAATGATGGTGGTTTTGTTCAGTTTTTGATGGTGGAATTCCATTAGTACATCTGTGGGTTTGTTTTGTTTTTTAAAGATAAGCAGGCAGTATAGTAGATCAGCTTCAGTTGGGATTGGTGTTTGCATTTTTTTTCTCCTTGTATCCAAATCTCTAATTGGGGATGACATGCAATCATGAGATTTGATTTCAGAATGCCATCTCTTTCCTCCCTCTCATTATGTAGGGGAGCTGACTTTGGCTTCTGTCCACAGACCACTTACATTAGAGTACTTGGACATTCTAGCTGAAACCAGTTGATTTAATCATAAGTAAACCAATGAAAGTAGTTTGTTGACTATGAACTGAAATTAGCGCAGGAGGATTAGGACTTATTCATGAAGAATTTTGCTGAAATTCGGATATGTTGATCCTGAAAGTCAGATGACATATAATCCAGTAAGCCATGTTGCAACCAAACTGTGACAATCTCCACAAAAAACTGAGGTAAGCTAACAGGAATCAAATGTGAGTTGAATTCAGATGGGAGAAGACTACATGGAATCCCACACAACAGAATACCTGTTTTGTTATGATAATTAAGTTTCAAAAGAGCAGATGAAAATGTCTCTACAGTTATAAGAACTCATGTTTCAATATACGATTTATTTTACCAAAACATATTATTTGATGCCTCATATATGATGCACTTAAGCGCTTGGGCTTTAACTTCTGTAACCCCCGCTAAACAAAATGAGATTTACTTAAAAGTGAACATCAGATTTACTTCTCCATGACCAGATCATCTGCTCAGACCTCAGATGGCGTCCCTTCTCTCAATGACTGCCTGGCAGCGGTAATGGATTGGATGAGGGAAAACAGATTGAGGCTTAATCTAGAAAAAGCGGAGGTACTGACAGTCACCGGCCTGAAACCAGATTTGGGAATACAACTCCCGGTCCTAGACGGAGTCACACTCTCCTCGAAGGACTCTGTTCACAGTCTGGGGTACTTCTAGACTCGTCGCTTCATATGACTAATCAGGTGAATGCAACTGTCAGAAGTGCCTGCTATCAGAGCTACACCCTTTCCTGGAGATGAGGGACCTGGAAACTGTGGTACATGCTTTGGTCACCTCACGTTTAGATTACTGCAATGTGCTCTATATGGGGCTGCCCTTGTTGCTTAACCCGGAAACTTCAACTGGTTCAAAATACAGCAGCCAGATTAGTCACTGGGGCATCTAGGAGAGAGCACATAACACCTGTGCTCAAATCTCTCCACTGGCTGCCGATCAGTTTCTGGGCACAGTACAAGGTGCTGGTTTTGACCTTTAGAGCCCTACATGGCTCAGGTCCATCCTATCTAAGGGACTGCCTCTTCCTGTCCGAGCCCCCTCGCACAGTTCGGTCCTCTGGGAGGAACCTGCTACAGCCTAAGAAAACTAGGATGGCCCAGACCTCCCAGAGGCTCCCAGGCTGTGGAATGGCCTGCCGGATGAGATGCGCCTTATTACAACTTTGGACAGTTTCAAGAGATCCGTCAAGACGCATCTCTTCTGGCAGGCCTTCCCAGAGAATGATTAAATTTATGACTGCTATTGTCCATCCAGCCTTACCCATTATTATTATTATTAACCTTTATTTATATATTTATGTAGGTTTACACAGTGCTGTACATATAAATTTCCCTGCCCTCAGGCTTACAATCTAAAAGACACAACACAAAAGGAGAAGGGAAAGGTGATGGGGAAGGGTATCAGGTCCAGTGGTTCTTCTCTCCCTCTGAGGCCTGGACCAAGGCAGATGAACTAGAGAGAGGGCTCAGCTTCATAATGCACAGTTAAAACGGGGCAGACAAAGTCACACATCTGGGAACGCTTCTCTAGACAATATAGTCTTTAACTCAGTTTTGAAACTGGTTAGAGAAGTGTTGAGGCACGCATGTAGAGGAAGAAGGTTCCAGAAGTGAGGGGCAGCAAGTGAGAAAGGATGAATCTGGGACAGGGCAGTGGAAATCCTCTGCTGGAACAGGAGACCTTGACTACCAGAGTGGAGGGTACGAGAAGGAGTGTGAGGAGAAAGAAGTTCAGACAAGTAAGGAGGAGCCAGTCCATGGAGGGCTTTGAAAGTCAACAGCAGAAGCTTGTACTGGATGCAGAAGGGGAGGGGGAGAGAATGAAGAGAGGATAAGAGAGGAGAAACATGGTCAAAGCAGCAAGCAGAGGTGATGATACGTGCAGCTGAGTTCTGAACAGAGATTAAAGGATGGAGATGAGAGAGAGGAAGCCCTGTCAGAAGAAGGTTACAATAATCAAGTCATGAGACCACCAGGGCATGGACCAGAGTCTTGGCAGTGGAGGCTGAGAGGAATGGATGGATTTTAGCAATATTGTAAAGGGAGAATCTACAGGTCTTGGCAGTGGCCTGAATATGGGGAATAAATGACAGAAAGAAATAAAAAATGAAACCAAGACTGTGGGCTTGCTGAACCATTTGAATAGAGACATTAGTCATTCGAGGCCGCCTATTCATTTTTAACGAGTGCCACATTAATGTTTTGTGGTTTTAGCCTACTGTTTTTTAATCTTATCTCAATTTAATTCAATCTTAAGGGGTGGGAGGAGGGATTGGGTTGCTATATTTTGAATTGTATTTGTATTTTATATGTTGTACCCCACCCTGATTGCTCACCCAGAGGGGCGGGATATAAATAAATATTTATTATTATTTATTATAAGTTTTTACTCCATTTCACACTCAAATCAGTTTTAGATTCTCTGGTAATTTAGAGGCTGGACAGATCACCCTAAATGGGCGGGCTGGAGGCACCCATTTTTGCTCCTGAGGGAGGCTGCAGCAGCCAAACCATGCGGCCTCCCTCCACAGTAAAAAGAACCTGTGAAAAAAGGTTCTTTTTACAGTGCAGTCCGGATGCCATGAGGATGTCATTGGTGCACTGACACGTATCCATGATGTGAGTGCGGCACAGCGATATTTATAAACTGCGCATCACATACGTCATGATGGTGCCCCCTGTGTGGATATGAGGCCGCCATTATGGCACCACCGTTATGTGCTAGGGTTTAAGAGTTTGCGGATGCTGCACGCTCCGGAACCCTATTTTTTTCCCAAGGACGGTGCTTCCCACAGGTCTGTATCGGGCCTCAGTTTAATTGGATTGCAATTGAATCATTGACGACCATGACAAATTTTCTCTGGTTCACCTGATATTGTATCAGCTCCATCTATGGATGATATCTTTAAGTTTGGCAATCCAGCCATTCCTCATAATAGTGGGACCTCAGCAAGAGGCATACCGTGACCAAATATAATCACAGTAATGATCAATCTGTTAATACAGAGTAAGCTGCATATCTAAGCATCATTATAGTTCTTTATTTTTCTCCATAGCAATTTTGCTTTTTAACATGAACATGACAAATGTACTAATAAAAGTACTTTCTATTGCTCCAAACCACATTATCCTTATTTTTGTTTTTAAGTACAATCTTCATTTGTTATAAACAACAACAAGAAAAAACAATTATTTATTTTTTCAAGAGTACTTAAGCATTACTGATGACACATACAAAATCCTATATGGGGAGAGAAATCCTGTGGAAACAAGCTAGGGAGAATCCATGATGGAAGACATGCCAGTCTGTAGGTTCTGCTAGGCCAATGCCAGCCAGGTCACACAGTAGAGGAGGCCTATTTTTTAAATTTCCCACCATGTTTTTCTTTAGCACTAGTTTTTTCCACTTTTGGCGAAAGTGAAAATAACAGGACTCGGGCAATGTTCCCTGATCCAGCGCTATGTTCTGTTACACTCCCAGAATATTCCCTTACTGCCAGGGACTGCTACCAAGTAGAGCATAGAAACATTAAATTTTTTCAGCTAGAAATCTAGAAACTCTCAGCCAAAATGGTGGCTGTGAGTTTCTGGAAGTTGTATTCAAGACAAGTAACATTTTCTAACTGTTAGCAGGACAAGCATTGCTGTGGAAAGGTCTGCTGTCACTCAGGGTGGACCTTGTCAGTCCATGGAGTGGAAGATCTACAGTATCTTATGACCTCTAAGGTTGCAACTTCAATGTGTTTTTTTCTTTAATTTGATAAAGAGCATTCTCAAAATCTAAAAGAATTCAAATAATTATGGAAATTATTCATCTCTCCTGTAAACAATGGCCAATCCAATACATTTTGCTGACTGATACTCAGCAGCAAATAGTGATTCATACACAGTACCCAGAGCCAGCCAAGTTATTTGACTAACTAGGGCAGAAAATCCCACAAGCATCTCTCTACCACTCTAGCAGTAAAAATATAATAATAAATATGCTGCTTTTTCATGCCAACCCAAATTTGCTTCCAGTGGCAGGTGTTTTGCTCTGGTTCCCAGCCCTAAGGGCATTGAGAGTTTCACCCCTTCTCTTTGTATGCTCTTTGCATGCACTTTGCTTATTAATTTCTACTTCACCTTTCTTCCTAAAAGAAAGAAAGCCAACACAACTATATAAAGCTTGTGGTATGGCATTCTAAAGAATGGGGAAAAATCAGTACCAAAGTATAAATTTTCCACAAAGCTTACATGAGTCTGTTATATCAATAAAAATTAGCTTGTTATTATTGTTATCATTAGCTGTCCTTGAGGGCTTTAACTCATGGTGCTCTGTGGATGAGACATCTCCAAGATTCCCTGTCATCTACTGCCCTGCTCAGGGCCTGTAGGTTCAAGCCCATGGCCTCCCTGATAAATCATCTGGTATGTGGTCTTCCTCTCCATCTACTGCCCTCTACTTTCCCCAGCATCATTGTCTTTTCTAATTATTCATGCCTTCGCATGAGTGGTCAGTCTCAGTTTAGTCACCCTGTCTTCCAGGGACAATTCTGCCTCAATCTGTTCTGTTTGTCTTCTTGGCCATCCACAGCATGCTCAGCACTCTTCTCCAGCACCACATCTCAAATGAGTTGATTTTCCTTCTATTGGCTTTCTTCACTATTCAACTCTTGCATCCATACACTGTGATGGGGGATGCATTCACTTGGACTATCCTCACTTTAGTGTTCAGAGTCTTATCTTTGCACTTTAGGATATTGTCTAGTAGTTTTTTGTGGAGCTTTTGGGCTACGTGGTCATGTTCTAGAAGAGTTCCTTTCTGATGTTTCACCAGCATCTGTGGCTGGCATCTTCTCTGAAGATGCCAGCCACAGATGCTGGCAAAACGTCAGAAAGGAACTCTTCTAGAACATGGCCCCATAGCCTGAAAGCTCCACAAAAAACTATGGGTGCCGTCCATGAAAGCCTTCAACTCCATATTGTCTAGCAGTTTATATACTTTCTAAAAGTGGCAATGTCAGCTAACTGTTTGTTTTCCAAACAAGAGAGATCTGCAAATCTTGAGAACAGAGCAACTATCACTTCACCAATGCAACAAAGTTCTCAGATGTTCAGGAGAGGTCCTTCTCGCTGACCAATCGCTTTCTCAGGCTTATTTGGTGGGAACAACAGACAAGGACTTCTCAGTGGCTGCCCCCCTGACTTTGGAAGTCCCTCCCTAGGAAGGCTAGGGTGACTCTCCTTTCTCTCCTGTCTGCAAGTCTAAACCTTCTTATGCACTCAGGCTTTTAGATATTGGATTGGGGTTTCAGGGGTACACTGTGTTGTCTTGTAGTTTGCATATACTCTTTTAACGAATTTTAATAGTTTTTTAACTTTGTAAATTGTTTAATTATCTTTTAAGTAACTTTTATATTTATACTTTTTATTGCCGGGTTTATTAGTTTTAACCATGTATTTTAAGACAGCCTGAGCCCCATTATTGGGGAAAGGATAAGATATAAATGAATAAAATGATAAGTATTATTCTGTGCTGTGCTTCTGAGTAAGGTGGTAACTAAACTGGTATATGGATCTTACCATTTCAGACTTACATGGCTGGATACTCTTACTACAAAAACAATTCTCTCCCTGCACATAGAAATCAATCTCTCTTTTGTCATTCAGTTTTCTATGTTTGGGAATGTTTCTCTACACAAGACCTTTCACCCTCACTGGTAGTGTGAAGTGGTACAACTTATTTCTCAACCTTTTTCTGTTTTGTCCTGTGGAGAGACTGTTGAGAGAATTAGATCTCAGATCCTTCTGTTGATCCTTCTCTTGACTAAAGGGAATTCAAACCACTCCTGAATTTTCCTCAGCCAAGTGCCTGTGCTACACTGATGTTGTTGAGAAGCTTGGAAAGGGTGCTTTTTTAAAAACTATAGTTCCCAGAATTCCCCTAGTCACCAGGCCATCAACCATACAAGCTGAGCAGAATTCTGGACACTGAAGACCAAAATCCAACATTTTCAAGTTCTGCATCCTGATTCTGCTTAAGTCCATGCATGACATCTGCAGTTGGTTCCCCACATCAGGGAAAGCAAATTATGTGGCAAGATTCCTTACCACCTTTCGATCTTTTAAAATGTATTTTCAGCTTGTAGCTTTGTTTTAAAATTGCTTTTTGTTTCCTTCTGAAATTTCCTCTACCATGGTGCAATTTACTCTTGGTCCACAGTTAATCATGGGGTGGAGGGCTGTGTTAATCTCCAAAAGAGGCTTTGGTTGTCTAATTTGTTTAATACTAAAGCTCACAGCCTTCCTTCATCCTAATTTTCCCCAACTGATTTAATCATGTTCTTTGTTTTCTTTCACCCACTAATTTTGCTGCATAATCAACCCACAGGGACTCCCAAAAAGTCTTCCTGTGTCAGAATAGAAGCTGACAAATTTCTGCAGCAGGTGGTGAAACACAGTGTCCCCTAGTGGTCATGAGAAATCTTTGTAAATGATTATAAAGGGAACCAGGAGACTCAGAGAAGACAGTGGTTCTCTGAACAAATGTTTAGCAAAAAATCACATTTTTCACACCTATTGATAGGTTACCACCTTTCTTTTTCTCCTTTTACTAGCAATTCAAGCTTTTTCTTTGCACTGAGAGCAAGGTAGAGGAAATAAAACTTCACTTGCTAAATGTATTGAAGGCTACATCCACACACAAAAACAATGCAGTTTGACGCAGCTTTAACTGCCGTGGCTCAGTTCTGGGGCATTCTGGAAATTGTGGTTTTATTGTGGCTCTGCTCCACTCTGGGGCCACAACGAACTATGATTCCCAAAATTCCCTAGCATTAAGCCAGGGCAGTTAAAGCAGCGTCAAACAGGATTATTTCTGCCATGTGGATGCAGCCTGTGTTAGCTTGTTTACAAAGTTCAAGAACAATGCAGTAAAAAAGATGTTATTGGCCGATCATATGCAGATATGTAATGTATTTAAAGATGATTGTTTGTTAAGCCAGTATGTTGGAATAATGATGTTACTGCTAGTATTTTTTTATTTTTTATTTTTTTATTTTATTATTAAAAACAAATAGCATCAACAATTATATCACCAAACCATACAAACTACAAACTACACATACAAACTACAACATATACAAACTATAATACATTGGGAGAAGGGGAAAGAGAGCATACTACTATTGAGGTTGATCTTACTTCCTTCGATCTTCTAACTAGACCATCTACTCTTCTTTCTACACTTTCTGCTTTCCAGCCAGTCACCCTCCTCCCCCATCCACTATTTTACCTTCTTCGCTATCCCTTCTATCCCTTCTTCTATCTTTATCTCATTTTCTCTCTCCATTCTTCCTTTCCTTAACTAATTCAATCCTTTCCTTAACTCACATACAGATTGACTTCCTTCCTACCATTGTAGTCTTGAAAGTGAATAGGTGTCTTTCTTTACGTAAATAGATTTGTGGATCCAGTCTCTTAAGGGGATTTATATGGATCTTAAATTCTCATTTACCCGTGATTATTTTCTAGAACTTAATTTCTTGATTATTAGAAATTATTATTTCTAATTTCTAATTTGTTTTCTAGAAATTTAATTACCTTACTCCGTTCATTTATAAATTTCTCTTCTGCTTCATTTCTTATTGCTTGAGTTAATTTATCCATTACCATCCCATCATATAATTTCAGCAACCAATCTTCTTTAGATGGGGCATTTTTGTTTTTCCACTTTTGGGCATAGCATACACGCGCAAGAGAGACCATATAGAATGCTATCTTTTCTTGGTTACCTTTTATATTGCCCCCAAAAATAGCCAGTAGAAAAAATTCTGGTTTTAAATACAGTCTAATATTCAACATTTCACTCATAAGGTCTCTTATCAATGACCAATTTTCTTTGACATTCCAAGACAAGATCTTCATTGTCATTCCCCAGTGAGTATTATGTTTTTCAGTATGCTACACAAAGTACAGTTTTCCTTATTAACTTATTTATTGTCTAATTAGCAAAGACGCCAACACTTTAAACAGTTAACTCTTTATAAAGAAAGTATAATTTAAAACAGTATTGTAAAACGGGATTGAGGTTGTCAAGCTATGTGCTATATATTCAATTAAATTAAAAGAAGTAATAGGAAATTCTTGGATTCGCTGATATTTCTTCTATTTCTTCTTCTTTGTCTTCTCTCAGCTCTTTCTACTCCACTACCCCTTTTCCATCATCGCCTTTGCCTCTTTCACCTTCTTTATTTCTTCTTTCTAAATCTTTCTCTAAACCAGTCAAGAAAAGTTTTGCTTTTTCTACCGAATTTAGTCTCACTTTTCTTTGTTTCCAGGTAACTACCACTCCTTCAATCTCTTCCCACTTGTATGGAATTCCACAAGATTCTAATCATTCAAGCAAAAAATTATATTCCCTCCTCTTTTTCAAAATTTTCCCAGGTATGAATGAGTCAGTTTGTCATTCCGATTGTCTGAGGTTGAGAGAGTTTGATACACCCAAAGTCAGTCAGTGGGTTTACATGACTGAGCTGGGATTTGAACCCTGGTCTCCAGAGTCCAGTGCCCAAACCACTACACCATGCTGGCTGTAGGAGCAGGAATCCCTGGAGCAATAAAAAACGTGTTCCAACTCATTTCCTGGTACCTGCCATCAATGCAAAGGGGCTTGCTATTTTTGTAGAAATTACCGGTTATAGCTGCTCTTCAGTGATGGCATGAGTGCACCTATACAAACACACCCCACCTCCGCTTGCATCCTCTGCTAGCTTGGGGAGGCAATTTATCTGTTTTTATTTATTTTAATTTTTGTAAGACACCTTGTGTCCTGGTTTTGGGGAGAGTAGGTTAATTATAAAAGAAATAGTGGTAATGATAATGATAATGGCCTGTCCTGCATTTTGTTCCAGGAGTTGTTCAAAATGATAGCCAGGTACCTCATCACCCTGCCTCCTTCACTTGCATCATATGCAAGAGCAGTTGCTGCATTGTTGCTTATTCTCCCCTCTTCCTGCATGCATAACAGGGACATATGAGGGAGGGGGGACAAAAGGCCTGTGACAAGCCTTATTGGCAAACACCCCAGGGACCTTTCTTTTCTGCCTTTGTTCCATCCCTGGGTTCAAGGCATTTTTGTTCAGATTTGATTATAAATAACAAATAGGACTATTGCTTAACATTTAACTGATTTTTTCATCTTTCCATGAGAGTGCATTATTATTATTATTATTATTATTATTATGCATAGTCTACATATACTCAGATTTAATAGAAATAATGGTTAATACTGGTTTTATTGAAAGATACAAATCATACCAAAGCCAGTTAACTTTGGATTGTTAATGGAGGAAAGCATTAAAACATGGTTGATCAAGCTTTCTAATATTGTTTCATAATACTGGAAACAAAACAAAAAACAAAACAAAACACACACACACAAACAAAAAAAACAACAACCAGGATCATTTTTTAAAATTGTTTCTTTTATCTCAACCCTGTGCAATTGTGTTGGCAATATTCAATTGCAGTTTGCCTCATAGAATCCAAAAGAGGTACAAAACTGGCACTCAACAAGCATGGGCCTAAAGTGAGAATGCAAACATCAAATCATTGTAAAGGAGGAGTGTAGAAAGTTTGGGTCTGGTCTGCAAAGACATGTATTGTTGACTGATATGGACTATGGGGATGATACTGAAGAGGTTAAAAATGTTGTAGAAAAACATGATAGTGTCACTAAAATGCAAGTGTTTAAAGCAGGACTACACAACACACAGCCTGGGGGCCGCCTGGGGGCCACATGTGGCCCACCAAAGGATTTTGGATGGCCCATAGGGATGTGGAATGACTTAGGCTCCTCCGCTGCCTGGCCTCCTCCTGAGGACAGGGCCCTACAGAGGAGAAGGAGGAAGGGCAAACCCTCATCCTACAAGGCTTCTCCATCACCTGGCTTTTTCTTGAGGAATAGGCCAGGCCATTAATATTAATAATTAATTAATATTAATTGGTATTAGTAATTAGTTAATATCATTAATTAATTAATATTTAATTAAAACCTGTCTGTGGCCCAAAGAAGTTTAGCCTATTTTAATTTTGGCCCCATCTACTGCCAAGTTGTGCAGGCCTGGTTTAAAGGAAACGGGGAAAGGGATGTTGCTTTGTGAATTCCAGACTCCCACTGCTGTTTGTAGGATTGGAAGGGAGTATCGGAAGAGAAGACTGCATGGGAAATGGGAGGTAATTCACATAGATGCAGAATTCACAGCATTTTGTGGTAGGGAAGAGAGAAAAATTTCAGGGTGATGATTATGAAGAAGTTTATACTCTAATAGTAAATTCCATGGCTACATGTATCTTCCCCTTGCATTGCAACAGTAGCTGTTAGGTACAGTTTTGCAAGCTGAAGTTGTAACTAGGGTTGCAATAGTAAAAATCAAAACATTTTCAGGAATTACACTTAAACCTGTACATTTCAGAATTTTACCACCTTAGGGTGTAACTACGCTGCATAAATAATGCAGTTTGACACACTTTAACTGTGACAACTCTATCCTACAGAAGCCTCAGATTTGTAGTTTTGCAAGACACCAGCACTCTTTGGCAGAGACAACGAAAGACCTTGTAAAACCACAAACCCCATGATTCCATAGAATGGAGCGACAGTACCTAAAGTGGTGCCAAAAGTCATTATTTCTACAGTGTAGATGCACCCCTAGTCTTACATCATTTGCTGGTGTAGAAAGAAGCACAGTTTGATCTGTTAAGATTTTTGAAGGTTTCTACTAATAGAAAAAGAAAGAAGAAAATGTTCCTGCAGGACCTAACCATAGCAATTGACTTTTTTTTTTTGGAGGGGGGAGTGAATTTTGAGGGGCAAACAGAATGCCTACACAGTTTTGTAATGCCTGAATTTTATTTTGAATGTTTAAAAGTTTGACGCTATGTTGGGTCCTAGATGGGAGAAATGCAGGATATAAATTAAATAAATAAGTAAAGTAATTTCACAAACTCATTCAGATAGAGAAGCATTCATTTAACTTTTCTAAAACAAAACAAACAAATATGTATGGGAATCCACTTTTCTCTAGAACTTAGGCATGTTGCTTTTTTTTGGACTGCAACTCCAAGAATCCCTCAGCCAATGTGGCCATGTTGACTTAAGAGTTCTGAGAGTTGTTGCCCAAAGAATTATTATTGCAAGCTTTGCCTTCTACTATAAGAGTGGTGAACCATTTCTCCTTTTTGCTTCTTCGAAGACATTCTGTTTCCCCCACAAAGAAGCATCCATCTTCTCTGATTTTCTTAAAGCAAGAAACACCCACAAAGCTAATACTTTGCCTCTTCCTTCCTCTTGATCCACTGTACTGGCTCTGAGAGGGAAACAGTTGTTTTTACAGAAGAGAGAGAGGAGAGGAATTTATTTTTCTCACATCTATCCATAATACTCAGGAGCATCCAGTAAAACTGATTGGTAACAGGTCCAGAACTGACATAATAGAGTGTTTCTTCACACAACACATAATTAACTTCTGGAATTCACTACCACAGGATGTGGTGATGCCCACTAGCTTAGATCACTTTGAAACAAGATTAAACAAATTCACTCTATCAACAGCTATTAGCAATGTTTGTCAAATGGAATGTCTGTGTCAGAGCTTGGAAAAGTTACTTTTTTAAATGACAGTTCCCAAAATTCCCCATGTTGGCTGTGAGAATCTAGGATACAAAAAACAAGTAACTTGCAACGTGTATCTATTTGCTAGATGGTGAGAACAAATAATAAAGCCATCAACAGCATGCTTCCAACTCTGCAGGAGGATATGTGGCTGGCTTCTGCCAAAGGCAGAACTTTGAGTTGAGTGGCGCTTTGGTCCAATCATCTGAAAAGAAGTAATAGACATGTTTGAATTGGTTTTTCAGCCAGTTTTATAAGTTTCTACAGAAAGGTTTGGAGCTCTTTTAAAGTAAGTCACTAATGTCATCTGTTTCTGGAAGATCTTCACTGTGCAAATATAAATGGGCAATAAAGCACTGCTGGACAGGCTACTAGAGGAACTTCTTGACTCTAATCAACCACAAGTCCTGCCAGGATTTTGAGTAATTTCCTAGGTCTGAATCAACCTGCAGACAACGAATCATAGGCTGAAGAAAAATGCCAAATAAAACAAACCATCACATATAGCTTATTTAGAGTGGCCTATGGAAAGACCTTTGATTTACTCTGTTGAAAGAGCAACAGTGATGAAAATATAGAAAGAATGGAATAGAAAAAGCCCAAACCACATCTGTGGCCAGTGTGGCATTTAAGTCTGACAAAGTTCAAAGAAACCAAGGCAAAGCAAGATGGTCCTCACAAGAAGATGTTATCTTACTTGAAAGAAATGCTCATCTTTTGAGTACATTCAAAAACTCTCTAAGGAGAAAAAGTACAATACAGTACTGACAAGTTGGCAAGAAAAGACATCCTGCTTAAACTAGGATGGCTTGCCTTAAATTCTGACTAGGAAAACATCCTCGGGCTAATAAAAGTCTATAGTCATTGGGATTCTGGTGTTCCCATTAAACAAGTTTTTTTTAAATGTCTTTATGAGGACTAAAACCCACTAGATGGATCCACATTTAAATTAGGATGCATGAAACCAAGAACTATTGTGTGTGAGAGAGTATATTCAGACATGTGAACACACTCACTCACTAAAAAACTGAACAAGGAAATCTCTACTTCAAAGCTTTCTTCTGTCATGGACCAAGTAGAGGATCACCAGCAAGTAACTTCTCAGCCTCTCCCAATACAACAACAACTTATTTTATAGGATTATTGTAAGGATTAATTAAATAATTTGAAATAAACTGAACAATTAAATTACTAAAATACCAGTGGCTGCTCTCACCCTCTGCAGCTCCCTTCCATGGGAGACTAGGCAGGCTCCTCTCTGATTTTCTTTTGCTGCAGGAAAAGATATTTTTGTTTAAGGAGGCTTTTAATGAGTAGGCAGGGGAGCTTTTAATAGGATGTTTTCTTTATCTTTTAAGTTTTTGAATGTCTTTTAAATGATTTTGTCTTGTTTTATATGGTGATTTTAATTGTTCTTGACATTTTTTTTAACTGACCTTGTCCAGGAGCCGCCTTTGGTCCCACTCTGGGGAAAAAGTGACATACAAATGAAATCATCATCATCATCATCACCATCATCATCATCCGGACTGGCTTCAGCACACAGGACATTTGGACAACTACTACATGCAAGCAACCTTGCACTTGTTGGGCTGTGGAGTCGAAGGCTTTCATGGCCGGCATCCATACTTTTTTGTGGACCTTTCAGGCTATGTGGCTGTGTTCTAGAAGAGTTCCTTTCTGACGTTTCACCAGCATCTGCATTCAGACAAAGATGCCAGCCACAGATGCTGGCGAAACATTAGAAAGGAACTCTTCTAGAACAAGGCCACATAGCCTGAAAGCTCCACAAAAAAGTATACTTGTTGGGCTGTTTGGCCTTCCCATTTGCCTGCTTCCTTGGCTATGTGTTTATAGCAACCAAGTAGTTTGCAAGGGCATGTCTGTTTTTCTCCCTGTTTTCCCCTCCTCCTTGTTCCCCAAGCAGCCTGATATCCTTTTTTTTTTTTTTTTTAAATCTATTTAATTTCTATTTCTGGAGACCAGGGTTCAATTCCCAGCTTGGCCACAAAACCCACCTGGCTGACAAGTCACACTCTCTCAGCCACAGGGGAAGGCCATGGCAAACCTCCTCGGAATCAGTGTTGCCAAGAAAACCCCATTATAGATTCAATTTAGGGTTGCCAGAAGTCAGAAAGAACTTGAAGGCACGCAACAACAACAGGAAAAGAGCACAATGGCAGCAACAATCAGTTCCATGCAATTGCAAAGAAGTGCGATATTGGTTGCTCTGAACCTGGTAAGTTTCCATTTTAAAAAAAAAACTGACATGATTCCTGCAAGAATGGGGCTCATGTGGTAATGTCCGAAGGCTCTGGTTAAGGGAGAAGGAAGTTGTATTGTGTAGGAAGGGAATGTTTTAACCTGCTCTCATGTGTAAAAGCTTACAGAATCCTTAACAAGGGAAGGAAATTAGGGTTGGCTCAACCATTCATGGGTTATTCTGCCACCGTTGATGTTCACCTGAAGTGAACATTCTTAACTCTCATCAGACAAACAAATGTTTCCTCCATAAGGAAAGATCTCTGCCTTATCTATGGGCGGCCTCATTTCATTTTCCTGCTGATAGGCATACAGTGTCCAAGTGCAATTGATATATAAATTCCTCTCACTAATGCCTTTTAACAAACTCCCATCTAGCCACAAATGCAAACTTAAGAGATGCAATGGGAATCAATGTAGTTCTTCTGGGTGACCACAAGAGAGCAATAGGAAACAAAAACTGAGAACACCGCTCAAATTCCCTTGGTGTATTTTTCACAATCCTCTTGAGGCAAAAAAAGTAAAACATGAACAAGCTGGCAAGAAAGGACATCCTGCTTTCTGCAGGGATGACTTGCCTTAAATCAAATTCAGACAAGGAAAACAACCCCTTACTGATAAAATCCTACAGTCAGTTGGGATTCTGGTTTTCCCATTACACAAGTATCTTTATTTCTCTGTTTATTTTTTAGTAATTATTTTCCGATGGAAGAGATGGAGAGAGATGGAGGGAGTGATTAATTATACAAATAATGGCTGGCTCTGTGTGTTAACAGGCATAAAATATTGCCCTGCGGAGTAAAAAATAGGGAACTTTGTTCAAGACCTTTTGGCTGACTATTAAAGGCAGTTTAAGGGTTAGTGGAGGAAGGGACTGGGATGCCGCAGTGCTGCAGTTCCATTTCTGGGGGGCAACATGTACCATGTGAACTGGGGCAATCATGAAAATCCCTAGCCAGTATTAATAGTTTGTTAAATGTTTTCTACTCATTCCCTGGCAATGCCATAGAAATGGCATATGCTGCCATTCTCTCCGTGTTTTTGTAAATTTTTGCACAGTATATTTAGCTTCCTCCATTTAGCTAGAATGAACATTATCTTGATTTTTTTAAAAAAAAATCAACACTTTTTGTAAGAAGCCGAGTAAGTTGGGAATAGATGGAAATACCAAGTTTAAAAAAGTAACATTCTCAAGCTTTCAGCACGCAAAAGAATCTTGTAGCATCTTTGAGGCTACCTGAGTGAAAGATCTCATAACCTAAGATTTCATAGACCTGGTCTACTTCCTCAGATGCAAGGAGTGAACTGGTGGCCATTTCAATGTGTCTGAGGAACTAGACCAAGTCTATGAAAGCTTATGCTACACCATTTTTCACTCAGTTCCTCTCAAAGGTCCTACAAGATCCCCTTGCAAACTCATATTCCAGACTAACATGGCTATGTGTCTGAGTTCTCAGGTTCTGCAAGCATACATAACATGGAAAACAGAGAGCCCTATTTATATTCCCATTTGCTTTTGGGTGGAATTCTGGCCCAGAATAAAAAATTATGGATGATATTAAATTATGTTCTGAGTGATTTGAATCATTTTTGCAAATGACTGAATGACAGGTAGTTTGAGGATGATTTGGACAGCATACATTTCTTCTTGCAACACCTGTTCAGGTTCGCAACTCATGGCCTAATACCACTACCTTCTGAACCCACGTTCAATTGATTGATAAGGACATGATATCAACAGTATTTCTTGATTTGAAAAATTTTAATGCTAAAGTCAAAGGCTTTCATGACCACCATCTATAGTTTTTTGGTGATGTTTTGGGACTATGTGGCCATGTTCTGGAATTTTAATGCTCTTTTTTAATCCTCTTTGATAATTTGACAAAAGTGTTTAATGTGGCTTACCAATATAATTAAAACAGTATGCATCCACCCATCCTAGTTATAAGAAATAAACTTGAAAAATAGCAATTTTACTGAGCTTTTATTGACAAACAAATAGGGATATGGATCCACACTAATTTTGTTCTCAAAGGAAGCAATGAGCAATTTTAGCAATTTCCATTGCAAGAACTTCTTCCTTTAAAAAAAAAAGATTTTCACTAACATATACAGATAAATCACATCTACAGTTATATCCACTATATACTTTTATCTTCCTCTGATTTCCAGTCCCTTCCTTTATTCTTTTAACAACATTGTTGGATTTTCCCCTTGTCAGCTTTCTTCTTATATTCCTCTTTCCCTTTTTCATTCCTCCCCCCCCACCACCACCTTTTCTTATTTCATTTATATTCATTTGTAATTTTGGACAATGCTACATTTTCTATTTCACACATACTAGTTTTGGAATCTTCTAGATTCTTTTATAGAAAGCATCTCTTTCCTTTTCATTTATAATATATTATACATATATTTTCTCTATTCAATTTATAACCATCCCTCTGAACAATATCTTAACAATGGATCCCACATGTCTTCCCATTCTTTTATAGTCTAATCTCTTGATAACATAGTCAGTCTGTCCATTTCTGTTATATCTAGTGCTTTTAGAAGCCAGTTATCTATGGAAGGAGTCTCTAGTTCTCTCCATTTTTCTCATAAAGACCATTCTCGCCACTTTTATCACATATAATATAACTTTTAATTGATTTTTCTCCTCCTTATCTTCCACCATATTCAATAAGTACTTTTCTGGATCCAATATAATTTTAACCTGGCATATCTCTTGAATTGTTTTGTGGACTTCTTGTCAATATATTTTTGTTTTTCGCCAGTCCACCACATGTGATAAAATGAACCTCTCATTTCATGACATTGCCAGCAGTTTCCTTCTTCATTTCTGTAAATTTTTGCCAATATCGTTGGTGTCATGTACCACCTATGAAGCATCTTTATGAAATTTTATTTTTTATCCATACACATTGTAAACTTAAGTGCTCTTCCCCATGCTTCCTCCCACTGATCTCATTGAATATTTTTCCTATATTTTGAGACCATTTAATCATACAAGGTTTTATTATTTCTGATTCCAAATTATTTACAGAATAAGTTTATAAGGTTCTCATCAGTCCAGGATTCTCCTTGTCAAGTTTGACAATTTTTTCAAATATTTTTGATAATGACCATGAAGGATAAATTAAACCTAGAGATTGAGGAAATTGAAATGGTCAGAGATTTCTAATACCTTAGATCAAATATTGATTAGAAAAGAGACTACAGTAAAAAAAAATCAGAAGACTAGAAATAGGAAGGGCAGTTATGAAAGAACTAGACAAGATCCTAAAGTGTAAAGGTTTGCAATTGACACTAAAGTAAGAATCATCCAAGTGACTGTATTCCCCATCACCATGGATGAATGATAATGTGGTGCTGGAGAAGATTGCTGGGGATACTGCAGGTGGCCAGAAAGACAAATACATGGGTTCTTGAACAGATCAACCCTGAACTCTCCTTGGAAGCCAAGATGACAAAACTGAGGCTGTTGTGCTTTGGGCATATCATGAGAATGTATGATTCATTGAAAAAGACAATAATGCTGGGAAAGGTAGAGTGTAGTAAAAAGAGAGGAAGACCACACACTTGATCAGGCAGGCCACAGGCCTGAGCCTGCAGGACTTAAGCAGATCACTGGAGGATAGTGGGCCTTGGAGAGGTCTCATACACAGGGTCCCCAAGAGTCGAGGCTGACTCAAGGGCTGTTAATAACCACAATTCTTTCCTTTTCTACAAATAAAAAGAAATTGGCCCCAAACTGGAGTACATTAAATAGATGCTTGTAAGCATTCCCTGGCAAGCAACACTTTAAGGGGATGCTAAGTTTGGGGTAACCCCACCAAGAAAACCATTTACTGTACTAGTTACCTCTCTTTACCAAGCATTGCCTCTACCCAATAAAGGGAATCTGAACATGTTTTCAACGAAAAGGCAAGTTTGTTTTTGAGCAGGAAGTACTTCAAATATATATTGTTCGTGAAAAGTGTTTCCTGTGGTAGGAACAGACTAATTAAAATGATTATGTTATCAGTTTTCTTAACTGTCAGAGAATTTTTTCTAATGAAAAATGGGCAAGTTAATTACATTTATTTTTAACATAATTTAATTAAATCAGACTTTTCAGGTGCCTTATCAGTTGCAAGAAACTGACTTTTGAAGCTATTACCCTTAGGACTTTCTATGGGATCCTCATGGGAATCAGCAAGCTAAAGGAAAACATTAAGCTGATAGGACTGTAAGGGAGTGAGAGAAGGAAAGCAAAGAGAAGAAATGTATATGCCTATTTCTTCCTCTCCCAAGCTCTAAAGAAGTAAAATGGACAAGAAGGAAAATAAAATCCAGGGTGGCTTTTTTTTTTTTTTTTGCTTCATTCTAGCAAAGCTTTTAGTTTTTAGCTTAAGTGGCAACCTAACATAAATGTAACATAAATGTGGAGTTTTAACTTAATTGGCAATTTAAAATCAATATAATAACCATTTTCTTCCTCTTTCTAACTATTAGTGTGGGTTGACTTATCTACAGTGTTATTACTGTACCTTAACTGTTATCAAAAAGGAAACCATCCCCTTCTCTGAGCAGAATACCTAAAAGAAGCACTGACCCCCTCTGCTCTCATTGCTCCGGCACCACTTCTAACATTTATAAATGTCTGGGCAGAAAAATGGCAGTGGTCACAGCTCTGGTGCTTCCTCTCAAAGAAGTGCCAAGTGGAATCAAGCTTTGAAAGATCTGAATATGACATTAGTATATGTCTGTCAGCTTTTGTGGGTTAAAATCATGCAAGGTTATCACATTAAAGTTAAGATTATAATCACTGCTAACATAGCTCCCATTTTCTTTACTTTTACTTTTCATCCTTTCAACATGTATGAATCTTTTTAGCCCCACCTCTGTTGGGAGTCGCTTCCCCGACACATTACAAAGCCATGCTTTATCTTTGTTCCCTCCTCTTTTTAATGTAGGGTGAGTACAAACAACTATGACTTCCAGAATTTGTAAGTACCTTGCAATTGTTTTCCTTTACGTCCTTTGTTATATGCCCCTAAATTTTAGCTTCAACTTTTCCACGGGTCAAAAAAAATCATAATTTTGACATGAGGTTGACTCATAGTTGAGTATATATGTTATTAACAATTAACTACTAATGACCAACTTTCCTATATCTAAATATTTACTAACATCTTTCTACCTTCCAGTAGCACCAAAGCGATGTATAAAAAAATACCTTACAAACATTTTTTGACAAGCATATTTTTTTAAAAAAAATTAAAAATTAAAAGCCAGCTTTAAAAAATGAAGGTCAGATCAAATTACAGTTTTGGTTCCTTACCAGAAGCTCAACAGGAACAGAACCAGCCTGACATCGGTAATTGAGGTGCTTTTACAGAGAAAGCCCTGTGACTTGTATTCACTAACCCAGGCTCTTGGGGTGATACATCATATAACAAGGCCTCTACTGAAAGCCTCACATTCCAAGGAGGTTCAAGCAAGAGGAGATGGTCTTTCAGATATTCTAGCCCCAAGCTAGGAGTCCGAAACCATTTAAGGCTTCATATTGGTTTGTTTATTTGCACTCATTGACTGTTGACAGATATTTCCTGGAGGAAAATTTTGAATGTTGGGGTGGTTTTTTGTTATTGTATTTGTGTTTTGTTTTTTGTATTTTGGGGGGGGGGGCTGTTTTCTCAGCCTTCAGAGAGACCTGACTCTGTAAAAGTTTCAGAAAGAAATAAAAGACATTTCTCTGAGTTCAATGGTTCAGCCAAGCCTATCCTCTTAGAAAACACTGTCGGACAGTGTTAATGATACAGAAACCAACTCATAAAAGACAGGTCACATACTGAGAATACGCAATCAAAGGCAGAAGTTTGCTTATGTGGTCCGTGGCTTTCATACTTTTACTGATTATGTAAAAACAAAAACCAGGCCAGATGTGGGGAGGGTGATGGAAAAGTACACTTGGCAAGCAACAATCCCAAAGAAAGATGCCCAGGCACTTAACTAAAAGCGACCTGATTTTGAGACGGTCCTTTTCCCTGATCCATTAAGGTCCTCCTCATGTTTTTATTGAACTTGGCTACATTGCTAATATTACTCAGATCTAGCAACAGCAAAGGGAATTGTTTCTTATAGAGAACAGAGTGCAAGGCAGAAAGCTCCAAACACTGTCAAATAACTAAATGCTGGGGATAAATAACCAGTGAAAGTGGCCACCTTCATGCATTGCCATTCTTGGCCACTTCTGGAAACAGAATTGCAGGAAACAGTATGCCCATAGAGTGCATCTGTTAGTGTATTGGACTAGGTAAAGGGGGACCTCAATATAAGCCTCCACTCAGCTGTGAGCGGATAACTCACTTGTTGGTTTGGATTACAACTCCCATCAGCCCACTCCTTTGATGTTAGGGCTTTAAAAACACACCGCCTTTTTTCAACAAACAAACATCAGTCTGCTCGGTATGAGCCAGCACAGTATAGTATTGGACGAGGATTGCAGGAGACTCATGTTCAAATCCCTACTTAGCCATGGAAACCCACTAGGTGACCTTGGGCAAGTTATACTCTCTCAGCATTAGAGGAAGGCAATGGCAGACCTCCTTAAAATAAAGTTCGTCAAGAATAAGGATAAGGTTGCCATAAGTCAGCGTTGACTTTGAGGCATATAACAAATCTACTAAGTGCTCTTGGTGGTGAATTTGCATTATCCCATGTTGCTATCAGTGGTGACTCCCTTTCAGACTGGATATTGACTTTTGAATCTGTTTTGTTTCTTGGTTTTCATTTACTATTATTGGTTTTCCTTTTCTTCTAACTATACTGTACATTGGCACTATGTAGGCAAAGAAGATTAATTCTTAAAACCTTAATGGTTTCGAAGGGGCCCATAGATAAGGGGCATAGATAACATAGATAACTGTTTCTTATCAGGTTTCTCTGCCTCTATATTTTGAGCAGAAAAATCCTTCTCTACCTAACCCCTTTAGTTCTATTTTTTGAAGAGAGGTTATGTGTGTAGTTTGATATGTTTGTAATATACAAAACACTTAAGTACATGTGAAAATGTGAAAAATGTAAACTGAAAGTCTCAGGATACTGAAGTCTGATCAAGACGCCAGGGGTTCCTCCCCCTTAGCACTTTGATTGATGTGATTATCGATTATTATAAAATATGCATTGTCCCAACCACACATTCATTCAACTGATTCCTTGTTCACTGTGACTAACTACAAGCAAATAATATGGATGGTCAGTTTTCATGAAA
The DNA here is from genome assembly GCA_034509955.1 of Urosaurus nigricauda. Taxonomy (NCBI): domain Eukaryota; kingdom Metazoa; phylum Chordata; class Lepidosauria; order Squamata; family Phrynosomatidae; genus Urosaurus; species Urosaurus nigricauda. The sequence goes on from JAOEGL010000003.1 coordinate 258,794,861, forward strand.
CACTTTCTCATGCTTAAGGTCCCAAGAGCCAGCCTAGAAGTTATCTCATATTCCAAAAATGCTGTCACTGGCTATCAGATAAGAAACTGCACAATGCATATTCACATAGCTGGTTTTCCTTGCTTAGAAGCAGCCTGGGATCTTGGGGGAGGAAGGTGATGGGTGGCTGCAGAGGCCATTGAATTAGAAGCCTCATCCCTATTCCTGTTGACCTTCAGGGAGAGGTGGCTATCAAAACTCCCTTTGCACATTAATTTTGTCTGTGTGGAAACCTCAGCAATGGGTTCTCAAGGCCTGTCAATTCCAGGCCTTTCCAATGCAATAAAAGTCATTTTAGAAACAACAAACAAATTAAACACCCCTGCGGCCCCCTGTGTGCTTTTGTTTTAGGCAGTCCACTGCTGAGACACTCTGGCTCCAGGAATGTGAGCAGTTTCCTATTATTTGACTTCAAGATGAAACAAAAGCCCCCAAATGTAAGCTTGGCTAAAATAAAAAGGTGTCTGCAAGAACTAACTGTGAACTGTATGTGTCTCTGAGACCATGAAGGCTGGTGTTTCTGTTTGTGAAATCTCTAATTTGCCAGTGGGGGAGGCTGTTGGTTTTTATTTCAACAAATGGATTTTTTTGGTTCTGTCATTTTGTGCCTGTAGATATTTGGCAGCCACCGCTTTCTCCTTATGCACAATCTAAATATTCTCATGGAGACTAAGACGAAATTAAATAATTCTAAACAGCATAGTCATTTCTGATTCAATTGTCACAATAATCCATCCGCTATATTGTTCACCTATGGAACTTTTTCCTGCAGAAGGGGAAAGGAATTCCAGGAATAGATATCTGTAGGATTTCCTGTTTCTAAACTCCATTGAAAGATTGAACAGTATATGCAGGGATTCTGCTGCCTTTCAAAATCCCAATGAATTTACACACAGAATAAGAATCCAACCCATCCTGAGTATGAATCTGGAAACATGTTCTATCAGCTTATCCTTAATTGAGGATGGAAGATTTAGAGCTAGACTCTGATAGAAAGGCTACACATTAGTTACCAAAAACACCTTGTTAGGATTTGGGGTTAGACTGCCTGAGTTCTTAATTTTACTTTGGCCGGACATAAGGATCTTTCTAAGAAAGTGAAACCAAGCTAGCAATGAAATATGAATGTAATCTTTTAATACTTGGTGCTGTTTTTAGTTCACAAAATATTCTGAAATAAATGAAAGCATAAAACTAAGGATAGGAACATAAGACAAGTCTTGTAAGATCAATGGAAGTGCACCATTCTGTTCCCATAATGGCTACTCAAATGCCAACTGGAAGATTAGAAGTAGACCATGAGTGGAATAGCACTATCCTACTTGTATTATATACGAGTTGGAACTGAGAGGCATACTGCCTCTGATCCATGTATTAACATATAGGCATCATGGATAATATGCACTGGTAGGTGAAAACAAGTGAAAATATACTGAAATGATACATTTTCCTATTGCTGAAAGTTCAATTTTCCATATATATATATATATATATATATGATATCAGAGTAATCAAAAAATGTCACACTTTGCCAAAAGTACTAACATTCAGAATAACCAAAAAGCTTCAGACTAGCCACATTTTTTCATCCTGAAATAAATATTTTTAAGCCCTTAAATGCTATTTGTGTTTTGGCTAAAGCTTTGTAGCTAGGGTGTTTGCAGCTGAAAGACAGTGTTTGAAAAGCAAGCTCAGCCAAGACAACCTCTGCAGATACCATGATGGAAGTTATTGTGCCTCATATTACATACAACCAATGAATACTATACAGTCTTATCATTTTAAAATGGCTTAATCTTCCCAGCCATATAAAATCAGAGAGGCTTATAGCAGTTAAGAGAAATATTTTACAATCTGCTGTTTAATATGCTGCTGAAACAACTTCATTTTTATTATTTGTTATAGAAGTACTCACACCCACAGAAAACAATTGGCATTGTTAATTTCTTTATTAAAATCTTAAATCTTTATTCAATTACTCAGATAACTTTTTCTTACTATCATATATTTAATTACAATAAGAAGTGTTGATCTTGTCACTTTAGTCTTGATTTTATACTAATTTCTATCAACATTTTAGCAAAAAGGTAATTAAAGAATACGTAATAGTTTATAACAGTATTATCTATATCTCAGTGATTTTTTGAACTAATAAAAATTGCTTCAAAAATGTGTAAAAATGATAAGAAAAAAATAAACAATTTTCAAAAATGTTAAACCAGTTTTTAAAGCTGTAGGTGAGGAGGTGGCAATACAAAGTGAAGAACTTAGAAAATTTACTTTTAGACTACAGCTCCAAGAATTTTCTTGCTAGAATGTTCAGTGTACTTGGAGACTCTATGAGCTGTGGCACAAAAATAACTTTTTCACACTCTGGAAAATCCTTTTCAAGCTCTGGAAAACCCTATGCTAGGGAAGAGATTCCTGCTCTGGTGTTGAACAGAGACCAAAATGAAAACAAGTAAAGGGAGCAAAAATAGAGAATTAACTGAAATAGTTAAGTCTTTTGCTACATAGGATCAGGGAGCATGTTCATGTTTTAAAAGTGGATATACATACGTTCCTTTGTATCCATTTGCACTGATCTTGGGGAATTTTATTCCATTTTGGCTCTACATTTTATTCAAATTACTGTTTGAGCAGGACCCGTGATTGTGCCTGTACCTTTTTATTATACAAGCCAAAGGGCAGGAAAAAACTATATTTTTTAATGTGCAAAAAATATGTAAATGTATTCAGCTGGCAGAGCTCAAATGTTACAATCTACACCAGATGCCAAAAATAAGGTGCTTTGAAGGTCTTTGAAAGAGTCAAGTGATGGGAGTGGGGGGAGGGTTAATTCGTAAGTGAAATATTTTATACTTTGGAGTTCCTGCATAAAGGGGTCTCTATTTCTTTAAACAAGCTTCAGTTCATTACAACGCCCTAACAAGGGCAATGTCCTAATGCCTTAGAGAGAGAACAAAGTTGATCGCCTGACAGTTGAGTCAAAATTTCTCTCCCCTCCCACTCAAATTATTAGTTCATTTCACATGTTTGATCATCTTTAAGTGTTTTCAGAAGTTGGAATTTTCCTCTCCTGATGTTCCTCTGTACTTGGTACAGTATGTTTATATCCACTGTAAACATATCTTTGGAAAATCTATAAAATTAATGCCTCAGCCCAGCCAAACAAAAATAATCATTGCAAGTAGTTTTATAGGCAAAACTGATATAGGGTTGCAAGACATATTTGGGAGATGGCAGCTGACAGTCACTTTCTGGATCAGCTTTAAAGAGGGCATGTGAGCGACTGTAACAATAAACAGAGATTAAGATTCTGTAGCAAAAAAGTGTCTTTTATTTCATATTAACAAGAATGACACATTTATTTCACTCACTATAGTTGATTTTGTAACACAATGCAACATTTAGTACAGAGCTAATGATTTTTCAGCATCTTTAGCTTAGACCATTAGATAATTTAACATCATGGCTGAGTTTGGTTTTTAAAATGTCAGTCACTTGGGACAGGAGAACAATTTTAAATGTGTTGTTTAATCTTTCCAGGCCGCTTTAGTGCATTTGGAAGGTGGTTTAAGATAATGAAAATCTAATCCCAATTAAAGTGAACTAAACCTCTGGTAGCATTACTTTTCTTTGGCCTATGTATTTGTTGAAACTGTGATCTAAATATAGGGATCCCTTCTACAGAGGCAGTGATGGCTATGGTAACTGACAACATGTTCTGTTAGTATTTTTTTTAACTGCTCACAAAATACATATTTACACGCTTGGATTCTACTCGGCATTTTATGACCATTATATGTTTGAGATCCACATAACTTCAGGGTTTCCCAAATAAATCACAACTGGGGAAATTGTAGCCGATTAACTGCTGTGCTTAAGCCACAAACTAGCCATAAGTTTTGTTAGGAGAGTCCTATAAAGATGGTGTCAGGACAAAACAAAGATATCCTGGAGAGAAGGTGGAATTTGTGGTAGATTGAGGTGAGACTTTACTGCAGAATTAGGGGCTGCGATCTAAGCATGAAATTGAATGCAGTTTGAATGAGATGGCAGAATTTTTAGATGGCAGCCTGCTTGAGTCTGAGCTAGGAAAGGACATTTTAAATGCTCTTTCATAAGAAAAAACCTTTCCACAAGGAGAAAACTTTTAGAACAGACTCTTTCTTCACTGATATATTTTTCACTGATATGTGTTTTACACAAGTAAACAAATTTTTCTCTCTTCTGAGAGATAGAGAAGGAACAGATTCTAGGGATATGAGCATTTTGGATAAATCTTCCACCTCGGAATTCACATGCTTCCCTCCAGATTTTTAGAGTACAGATGATGCTAACGCCCGCATATGCCCACCCTAGACAGGCATCAACTCCAGTGGCCTTGTAGTCTCCTCGGCTTGTTGTCCTCAGGGACTTCAACATCCACACAGAGACTGCTCTGTCAGGAACAGCTCAGGACTTCATGTCTGCCATGAATCTGGTTTCATACAGGGTTATGGGATGGAGACAGCTTTGGTCACCTTGGTGGATGACCTCTGCAGGGAGCTGGACAAGGGGAGGGTGGCCCTGCTGGCCCTGCTAGATCTCTCAGCGGCTATTGACATCATTGACCATGGTATCCTTTTGAGTCACCTCTCTGGGATGGGATTTAGGGGAACTGTTGTGCAGTGGTTCTGGTCCTTCTGGGAGGGGCGGACTCAAAAAATGGTGTTGGGGAACTCCTGTTTGACCCCTTGGCCTTTGGCCTGTGGGGTCCCACAGGGTTCTGTTTTGTCTCCTACACTGTCTACTTGAAACTGCTGAGAGAGGTAATCCAGAGTTTGGGATTACCAGTATGCAGATGACACCCAGCAGTCTCTCCTTTCCATCTGATTCCAAGGAAGTTGTCTCTGTACTGAACTAGTGTCTGCAGTCAGTAATGGACTGGATGAGGGCAAACAAATTGAAACTTAATCCAGACAAGACAGAGCTGCTCCTGGTCAGTCATAAGGCAGATCAGGGAATAGGGACATTGCCTGTGCTGCATGGGGTAATACTCCCCCTGAAATCTCAGGCTCACTGCTTGGGTGTGCTCCTGGATTCCACTCTGAGCCTGGATGCCCAGCAGTGGCCAGGAGTGCATTTGCACAATTAAAACTTGTGCACCAGCTGCACCCATTCCTTGAGATGTCAGATCTGGCCACAGTGACACATGCCTTGATTACACCCCGTTTGAACTACTGCAATACACTCTACATGGGGCTGCCTTTGGAAACTGTTTGGAAACTTCAGTGTGTGCAAAACACTGCTGCCAGAATGCTGACTGGGGCCAGCGATAGGGACCACCTAACTCCCTTGCTGCAACAGCTTCACTGGCTACCTGTTTGTTTCCAAGCACAATTCAAAGTGCTTGTTATGATTTATAAAGCCCTACACAGCTTAGGTCCAGATTATTTGAGACCATATCTCCCCATGAAAACCTGCTAGAATCCTAAAATCTTCCAGGGAAGGCTTTCTCTCAGTCTCTCCACCATTACAGGCTCTCCTGGCAAGGACACAAGAGACAGCCTTCTCAGTGGATGCTCCTGCCCTCTGGAATGCCCTTCCATGAGAAGCAAGGCTGGCCACCTCCTTGCTGGCCTTTCGTCGGCAGGTAAAAATGGCTCTGTTCAGGCAGGCTTTTAATGTGTAGTTATGGGATGGGTTTTATATGAGATGGGTATTGTGATTTTATTGTGTTTTTAATATTTTAAATTTTATATTGTTTTTAGCTGATGTGTTGTTGTTGTTGTTGTTGTTGTTACAATATGTTTTTAAAATTGTTATTGTGAGCTGCCCTGGTTCCCTTCGAGGAGAAAGGCAAGACAGAAAATAAATAAATAAATGAACTACTTACCAATTCTATCAAAGAATGGACAAAAGTCATCATGTTTAATTTGCAAATAATGAGATTTGGATGTTGAACTAAAGATAAACAAGTGGAGAAATAGTTAAGAGGATATCATAGCCACAAGGAATTTTTCTTTTGTTTTGTTTTTTCTTTTGCCAAGAGGTAGTAGGCTACAATAATTTTTAACTGTGTAAAATAATTCCTTTACAGTCCCTTTTTTAAATATCATATTTCAGCTGATTTTTACCATCATACGGCAATACCTTTTGTGATCAGTATTATTTTAAATAGCAGTCAAATACAACAGGCAGAATTTCTGCAAGTTTTGAGTCAAAGTTTCCATATTTTGTCTGAAACTCAAATATTGTAGGGTCTTGTTCAAGTGAAACATCTGTAGGATTTTTCCAGGAAGCAAGGAGAATTTCAATAAGATGTGTGAACATTGCACAGCAGAGCCAAGAGACACTTGGGGTTCTCATAATGATTTTAAACCATACTTTTTGTATTGGCCTTTTCCCATCTCAAGTTGGCATTTCCCCTAATACTTACTAGCATTCAAGCTGCATAGATTTTTGAAGGGTATACCAATTGTTGACTAACAATATGCCGTTTATTTTAAAAATCAAAATAGAGAAACAAATTGTTTGTGCTGAGATATATTTAGAGGGCATTCTTATTGTTCAGGGTCTTAAAGAACATTTTAGAACAATAATCACAAGCGTGTCATTCGGGTATTGTTAGCAAAGCCCTTTTCTATTGAATTTTCAAGATGTTGTAAAATGAGATTATGCGAGTAGCACCTCTGGACACTTTTTCCCATCATTGTGTTGGTATCAATCGCTGACTTCCACTGTTTCTCCTGGTATTAAATAGAAATGTTGTTTCCCACTGCTGTGATTGGATCATTTATAATGTATGACATAACTGATAACCCTTAGGAGACTAAGCATTGTAGGGCTCACAGAAAAACCTGGACAATGAACCAGGAGGGAGACCAGAGCGCCTGGGAGGTTCAGTTTGAGAGGATTTGCTGAAATAAAATCATCCTTCTCAAAAATCATGAGGCATTCACCAATTATTTTGCTTAGAATGCTCAAATGGGGTAGCTGGCAAGAAGAATCAGGACAGGAGGGGGAAAATGCTATCTCCCTGTTATTTGGGGGGAAATGATGGTCTTTTAGCCAATAAGCCTCATTAGGCACATTTCCTAAACTCCTTCCTTTTGGCAAAACTGGAATAAAGTTGGACTTCACATTCTGTGAAGAACTTAGATATTTTCCTGTGATAGGCTGGAGGTGGAAAATAGGCTGGAGGTGGAATTTTGATATGAGAAAGATGTGTGCGTGTGTGTGTAAAACAATAGATAGTTTTTGGCTTAAATCTGTATTATCTCAAATGCCAGGGGTCCAGGGGATGTGAAGGCCAATGGTGCGTGCTTCTTTCTGCTGTCTCTAGGAGGCGTGAGACAGTATGAACTTTCCTGTTCTTGACTCAGCTGGGACAAAATGAAGGACAGAAAGAAAAAAGATTGGCATTTTGCCACGAGATACAGATCTGCTCATTCTACTGCCATCCCCTGATCTGGCTTGAGCAAGTATAGAGTCCAGTTTAATATATTCTCTCTCTCTCTCTCTCTTTCCATCTCCTTCCTGGTTACTTAGGCATTAGTGTTTCTGTCACATTTTGTTCCACATAGTGTCTTGTTCAACTTATGCATGCATTGTATTAGGTAAGTCAGGCTTTTTGGGGCCTCACGTCTTTGGGAGGCATTGCAAATTAGCTTTGCATTTTGCGTGTTTGGGAGTGGGTTGGTGGAGAAGCTAACTTGGAGAGAATCCCTGATTTTGAATCTCACCTTCAATGCACATTCATTCAATATCCTCAGGCTATACTACCAGTCTTACTCCCTGGTAACCATTTGCAATATCTAGCATCCCTACCCTTCCATTGGATAGCTGAGGCAAAGAAAAAGGGGTGAGACAAAAAAAAAAAAAAAAAAAAGAATGTCTTCTGTCCTCTTGCCCTCTGCAGAAATATAGTCAGATGAAACTGCAATGTGTGAGTCAGTGCTGTGTGTCTTGCACACATTAAAGGTTGGTTAGTTAGTGTGGGTGTGTAAGGGGGTAGTATGAATGTATCAGTGGAAAGCTGTATATATGCATGAATTTTTTTGTGACCCCCCATTCCTTCTTTTTATAGATAATTTTGCAGCTAGGGATGTCTTCATCCTAGTTTTTGTTTTTTTAATAAAAACTAGCAACTCTCTGGTAGACTATTAGTGGGTATCATGGCTACACTGGCTAGTAATAATGACCATGATTCCATATTACATACTTAGCTATGTAACTACTCTAGTTGTGATGTTACCATAAGTACTTACTCTTGGACTAATTAGTGTCTCTTGGACAGCAGCTACTACAGGCAACCGGATCTGTTGTCCTGTTGATTAAAAAGCAGATATCTGATGGTTTCCCCCTTCCCCCCATGAGCAGCCTCTGGTGTGAGAGACAGAAGCAGAATTCCTTTCATAATTTCTCTTCACACCAGGTATTGATCACACTCATAAAGGTGGTGGGAATATCAGTTAACTGCTTTCAAATCAGCAAATAACCAGGAAATAAATATTTCCATGACTCATGTAGCCTTCTAGGTGTTGCAAGTCCCAGAATTCACCACCACTGGCCTATGCTGGCAAGGATTGCTGGGAATTGCCCTCTGAAGACAGATGGAGTGTTGCACAAGTCCCACCCCTACTTTTATTGAATCAATGAAATCTCACAGGTATACAGTAATTAACTTTCTGATATACCAGGACTCTTAGATAAAACAGTTGGTGTCCTCCTACCCTTAAAACAAAAGTGCACAAAGAGTACCCAGGAAGTGCTTCAATGTGTTGATTTACTTTGAGGTGAGGATGCTTCCACAGTAATCTGGAAGATATTAGGTAGCCAAGAATTTAGACTGACCAGTGTATAGGTTATCTTGTGAGTTAAGTTATTATGAGGCAACGTACAGGTCATGAAGACTTGTACATTTTCTCAGGGTTACATCTGTCTTATACCCTCAGGTTTACATATATTTTGTACGCTTCATCTATCCAAGTTTGGTGAGGTCAATTCCAATTAATCCTGTATCATCCCACTTTGTCAGCTACTTTAAAAAGTCTCAGTTTCTCTATTCTTCTAATTTTCTCCCTTTGTCCTCAGATTATCTCAGTTGCTGCAAACTGTCTTCAAAGTGCAAAAGGAGTTTGCACTCAACTCATCATCAGGAAGCAGAGAAGAGTGGGCGGAATTTTGCCCTTCCCACTACACTCAAGCAAATGCCATTTTGACCACTCTCTGAGGTTGGCTCAATTTTCTTCTGTGTCTCATGTCCTAATTTTCTTTTATGAAATGTTAGAAGATATCTTATTTCAATTATTCATCTTTGGGCAGTGTGATTTAACAGTCAATGATATCCATGTTATGCAGTCTTTTCCAGAACAAAGATGGAGTAGAAATGGTGATGCCAATGAGTTGTCTGTGTCTGAGTCACCATTCCTGGGCATTTCAGCAACATAGGCCTTTGTTGTTGTTTGGTACCTTCAAGTCAATTTTGATTTATGGAGACTCTATCTCAGGTTTTTTCTTGGTAAGTGTTGTTGCCTTCCTCCAAGGCTGAGAGAGTGAGACTTGCCTAAAGTCACCCAGTGGATTTCCATAGCTGAGCAAGGATTTGAACCCTGGTCTCTCAGAGTACTGATCTACACTCAAAGCCTCAAACCGCACTGCACCATGCTGGTCTCAACATGAGCCTAAATATTATCATAGGTCTATTTGCCTTTGAAAATATATTCTAAGCTAGTGGCCATTACTACCTCCTAAACCTCCTGTAAATCTTACTAATGGGCTTTACATTCTAGTATAGTGGAAGAAGACTGGAAAGTATGCTTGCCAAACCAGTACACTAATAATTTTTTAACACTGTTGTTCCTACCCATTTGCTTAGTCATTCTAGCTAGCTAGCTAGCTAGCTATATTTCAGCATGCTCCTTAGGATTACTTAGGAATTTTGCTACAGCCTTGGCAAGGCAATGTTTCTTTATACAGGTTAGGTTAGTTCCCTGCCCCTCTCCATTTACTTGGCAGAGGATCCTCTGATCAGGCCTCCTGTAATGAGTCTTGGTAATGAAAGAAAATACTCCCCTTTCGTTCCCTCTCCAGCCTGCCACCCTAGCAAAGCAAAACATGCGCCAAGAGATTTCAGAAGCTGGAAGGCTGCCATTATCCTTCCCCTCGAACAAAGAGAGGCACTTCATCTCTCACATGCAAACCTTTACAAGGGGTACAGTTTTGCTAAATGGCTGCATTATGTTGCCACATACCTCCCAACAATTAGAGTACCTTTCTGTGGATTCAAATTGAGCCTGACAGACACTTGTTTGAAGAGGTTCCCCAGGAATTAAAGAGCTACTTCCATCAGTTGACTTGGCTGGCCATAGGAAACTTGACACGATGTTGAGAATTTTCTGCACTTAACCATGAAACAAATCTGCCACATGTATCAAGTGGACTTTTGTTTTTTTGGTGGTGTAATCAGATTACAAATTGAACATTTCCATATGTGCCTGCTGGAAGGTCTATCTCTAGCTATCTAATCTTTAGATTGTTGCCCTCAAGTGCTGGTTTGGGGCAGTGGAGCGAGGGAGGCATTAACATGGAGTAACGGAGAAATGACTGCAGTTTGCACATTGTGTGAACATATGTTAACGAATTAGGGTCTGAAACTCAAAAGAAGCAGCTGCTAAGAAGTTGTCTAGAATCTCAACAAAAAAAAAAATAAGCTCCTTAATTACTGATAATTTAACAAAATGAACAATCCCTGAAATATAGCTTTGGTTAAGCTTTAACAACATGGAAACGGAGAGGGAATGTAGCATTTCATTGCTGATTGTTCAGTTTCATGGAATTCATTAGCATTAAAAGTAGAAATGAAGGTCTGGGGAATTGCTGTCAGGCTGGTCACACAGAACGGGATGTGAAATAAATAAAGACTGCTTCTACTCGAGAAACAGAATATTTCATTATGCAAAGAGGCCAGTGCAACTTAAAACCTTGATACTTTGACATCAAAATCTGCTTTCTTCGGTGTGGTCCACCACAGTCGCCTTAAGCCTTTTCAGATTTGGGAACCTCTGTTTATGCTGTCCTTCATTATAAATATTTATAGAGTTGCTTACAAAATAATAACAGTAGTGATAACAACATGACAATAAAGCAGCAATAGACATATATAAACACAAAACTACCTAAGTATAAAGCAGTAGATAAGATGCAACATTGGCCAGAATCCTGTTGGCTTTATATACCTTGGCACATGTGGTTGTACTTTTTTGGATGTTGGTCACTGGACATATTCAGTTCATGGCTACGTAAGCAGATTCCCACAAATGGACTTAAATTCTGTTGTTAGAGTAGAGCTATTAAATTGAGTTACTTATGGTATGTGTCGTCTCACCATTAAATAATTGGGATTGACCCACTGGTTTCTAGCATGGAACTGTGTACTGTGGGGGTGGAACACAGCCATTTGTCAATACCTTCAATGTATCTCTTTATTCACTGGGATTACAGAAACAGCCACTATGCATTTCTAATATTGGCAAGTGCATCAACAGTTGCACAACTGCACATCCCTTCATTGCACTAATGTAAACTTTGCCAAGCTTAACTCCCCCCCCCCCCCGAGCCTACCTTACCTCTCCTAATGCCAGGCCACCCTCCCTGCCCCCAGCCATTCAGTGGCAAGGATATTAAGAAGCAACTGGCTTTGCTGGAAAAGCCAACCAGAGGAAGACAATGTTATCCTTCTGGACACCTGAAAGATGCTCGAGGCATGTGTGCCTTCAGTTCTAATAAATGATGACCCTAAGGCAAACCTATTGTGGGGTTTTCTTGACAATATTTTTTTTTCAAAGAGGGCTTGCCATTTTTTTCCTCTGAGGATGAGAGAGTATGACTTATCCGAGGGGGTTTCATGTTGGTTACCATGGCTAAAGTGGAATTTAAGCCGTGGTCTCCCAGAATCCTAATCCAACAATGAAACCACTATACTATGCTGACACTCATGCAGTCACTAGGTCTTCTTTATTTTGATTTTTAAAAATAATTTCCTGTGTTTCAGTTGCATAAGTCCTTTTACCACCGAGGAAAAAAAATCTGTCAGATGTTATTGTTGATTTTGTTGCTGTGCCTTCAAGTTGTAACTGATTTATGGTAGCCCTAAGGCAAGGGTCAGCAAAGTGCAGACTGTCTGCCAAATGTAGCTTTTGGGACCTGAAAGGAATCCCTCAAAGCCAATTCCCCAATAAAATCAAGGTGATTCCCCCCCCCCCCAAAAAAAACACATAATGGCATATTCTTGGATGGTGTGTAACTATTTGTCAGTATCTTCCATATAGGATTTAATTCATTGCATTATGCTTCACTGGCTCTTGTATTTTCTAGATCTCTTATTTTCCTAGCAATTTATCATTGTTCAAAATAATAATAACAACAATTGTCTAGCAGCCTTGACTACTAACCAGTGAAACATCTGCATTATGCTGATATGTTTTTGAAATATTTGTATAGTACCTTTTAGCAAAGGACAGTATATAAACTCCAAGGATTATTTTTAAAAAGATAAAAATATACAGATAAAATAAAACTGATAAAATAACAAATAAATGTAATTCAATTATACATTTCTAAACTTGGTAAAATGAAAGGTTCTTCAAGGGTGCTGAAAGGGTAATAATGCTGGTGCAAAGTAGATCTCCCTGGAGAGAATTTTAGAAGTGAGAGCATAGTACTAAGAAGCCTCTATCCCTCTGGTTGGCAGGGATTCCGTTTTGGGAGAAAGGCATGATATAATTGTAATAAATAAATAAACAAATAACAAAATGCCTGAAGAAAAGTCTCTAAGTTCAGTGCGCAGGCAGGTTAGTTCCAGAGAAGGTAACCTTTCAGACACTTTGGCTCAAAGGGTATATACAGTTTGTCAGATGAACATCATACTCTGAGCTTTGTTCCAGAGTGGACTAAAGTTCTTTCTGCACCAGCAATATGCTTCCACCAACCAATGCTGCTTAATAGCTTAGCAGCTGCTTTTTGAATTTAATAGTTTAGCAGCAATAGTTTGAAGTCTTGAACGGTATTCTTATGTATGCAGCACATTATGAGACTCAATCCTGCTGTTCCAGACTTGCACTTGGGGAAAAGGGGGCATCCCTATCCAGGTTAGCTAAACTTCACAGAATCTAAAAAGATAAATTTCCACCCTGAATCTCCAACTTGTTGGGACTGAGTTTCAATTTATTGGCCTTAATTTCTTAAAATGGTACCGGTGAAAGACTGCTAGAAATTTATGGTGAAAGTTTTTAAGACAGCATTTATGTGTCTAAGCAGAGGTAACTGGCAAGACATTTTAAAGCTCAAGGCATACATGAATGAAGCAGCCAAACATGAATCCTCATTTCCGTGGCACAACAGATCCCAACAGTTTTCTCAAGCATTTCTTGGTACTCTACATGTTCAAACCTTTTGAAGCACCAACTGTATTTGAAAAGGAAGCTATTGATTACACATCCTATCATGCTCAGGAGTATGGCATGATTTCCAATTGATGTACTGGATGGGAATACACAAGCCTTTGCTTTGGTGGGTGTTCTGTTCACTTGCTGCTACATAAAAACTAAAAGCCATACATTAAAATTGATTTAAAAATACACTTTGTAACTGTCAGCTGAGAAAGTTAAGTCAGCTGGAGGTTAAGGATTTCTGTATTTTCTGGACATGCACTCTGCCCTTTCTAGTTGCTAAACTCCATTAAGACTTCATAGTTATTTATTTTTAGCAGTGCAAAAAAGCATTACACATGAGTAATTGCAACTAAATTAAAAATGCTTGTAAGTTTGTTTCCATAATCAGTTCTTCTGCAATAATGATGCCTCAACATAATCTCTAGTGTGGATAATTAATCAAAGGATAAAAAAAGGTTTTGAAAGCAGAGGAAATGACATATGATAATTAGAAGTGTTTGACTCACCTCTGGTCCATGTAGATCTAAGAGTCTGTGCAAATAAATAGGAATTACCTTGGATATTCAAGAATGAATAGAATTCAGAATATATTAGAAGCAAGAAGTGATTTGTCACTGCTGTCTCAAGAAGCATAGAATCCCTTGGCCATGCATAAATCACTGAATTATTTATAACAACAAATCAACCTCTGATACAATTGTCTGGAAATATGCTGTTGCACTTTGCCATTGGGGACCAGATAATGTGGGAATGCTAATTCTCTTGCCTACATGGAATGCTAGGGGCTAGAATATCTTGCTCCTTCTTACTGCAGCCATTCACATATTCTCTTCCCCCTGCAAGTTGTTGCTGAGTGTGAAGGAATCATTTAGGTACACTTAATGTAGAGTGAGGGGATGTAAATGGCATGCAATGAACTAATTTCTACTTATTCAGAGGATCCATGGATCCTATCTTGGACAGCTAGTGAAATTGTTGGACAGAAGGTCCAGATGGAAGGACGTTATCTGTGTAATACATAATTAACTTATGGAATTCATTATTGCAGATGTTGATGATTGCCAATAATTAAAGTACCTTTTAAAATGATGACAAGAGGTAGTCATAAGTACAGGTCTGTCATTTGGAGCCACTATATTGAAAGACAGTATACATCTGAGGATCAGATGCTAGGATATAGAAAAGCAGGTGGTTGTCACTCTTATGACTGTTGGAATTAGAATAGTGGTCTAGATAGAGTCTCATTGGATCCAGCATAGTGATTGCCAGAGGTCACCAGATTCCATGTTGTCTTTTATAAAACCAGCAAAGGGCCAGTTGATGGAAGTTCTTTACTCTGATGTCAAGAAAGGAGTCAAGGTCTTGTTGTGTAAACCACAACAGGAAGAAATGTGGCTGGACATTCACTGTTCAGGGATATAGAGGCACCTGAGTGCCAGCCCGACTAGATAAATTGGGAAGTGTTCTGTTTTTTTCTGACACACACATCTGGGATGTCACCGATAACTTGCCAAAACCCATCAAGAACAAAGATTAGTACTATACCCCTATCTCCTTATTAATTTGGGAATCAATGACACAGCCAAGAACACCTGTGAGCAGATCTCCTCTAACTACGAAGCTTAGGGCAGGTTTGAGACACTGCCAGTGAAGGACAGAGTGCTACACAGAGACAAGATGATACTAAAAGTGAATTACTAGCTATGTAGATGATGTAGATGAGAGAGGTTTGGCTTCTGAGACCATTGCCTTCACTTCTTAGACACATGACTACAGGCTAATGATGGGCTGAAATTCACAAAGGCAGAGGGAAATGTCTTTGGTGGTAGCATAGCAAGTCGGATCAAAAGGGTTTTAAACTAAATCATTGGGGGAGTTGTAGATGATTGCTCAAAGATCAGTAAAAAGGCAAGCTCTAAACATAAGGATGTGAATTCTAGAGGAAAAACTGAAGTACAGAATGGCATCCGCACAAAAAAGTAAATTAATAGATGAGAACAAACAAAGCTTCAAATAGATAGAATCATAGAGTTGGGAGAGATCACAAGGGCCATCCAGTCCAGCACCTGCCATGCAGGAACTCTCCATTAACGCATCCCCGACAGATGGCCATCCAGCCTCTGCTTAAAGACCTTTAAGGAAGGAGACTCCACCATACTCCGAGGGAGTGGGTTCCACTGTTGAACAGCCCTTACTGTCAGGAAATTCCTTCTAATGTTGAGGTGGAATCTCTTTTCCTGGAGCTTGCATCCATTGTTCTGGGTCGTGTTCTCCAGAGCAGCAGAAAACAAGCTTGCTCCCTCCTCAATGTGACATCCCTTCAGATATTTAAACAGGGCTATCATATCACCTCTTAATCTTCTCTTCTCCAGGCCAAACATTCCCAGCTCTCTTAAGTCTTTCTTGTAGCCCATTAACCAGGTCATCCCTGTTGGTTAGGATCAGATCCAAAATAGCTATGTAGCCCATTAACCAGGTCATCCCTGTTGGTTAGGATCAGATCCAAAATAGCTGACTCCCTTGTTGCCTCTTCCACCTTTTGCACAATGAAATTGTCTTCAAGGCAAGTGAGGAATTTGCTAGACCTTGAGGATTTTGCTGAGTTTGAAGTCCAGCAAATATCCAAATAGTCGAAGTCACCCATCACTGCTATATTTTTCCTATCTGAGTGTGTGGTCATCTGTTCTAGAAAGGCATAGTCCAATTCTTCTGCTTGAGTTGGGGATCTGTATTAGACTCCCATAGTAACATTCCTGTTGCTTCCCTCTTCTTTAATTTTTATCCAGACACTCTCCAATTATCTTTCCAGTATTGATGTCCTGGATCTCTTCACTGATATAAATATCCCTGACATATAATGCTATTCCACCACCTTTCCTGTTTGGCCTGTTTCTCTTTAAAAGGTTATACCCCTGTATTTTTAAATTCCAATCATGAGACTCATCCTACTAGGTTTCAGTGATGCCTATTATATCATATTTCTCTTGTTGTGCTAGGAGTTCAAGTTCATCTTGCTTATTTCCCATGCTCTGTGCATTAGTGTAGAGACATCTAAGACCATATATCCCCTTTGCTTGCTGCCTGTGCACATTTATTTGCCTCCTACTGTTGGGTCCTTTCACTGTTTACCTTGTTCCATCTATGACAGTATGACTATTTACTCCAGCACTTTTGTCTCCCTCCCCCAACAGGTGTGAGATGTAGCCCATCCCTTGCCAGAAGTCCCTGCTCATGGAATCTGTCCCGGACTGCGGCCAGCACACACCAACAAAAGCTGATAAGGCAGTTCCACAAACCTAAACGTTGATTCTAAGAATAGTCAAAAAGCCAGAGCCGAGGTCAGGGTTGGGGAAATCACAGAAAACAGTCTGGTCAGAGGTCGGGGCAAGGAGAAAGCAGCAAAAGTCCAAATTGTTCCAAGGTCAAGGCAAACCAGAGTTCCAAAGACACGAAGCCAGCACACAGTCACACCAAGAGACTTACAATAAGTTCTGGCAAAGGGATGGTGTCCCACAGGTGCTTAAGTAGGAGACACCTTCCCTGTTGGCAGCTGTGCTTTATTATCAGCTTGCTTTTCAGCAAGCCTGCAGGACCGACATACACAAGCACTCTCAGCCCTCCTTTCCTTAAAGGAGGGAAGCACCAAACTGGATTCTTCATTTGAAACCTCACTCAACTGCCTAGCCTCTGAAGGGAGCTCCACAGTGCTAGAGCCTGGCTGGGCTCCCACTCCTGGGGCTGAAATGTCAGGACTAGGGTCTGGCATGGCAGAACTGGGACCTGGTCTAGCCTCCAACTCCTCTTGCTCCTGAGAAGCCATGTCCTCCTCCTCATCCTCTGACTCCATCTCTTGGCTGACCATGACAGAATCTCAGCCCATGATCTAAGAATTCAAATCATTCTCGGCGACACCATCTGCGGAGCCAGTTGTTGACATCTGTGATTTTCCTGTCTCTTCCTGGGCCATGCCCTTCAACTGACTCAAGAGACAAGATGACAATGACTAGAGTGCAAATGGTGGAAGACTCACCTCTCATCTGATAGAGCTTGCCATAGATTGCACCTTTGCACTTATCGGGAGGCTTTGCGTGCAGCACAGAGATAGTTCTCTTCTGACAAGAGGTGAACCCTTCCTTGATCCCCTGGACAGGAACAACTACAGACCAGTGTCCATGCTACCTTTTCTTAGCAAGGTCATCGAGAGAGCTGTTGCCTTCCAACTCCAAGCAGTTTTGGGTGAAGCCAATTATCTCAATCCATTTCAAACCGGCTTCA
This sequence comes from Urosaurus nigricauda, assembly GCA_034509955.1. Lineage (NCBI taxonomy): Eukaryota > Metazoa > Chordata > Lepidosauria > Squamata > Phrynosomatidae > Urosaurus > Urosaurus nigricauda. The sequence continues at coordinate 258,812,614 of JAOEGL010000003.1, forward strand.
GGGTGGGGTATGGAGTTGAGACTGCCATGGTTGCTCTGATGGAGGACCTCCGCTTGAGCATTGACTAGTGTGACCCTGCTTATGCTCTTGGATCTCTCTGCAGCCTTTGACACCATAGATCATGCCATCCTTTTGGATCGGCTGAGAGAGTTGGGGATCGGTGGCACCGCGCTCTGGTGGTTCTGGTCCTTTTTCTCCAGCAGACCCCAAAGGGTGAGGCTCGGGAACAGTTGCTCCCCTAAAATCGAGCTTAATTGTGGTGTCCTTCAGGGTGCCATCCTGTCCCTGATTCTGTTTAACATCTATATATTTATTTATTTATTTATTTATACCCCGCTCTTCAGCCTTAAAGGCTATCAGAGCAGCTTACAATTATTATTTTTTAAGACGGTTCCCTGCCCTCAGGCTTACAATCTAAAAGACATGACACAAAAGGAGAAGGGAATGGTGATGGGGAAGGGGATCAGGTCCAGTAGTTGTTCTCTCCCTCTGACGCCTGGACCAAGGCAGATGGACAAGAGGGAGGGCTCAGCTTCTTATATGAAGCCACTTGGTGAGATCATTCGGAGGCATGGAGCTCAGTGTCTTCAGTATGCTGATGACACTCAGATATATCTCTCCATGACAAGATTGTCCACTCAGACCTCTGATGGCGTCTTTCCTCTCAACCGCTGCCTTGAGACGGTAATGGATTGGATGAGGGAAAACAAATTGAAACTCACTCCAAGCAAAACGGAAGTACTCACAGTCACAGGCCCGAAACCGGGTTTGGGAATAAAATCTCTAGTTCTTGATGGAGTCACACTCTCCTCTAAGGACTGTGTTTGCAGTTCGGGGGTCCTCCTTGACTCATCGCTTCACATGATTAGTCAGGTGAATGTGACAGTCAGAAGTGCCTGTTACCAGCTTCGGCTGATCCACCACCTGCGCCCTTTCCTGGAGATGAAAGATCTGGAATCTGTGATACACGTACTGGTAACCTCACGACTGGCCTTCTGCAATGCACTCTACATGGGGCTACCTGTGTGCTTAACTCGGAAACTACACTTGGTCCAGAATATGGCAGCCAGGCTTATTACTGGTACATCTAGGAGAGAGCATATGACACCTGTGCTAAAATCTCTCTACTGGTTGCCGATCAGTTTCCGGGCATAGTACAAGGTGTTGGTTTTAACCTATAAAGCCCTACATGACTCGGGTTCATCCTATCTAAGGGGCTACCTCTTCCCATATGAGCCCCCTCGCACACTTCGGTCCTCTGGGAGGAACTTGCTACAGCCTAAGAAAACTAGGATGGCCCAGACCTCACAGAGGCTCCCAGGCTGTGGAATGGAATAGACTGCTAGCTCTGCCCCCTAGTGACTCACAAGTGTGACTCACAGAAGCTCCACCCCCCAGCAACAACACATTCTCTCAAGAGTTTTCAAAAATTCAGCACTCACCCACTTAAAAATGGCCACCCAGGAGCTGCTCTTCTCCTTCTCTCCAGCAGGAACTGGTCTAGACATCAATGCACAGAGTTTGGGAAACAAACAAGATGAGCTTGAAGTCCTGGTACAGGAAGGTAAATATGACTTTATAGGCATAAAGGAGGCCTGGTGGATCACTCCTATGATTGGAATATTAAAACTGAAAGGTATAACCTATTCAAAAAGAATAGCTATGGTAGACAAGGAGGTGGAGTAGCATCATATTTCAAAAACCAATTAATTGAGAATGCTCAGAGTGGTCCACTTGGGTAAAAATAAATAGGTAAATAAACAAATGCACCTGAAAAAGCCGATGTGGCTGCACTCAAACTCAAGGAGAAAGTGGAAAGAACAAGAAGTATTATATAGAATAGAAAGAAGAGCAAATCACCAAGAGCATAGATGTGTAACCCAGGCCTGCAGGAATAGTGTGAGGAAATCTAAAACTCAAAATGAACTGAGACTGGCTAGCCAAGCAAAGAGCAACGAAAAGGGGTCTCCACCCTCACCACCCTGAGATGCATTCAAAGCAAGAGAATGACAAAGGAGACAGTGGGGCTACTGTTCATTAGGGAGAGCTAGATGCTGACAGGTCACAATGAAAAGGCAGGACTATTCAGTACTATTTTGCTTCAGTTTTTTACTGTGTAATTCTATGCAGCAGCAGAGACCTTGCTTTGATTGTGTATTCTTGCATGGCAGAGGGTTGGACTGGATGTCCCTTGTGGTCTCTTCCAACCCTCATAATTCTAAGGAATCTGGACTACAAATCAAGGTTTATAGGGAGTTTGTCAGGAATCATCTAATTAACCTAAACAAGTTCAGGTCTGCTGGGCCAGACAAACTGCATCCCAAAGTACTGAAGGAACTTGCTGATGTACTCTCTGAATGCCTTGCCATTGTTTTTAAGAAGTCTGGCGGAACAGGTGAGGTGCCAAAGGACTGGAGAAGGGCAAATAATGTCCCTTTCTTAAAAAAAAAAAAAGGCAAAAAGTAAGATCCAGGAAACTATCGACTAGTCAATCTAACTTCACTACCAGGGGAAAATATTAGAACCGATTATCCCGGAGTTTGCAAGTATCTTGATGATCAGTGATCAAGATGGGCCAGCATGAGTTTGTCAAGAACAAATCTTGCCAAACTAACCTAACACACACAGAAACACACACACACATTTTCAATCAGGTCACTAATTTAGTAGATGGCAGGAATGCTGTGGATGTCATTTATATGGATTTCAGAAAGTCATTTGATAAGGTCCCCCATAATATTTTGATTGGCCAACTGATTAAATGTGGAATAAAACTATCATATGGATCCATAACTGGTTGGAAACCCATGCTCAAAGAGTTATAATCAATGTATGGGCTTCAAACATCAAACCGCCTTTAAAAGAAGGAGGTCTTGAGTGGAGTGCTTCAGGGTTCTATTCTATGGCCATTAGTCCAATATTTTTATCAGTGACGTAGATGATGGGGAATCCTTCTCAAGTTTGCAGATGACTGATAACTGGGAGGGGTGGCTAATAGATTGGAAAATAATTCAAAACAGAATTCAAAAAGACGTATATAAGCTAAAAAATTGGGCAAAAATCAATAAAATGAAATTTAATAGAGACAAATGCAAAAATCTACATTTAGGCCACAAAAGGCAAATGCACAGATATAGGATGGGGAAAACATGGTTCTACAGTACTATAAGCAAAAGGGACCTTGGGATTATTCTTGAACATGAGCCAGCAGTGTTCATGAACATGAGCCATGCAGCAAAAAAGGGGGATGCTATTTTATCCTACATTAATAGCAGCGTTATTTCCAAGTGGAAGGAAATAGTCCTACTATATTCAGTCTTGCTCAGGTCTTGACTACTGAGTTCAGTTCTGGGCACTTCATGTTAAGAAGGTTATGGACAAGTCAAAGCAGGTTCAGAGAAGAGCAACAAGGATGATAACAGGTATGGATAACAAAACATATGATGAAAGGTTGAAGGAGGTGGGCATGCTTAGTCAAGGATTGCTGTCCTTAAATACAAGGACTGTCACAGAGAGGAGGAGGGAGGCCTGTTCTCTGCTGCCCCAGAGAGTAAGAACAAGTCCAATGGTTTGAAGTTCCAGGAGAGAACAAGTCTAATGGTTTGAAGTTGACAGTACGAACAGTTCGGCAATGGAATCAATTGCCTATACTGCATCCTCACTGCACAAATAATCCAGTTTGATAGCACTTTAACTGCCATGATACATTGCTATGGAATTTTGGGATTTGTAGTTTTGTGAGACATTTAGCCTCCTCTGTCAGAAAGATTTGGTGCTACAAGTTACGTACAGTTCCCAGGATTCCACAGCATTGAGCCATGGAACTTAAAGTAGTGTCAAATTGAATTACTTCTGTACTGCAGATGCAGCCTTAAAGTGCTGGTGGGGTCTCCTTCTCCACACATTTTCAAAAAGAAGGACCTGCTAGGGATGCTTTAGCTGTAAATCCTACACTGAGCAAGGGGTTGGATGAGATGGTCCATGAGGCCCCTTCCAAGTCTATGATTCTGTGACTCTATCACTCTATGTCTTTTTTCCCCAAGTACTGAAACTACATTATGTTGCTTTATCAAGAACAACAACAACAAAAAAAAGGAAAGAAAAAAAAAAGAAAAAAGAAAAAAAGGGAAAAAAAAGAACTGTATCCAATCAGCACCACAATCAGCGGTGTGGTGGTTTGGGTGTTGGACTATTGTCCAAAACACACTGCAGAAATAATCCAGTTTGAGATCACTATAACTGACCTGGCTCAATACTAGGGAATTCTGGGAACTGTGGTTTTGTGAAATGTTTAGCCTTCTCTGTCAGAGAGATGGTGCCAAAATAAACTATAGTTCCCAGGATTCCCTAGCACTGAGACAGAGCAGTTAAAGTGGTCTCAAACTGAATTATTTCTGCAGTGTGTTTTGGACCTATGACTCTGGAGTGCTCAAATGCCCACTCTGCCATGGAAATGCACTGGTTGCCTTTAGGGAAATCACTCTCTCTCAGCCTCAGACAATTGCAAAGGCAAGCCCCATCTAAACAAATCTTGCCATGAAAACCCCATGATAGACCTTAGGGTTGCCAATATTCAGAAACAACTTGAAGGCACACAACAACAGACAACAGCAACCAATTTATGTCTTGTATTTACAAAAATGCTGGGTGGACAATGTCCAACTCAAGAACTATCGGGCCAAAACAAGTGTGAATTTTCTTCCTTTCACAAAAGCAGAATTCCTGTATTGTCTTGTTATTTCTTCAAAAAAGCTGTTGAAAAATTAAAATCACAAGCTAATCCATTCTATAGTGAAACAGCAACCACCCATGAAAATGATCACTTCATTTTTGTAATCCTTTATTTTTTTTTAAATTTGATCCTCCCATAGTAATGTACTGAAATGCATAACAGTTACATTGTACAAAGCATTTAAAGAAAGTACCTTGAGTTGCTGGTTATTTCAAAATGAGATAATAAACAAAAGGAAAATAAAATCTGGTCCCTCTCCAAAAGGGAAAATTCCCACCCCTCCCTTGCCCTGCCCGTAAAACAACCAAATACAGTTCATTGTTTATTTATTGGGTTTTTTTCCTTTTTAAACATAAGTCTGGAACACTTCATTTTACAAATAGGATTAACATGAACAAAACATCACACAAGCTTGCAGACAACCAGCATAAAATATTGGGTACAGTTTTCTTTTTCTTTTTTTCTTTTAATCAGAAGAATCATGCTTTCATGAAGAAAAAATTAGAATGCTTTATACATTTGAATCATTTTTCTGTATTACAAAAAAAAAAAATCTAAATCACCTCTATTCATTATTTAGTTTCAGTAACATGAAAAAATAAACAATAGTAAAAGAGGAATGTAAGAATTTTTTTTCCCAAACACTGTTTGCACGCTCATATATGCAGATCAGTTAGCCTCCCTTTTTTCTCTTTTGAAGTCCATGGGTGCCCAGAAAAATGATGGGGGGGGGAGCTGAACAGTGCTATTAATTTCATACGAACAGTGCTACATTTAGCAAGAGTGCTTTTTTACTTAATCCACAAACAATTGTTTGCCAAAAAATAAATACATGGTACACACAACACCAAAAAAGAAAGAAATTAAGAGCGACAAATGAATGACATCAACAAAGTAAAACAAAACAACCAAAACAATGGCATGATTGTCTAAAATTAAAATGTTATTACATTGATCAGGAAAACATTGAACTATAGTGGTATGTTAGATGATGGTGGTTATTTGCAAGTAATATGTTGAAAAATTCACCTTCTCAGATTGCTGAACTCTCCCAGTTTTTCTTTACACTATACACAGATGTCTTACATTATTGTGGTTCTCTTATTTTTTAATTTTACAATTCAGTTCAGGAGGCAAAAATTAAGGAGAGGGCAAGATATTCCTTATTATAAGATTCTAAGTTAACAACTGATGTACATTCAAGGGAACTGTTGTCTTCCTTCAATGGTTTCAAATGAATAAAGTATAAACAAAGAGGATTTCTACAGAAGAACAATTGTTACTCATTCTTCTGCCAATTACTCTATACTGAAACAAAACAAAAACCAACTAACCAAAGGAACACAATTGTATTTTAGTTTAATGGAGTGCTTGTGTGTGTTTTTGTGTAGCAATAAAAGTCTTAACCTACAAATCCCTCCCAAAGTAGGTGGGATGGAAGACACATATTCCCCATCAAGGTCCATTTGATCCATGTATTTTGAAAGTCTCGGTTGATCCTCAGAATGTCAGCAGCTGCCTTTGCTGTGCAAAACAAAAGATTGAGAATAAATAGTTTTTTTCTTCTTCTTTCAAATCATTCAGTTTAAGGTCACCTGACTTTAAATGTGACCTGTTAGATTTCTAAGGCATTCTGCTCTGCAGTCTTTTTATACAGTCTTCTAGCAAAGAGCCATGTTGCTAGTTTGGACTTGGTCCCATTCCAGTTACATTTGATGGTGTCATACATGACTAATAGACTGGATGGCACCAGATTCTGCAGCGGCTCTTGCCATACTGTGCCACATATTGGAGGAATTGTGGGATGCAGAGTGGAGAGAGTCCTTGTCAGAAAGTGAGAGCATCATAGCATAGGCCTAAAGTCAAAGAAGAAAAGAAAAGTTGAAATTACACTTAGCAATAGCACTTTACATTTCTATACCACTTCCTAATGAACAAATAACTCTCTGAGCAGCTTACAGTGTGTTAGCCAATTGCCCCCAACAAACTGGGTACTCATTTTACTGACCTATGGAAGGATGGAAGGCTGAGTCAACCTAGAGCCCTGCAGGGATTGAACTCACAACATTGTGGCTGCAGAACCTACATTTAATCATTGCACCACCAGGGCTCCCTGGTGCTTGATATCTAGCAACACTGGTGATATCAAGCCCTACAAGCATCTTGATTTGGCAAAGACAGTTCCAATTTACCATCTGTTGCCTCACTTTTTCAGATGCTTATAAAATGACCCAGTTTCTCTCTTCTCTTCTGACATCCCTTCAACTGTTGCAAACTGAGTACAAAGTGCAAAAAGAATTGGCGCTTAACAGCTTTTCAGTCTCTGCAGTGTTTGTGGCTCAAGGTGGCTTACGTAAATTAAAATAAATAGAGGGAAATTCAGGTTCGTTTCTGCAGCAGTCATTGTCATTGATACCAAAAAGCCAAAAAGATCAAGGTGGCATTCTGATTAGAGGTATGGGATAGATACTTTTGTTTGTATTCTCCAAGGGGAGGGAATAGATTTTACCTGAGATTTGGACTTGCGATGCAGTGGTGGCTTTAAGTCTTCTGGCAGATGAGAAGTGCTGAATGCTGTCAGTTCAGCTTCACTGAACTGATTTTCTTCTATTTTCCTCACTTTGAGGCTATCAGTGAAGTGCCTTATGTGGTCCAAAGCAGAAAGTCCAGTTTTATTAAACTCATCCTCCTTGTACCTGTAAACAAGTTCCAAGATAGTTATGCCTTTCAATTTGAAATAGGAGATCACTGTTTTTGTTTTCTGTTTAAACTATATTTGTAAGTGAAACATTTTGTGTGATCCTTCCTGATATTAGTAGAAATCAGGAAGAAACAGATGTTAGGCAGGCCTCTTTCATTCCTTTTTTGAAAAAAATCATGAATGGCTCTAAATTCTTAGCCATGTTTGGATTTATTGGGGCAGGGGATTGGTTCCACTTCAGCGAAACTAGAATATGGCTAACTTTCTCTAGATCTTACTTCTTGGAAAATATATTAATTGCACAATGATTTTTCTATTTCTAATCTTTATGCAGGTATTTATCATCAGATGTAGCACATGGCTAAATCCTAGATGCTGAAACTTCTATAGTATTTACCACTGTTCTATTACAAAAGCTTTTACACACATTCCTTCTTCCTGTTTCTTTCTCATTGTAATCTCGTATATTGTTACATATTGTATAGTAAGTCTTCAACCAGGTCAGACAGAGCAGCATTAATTGCTGCATGCCTGACACCTTGGGCCAGTTCTCTCCAGACACCTTCCCACCCTCCCTCTCTGTTGTTGGGCTGTCCTTTTTATTGTTTTTGTCACATTATGAATGCGGAGCATGGGATTGGATCCGGGATGGCTGGCAGAACCTTAAAAAGAGTACAGACAGGGGACCCCATTATGGGACCTGAGGGGGGGGGGTGCAGCAGTAATTGACAGCCCAGGTGGGAAGCTGATACATTTCTGTCACCTCCCACTCAAGTAGAAGCAGGGGTTCCTCACCTGGGAGGACTCCCAGACAGGCAACCCCCCCCCCCATTGCTTCACTTCCATTTTTCTGGCGGAGGCTGACCAATGGGCAGCAGATGGGCTGGCTGATGCCCAGATCTGATCCCACACATGTGCCAACTAACTGCAGCTGTAATCAATAAATAGTGTAGCCATTTCTCTCCAGTTCTGTGTACTGGTCTTGTTTGGTGTGGCTGACTCTCCCTTGGATGCGCAAAAGTAGCTGATCAATACTCTGTATTACTGCATTTTGTATTTGTAAGCTTATCTTATTTGACAGGGCTGACTCACCCCTGGTAACTGGTGGGCAAGCTAGATATAAGTATTCTATAAAGTCTCAGAATGGACCTTGTCTGGACTCACTGGCAAAGTTTGATCAGGACATCATAATCTGACTCTCTACCCCCACATCTCTATCTACTCACTTACATTCTCTTTTTGAACCTTGCCAGACTGGCATTTCTCAATCGTTCCTTCTGAAGGCACATATCTTCCCATACAAACCTTCCTAAGCTCTCAGACCTTTGGGGAAGGACCTTCTCTTGGTCCCACCACCTTCACAGACATGTCTGATGGGAACATGGGTGATAACCTTTATAGTGGTTGTCCCTAAAGAGCATTCTTGGAGCACTTCCATTCAACTCAGTGACACACCATGAGGTATTGAGCACATCTGATATGTTCTTCACCATCCCCAAGCCTGGTACCTTTATACTCTGGACTTGAGAGGGTGATAGAGCTATATTGCACACCCAGAGTGTCATAATGGAAAGTCTAGACTAAGGTAGGAGTGATAAAGAACAAGGGAAAGAGTTGACATTGTATGGGACACTTCCTGACATTTAAGATGGCATAATTGAGCAGAGTGAGAAAAGATTGTCTATGTCCTGAGTTTGTAATACCATGGAGAGGTTTAAAATTCTTGGACAATGCTTCTCCTCCTACGGATAATGCTGTTTGAATGCTTTCTGAAATTTTATGGTCTTTATTTTTCAATATATTTGCTCTATGACTAAGAGAAGTATCTACCTGCCAGGAGAAGATTTGCAATTAATTTCCAACACATTTCCTTCTTCGTAATTGCTCTCAGTGCCCTCTTCACAAACACTGCTTGTTGCAAGCTCTTTAACTGGCTTCCCTGTTATCTCACTTTCTTCATCTTCCTCATCCATCATGACTTCATCCTCTGCCTCTTCATCTTCCAACAGCTCTGAGTTCTGGCTTGCCACCAGAGTCTTTTCATCTTTAAAGTGGCCTCCATTCATTCTTTAAAACACAGAAACACATATATAAGTCATCACATAATCAGCTGTAGGCAGTTGCAGAAACAGGATCCTTGTTTTCTTTATTATGTCTTGACAATCACATGGGTCATAATTCTACTATAATTAAAATCAATACTATTCCATCCAAGTTGCCAGTACTCTTCTGAAATTCAATTCACAGTCCAATCAGTCTGTGAAGAAACTTTTCTCAATAATATGCCTAAGTTTTAAATAGACTACATTTCATTAGTCTTGAAAGTAGAAATATTAACATATTCCCTATTAGCTTAAATGGAAAATTATTCAGATGGTCAACTGGCTCCCAATGCACAGAGAAACACTCTTAACAGCAGTGGAGAGTAGCGCTCCTCACAGTCGAGTCTCTATGTAGAGCATAACCTATCTCACAGTCTGGTTGTGAGAACAGAATGGAACAGCCATTATAAATAATACCCTCAAGTTCTTTTGGAAAATGTAAACTGCAAATGTCATAAATACAAATAATATTTTTCACACAGGCACATACACACACACATCACATGACAAACCCATTTATATGAAGGATTTTCACCAAAATCTTAGCCACCTAGGACCTAAGCCAATATCCTTTGTGCTATGGGCACTAAATATTTTTTTATGTTGTGAGCATTTTGGCTTCAAAATCAAATCAGTTGGCTTATGCATACTTACTCAGAAATGTTGAGAGACAGGTAAAGTAGTGCCAATGGACACCTTTCCTGACATCCACTGAGGGATCTTTGCTATGCCCCTTTTTGTTTTTTAACAACTGACATGTTTTCTTATCAGCAGCTGGATTGCTTTAGACAATATGGGAGCCTATGGCCTCTGCCATCTTCATTTCCCGCAGATGTCTCCAGGCTACACATGGGGCTCATATACATTCTTAGAAAATGGAGATGGCAGGCAGATGCAGGATGACAGTTTGTAGGGGGAGAAAGGGGAGAAAGGAAAAGTGGGATTTTGTCACTGCTGTCTGTTTGCTCTATAGAGGACTAATAGAGCAACAAAGGGCTAGGGAGAGGGGGGGAGTAAGAAGTGGAGTATGGGACTCAGAGAAGCTTCCCAAGGGATCAGGGGAATTTGAAAGCTAGAGAAAACAATGGGAAGACAGTTCTGGTCTAGAAAATGCAACTGAAAGAAACCTAGAAAATTGGAGTGTGGGTAGGTTGTGGACAATATCTTTGAAAGGAGCTTGTGTGTGTGTGTGTGAGAGAGAGAGAGAGAGAGAGAGAGAGAATGATTTTAGCAGTAGAGAAAAGATTTGAGAGGGATTTTGAAAGACAATATGATTTTTCACATGTTTGCACTGCAGAGAAGACGAGAAGAACATGAAAAGAACATGAAAACAGAGACAAGATATTGGAAAACATAAGAAAAAGAAACAGGGATCAAATCTATAAATGATGACACAGGGTGAGAGAATGAAAAGAGATGAGAGGGGAATATGCTGTCTCACAAACAGGAGATGAGCGAAAAAGGTTTCCTTCCATGAAACAGTTGGTATATGGAAGCATGTATTCAAAAGAGTAGTTTTTGGGCTTAGAATCATAGAATCATAGAGTTGGAAGAGACCACAAGGACCATCTAGTCCAACCCCCTGCCATGCAGGAACTCCCAATCAAAGCATCCCCAACAGATGGCCATCCAGCCTCTGCTTAAAGACCTCTAAGGAAGGAGACTCCACCACACGCCAAGGGAGTGTGTTCCACTGTCAAACAGCCCTTACTGTCAGGAAGTTCCTCCTAATGTTGAGGTGGAATCTCTTTTCCTGCAATTTATATCCATTGTTCCACGTCCTAGTCTCTGAAGCAGTAGAAAACAAGCTTGTTCCCTCCTCAATATGACAGCCCTTCAAATACCATATATACTCAACTATAATATATAATATATAAGTCGAGGGCAAGTTTTGTGGCTAAAATTATGGATTTTGATATGACCCATGATTAAGTCGCGGGTAAAATTTAGGGCCATGTAACAAAGGATGTAAAAGATGATGCAAAGGAAAATGATGCCAAAGAACTCAGAAAATTCTGGCAGGCATAACTGTTTTTGATCATCTTAAAGACTGGATGGATGAAAGAATAGAGGGGATGCTTCTTTTTGGTGCTCTCAGGATGAACTAAGCTCTCGCCTTTTACCAGAGAAAGGGGATGGCTCAATCATATATATATGAGTTAAAGTACAGTACTTACATTGACCCGTGGATAAGTCAACCCAGGTTTGCTGGGTCAAATTTTTGACTAAAATTTCTAGACTTATACATGAGTAAATACAGTATTTAAACAGGGCTATCATATCACCACTTAACCTTCTCTTCTCCAGGCTAAACATCCCCAGTTCCCTAAGGCGGTCCTCATGATTTCCAGACCCTTCACCATCTTAGTTGTCCTCCTTTGGACATGCTCCAGTTTCTCCACATCCTTTTTGAATTGTGGTGCCCAGAACTGGACACAGTATTCCAGGTGGGGCCTGACCAAAGCAGAATAGAGTGGCACTATTACTTCTCTTGAACTAGACACTACATCTCTATTGATGCAGCCTAAAATTGCATTGGCCTTTTAGCTGCCGCATCGCACTGTTGACTCATGTTTAGCTTATGGTCTATTTGGACTCCTAGATCCCTTTCACACATAGTTTCATTCATACACAGCACCTCCTCAGTTTATACTCATACTTTAATGCAGTTTACTTGTCCTTTATTATTAGCCATGCCTACTCTTTTATGGCAGCCATTATGTAGAGGAGCCCAGGATAGCTTCTCAAATCTCTGAATGTTTGCATGTGGCCATAAAGTTTATCAACAATGGCAGCAGATTATCTTTGTGATGGAGAAACAATCCTGTGAATCCTTGCCATTGTTTATTACTCCACACCAAAAAGTTTAGTTCCATTTGGTTTTGTGAATCATTCTCTGTAATTTTAAATAGAGATGAGCTTTGATTGGTCTGCCTTTATTATTACATTTTTACATTCAAACACATAACCACATGTTCTAGTTCACCAGAAGTTGCCAAGTCTACCCAACCCAGTCTCTAAAGTCAAATTATCCATTCTAAATACAAGGGAATTTCATTTGTCATCTGATTGACTTTAGATTTTCCAATAAACTGTCTAGCTAAACAGGATGGAACCACTCCAGAAAATCTCCTATCATTGTCCAAACCATGCAGCACTACCAAAAACTTTTGGGTCATGTAAAAAACAATAACAACACACACCTTGTACATCTATTTTGTAAATATAACTTTATTCTTTCTTTTATATTACAAAAGGAAAAAGAACTAGAAAATAAACAGTTATTATTAAAGAATATATCCATGTTACTCAAACTGTTTGTCCCTGAGCCACTGGGTGTCAGATCCTGGTAACAATCCAGGAAAGAAAGAAACACTTATAGCCAATGGGTAAAAATATTTTGCCAGTAGCAGGCACACTGGGGAAAAATTGCTTATCCTCTACATCAGATAATCTGAGAAGCACTGGAGCACAGCATCCATTAATTATAAGAAAACAGTCTTGGAAAGTATATCACAAAACTTGCACTGAGAAAAGTGAATTGCTATTATCATGCTGATGGGTATCTTTGGCAACTTTTATTTAGTTGTGCTGATATTTTTATTTAGATGTGCCTTGGACATTTATATGAAAATAGGGATTGACAAATTGGAAACTATGCTAGATGAAGCCTTTTTGAAGTGTAAAGGACTTGGATTCAAATCAAGCTGATCAAAGCCATCTGATTAAAAAAAACAGATTTACTAATTATATTTTTCATACGTGGCAATTTGCAAAGTATGAAATATCTATCAAAAGTAGTCTAAAGTGCTGAATGTCAAAAGGAAACACTGGATGACCCATCAACCTTTTCTTCTTCTAGATTTTCTATCTGAGGACATGTTGAGACCAGATGTGAAAAAGCCTAACCCATGACAAGCAAGCAAGAACGAAATCTGAATATGTATGCAGTGTATAAACATCTGCCTTCATGAATATGTGCCTACTCGTTTTGACCCCAGGATGAAAATGAGTAGGAAATAGGAAAAGGGTAAAGTCAAAAGCAGTATGCAATTTCTGCCCTTGAAAGAAGAAAGCAGACAAATGAAAGAGGTATGATGGTATCTTTTAAACTACATTTTGACCTACTACATAAGCTGCATGTAAGACTACAGGTCTGTGGAAAGGTTATGGTTATATTTAATGTAATATTGCTGAAAATGCAAAGTAAGAAAAGACAGACATGTCCTCGTGAACCTTGTATTGACTGATAACCCAACAAGGCACAATTTTGTGGCGCATAATATTTAACATGGGAGAAAACTAGATTGTAAGTCTTTAGTCATGACTTATGATTCTATGATTTAAGATTATGAGCTTTACAAATCTACAGATTTGAATTACTACCACAATAGCAATTTATACAGCTACTTTTGATTTTGGTTCCAGCATTTCTGGTAATGGGATAAAGGACAGGACTTTTGGTGGATTTCAGTAATGTTATCTCACTAAAGTCACTTCAGAATATTTAATATTAAGAACTGTTCTTTGAACTTTTTATGATATATTTCTTAAGGAATTCTCTAGATTTGATTAATTGATAGTTCATAATGTTCCCCCCCCCCCCCAATATGTGTAATGTCCATCTTGTATCTGTTGACCAGTAGTCTTGATGTATTAGGGGTTCTTGGTAATTTATACTTGTGTAATATTTAACATGCATGGGATTTACTTGCAGTGAAGGTGTTCTGCCCCAAGAAAGACAAGAAGCAGATTGGCAGTGAAAAGGCCACGACTTTATTAACAGCAACAACAAATGAGCAATTCCTGGGGACAAGAAAATGTCTCAAAATTAGACAACTCACAGGAGACAGGAAAAGCCCTGGACCATGTCGGGAGTCAGTGGCAAAAGGACAAAACACAGGAAACCCCAGGAACGAGGCAGGACCAGTAAAAATTATTCCAAAAAAGAAACAATACTATGATTTTAAAATATCAAAACAAAGAGAATGTTCGAATAACCCCAGCGAAAAACAGGGGGGGAGGGGAGCCCCAGACAAGAGCCATGCTGAACAAGCAGAGGCCAGGGCTTCATAAAGGTAAAAGGAATGGGAGGATAACTAAATCACCAAAAAAGGCTGATGGTCTCCCGTCCAAAATTCGTCCAAGGCTTGTCCTGCTTAGCAAACAAATATGACTGGCTCAGCTGCCAGAGGAAAAAACAACGAAAGGCAGAGGCAAGCAGGAGGCCAAAAAAACAAGCCCCCCGAAGAAGGGGGAAAGGACCCCAGACCACCAGTCCAAAATGGGAGCCAAACCTGCTCCTAGAGTGTAGAGGCTGGAAGTACACCCCACGCCAACCCTGCAGGGTCGGCCGCAGCCTGGTCAGGGGGCCAGAGGGACTCGGTCTCCAAGCCTCTGCCTGACATGGCCTCAACAGAGGCAAAGCAAAGTGCGGTCCTGGGGCCTCTCCGGAGGCAAGACGGAGCACTCGGCCACGAACCAAGCAAAGTACAAAGGTGCGGTGGGCCACCACGCCGTACCTTAAATAGGCCTCCAGAGCATGAAGGCCTGCAAAGCCCCTCCTCCCCCCAGCCAGCCAGCCAGCCAATGGGAAGAGGAGGTGGGAAGAGATGCCCAATCGCCGCGGCGCCCGCCCAAACCACCCGGGAGCCCCACAGGCTTCCGGCTGGTGGGAAGAATAACCCCGACGGCCATCTTGGGGTTCAGGCCCCACGGCAATTGCACCTGCCCGCTGAGGGCGGGAGGCACCATTTTCTTTCTTACTTACACAGTAGTAGGTGCAGCACTGGGGTATACATAGTCTCACATTTGTATTTATTAAGTTAAGCTTCATTAGAATTGCACCCTTACCACCTTACATTCTTAGAATATGGCCCAATCCTTGCTCATTCTGGTAGTGTCCCCTCATAAGGGTTTCTGTTCTGGATTTTTTTTTTCAAGACACTACTGTCCCTTGAAAGATTTACTCCCTTCTCCAGCAATGTTGGCAGAGACTGACATTCCTCTCCTCATAAGTGTATTTGTGGATGAGAAATTTTCCTGACATGTCATTCCTGATTTGAAGGTGGTAACTCAGGCTTTGTTGAGCAGACCCCTATACATGTAACAAACATCCCACAAAAACAATACAAAGCAGCTCCTAGTTCCTGAATGGGCTGTTTGGTCTCATTCTCTCTCTCTCTCTCTCTCTCTCTATATATATATATATATATATGTGGTGCAAATCCTTGAATGGGAAGCACTGCCCAAACACTCAGAAGCTCATACGGCAGCCAAGCACTACAAGGGACTTAGTTATTTCAACCCCGATCCCACCCACTTTAGAGAAATGTAAACTTCCCTTGTGCTAGGTCAAACACATACTGCTGATACTGCTGAAGTTTAAATGGTTGAAACTTGATGATATATGGGACATTTCTGGTCAAAACACCAGATTTGTAGTTTGAATTGAATACCATTTTGACCTGCTAACTCTGCATATGTTAACATCAGCACATTTTACTTTGCTAATTGCTAGGAGATTCAAGCTATGTTTTCAAAAGGATTTTGTGAACATGCCATCTCACTATATTGCTTTGGCAGTGTAGAAAACACAACAAAAGGCTTAAGTGTCATTGCTCTGATTGTATAAAAACTGTAAAAGGTGGGTTGATGAAATGTTGTGAGTTAACTAATTTGGCTTAGGGATTGCAAGATTACAACTGGAATGCAAACCTGCATTTCTTGTATGTAATGGGCACAATCCAGAAGATTGTGTAATCAGACCCCAATCAAAACAGCTTATGTCTCCAGTTAAATCCAGTAAAAGAACTATATCTTGATTCTGAAATATTTTTATGGAAAATGAGGTGGCAAAATAAGACTTTAAGAAAGTCTTTAGAAGTAAAAAAGTTAAAATTAATCAAATTATTTAACACACAACTTGGCTCATACCTTTCTTCTGAGTTGTTGTGATTGCTGTTTCCAATGAAATTCCGAATTTCTGTGAAGTATGAATCCTCTTTGTCATCTAGGATAGCACCTGTGCTTTCAAGTTCAGAGTGAGGTGAAGATGTAGCAGTACCTTTACAGAAAAGAAAAGAAGGTTTTTCAGTCACATACTTCAACCAATTAGTCAATCTATCTACTAGAGGGATTTTGTCACTTATTTAGGGGTTTTGTCACTCATTATTTTGTCACTCATTTATGGATGTAATTCTTCTCTAAGTTTCTTCTCAAAGGAAGTAGCAAGTAACTTTCACAATTTTCTTCCCACTGCGAGAAAACCTACAAAACCTGCACCATTTTCAAAGACTATTTGCAATTTTGAACTTATTCTGCACAAAATTCACATATGTTGTTTTACACAGAAAGCAGCATTATCTGTGTGGAAAACAATATTTCTATACAAATGTTATTTCCTATACAGGAGATGTTGCTTTCTGTGTGATTACTTTCTATGTGGTTATTTCCTATTCTATGTGAATAAATTTCCATGTACAGCATTTTTTATGCAGGAAACAACATTTCTGCACAGAAAAATTATTCTCTGTACACACAATACTATTTTCTGCACAAAACTACCATGTACAAATTTTATGCAGAATAAATCCTGAACTATTGTGAATCCACGATTCATCTTGCTGAGTTTTCGCAGCACTTGCAAAATACACTGGTGCTTTGGCAGACATGTATCTATATCTATACCTCTGAATGTTAGTTTCAAAAAAGATGACCATCTTCATCTGCCAAAGCACTAATAAACAAGGATGCAATCCAGTGAATCAGTGAAGTCAAATATCCATGTGTGTTGCAAGCTATCGTCATGCATAACTATGGAAATGGTTGTGTTAAAACTGGAATATTTGGATAATAGTTCTTATGGATCAAAATCTAAGGATGGGATTTCAATTTGATTTCTGATATGTATTTAAGAGTTCAGTCATGTCGATGTAAAAAATTGTTTCAAACCATGGTGTTCTTATCTATAATTCTCTACAATTGTCCAAGGATAGAAAACCTAGACTGTACTAGGTTGAGAGAATTCTACAGGTGAATAATTGTCTCCTGGACTTGGATGAATTCATAAAATTCATTTTATATATAAATGGAGTATCGTTACATACCTGACATGTTGCCATTCTCATGTTTTTTGAGATGTCTGTCTAAATTGGTTTGCTGGCCAAAGCACCTGTCACATAAATGACATTTAAAGGGCTTCTCCTTATTATGGATGTTACGAACATGTCTCTGCAGGTTAGATGATATGCTAAAAGATCGGTCGCAGTACTTGCATCTAAAAACAAATATAAAACATGTAGGCTGTATAAGAAAAAATATGGCTAGAACAAAAATGGTAACATTCCTCTATGTCACACATGATATTTTGAGCCACAAATGTATCTTCTTGAAAATGATTATATTTATGGGATTAAATAATTATGTGCAATGACTCTTTGTTAGAATCATTCATCCTGTTATTATACTAGTTTTTGTCTATTAATCTCTGCCATGTAAGGTTTTGCTAGTGCAATCCAATAATGTGTCTGAGTATCTAAGCATCACACGCAGGTAAAATAGAATTATGTCCAGTTGTGTCCATCTATCAGGCTCCAGTTTTATTGGTTACAGTGCAAATAGAATTTTGGTCCTGTGTGAGGCAGAGAACCATTTCATCAGCTGGCCCACCTGCCAAATGATGCCCATACCTGTCAATTGGCAGGAGACCATAGGAGATGGTCTCCTGCAATAGGAGGACTGTATTGTTTGCCATTAGGACTGCCATTAGCAACAGAACAATACATCTGCAAATTACTCCTTCCTTCCCAGGATCACACAGGATATATATCTCCAATCCTTTCCTTGGCTATCATTCTCTGAAGATGCCAGACACAGATGCTGGCAAAATGTCAGAAAGAAACTCATCTAGAACATGGCCACATAGCCCAAAAGCTTCATAAAAAACTATTGTCTGGACTGTTTGCACCAGAATTGGGATTTGGGCTGTGTGTCATCTGCCGAGAGGGTTGGGATGGGGGAAAAATGTTTTATTTGGAATATGCACACAGGACATAATTTGATATCTATCACCTAGGCCCTGCTCCTGGCTTCAGCTAATGTTTCTTATAGCTAATCTGGGGAAGGGCTCTCCCAACATCTCTAACTCTTGGCAAATACCAAGGAACAGAAAAGTCACCAGCCGCTGCACCTGCACACATTGGATCCGCCATTTGAGAAGCACAAAAGTAAATCCCTTTAATTGGGGTTTAGAGCCCGTATATACAGTAGTTCTGGGACAGATTTGAAGATGTGCAGATGAAAAAAGAGGAAAGAACAGGAACATTTTATGAGCATATAGGACTCCATAACTGTTTCTCAAAAAACATTCCCAGTATTTTTGTACACTTCATTTTTATTTTATCCTTCAGCTTCACAAAGACTTCAGTGCCTTGAGTGGTCCCTCTTTGGTCCCTCTTCAGAAAGGCCTTGGTAATCTCATTATAAATGTATTGATTTATCAGCAATGTAGATTTTGTTTTTAGTCTCTCGTGTATGGAAAGATTCTATATTATTAAAGAAACTGAACCAATTGCTGCATTGATAATGGTAGGTACAAGTTCTCAGAAAGTTGTTTTAGATATGGTACTGAACAGGAAGAACAGAGTTCACAACTGATTTCTCCTTTTCATTTTCCATCTTGTCAAAAATTGAATATATGATTTTCTCTTAATGAGAGCTTGACATATCTCAGACTTGACACTAGGGAGACATATGTGCATAACTGATTCTGAACATGGAAAAATTAAGGGACCACCAAAGACATCAACTTACCCCACCAGCAACACACTACCCTATATCATACACTTTGGCATATACAATAGGATCTTTAGCTATATGAACAAATTCACTATTTCAAAGTGAACAAAGCTTAACTTAGGATAGCCCATACCTAGATGTTAAAAAGTATTGTGGTAAAGCTGATATAGTGTAAAAAGCAGAGCAGCTCAAGCCTATTGTTTCATGCTGTTGCCTGTGCAGTATAATTAAGCACTTTGAGAAAAAAGGAAAACATGAAAGAAATTGCTTCTAAGGCTCAAATAAGGTAGAAAGGCCACTTTCCTCCCTCTTCAAAATTACATTGTGTGATAAAATCTTTTTTTGAGGAATTAGCTTGCTCAATTGCTAATCCTGGAGGAAATTCAGTTATCTTCCCAAACACAGAAATAAACAATCCACATCTTTAATACGGTGCCAACACAAGTAGTTTAGTCTATCACTCTGGTACCAGAGGCATCAATTTTCATACTCTGTAGTGATTTGAAGTCCCTGAAGCCTTTAGAGCATTGCCCTCTAAGCCATTACTAAGACATCCTATAACTATTCCAAATTCTTTGGCTGGCAGCTGGCCAACTGTCTTCATCACCATCACACAAACACCCCCACCACCCAAACTATTTCTCCTGGACTTCAAAACATGTCTGTTACATTGTGTGCTAAGTCAATTATTCAGGGACGAAATTATGCATTACATTGCTAATTGTTTCTGGCTGTTAGGCAGTGAAAGAGCATAACATGTTTCAAGATACCTCTTAAAACATGAATTAAATTACATGCAAGCTCACTTCCCAAATAAATTCAACACTGAAAGGAAAAAAATCTGTCCCAAACAATGAGCTTTTCTACTCTTGTCAAGCCGTAAAATTTGTGCTTGTTTTGTTAGAACATGAGCTGAGTACCTTCCTATTGATTTCATTAAGTGAAAGTTCCATTTTGTACAATTAAAATTCTTTTCTCATTTCAGTATATGAATTGATCCCATGGGTGATAACCTTAAGGGCTCTCTCAGTTAAGTCCCATAGAGATCAATGGAATTTACCAGTAGAAAACCTGGTTAAAAGCACCAAGGAATGAGATTAGAACTAGCTAGGCATGTTTGAGAAGACAATAATAGGACAGAAAATCCTTGCAGTTACTGAGCACACCTTATAAAGGAGTAAAGGAAATAACATATAGCACTTTTGCAGTCAGAAATAAGTACTAAAATGAGATTTGATACACACCATCCAAATTACTATTTATTTTTTTTGTAATCCCATTTGCAAATAACATGAAAAATCTCACCTTTAATCAGACCTTGGTTAAAGTTTAGTAGACATATTGAAGTGCCATTAAATTACTTCTGTTCAGCCATCCCAGAATTAGGCTGCTTCTCATGCCATAATAATGCAATCTGGAATGCCATGGCCCAAATCCACCTTTTTGCTGGCTGAAAAAGGAGAAGCAAGAGCTGCTTCTTTGGGGGCCAGAAAAAAGCCAGCTTTTCAGACCCACTGTGACTGGAAGCTGGTTTTAAGGTGCTTCAGCAGCAAACAGCATATAATGCTGCTGGAGCACCTGGAAGCCACACACACACACACACACACACACCCCATGTTGGGAGCACAAAAGGGCCATAAGGCTTGTTAATGTGTCCACAGGGATGCTGAACTTGCTCTACATATTTATTACAAAGTGTTACTAGTTGTGCTTTATGTAGTCTGTTCCAAAACCCAGAGCTTTGAAAAGTTAGGTTTTTTTTTTATCATAGCTTCCAGAATCCCCCAAATAGCAACTATGCTGCCTGAGGGATTTTAGGAATTATAATACAATAAGTAATATTAGTTTTACCAAGACCTTATTTCATTTTTATTAGTTAAATCTACTTGTTAAAGAAAGACTGATATAAGAATCCTGAGATTACTACCCCAAAAATAGATCCATCTTGTACCTGTAAGGCTGTTCTCCAGTGTGCGTCCTCAGATGACGTGTAAGATTTGCAGATCTTGGAAAAATCTTGCCACAGTATCTGTCATTAGAAGGTGGTTTACAAGGATAGCTTTAATGTTTTGCTTTAAGTTATATAAAGAAATTATATGCACCGCTTTAACTTCAACCCAATATTAAATGGAACAATTTTTTCGCTATTTAAATCTTTCTGAAAACAACATATTCAGTGGCATATATTGAATGAAATATATTGAATGAAAACCTTATGGATTAAGATAGTGATGTTTTGATTTGCCATTGCACTCATAAGCCATGTATGGGAGCAGACTTTCATTTTAATGTTTACCCAGACATACTATATTTATTCACTTTGTCACTTCCCCAGCTGAATGTTTCTGGAGGGGAAAAATCTTTTAACACAAGCTTAGAATCTTGGCTTGATGGAAACAGGTTTTAAATTGTTTAGCTTATTCATAGTGTCAGCAAATGTGGCATCGTTCCTCCCACTGAAGATCAGACCAGACACAATTCAAGAGACCTAATCCATCAAGGTATGCTTCTATAATGGTGGGCTTTGGAAGTAGCTGATGGGTTTTCAGAAAGATCAGATAAATTGATATGCCAGTTATCAAACTCAAACACTTGCAATCTGAAAATGAGATACAGATATAAATAGCTGCTTGAGATAACAAAGAAAGCAAATTGAAAATAGGCAGGTTTTTCTTCCAAATCAAGGCCAATTCCCATAAAATATGCATCCAGAATAAAAACCCTTAAGGCATTTTAGAGAATTGTTTCTCTGTTTAAATATTAGTTTTTAACCAGACAAAACTATTTTGACATTATTTCATTTTGTCAAATTCACATGTTGTATATTTCTTAGGAATTCCTTGTGTAGCAAATGCTCTACGTACCATATGATCTGGACAGAGCAGAGTTGCTTTGTGGTGACTTGGCTTTGCTAAACAATGATACAGTGCTTCCCACAGCCCATGATATGGAGACAACCTGACCAGATAATACTTTTTAAAAATCTTTGCTGCAACATTCAGACAGCAACTCTAGCCTTTGCCTATTCTTCAAATGTTCCCACAGAGACACATTTAAAAGAAATATGGGAGTTTTTCATATTCTTTTGTATCTTAACCATCAGCCTCCAGCTCTGAAGTTATCAAAGTTTATCTCTTATTCTTAGGTAAGCAAATGACCATATATTAGCATTTTCCTCATGTCTTATAGCCTAGGAGACAATGCTGTTGCACTGGGGGAACCTACAAATGTTTCGCACCTTTATCTGTGATAATGGATATTCTTCTATGGCTAAACTGTGCAGCTAACTTCAGTTTGTTGGAGACTTTGGGGAAAATATACTTCCCAGCCATTTTCTCTCTCTTCAATTTCCCCCCTGCATTTTTTTCTCCCTAAAATAATTGGAGGGTGGGAAGAACAGCTCCATCAACACCAATTTAACATAATGTGAGGTTTACCTATCAGACAAACAATGACAAAATTACTACTTGCAACAAAAAAGTCTGCCATTTGTTGACTTGTGTGCTTTCCTGTCATTTGTGATTTGTGGCACCCCTAAGAATCATGGGGTTTTCTTCATTTCTGCATCTCATTTACTTATTTACCAGAGTGGCATAGACATAAAATCAATTTAAACAAGTTTAAACAATTTAAAAAACCAGAAAAAGATCATTTAAATGATCTAAAGATGTGTTAATGTAACCAGTTTAGAACAGATGGATATGAAGTACGTCTCTCTAAATGTTGTTAGATCATATCTCCCAACAGTCCTCACCATTGGCTATGTTGGCTGACCTTCATGGGAGCTGTAATCCATTAGTATCTCACACTTTGCTCACCACAATTTAAAATAAGTTGAAACAGTTGAAAACAATCTGTGCATGTACAGATGTGAACAAAGCAAAAAACTGGAAGGGACGTATTCCTAGAAGAAGTCTTTCCCAGAGAAAGAACAAGTTCTACATGCTATACGATGGTCAAAAACTCTTCATTTCTTTAAAAGTTTTTAACATGGAACTTTGTCTTCTTTAATTTGTCCATGTACAGATTTGGGAAGAATCATTAGGTCACAATGGCTTTAATAAAGATCCATGTTTTGACATTTAAAAAAAACAGTCATGTTAATCTGTTCAGTATACAAAGAAGAAATGAGTCTCATTTCACCTGTGTATTTAACAATTCCTTTTTGGCTCTTTGTTCTCCTTCTGTTAGCAACTGAAAATGTTCTTGTACCACCAGGTTTTTTGAAATTGTGTGGGATAAGATTTAATGATGTGCTTCACAGTTTTATGGTTTGTGTAATTGTTTAAGAAATTTTAATGTTTTAATGTTTAATTTTTTAAATATACAAATTGTTTAATTGCTTTTTAATGACCTTTTTATTTATATTTTTATGAAAGTGTTTAAATTTTAATGATGGGGTTGTAGTGGCTGGGTCTGTAATGTGGTGTGCTCTATTTTTTACATCTTTAAATGAAATCATATCACAAATATGTTTAAGTGTTTTTAACTGTTTTAGCTATATTTTTAATAACACAGTTATTTAATTCTATTTTTAGTTTTATAATAAATGTTTTAGCTGTTATTGTTTTTTACAACTATTGAAAGCTACATTGAATCCTATTTTGGGAGAAAAGCAGGATATAACTGCAATAAATAAATGAAATAAAGTTTCTATATAGTTTTTTAAATCTGTATAGTTGTTTTTAAATGTTAGCTACCTTGTATCCTTGTTGTTAACTACCTTGGGAGCAAAGTGGGATGTAACCGAATAAAATAAGCAAGAGGAGGAGAAGGAGGAGGAATAATCATTTGGAATAAGAGGAACAACTCTCCTCTTTCTGCTACCACAGCAGTAACTCTGGATCAGTTCCTATACACACACACACACACACATACAGTTGTTCCTTTTCCTCCAAAGAAGGTGAATAGAATGACCAGAACAGATTATAAGCAGTTTTTGGTTTAGTTAATTTTGCACTTAAGGTAAATATATCTATATCTGAAAAGGACTTCACTATGGCAGAGTATTACTGAGTGAACTATATTCTGTGCTATTCCTTTTAGTTTTCAGAAGCCTGCTATGTATATAATTATTTATCCTTCCTTTTTTAAAAAAAATAAATAAATAAAAATAAAGCTGAAAACTATCCCAGATGTGGATAGGTAGGAATTGTGTAATTTGTCAAAAGTGTTACCCAAATATTCACTATTTAAATTCTGACAAATTTTCATATTCAAATTTGGATCATAATGATGTGTGAAATTCACCACAACAGAGGTCAACAAAAAGGCTCCCTTTGAGTTGAACAAATAGCCATCCACTTAGGACCTGAAAAACCACAGATGTCTCTGTGCTTCATCCAACTCTGAGACAAGGCTTCCATTGATTTCTTTAAGAAGATGTTGATTTCAGCCAAATATCTGCAGTGACGACTCCATTTTTTTTAAAAAAGCATACACACAAGTCTCCTAATCATTCACAGATCTTGAGAAATTTCCCTTCTGGCATTATCAAAGGAAAGACCCGGGGAAAACAGTATTGTAGTTCATGGTAAGAAAAAAAAAATGAGTGGGAGAAAACATGCATTAATATAAAGGTGATGAGGAAATTTTGGAACAAGTCAGTGTATGTAATGTTTTGGCCTCATTTATCAAACTCTCAGTAATGTAGAACAAATTTCTCCTGTAATTTTAAGCAAACACAAAATCAAACACTATGCCCATGTCTTGCTGAATACAGAACCTTTTAAAATGTGAGTGACCTACCATAATCCCTATTAATCATTAAATCTCAAATAATTTTTAAAGTAAATAACAGTGGCTTGCAAAAAAAAGAGAGATGTTAAGAGAGCCTGATGTGAGAAATTAGCTTGGGGAATTTACCTGCAGGTATAGCGTTCCTTGCCCTTTCGTAGAAGGTTCTCTGGCAGAGTGCTGGGAGGGGCTCTGAAATTGAACATGGAAGGGACGGATTGTATGAGGTCACTGGCGTCTGGTTTCAGGGCACTAAAGCTCTCAAGCTTTTCAGCCATGTTTTCTATAGCTGACATCTGTAAAAAGGCAGGGGAAAAACATGTTCCATTGGAGATATTCTTATACTAGAGCAGTTGAAGGTCAACAAAGAGGCACCACTTTAGAAAGTGTATCATATCTAGTTGGAAACACTGAACAGTTTTAGCTGGAAAAGGGTAAACCATAAGAGAATTTCTACCAGTGCAATAACCACAGCCAATCTTGAGACCTCTTCCAGGCTGTGGTTTATTCTAATACAGAGAATATTAACAGCATAAATTGAATCAAAGGTAATTTAATTGTCATGACATCACAAAAGAAAGCTGGGAAATGCAGTTGTGTTGGCTATTTCCAAACCATATACACAGACTTTACTGTTAGCCAAAGGCCACAATTTTAACAAAATTAATTTCTTTACAAAACACAATGACTTATTACAACCACAAAATAGCAAACGCAGATAGAAATATCAGCTTGAGATATGCACCATTGCTATGAACAGAAATGCACCTTGAAACCCACCTTAGAAGGCAGACAGCCACACCCACCATGGATTTCTGGGGTGCTGGCAAGTGGGGTAAGATGACACATGCAGCCACCTTCGGCCAGTGAGACATGCTATGATGAGCAATTGTGACAGGACCCAACAGATCACTCTGGCTCATTAGCAGGAGGGGGCTGAATACATCATTCTTCAGTGACCCATCCTTCAGGGCACCCACAATGCCCAGCACCTGAAAACCCCTTGGCTTGTATGGCTGCCTGGCTTATATGGTGTGTTTTGTGGAGGTCAAATTAGGCGGCATATCATAGCTATGGTCTCGTAGCTATGTACCCCATGAAGAATTTCAACCACTATAAATATTTAACCCGCATAAAGTCAGTAACAGGAATAGTGGCTTATGCTTTATTATCCCCTTCCCTCTCCTTCATGCTTTCATTTTGCTTAAGACTTTTTGGAAGCCTATCATATGGAGATTATTACTGAATTTCTACTTTCTTATATAATTACAATTCCCAAAGAACCTTGGAAGAAGAGTGCCACTACATACAGATTTTGCCTTCCATCCTATTATTTAAATGTCACTTTGCCTAGTGAAAATCAGTTCACTTAACTAAATCCAAGGTACTTTTTTCCTAGCTGTTAATATCTGGTAAGATTTGCATTCCACAGGAACAGAAGCTTTGCTTCTCCCTTACTTTTTTCCTTAAACAGTGTAGGAAACACTAATGGAAATTGGGGAGTCTTTGGTCCTTTAACAACAATTTTCTCACAAAGAAGAACTGTCCTCTGAAGTTAATGGGATGTCCATTCATGGAGGAACTCTGTATACTCAGTGAGATACACATGTTATTCTAGTTCAAGGGTTATGAAAGGAAAATGAGATAAAGCTCACTGGCTATGCTGCCTGCCCCTTTCCATCCCATCAACACAAGACTCTACTATATGCTGTATGATGTTTACTTGCACTAAAGTGCCAAAGACAAGACCAACACAGACATCTGTATAATTACAATGTAATGGTTTTCAATATCAGTTTATAATTTCAGATACCAATCATTCATTTATTCAGTCATCCATTCATTACATTTATATGCCACCTTTCTCCTGATGTGGAACTCTAATTGGCTCACAGATGTAAAAGAAGATAGGGTAAACATCAAAGAATGAACATTGAATGACAATATTGGAGGCATAGTTATCAAATTTGCAGATGACACCAAATTAGGAGGAGGAGCTAATATCCCAGAGGACAGGATCAAAATTCAAAATGACCTGAATAGACAAGAAAGCTGGGCCAAAGCTAACAAAATGAAATTCAACACAGAGAAATGGGCGGAAAAATGAAATGCACACATATAGGATGGGTGACACCTGGCTGAATGAGACCACATGTGAAAGGGATCTAGGAGTCCAAGTAGACCATAAATTGAACATGAGTCAACAATGTGATGCAGCAGCTAAAAAAGCCAATGCAATTTTAGGCTGCATCAATAGAAGTATAGTGTCTAGATCAAGGGAAGTTATAGTGCCACTCTATTCTGCTTTTGTCAGGCCCCACCTGGAATACTGTGTCCAGTTCTGGGCACCACAATTAAAAAAGGATGTGGAGAAACTGGAATGGATCCAAGGAGGGTGACTAAAATGGTGAAGGGTCTGGTAACCATGCCCTATGAAGAGCGACTTAGGGAGCCTGGAGAAGAGAAGGTTAAGAGGTGATATGATAGCCCTGTTTAAATATTTGAAGGGATGTCATATTGAGGAGGGAGCAAGTTTGTTTTCTGCTGCTGCAGAGACTAGAATGTGGAACAGTGGATGCAAACTGCACTGAAAAGAGATTCCACCTCAACATTAGGAGGAACTTCCTGACAGTAGGGGCTGTTCGACAATGGAACAGACTCCCTCAGAGTGTAGTGGAGTCTCCTTCCTTAGAGGTCTTTAAGCAGGGGCTGGATGGCCATCTGTCAGGGATGCTTTGACTGGGAGTTCCTGCATGGCAGGGTGGTTGGACTGGGTGGCCCTTGTGGTCTCTTCCAACTCTTCCAACAATTCTATGAAACACAATAGAAACTTATCACATTCAAAAACATAGATGGTTAAAAATAAAATATCCATAAAAAGGCTTTGAGCTACCAGTTCTTCATTAAAAGCCTGTTTAAACAAAAAGGTCTTTTTGCCTGTGGCGGAAAGAGCATTAGGGAAGGGGCCAGCTCAGCCTCTTGTGGAAGGGCATTCCACAGAGTTGGAGCAGCCACAGAACAGGCTCTCTCCCATATCCTCAACAGATGAGCCTGAGATGGTGGAGGGGCTGAAAGAAAACCCTCCTCTGAAACCTTGGCAGATTTATATAAGGAGAGGTGGTCTTTCATATATGCTGGACCTATGATATTATATATGCAGTGATTTGGCTAGAATCCTATTGGTGTCTAATGTGTGCAGAACTTTCCCTATGGAAGTGGCTGCACATTTTCATCTGATTCAGAAGAGCTCTATTTAGTTCAAGGTTGTTGAGCAGAAGTTTTGAATGTGGTATCACTGTACATGTTTGCATGTGGTGCATGGATTCAATTGTAGACGCACATATATGGTTGTGCATTTGATTGCATAACATCACAATTCATTAATGTGGTGGTGGTGTATAACTGCCACATAACTCCAACTATGTCAAGCTGCACTCCTTTCCTTTGATGTATAATCTTAGCCATTACGTGTAAAAGAAACTAACAAATAAACATACCTTTTGGAAATTTTCTTTGCAACACTATACAAGAAATTTCTAGGCTTGTATGCCTTTAAAATGTTATACAACTTTAGAGTTTTCTCTGTAGCTGGTAGATCACATCTAATGAAACCAGCTTATTCCTTAATGAAGCATCATATGAATATTAGTCTTTCTGCAGCTATTTATATTTATAGAATGCCACTAAAATATGTTCTCAGGTAATTTCAGGTAACTCAAGTTATCTCAAGCACACTTATACTTAGTAACATGCTCCACTAAACTGGGGAGTACAATTCGTTTCTAGTTTTGTTTTTGAAGGCAGCAAGAAGTAAAATTTTAGTAAATTTAGTAATTTTTGCCTCCCGCAAATTTTTAGTAATTTTTGTCTACTGCAAACGTGTCATCAAAACTGAGCATTTTTCTCAGATTATCTGCATTTCAATACTTATTATACACAAAACTCATAATATTATTTTCTGGGCAAACAATGCTGTTTCCTGCTCAGAAAATGTATAGTTCATAATTATTCTCTGTTTAAGTGCTGTTTAAGGGGGGGGGGGGGGTTGCACAGAAAACAGGAAAAAATGCTGCTGCTTTTACAGAAAAGACTATACTCTGCATGAAACCTCCATGAATGAACTTTGCAAAAACATCGGAGATTCACATCAGTCAAGATTTCTCCATATCAGATTTCCCAACATTCAAGAAACATGTTTTAAACCAACTTTAAAAAATATTTTTATATCATTTCTATCCCTGTACTGAACACAGCTTGTTTCTAAGCAGTCATGAACAGAATTGCACTTACATAGCCCTTAAGAGAAGATGGCTGTGGTCATCAGAGATTTACAAATGGGTACAAAGATGAGAAATCAAGTGGTAGTTAACAAAATATGCACCAATGAGAAATTTAGGGTTCTTCAATTCAAGTCTATGCCTGAAGGCTTTGATTGATAAATGGGAAATACTTATATAGAAATATTCTGTTAGGTTAACTAGCTCCTCTGCATCTTCAAAACTCATAGTCTTACAGCGTCCTTGCTCATTTTCTTTCATCAAAACACAGATTTGACAGAGAGTTTTAAAACATTTATCTGGAAAGCAGTATACAGAATCATACTATAGCTCTAAAGGACTGTAGAACTGCCCTAGGATAAGCCAGCAGCCCAATCCTAAGTATGGCTAATTTCTCCGGACAGAAAATGTGGTTTAACACATTTATGCATTGGCATTTATGACTTAATTTGCTTCTTGATTACATTGTATTTAGACAAAAAAAATATTACTCCATCAAGCTTAACATTACTTATTATTCATACCAACCGATATAGAATAAGACTGCTTTGGCTTATACTTTTTTCATACTAAGGGCCAAGATAAATATCATAGTGAGGATTTTGCCTGCTCTTTTTAGGCCAAAATAAATGTCTGTTGGTTTCCTTGAAATGACTATTCATGTTCTGCTTAGCCCTGATATTTTTCTCGCCTTTCGCCCGTAGCCTGCCCTCTTATTTCATGCTCAGACTGCTAATGCTCACTACAAATTGCAATGTACAGGGTACTACTGCCAATTTGCCAAATGTCTTTCATCAAACATTGCAAGGGGGGGGGATCTCAGAGGGAAGTCAAGATGCATTTACTTGTCAAGAGACAAATGGGAAAGCAGAAGAAAGCAGTAGGGGCTGGAAGCTTTAGGGTTTGATTCATAATCACTCAGCTGCTAAAACATTCTCTACAGATGCAAGTGGATAGAGCATTTGTCAATATGAAAGGTTTTGACGGATACTGATCGTAGGGCCAAGATATGTAATGATGCTGGTTTGGGATAGGAGGTAATTCCATCCTAGCAGAACAATGTCGTTATCAGTCCACAGACTTCAGCACTATCATAACATTTCTTTTCACTCCTACCTATTTTTACTTTTCCCAGAATCAATCTGCAGTTGTATTTCCCATTGAATTTAATCCTTCCTAATTGTTCCTCAGAGAAATAATTTTACTATCAACAGAGATCAAAACCTAAAGTCAAGAAGGGCTTTTGGCTTATTAACAATGACATATGGGTTTGGGTATCTCTTATTTTTGGCTAAGGAAAGAAGATATGAATCCAAGAAGATAAGATATGGCTTATTTGCATACAGAGAGAGAGAGAGAGAGATCCATACCAAGGGATTTAATATCCATGTTTGGATCAACATTTTTCCCCCACACATTAATAGTAATCGATTAAGCACTGCTTCATTTTGTATTTGAAATTATTTAAGATGCCAACTAGCATAGTAACTTATGAAGCTTTAAGGCAGCAGCAGGCTGGTGTTTTCTGCATTTTTTTGTCCAAAGATCCTTTAGCAGCAGGATGGTTTGCCAGAAAATATAAGGAAACAAAACTGGAAGTCATTTCTGGTTTGCAAAGCAGGTATTTCTTGATGTTAAACACAATGCAGCCCCCCCCCCCCCCGGCAACATATTTAAAATATTAATTCCATCGTAACTTCCAAGAGAGAGATTTTTCTGTCAGCAAAGTGGAAGGTGGGAGTATGAAAGCCACTAGGGTGGGGGCTCATGTTATCCCAGGGCCACACATTGTCCACTCCTACTTAAGTCAATCCCAGTTGTCACATTTTCTATTTATGTGTTTAAATATTTATGCGCTGTATTCTTTTCCATTCACATGACACCTTAAGCAATGTAAATGAAACATAGAAATATGTATTTCACAGTAGAACAGCCATCTAAAACAGCAGAATTAACAAATGATCACTGGAATCCTGTCTGGCACAGCATAGTGTAGTGGTTCCACATGTGGAACTATGCTTTAGTTAGCCATTAAACATCCCTGGACTTACTGCTGAGCTACTGCAGCCTTCCCATGGCCATTCTGTGGCTGGTGGAATCAGAGAAGCATCTGGCTATGTCCCTGCAGCTGCTTGTGAAATTATTACATCATCTACTGAGTCATCACAGAGAATATGCCACAATGTTGGCATCATGGTGGAGAAAGCTACCACCTCTTTGTTGGAACAAAGTTCCTTTAAACTGTTGTAAAAATATTTTGATTGACAAGATGGATCAATCACTGTCAGACTTTCAGGTAATGCTGAGTCAGAGCACCTGGCATGATGCAAAAACTTACTACAGCAGTTGCATCATGCTGAGAGCACCAGGTGATGACTCTTAGCCATCTCAGTATATAAGTGCACTGGGAGTCAGGGCACCTGTGGCTTGTTGAAGCTGTATTATACCAGATAGTAATGGAGATGGAGGAAGTTGGTGAGGATAATTTGTAAATATCTGTAAATATTGCAACTTATGATAAAGAACCTCTCAGGATTTGGAAGACATCAACTGTATCTGTACATTTGTTTGAATGTAGAATGTGGTCAGTGCACTGCCAATACTTTAATCAAGACTATTGCTTCTGCACTCTGCTACATTAAGCTGCTTTTGAGAGCATTGTCCTCAGATAGTGCTCAACGTTGGCATCTCAAGTGGGCCAGAGTTTTGTTTTGGTTACTGAGAGCCAACACTCTTACCCTTGGAGTCCTCAATCACGTGAAAAATGGAACACAAAGTAGGCCTTCTACACACAGTTAAAATGCAAGGAGATAACTCTTGGTGTTGGTGCTCTTTAAGGAAAAATATGATAAGATTGAGGGAACTGGCAGCCACCACATTCAAAATAAAACATATGAGGACAATAGCCATGCACTTGCAGGTTGCCACAACAATCTTTTGGGATCTGTAGGCTCTCTGAGGAACACAGGTTATATGGGAATTCATGTAACAATGTTTTATCAACATGAAATGACCAGATTAACTTTTTTTACTGCCCTGAAGGCCTCAGATCCTGTTTGATCTTGGAAGTTGGTAGAGTTAGTTCTGGGGTGTGGTACTACCAAGGAATACCAGGTGCTATAGGCAATATTTCAGAGGAAGGCAATAGCAAACTACCACTGAGTATTCCTTAAGATAACCTTATACAATTTATGGAGTCACCGTAAGTGAATGGGTGACTTGAGGGTACATATAAAGGCAGCCCAAACAGCTTTCCAATCTACATGCAATGTGCCATTTTATGAAAAAGTCGTTCTAATGCTCTGAAGAATATCTTTAATGTGTGGTGTTTATGCCCTATTGACATGTCCAGAACAGAGGAGTTTGAGACTGCAAATTCATCAGCACTATAATGAGAACATTAAGCTAACAGGAAGCTAACAGTGGTACAAAACCTTACAAGGAAGTTAATGGCCAGAAGAAATTATGATTTCTGATTTAAGCATAAGCTGTATTGAACTTGGGGATGAGGATACAATTAACATTAAGATGCTGTTTTTAGTAACATCCCCATCTTCTTCTTTCCTAAGTAGCTCAATCAAAAAGTTACTTTTTCATTTACTTTTAAACAGAGCTTGGAAAATCAGAATTACAAGCCCATTTCTGTCACATATTGCCTTTACTCTTTATATTCTATTACTGTTGAGAACCACTGGAGCAGCATAAAAGCTATCAGGGCAGTCTTTCTTTAATCTTCTCAATGCCTGCTAGGGTAGCTCTTTGCCTCAGCCGAGGCAAAAGGTCATCGTTTCCCCATCTGAACAGATGTTCCCAGACAAAGAAAACCAAAGAAAGGTTGCTGAGGCAGAATTGAGACCTAGAGGACATATCAGCAATTGAAGGGGAAGGAAACCCTTACAAGATTGTCATAGCTGTAACAACAGAAGCAAAAAACAGACATTTCAGTGCTTAGTTTCTAAAAATAGAAGGGAAAATCATCTGCCTAGAAGTCCCTCTCCCAATCTAGAACACTGCTGATCCCAGTAGCAAATATTTACATAGCACATTTTGAGTGTCCAAAGAGTTTTATACAGATTACAGTGATCTTGTAAAGTGAACCAGTATTATCCCCATATTGAGGTGGTAGCTAAGGCAGAGAGATTGTGGCTTTTCTAAGTGAAGTTATGGCTGATGTATGAACTGAGCCATAGAATTCCTGACTCACAACTTAATACTCTTGCCTTTTACATTTACCCATTGTTCAGAAGAACAGTGCCTGTCTGATAACAATAACAATAATAATTAATAATTAATAATAATAATGATTTATAACTCGCTCCTCTAGCAAAGTAATAGGAGCGGGGTACTTCAAGGTTAAAAAAAAACCAGACTAAAACAACTATTATGCCCCTTCCCGACCACCCCCCTTAAAATTAGATTAAACCAGCAAATATTAAAATCGACAACAGTTAAAAACAAAGTGCAATCTCTCTTTTTTAGTTTAATTAGTCTTTACTTAGTTTTTCCATACTAAAATAAACAAAAACAAATAAATGAGCATAGTATAACCAATACATGACAACGAAAAACATTATCTTTTCAGTCTTCTCTCTCTCTCTCTCTAGCCTCACAAACACAGCACATACTATGCTATTTTTGTTGAGTATTGTGTATTATGTATATGCAAATACCTGTACAGTTATTTCCAAAAGGAAATAAATCCCAAATTAAAAAAACAAAACAAAACAAAGTGCAATCTCATTAACAATTCTTGTGCACATAAGCAATAGATGAAATCAAGAAAGTTAAATAAAGGGGACAACCGAGGTTATCTATCCAATTTCTGTTTCAGAGCCGGGAATTGATGATTTTTTTCAGGGGAAGGCCTTCCGGAAGAGATGTGTCTTTAAAACTTTTTTGAAACTAGCAAGTGATATAACAAGACGCATCTGTTAGGAGTTCTCTTGGCATCTGGCTAGTGATGGAAAATGTACAGGATTAACGGCCCATCAGTGTGATCTACTATTATAATTATTATATATTATAATTTTTACATTCCTTATTGTGGGATGGATCATCATATAGCTAACAGTACCATATTTTACAGCCAGCTACTTAAGCATCTGCAAACATAAGGAACAGTTTGGGATAGCAAGCAAAGCAGAGAAGCTTAAGCAGTGGTGCCCATATTCATTCTGATTCTGCCTCTCACACACACATGTGCACACACAAATATACAGCGGTGGATGGAGAAGATGCTTGGAGCTGCAGCATTTCCCCCAAAGAAAGATTGTACTTTCTCATTCAGAATAACATGTTCCTTCACAATATGGGAGAAAATTCAGAACAAGAAAAATTAGGATTTATATGTCTATAAGGACATTCCTGATGTACTGTGGTGGCAAGATAGTTTTTTTGGGGGGGGGCGTGTTGGTTTTCCCCCTTCCTGCTACATGGTAAAGCAATGCTTGCTCCTAATACTCATAAATTGATGTTTGCTTTTTTTTAGAAAAAAAGACTGTATTATGTGACACATATAACAGTAATTTTGATTTGCATGAGGAAAAGCTTGATATTATCAGCATCCACTGATACTTAAAAAAGGAAGTGGCTTGAACCCATTACCCCCTGTGCCAAATCCCCTACTTGACCCCACAACGGCCTGCTGAGACATGTTTAACATTCACTTTGCAGATAAAATCTCTCGGATAAGGACCAACTTAGAGCCCAATGTTTCACCAGTATCTGCAAATGAGGTATGCAGCAACTCCGCTGTTGCCATTTTACTGGAAGAGTTTCAGTCTGTGAGTACCGATGACGTGGACAAGCTCCTTGGAAGCGTGAGGAAGATGACTTGCTCTCTCGATCCGGGTCCATCTTGGCTGGTTGTTCAGGGAGAGGACGCATTCAGGATGTAATCAATGCGTCCCTTAGGGAAGGCACTATTCCTCCCTGTTTGAAGGAGGTGGCTGTGAAGCCCTTCCTGAAGAAACCTTCCCTCAATCCCCTGGACAGGAACAACTACAGATCAGTTTCCTTGCTGGCATTTCTAAGCAAGGTGATCGAGAGAGCTATCGCCTCCCAATTCCAAGCCGTCTTGGATGAAATCGATTATCTGGATCCATTTCAAACTGGCTTCAGGGCAGGATATGGAGTTGAGACTGCCATGGTTGCTTTGACGGACAACCTCCGCTTGAACATCGACAGGGGTAGCGTGACCCTGCTGGTGCTCTTGGATCTATCAGCGGCTTTTGACACAATAGACCACTCCATCCTGGAGTGGACCAGAGAGAGTTGGGCATCGGAGGCACTGTGTTGCGGTGGTTCCATTCTTTTCTCTCTGGCAGATCCCAAAGGGTAAGGCTCGGGGACAGTTGCTCTTCTAAGATCAAGCTTAATTGTGGCGTTCCTTAGGGCGCCATCCTGCCCCGATGCTATTTAATATCTACATGAAGCCGCTGGGTGAGATCATTCGGAGGCATGGAGCACAGTGTCATCAGTACGCTGATGACACCCAAATATTCTTCTTCATGATCAGATTGTCCACTCAGACTTCAGATGGCGTATCTCCTCTCAATGACTGTCTTGTGGCGGTAATGGATTGATCAGGAAAAAGATTGAAGCTAAATCCAGACAAAACGGAGGTACTGACAGTCTCAGGCTTGAAACCAGGTCTGGGAATACAACTCCCAGTCCTAGATCGAGTCACACTCTCCTCCTCGAAGGACTCTGTTTGCAGTCTGGGGGTACTCCTTGAATCGTTGCTCCACATGACTAGTCAGGTGAACGTGACGGTCAGGAGTGCCTGTTACCAGCTTCAGCTGATATGCCAGCTGCTCCCTCTCCTGGACAGGAGGGACCTGGAAACTGTGCTACATGCTCTGGTAACCTCACACTTGGATTACTGCAATGCGCTCTACATGGGGCTACCCTTGTGCTTAACCCATAAACTTCAATTGGTTCAAACTATGGCAGCCAGGTTCGTCACTGAAGCATCTAGAGCACATAACACCACTGGCTGCCGATCAGTTTCTGGGCACAGTACAAGGTGTTGGTTTTAACCTTTAAAGCCCTACATGGCTTGGGTCCACCCTACCTTAGGGACCACCTCTCCCCATATGAGCCCCCTCGCACGCTCCGGTCGTCTGGGAGGAACTTGTTACAGCCCATGAAGACCAGGCTGTTGCAGACCTCCCAGAGGGCCTTTTCAGCTATTGCTCCCAGGCTGTGGAATGGCCTGCAGGATGAGATGCATCTTATTACGACCTTGGATGGCTTTAAGAAAGCCGCAAAGGCGCACCTCTTCCAGCAGGCTTTTCCGGATAGTGGTTAATCTTCCCTGTGCCCAATGATACTCACTTAGCTTTCCTGGCCATATATCATGTGCTATTTTCAGGCTGCCCAAGAATGATGTTTTTAATACTTTTTATTGTTTTAAATTCTGTGATATTTTCATTTTAAGGGGTGGGAGGTAGGGATTGGCTTTTTTTATTTTTAACTGTATTTGTCGTTTTAACTTGTTGTACCCCGCCCCAATTGCTCATTCAGAGGGGTGGGTTATAAATAAAATATTATTATTATTATTATTATTATTATTATTATTATTATTATCCTTTATGTCCCAAAGAGGACAAACTACGAGTTTGTATGTGCTCCCATTTTCCACTCTGCCCAGACACAAAACTATCTGAGCTAGGAATGGGGATATCACTATTAAGAGTGAGAGTGTATTTACAAGCATCTCAGATGGACCTGATACCATCAACAAACCTTGGGCACTTATGTTTAAAATATATTAGATAGGAGCAGAAAAACTGTAACAGAAATACAGGGTAAATGGCCTACTAAAAATAAATAATGTTATCCTGATAGCTTGAAATGGCTTAGCAGGGAATGCTTTACATTCCACGACCCTAACTTTTAATACTGTATATATTCATGCATAAGTCTAGAAATTTTAGTCAAAAAACTTACCCCAAAAATCTGAATCAACTTATCCATGAGTCAATGTAAGCAGCATACTCTAACTCTTACCAAAAAAATGAATCAGCCTCTGATAAAGGGCAAGAGCTTAATCTGTCTTGGAAGAACTGATTCCTCTCTATTCTCTCATCCATCCAGCCTTTAGTGTGAGCACAAACAGTGACGTCTGCTTGAATTTTCTAAGTTGTTTGGCATCTTTTCCCTTTGCTTCATTCTTTGCATCCTTTTTTACATACCCCTAGGTTTTAACCTCGACTTATCCATGGGTCATATCAAAAGCCTTAATTTTGGCCCCAAAATCTGTCCTCCACTTATACACGAGGTCGACTTATAGTTGAGTATATACGGTAAATAAGGCTCATGAATGCTTGTATCAGAAAATGGCTGACCTTCATAAGTCATAGAGAAAGTAACATTTTGATTGATGCTTTTCAGTTTGAATGATAGTGTGTTTAAATTTTTTCTTAAAAAAGGATGACTCAACATCTTTTGATTATTCAATAAATTTTCAATAAATATTCAATAAATATACCCAGCTTTGTTACACTGAGTCTTTATTTAGGATTTTCATGGAGAATTGCATGAATCTGTGAGTGTGTGTGTACATTCATGTGGAGAAGAAGACAAAGGGAGCAGAAAAGAGAAACTTGGGACAGGAAGTTGTTTCCATTCGTGTTTTTTCCAAAATTTACCAGTTAGAAAGGATTTAGCTAAGATATGAGAAAAAAATTAAGTTAAAATACTGTAAGCTTCCTTTAAACTTCCAAATCATTGCAGGGGACAAAGTGGAGCAAATAAATACTTATGCATTAAGTAAAGAGGCTTCTATCCTGATGGTCTTCAACCTATATTGTTTTTAATGATAGCATTTGCAATATATGTAAAATATAAAATATTCTGTGAAACTCAAAGTATGTGTAAACTGAGCATGGGGATCTAAAAATACATTTGTTTCTTTAACAGGTTTGAGATACATGTCATTCCATGTCAGTGGGATAAGAAAAGACAAGGTTAGCCAATGTATAACCTTGGCAGAGGTGTTCTGATGAAAGGCTGCCAGGTAGAGCTTAAACAGCACATCATTGTAATAACTTCATGCGTTTTCAAAAAAAATATGCTCCAGTTAATTAGAAAATGGAGGAGTGTGGGATTTAATATACAAATATTACACACAAGGCAGCAAAACTCCTCCCATTATTTATTTTCTTATATTTCTCACCCCACCCAGTATTTTTAATTGTTTTTATTATCTGAATTCAATTTCAATACCAAATTGTTAGAAAATGTCCACCTCACTTGGAGCATATCGAAGGATTTGTTTATCCATAGATTCAAGAATCCACAATTAGAAAATATTTTTAAAATAAATTTCAAAAAGCCAACTTGTTTTTTCCATTTTTATCAGGGTCACCATTTCATTAATGGGATTTAACATCCATGATTTTGGTATCAATGGGGGGTTCTGAACCATACACAACATCAATGATTTCGGTATCCATGGGGGGGTCACCAGACAATACCAAGGGCCCACTGTACAACCAAGTATGAAGGTTTATATGGCATTTCTGACATGTCAAGTAGAAGTATTTTACAAAGTGAATAGCTAAAATATGAAAAATTAGGAAAATATGTAGAATCATACTTTGGTCTTTCTTTAAAAAGTTGCAAGTCTTCACTAAATTACATAAATAAATGAACACATTAGGGAGCAAGCATAAGATGCAGTTGCATGAATTTTGACGCAAGGAACAAACACATTTCAAAACCCAATATGGAAGAAGAACAGGAAGAAAAATGTATATGGGATTTGCAGAATCTGAATGAAGTATAGACTGAAATATTTCCACCTAAGATCCAGACAACTTCTCTCACACCTTCAAAGAGGGGTCATGGCCCCATCCTTCCATGCACTGCCAGCCATGTTCCATCGTCAACATAAATGGATGCCATACAAACACATTCACCCATTTAGAGCATTATTATTGTGGTTGTTGTTAATTTATATCACACCTTTCTCCCAATAATGGGAATCAAGGTGGCTAACAACATATTTAAAACAATTCAACTTAAAATTATACAAAACATTAATAAAAGTATAAATATAAGAATTAAAAAAACAACTAAACAATTTATAAAGTTAAAACATGAGACATTAAAAGAGCCTATCAGGAAGGAACCTGTATGAATTTCAATGTAGAATTTCTCCAGATTGGGGAGATCATGAAATGTGTGTGATGGGTTGTTTGAGATCTTACTACTTCTGATATGATGGTTCCTATCAAATACATTTGTTTGATAGCATATAAAAACTATACTACATAGGTGTCAACATGCAGAAATTTTTCAGTTTTTATCTAAATACAGGATAATGTTTTCTGTGTGCCATTAAAGCTGCTATAAATCTGGTGATTCAGATAGCTCTCCAACATAACACCATTCTGCCTCTAGAAAACATCATAACATTCCTTGAAAGGGTTGCATGTGCAGTCCTTTGTAGCAGACTTCCATCCATTAGAAATTGTTCTGGATGAAAGGCTACAGCATTTGATGGAAAGTAAAATAAGACACAACTGTGATTTAGATAAAGGTAAAATAATTAATAAGCAAACAGTTGCTGTATTACAGTGAAACAGATTACTGTTCATGTCATGTTCCTTCTTATGCAATTTCTCCTACAGTGTTTAAATTGAAAATATAAATAATAAACTTACCCAAGTTCTTTGATCAGGCAATTGGAACTGGGAGCAAAATTGAAACAAAAACAACACATTATTCCCGCATTTGGATTTTTTATTGCAATTAATGTATATTTCATGCCACAATAAATTGGTTTGTCTTTAAAGGTGCTACAACTCTTTGTTGCTTTTGCTACAAAAGACTACCATGCTGGATCTTTTGGAAATGGCTAATTTGTAATTTGAAGAGATAGGGCTAGATACAGTACATAGCTACATTAACATTTGAGATCAGTGCTGAATTTAAAGGAAAGGGGGAGAAATTTGATCTAGAGAAGATAGGATGTTAGAAGGAAGGGAATGTATTCCCCAAGCCAACTATTTATTTATTTTTACCTTTAATAAAAGGTAGACAGAATGACAGCTTA
Source organism: Urosaurus nigricauda (assembly GCA_034509955.1). Lineage (NCBI taxonomy): Eukaryota > Metazoa > Chordata > Lepidosauria > Squamata > Phrynosomatidae > Urosaurus > Urosaurus nigricauda. The sequence goes on from JAOEGL010000003.1 coordinate 258,853,025, forward strand.
ACTACCTACTGTATTCGAAATGCAGTTGTGTCTGCTGGAATCTCTGAATTCCAAAATTATTGTTTTAAAAAAATATATTAAGATCTGCTAATTTTAAGAATAGTTTGTTTATCAATTGCCTTAATCTCTATGTGACCTGTACTTCCACCTATAATATACAGTAACATTTTAAAAATGAACACAATAACACGGGGACAAATTCTCTTTCAAAGCAAAATTATGATTCTTTGGTGGCCCGTAACATGAGGGGGGAACTTCAGCCCAAATGGTGTGATTATCCCCTCAATTCAGTCTTAGTGTGTTCTGATTCTAATTTACTAACCACATCTACAAGAAACAAAAGGGCTACCCTTGGTACATGATGATAAATAGATATGATGAGCTGAAGGATTGTGTTCTTTCATTCAATAGATGGGAAAGCAAGCAGTATGGCCTGCAACCAACTGTAACACTGGAAGAGTGAAAATTCCCTTTAGCCCAGATGTACTAGTTTACACTTTGGTGATTGCTCAAAACAGTTGTGCTAGCGGTTATTCCGCTAGTTGCATAGCCAGTTCTGCAAGAGTTATACAAACACTTAGACACTCCTGGAATCACATTAATGTAATTGGATGGAGTGAAGAAGACTAATCCATAGCCCTTTCCTCCCTATTCAAAACCTGCTCCCTCTGCAGCTATGAAGCCCTATGAGGGCTACTGCTGTTTTTCAGTTGGGAGGGCATAGAGGGGAAGGCAATGAAGATACTCTGGGTAAAGAAAAGGAGGGTGCACTTTGCCCATGAGGGTACACCCCATCTCTCTCTCTCTCTCTCTCTCTCTCTTGCTGAGCTGGGACCAGCTGTTGTTGCATTGCCTGAACTGCTTCCTTCCTCCATTCCTCCACAACAACCTGTAAGCAGAAGCAGCAGCAACAACCCTTCTAGAGCTTGACAAATGCTGGCGGGCGTGGGGGGGAGAGGGGACATGAAACATTACAACCAAGAACAATGGAGGATCTTGGTCTCAGTTGCACAACAAAGTGTGCAGTATGAATTATACTGGGTAACATACTTGTGCTAAATCTGAATCTATGCAAAAATTAATGTAACAGGCTTCCTCTAGCATCGCAACATAAACTTCATACAGTATGGCAAAGTTCAGTTCCATCCCTAATCTGGGTTAGAGAAAAGACTCTGGCCTAAATCCTAATGTTTCTTTTGATTAGAATGACCCACTGAAGGAAGAAGATTTATCTATGCATTGACTCACCATTGAACAATTAACTCAGTGATCTCCTGAAATTGGGATTAACCAATACAACTTCAGTCAGTATCCCTAAACTTTGTTTTAGTGATTAAAATAAAATTAAACTGCTTTTTGGGCATATGATCTTGTGCTTTTCTGCAAACACACATAGTTCACATGGCCATTATGTAACAAGTGTCCAAGAAGAAGACATAGATAGTGAAGTATGGAGCAGAAGCAGCCTTAGAGAAGCTGGGTCTGGACTTATTAGAAGAACTCAATACAACTCATGATATACTAAGAGAAAAAGAACTGGGCAGCTACACATAGAAGTCAGTCCAGAAGCAGATGGAAGACCTTCCCTCCATCCCAGATGCCAGTGTCCTGGCCTCAGAGGGAGAAAAAAAGAGACAGTCACCGCTCCAGCATCCCTAGGACCAAAAGCAGATTAAAGGCCCTCCCTTTCATCCCAGCTGTCATTGATGTGGTTCTGGAGGGAGAGAAGAATGGATAGTACTGGACTTAATCCCCTTCCACACTGCCATCTCCCTTTCCTTTTGTGTGTCCCTTAATTAGATTGTAAGCCCTGATGACAGGGAATTGTTTTGTTGTTCTTTTACTTTTACAGTGATGGCACTATAAAAATAAATAGAAAAAAAAGAACATAAATAGATATGATAAATAGATACCAAGATACATATCTTGGTGCATCATAAATTATTTGGGGCTGCTTCACAGGTTAGTAGCTGGGGAAGATGCAAAAGAGAATCAGGCTCAAGATATGTGTGAGGCAGATGAATATTCACCAAAGTTCAGGAGGAATTCAGATCTGGTTTTTCTCATGTGATAACTGTCAAGTCACTCCAAGAGACATCTGTTTTATCAGCATGTGATAAACCATTTGTGTGAAGAGAAGGGTTGCATGGTTGGGTGACTTGCTCTATGTGAAGAATTGTTAGTGTGAAACTGTTTCAAAGTGTCCTTCATGTGTATAGAGGTCCTAAAGCAGATGTGGGCAGCTGTAGAAGGCAAGGGGGCTGCATTCGATCCCAGAAAACCTTAGAGGGCCATACACCACTGGCAAAAAAATAAAAGAAAAAGAAAAAAAGAATCCCCCCCCCAATTCCCTATGGAGTCACAGGAGCATTTTTACTATTTTTTAAAGCCTCCTCAGGCCATTTTAGGTCCAGAAGAAGCTCTTTTTTACAATAGGGCATGAGGAGGAGTTACTTCCTGTTCACCTCCTGTTGGTGATAAAGACTTCTCCTGCACCTAAATTGGTCCAAAGGGGGCAAAAACATGGTTAAAATGTCCCCATGCTCTTTAAAGGGCATTTGAGTGTAAAAAAAAAAAACAAAAACCCAAAAACTAGACCCCCTACAAGCCAAGGGGGTATATGAAGTTCAGGGTCCATATTTGACCACCACTGCCGTAAACTGAGAAGATACAGCAAGAAGAGGCAGAGGTGCAAAGGCAAGGAGATCTTGTCAGGGAGATAACTGCTATTACCACACATCTAGGTTCTTTGATAATAAACTTTTATCTATGTATGTATACTTGTTAGGAAATTATGTTAGGAAAGGTGAAGGGAACTAGAAAGAAAGGAAGACCACATGCTAGATGGATGGACTCAATTAAGGAGGTCATAAGTATGAATCTGAAAGAATTTAGAAGAATAGATGAGGATAGGGAGTCTTGGGGACGTCCCATCCACAGGTAACCATGAGCGGAGATTGACTTGAGGGTGGTTAACAACAAGAACAACAATGTTTACAACATACGATAAAGCCATGTATGATGCATACACACTATCCACAGGCTTATATATGTACAACAAGCAATATTTTTATGAAATTTCACCCTCAGAAAAGGGGAAAAGCAGAGGCAGACCTACATATAAAAATGTCTACTTCTGAGCACATAGCTTGCCTCACTGTTGACCAACCTTCCCTAATCTCTCACTAGATTCTTTGCAAGAGCTGCAGGAAGGCTGCAAACATATTGGTTCCTGTGTATGTCTTTTCAAGTGTAGGAGAAGAGGCCAGGGAATTAATGACATGGAGCAGTCAATAATATCTATTTGATGTCAGCCCTACTTTCAATATACCTGTAGAAGGATATCCAAGGTTGCTCAGCCAAAATGTTATAATACAGTTCAACTGGTGCTGTTTCCCTCCCTTCCAAAGAATAGCACTGCCCAGGAATAGCATCTCCTAATAACCAATACTGCTACAATGTCGTTGTCATTATAACTACAGTAGCCCCATGGAATCCACTAGTGTTTGGTTTCAGTACCCCCTGTGGGAAGTAAAATATGTGGATGCTCAAGTCAATGAAGTAGTAAAATGGTGTCCTTGCTATAAAATGGGATAATCAAAGTTTGCTTTCTGGAATTTAAAAAAATAAATTAATTGGATGTGATGGGTGGTTACCTCTGTGGATGCTGATTCCATGGTTATGGAGGACCAACTGTACAATGTTATAGAAATATTTTTAAGCCTAGAGCTCTGCATCCAAGAGTTGCCCTCACTTTTATATTCCAAGTAACACAGTAAATTTGCTGCAGAACTGGTGCTGGAAACTTCTAATGCCTGGTTACTGATTCCCCACTCTTTTGCTATCATTTGAAAAGGTTTGTTTTTCCCCCAAATTGATTTCATCCATCATTTTGTGAGGTTTCCATGATTACCATTTTTCATAAACACAGTGATTGTTACAGGATAATAATCAAATTCATGTTTACACACACTATGAAATACAGTAATAAGAGATACACTATGAGATACAGTAGTAGGAATTAGAGTTTTCAGATTCCAGGCCTTTGGCTAACTCAGCTCAGGCTAACTCATCTCATTGATCCAACAGAAATGGCAAAATATATGCTAGGAGTAAAAGACTTGTGAATTAAGGAATCATAGGACAATAATGTCATACAGTTGTACCCCTTAACAGATGTGATATGATTAAGTACCAAAAATTGTTCACTTTTCACTTCAAAATTGTGAAACAAACATGGTGAATCAGGCACGTGCTGAAACTTGATTTAACTACAGAAAATTCTTGTGTAAACACAAACACAGTAGATGCATGTTAAACCTGAACTGGCTTTAAAGCCCTGAAAACTGAAACCAGAATTGCACTCAAAGGTTTACTCATGTCTGGTGCTACTTTGGATTTTTATCTTTAGGACCCTTCATCCCACATCACTAAATTTCTAAAATAGTTTATCTTGTGTTATGGTCATGGGTAGGGTGGGGAGGGGTATTATTAGAGTTACATGATCCCAATACTCCAATGAGTATGTGAATACAGTGATAAAGTTCACAAAACTATGGCCTAAAATCTTCTTGAGGGGAAAAAATCCCGAAAAAGCTTAAAGCTTTTCCTCTTTACTCACTAAAAATAGTATATCTTAGGAAATCCAACAATGACAAGGATTCCAGTTGTTCCTGTGCACCTGCTTCTGTGAAACAACATGTTTGTTTACAATCTCAACTTTCTGATTACAAGAATACTCACTTGTGGGTGGAACAAGAATCCTGGGGATGGTCTCAAATACTTTTCTTTCAAAGCTTCAAGTGGATCGGATAACTTTCTTTTCTCTACTCTGTAAATGTTAAAATAAGAATTTTCTTGTGATGGTTCAATCACACAAATGTATATTTGGTGATCTGAGTTTCAAAGAAACAGCACACAAAATTATTTAGTTACAGTGATGAAAGACAAAGAGCTGCAATTCTCCCTCAGTGTGGGGGTACTACATTCATGAATATTACTGTGACTGCTGTACATCCCTTAAACTATGATTATACAACTTACATTGGAAAGATTCCAGTTCATGAATAGCAGAAACTGCATAGTTAATCAACAGGATAATGATGGCTGAGATCTCACATCACGAAAGGTACATGTATCACATGGCTATATCTCCATAAAGTATGTCCCCAATTCCATCTCCCCCTAAACTCACCTTGTACACAGTGCAGCCCTCCTCCCCCCCCCCAAAAAAAACACAGCCATTTCTATGTTGTCAGAGAGCAGGGTGATGAGTAAGGATTAATCAAGTACTGTATATTCCTGTAGCTAGATGCATTGTGATAGGCATCTGAAGAGACCTCCAGAAGTCCTTGTGATCAATCTGCAGATGACATCCTGGAAGCAGATCCAGCTAAAGGAAATTAGCCACTCTGCTCATCCCCTTGCACTATGGCAATATGGAAATAACCATGTTGGAGGTGGTGGTCTGTAGAACTCAGTTCAGGGGCAGACAAAATTTAGTTGTTTTGTAGTTAGAATAAATTATTGACCAACAGAATTACCATGAAAATTAACTGCAATGGGGTCAAGTCAGATTTATGCCATCATAATTTACTAACAGTATGCCAGCTAGTAGTATTAAATATATGAGGATGATCTACGTATTTTTGTTTGAAAGTCAGTCACTAAAGCCAATGGAGCTATTGGGCAGAAAACTCTGCAATTAAGCTCAAGCTGTGATTGTTATTATTATAATTGCTCTTACTTGTATTTCTTCCACTTTTAAAGTGGTCCCAGTGAAGTCTTGATGTGTATGTATCAACATTCCTCATTTGTATGTAAAGTAACCTATTTCTAGATTTATAATTCATAGAATCACCTTCCCCATTCATCCCCTCCCCCAAAATTAATCCCCTCCCCCAAAATTCCCAAGACAATTCTGAGCTTTGGGTAATTTACCATAAACATCCTCGTGGTTTAGATCATATCAGTATTTGGCTAATTGCTTACAGAATAAGAGGACTTCTCATTTTATGCTTAGAAGTTTTTGATTAGTTAAATTGTTCCAAGTCACTGAAACAACAAGCTCACCAGTAGTCAAGGTCTATGCTGTATTGTGATAGTTTATAGAAGTAAACAAAGTACTGAAACAAATTTTCAGAGAGATGCTAATTTGAATTTACACTAGAATCTCTCTAGTTGGATGTTCTAATTTGATTAAGAGATTTGAGAACAAGTTAGCATCATTCCACATGTCTTGGTTTACATTGTTCATTCTTTTCCTCACAAACATTTGTACTTTCCTCTAGTATATGCTTTGTAAGTTATATAATTCCAAATAAAGTTTAAAAAATAAAAACACACTTAGGCCAGTGATCTCCAAACTTCAAATATTACATAAATAAACGAATAAAAAAGACTGGATGCTCCTTTTTACTATTGCACCTAAATAAGAGCCTAGAAGCAGAGGCACAGTTACGTGGCCTACTCTGCAAGCTTTCTTGGGCTGAATATTCCATTCATACCCAATACAGAAATAGTACAGATTAGTGCAACGTTATTAAAAGTGGACTGCAAGTAAGTTAGCAATGGCAGTAACACTGTGGCCATGTTTCCAATTTTTGAGATGGTACCTTGATGCATTATTTTAGAATTAACATCTTAGGTTATTTCTGTTACTATCCTGTACTTGGTGGCTTTCATTTTGTTTCTTATTTATTTGTCCCCCTGCTCCTATATAAACTCTCTCTCTCTCTGTGTGTGTGTGTGTGTATGTTGTGTGTGCCTTTAAGTTACCTGTTGACTTATGGTGACACCATGAATTTAATGGGGTTTTCTTAGGCTAGGAACATTCAAATGTGTTTTTGCCAATTTCTTCCTATGAAATACATCCTACAGCACCTGGTATTCACTTGCAGCCTCCCATCCAAGAACTAACCAGATCTGATGTGATCTGGTACCTTTAGGGTAATTAGGCCCTAACATATAAGTACACTAACAAAAATAAGATCCTCATAGGAAAGTATTCCAATTGCTACTTGACTGAGCAGACCAGCATGTTTTACTATTTAATAGTGCTTACTGCTTACTGATGGGGTTGGATTTTTTACTTATAGTAGACAAAATATTCCCAACTTGATGTTTAAAGTATTAACCTTGGAGGGCTAATGTTCCTTGTCATGTCTAACTAGATACTATGAGCAACATGATGGCAAAGAGTGCTTCTTCTGAATGCATGGGGGAAAAACCCTTTAATTTCTCAGTGAAACCTTAGAGAGACTCATAATCACTCAGGGATATCAACTTAAATTATCTTGATTGCACCAACTCACTCTGACATGTCCTTAGGACAAGCAGGAGAAAATAGCTCATGTAGCTATATCCAAAATAAATAAATAAATAAATAAAAAAGTTTAGAAGACAGAATATTTCAAATGAAGACAACAATCAAGTGCTTACGTTGTTAACTGCAATTAGTGAATAAATTATTTTGAAAGGCAAATCAGGGGACAATCCACCTGCAAGGTTACTAAAATTCTGTTAACTCTTGGTTTTTTCTTTCTATCCCTTTGGAATCTGAACACACTGAATTACATTTACTGTTACTGTCATTTGCTTTATCATGCAGGAAGGCAGAAGTACCTTCCAATGAATAAAAACAAATCAGAAGATTACTCAATTGTAAAAAAAGGCAGAATTTTACCCTTGAGTTCCACGTTGTGTTGCTATGGTACAACGTGTTTTGAGTTCTTGGGTGAAACACCTTTGATTGCAGTGGAGATCGCCGTTCCTAGTTTGCAAACAAAAGCTGAATTTGACTGCCAATTTTAAAATATAGAATTTCCCTTTCTGAAGGGAAACTGCTTCAAAAATGTCTCTTCCAACTCTATGATTCTATGATAAATTAATTTGTATTAAGAATACAGAAGGCTACACATTCCTAAAACCTAAACTGGATTAATTCTAATTTCAACTATTTTTGTACTTTTATTACAATAAATGACAATCATTATACAGCATTTGGTTCATCTGTACATGTGAATGAGATTTCAGATAGCTACATTTGATTACATGTATATTACCTGTAAATAGGATCCATAAAGAAAGGTGTTGGCCTTGCATGCTGTAAAGAAATATCTGATGATTTCCTTGATTCAGGATCAAGATCCCCTTTTTTTCCTCCAAAGATATGGTTTTTCCGAGGCTCAGTCTGTTTTGTACCACTAGCTCGACTTCTGCTGCCCATACTCAAATCTAGAGGTTGGTCCTGGTTGGTCATTGATGGTGCTGCTGGTTTTGAGGTTACAGGAGTAAGTGGTTTCTCCTCCTTACGTTTAGTGGTAAGATCAAAGGGAGACTCCGAGTTTCCCTTTAAGATCTTCTTTACCTCTCCTGGCGATTGGGGTTCCATTTTCAAAGGTAACGGTCTCAAGTCTCTATCAGGAAATGGGTACATTGACTGAGAGAATGCTGGAAAAAATGGGAGGGGAAACATGGAAGGGTAAGGTAAAGCTCCAACTTTTTTGTCCTGTAGCCCCACAAGTCCTGTCGAACCAAAGTATTTCTCAGCAATAGAGGCAATGGCCTTTATAGAATCATTCACAGCTCCTGACACCGCAGTTTGCTCCTCTAAAGATGGTGAGAAGATGGAATGATTGCTGTATTCTTTCTTATTATTTACGGAAGCCAAATTCTGAAGAGAGTTTACTTTGTCTTTGAACATTTTACCATTTTCTTTACATTTTTCTTTATCACTTTCAATGTCACTTTCCAGATCAGAGCCAGAGGTGGTCTCCAGGTCACTCCCACTGGGGGTACTGACATCATCAAGGTCACTACTCTCTGAGTGGTCACTGATCTTTTCATGTGGCCTCTCTTCGGAGGACCTCTCTGGTTGAAGCTCCACTGGCTTATTTTCACTTAGGTTAGGTGGGTGCTTATTTAGTGCCTTCAAATTGTCCTGGGTAGCTGGCAGTGTCTGAGGATGTGTCATGAGGGGACTTTGACTTTTGGTTGTTTGATCTGTGCTTGGAAGTCCTTTAACAGGAGAACTAGCAGGTATCAAAGGTGGCCTGTGGTATAAGCCTGAAGGAAACAGGCCAGGGAAGCTAAAAGAAAATCCAGGAGCTGTTGGAAAGGTAAGACCAGCAGGATGCCTATTGGCACCAAAATAGTCAGCAAGGCCCGGATTTGCATGATTCATATTAACCATGGAAGATTTATCCATAGCTGGGGTTCCAGGAAGAGATATGCCTTGGCCAAAAAATCCTCCTGCCGCAAAATGGTTCTTGCCCTCACAAAATCTCCTGTGTTTATTTAAGGAAGACGTAGTGCTGAACATTTGTCCACAGTCTTTGCACTTGATTTGGGTTCTGCAATCAGCATGCATACGCTTATGACGGCAAAGGTTTGAAAACTGAGTATAGGATTTATGGCAGACCTCACCTGTGTGTAAACAACAACAACAACAAATCTCAGGATTTATGGTCATCTTTGTCTTTCCCCATTTACCACCTTTAATCCCACACATTTGCTTTAGCCTAAGGATATGATATCATTTATACTTTTAGATGATTCACTTCAAACTCAGTAATAAATCTGTTCACTCAGATTTTAAGATCCACTGAGTTTGAGGGAATATACTTCTAGGACTGTGATTAAGACCAGAGTATTAGACTGCAATCGTGTACACTTGCCTAAGAATAAGTCCCACTGAATACACTAGGACTCACCTCAGGTTCTGAGTAAATATGTATTCAATTATGCTAATAGTCTAAAATCTGTCAGGATGAATCAGAACACAAATACCATGTAAACAACCAGTCTCACTCTCCAAAACATGGAATCCACTCACTCAAATATAATGAGAAGCAGAACAAGAAAGATCCCCACATGTCTTTTCTTTAAAATCAATATCTATCTATCTATCTATCGATATATATCGTTTCTTTTTCACAATATTTGGGCAGTCCTGGATATTTATATGCATTAACTAAAGAGATTAGCACACTGCCTTTTCTCTCAGCCTTGGCATGGGCTGAAACTTTTAAAAACTTTTTAAAAATGGGTGTTACCGCACTCCTCCATGCCCAGTCTGAAGGCATCCCGTACCGATCTTGGCATTCTGTACATGATCCAGACTTCTCTGGCACTTTTTGAAAGAATAGGAGATGTCCAGAATGGGTACAGGATGCCAAGATCAGTACTGAATGCCTCTGGACCGGGCACGAAGGAGTGCGATAACACCATTTAAAAAAGTTTTTTCAGCCCACACAGCATGAATTCAGAGATCATTATGCCTTTCTAATACATGAGATTTCTCCTGTCTACAAACTGCAAATTTTAAAGAAGCAGAATAATGGTAAGCATCATATATTCATATTTCACAAGTAGCATGGACTTCTGGATCATAGTCACATAGTTGCATCGTTTACAACACAGTGGCCTAGAGGCATGTAACATGTCTTAGCAGCAAGACAAAATACTTATTCAAGAAACATTTTTGTATGTTTATTATTACATTTTTTTCTCATTAATTTTATAGTGACTGCATACACATATGGAAAAGTTGCACAGAAGACATTTTAAGTGAGGTACTCATGGCATGAACTGATACCATGGAATAGCCATAGGAGTTATACCAAACCAAACTGTCAGCATGATCAGTACACACCTTTGTTGCAGTAACACTGGCAACAATGATATTGATCACTTACTAAAACAAATTTAGATTCAGTACTGGAAAAATCAATACAGTGGAAAGTTTGTGTGCTTGGTAGGGAGAATCCTGCTGGCACAGATACTTGAGAGTTTTCTTCACAATCCAAGTGGGACGTACAACAAAATACTTCAAAGCCAAGCGCTGCTGCTGGAAGAATCTAACCATTTCAATCCACCCCTCTTCCCTTTTTTCTAGTTCCCTCCCCCCCTCCCCCCCTCCCCCCCCCCCCCTCCCGGCAAGACTTTGTATTATTTGGCCACTGAGTACACTCAATAATCATTGGGGTGTTTTGAGATTTTACCCTCCCCTTAGTGTCTTTTCTACACATTTTGGAGTTGGGAGTTGGTAATACTGCAAGCCCACTGGTCTCTTCCATAGGAATTAGAGTAGCAAAGAAATGCAAAAAGTACAGTGTTCTAGCATCTTTAGTAGTTAAGCAAAAGAAGTGTATTATAACTGCAGGTTTAACTTGCATGACAAGCTGGAATTTCACGTTTTTACACTGCTCATAAAAAGGCAGGAACCCTGTCCTATTTTCCTTCTGGCCCCCATAGTGGTTGGTGACATGCTGGATATGTAAGCATAGTAAGGCTGCAATCCTGTGTCTGCCTGTCTGGGAGTAAGTCTTACTGGACTCAATTGGACATACTTTTCAGGAGACAAGAATAAAATAACACTGTCAACAGCCTGAACATTGGAAATATGGAGAATGCTTATTGTATTACATCCAAATTCAGCTTCCTCCAACAAAGAAGAGTTGATCAGCTTAATTTCTGCTCTGTTTGTGTCCTACTGCAGGCTTTTGCCCTTCGCACATCAAAGCCACACAACAATGCACATTGTGAATTGTGAGACCTTCTTAACTATTATTTTCATGGCTTAAGACAGACTGACAGAATTTACAATGGCTCTATTTTAAGCCTACAAAGGAAACTGAATTGAATGTATCCCATCCTGCACTTTTGGTTCCCATGAACTGTAATCACGTCCTCTGACTTCCACTCACACCACTGCTGATGCTAACCTTCCTGCTCTTATAAAGCTTACCCTTGAGAACCTGCCGGTTTGTTGTCTATCAGAAATGTTTACCCCATTGCTATCTGTTCCCATCACAACAACAAAGGCATCCATTGTTTGAGAAGGCCCCAATTCCACCTGTCTAAATCAGATGATTGGACTTTCAAACATTAATCAGACAACAACTAGAGTAACAGTTGCAGCCTTGGGTGAAAGCCAAAAAAATGTACAATTCAGGAAATTTTTATTGCTGTGTATCAGCTGAAGTTCCTGTATGATACCTTTCATTCATAAGGAATGTGCTAATGAAAGAATGTTTTGCTAAATGTTACCCACATGCGAAGAAGATCAAGTTGATTTCATTTTGCAAAATGTAATAGATTTGTGCTTTACTTGGAGAATATTTTATGAACATTCTGAAATTTTGTCTAAATCAAGTTGCTGGATGTGTGAACTGGAATACTTACTGCCTTTGAAGCTTAATGCACAGTGTACGTTCCTCTAGTAAAAACAAGCTTAATTTTAAATAGTGAAGTTATCATTTATTTTTATAGCATTAAAATAAACATATGCATATACAGGTACAAAGAGACTTGGCATAACTACATGACTGAAACTGGTCATGTCAAGGGTAATAGTCAGATGGGAAACTAGGAATCTCTATGGCTCTATCATTTAAATACCTCACCATTGTTTTGTACAGTGGGGAGCAGAACTTTATACAGTTCCCTTATGAATGAAGAGAACTATCCCACCACTGAAGCATACCCTACAACTATCTTGATTTGGCAGAGATGATCCTCATTAATCTCCTATTTTATCACTTATTCACCTGCTTTTAAAATGGCTCTTTTTTATCCTTCTCCCAATTTCCCCCTTTGTCCTTAGTAGACTTCAACTGCTACAAATTGCATTCAAAGTACAAAAATAGTTTGCACTCAGTTAACTCAAAACCATGACCTTTCTCCCACCAGTCTGCCTAATGCCTTTTAATCGATGAGATGTTTAGGCATTAAGGAACAAGAAACTGGTCAAAAGTGAAATGTGCATATTTTCTGCTTATTAAACAAATGATTGTTAATTGGTATTTTTAATACACCCCTGTCTATTCCAGCATGTGGTTTCTATTTCAGCAAGCTGGAAGCTTTAGAAAGGCAGGCAGCATGTAATTACCTTTGTGCTGGGGAGCTGGTGTTGGTGAGTATGCTCCCAAGTCAAGACGGCATACTGTAAGGAGAGACAGTTGCCATAAACAGAAAGCGAAGATAGAGCATGGTGTGTGGCCTTTTGCTTGGAATCAGATCTTTCTGCTCTAGGTGACCCTCTACCCTTAGCCACAAACGCTCTGAAAATCCTACCCCGACATGTGATCTTTAAATTCTTTTGTTCTGTAATTACATGGGAATTATTCATAATTGCCCTTATGGGTTCCCTTCTCACCCTGTCCATCACCCCTGCATCTGAAAAATCACAGTTGCTCTTTCAGTTGTGCCAGCAATTGCCAGGGACTTATTATTGAAAAAAGGAGGGCTGAATCATTTTCCATGTGATTTAATTTGAAAAGAATGGCAAAGCATCTGAATTTTCTTTTCTTTTCTTTCCTTAAAAAAAAAAAACTGGAGCCGCAGGGTATGAATGATCCCTATATGGCTGGAAGCTATTGTTCACTAATTATTTTATTTTCACTAATATTAAAAAGACATTCCTGTGATCTCAAGCAAGAGAACACAAATCTTTAAACAACAGTCACAACTGGGTCTGGTTAATTATATTTTTCCTAGTTTAACTAAGACTAAGCACAAATAAATAAAAAATATCAACTATTCCAGGAGCAGGCCCACAGTCCTCAGAGGAACTCTTTTAAGCCATTAAAATCATGTTGATATATTATTGAGTCTCAAGGCTTGCACAGTTTCATTCAACTGCTCCCCTGATGAATGTATGGCACATGTTCTTGTATAGTGAAGAAGTTAATTCAAGATCTACAGGAAGCTGATGGTTGGCTCTCAAGAGTTCGAACCACAAGTCCCAATGGGCTGATATGAAATTGCAGGTTGGCCCCTCTTTCCATTAAACCAGCTTCCTGAATGACCCCACACCTTCATGCTCTGTGTAGCCAGATTCTATGGCCCAGCTGCGCAATACAGTTAGCTTCAAATTATGTTAACTGATCCCACCCTGGAAGCTGTTCCTACATTCAACAAAGATTTAAGCAATAACTAAAACCACAATATGCCTTGAAGTCAGAACAGAGCAGGCAAGGCAGGGATTAAAAAGATTCACAAGACATTAAAAATGACCCAAATTCCCCCACAGTGAGATATTCAAACTCTAGACATAGGGACATGTCACTTACCACTGGACAGATGCGAGATATTTTTTAATTTTTTTATGTATTTATTTTTTAAAAAAAAGACCCCACAGAGGTACCTGCCAATCCCATGTTCAATTTCTTGTAACATCTGAGGTTTTTCTCCATTTGCATTACACCAATCCATATTTCAGTCTGTTCCCAGAAACATGGGAACTGGGTTTTAGATACATGGAATGAAGTAAGTAATAATAATGGCTGTGATTCTAAATATTGCAGTTATAAATCTGGAACTTAAAATTATGGATCCATTACTGCTCCATATTCAATAATGCTATGTAGTCTTACTTATGACTACATAAATGCCTCTCCAGGCCACCTAAACAGCCAGCAGCCACATTGGGAAAAGAAGGCCTGCTCTGCTTCTGATTGGGGAGCAAGAAGAATGATATTCCCAGATCCTTCACACTAGGGAATGAGGCTGCAATGAGATATTTTGACACATGTCCTGCTTCTGATTTTTGCTGTCTTCCTTGCTGGTGGGATAAGACAGTGGGATATATCATCCTCCATTATCTTTGACTAGCAGCCAAACAGACATCCTTTGTCTTATGCAGCTGCTGGCTCTTGAGGTGGGCTGGGAGACCTTACTTAGTTATGCATATGTAACAAAGTAGCCAATATAGAATATGAGAGAATATAAAAAGGGCTTTTACTTGGGCAGAGAATAAATGAGTATAATTTGTGACTTTAAACTTCCTTATTTAATTATTATTAGTATGGTGATAATAATACTAATGAGGCAGAAAATGGATCAATATTCATTTGTTTTCATTTTTATACTGCCTTTTCACCTAAAGGGCCCTCACAGCAACTTGGTAACAGTAGTCACAACATATCCTTGCATGCTTATTTGTTGAATATTAATCAGAATGTTTTGTTGGGAAAGAGTGATCAATGCTGATGTTGCTGTTTCAAATGATCAGTGAGGATCTCTTAATTCTCATGCATTGTTTTAGGATACCTTCCCAAATGACTTACAGTTAAGGAGATTTTGAGCCCTTTTCAAATGTTTCATTTTTGGATTTAAAAAACATGTGAGTGGGAAACACACTAGCCCTGCCCACTATGCAACACTGGCTGAGATCCTACACAAATAATATAGACACTTGCATCCTGTCAGTGACATATGTATATGTAAATTGCACCATGAATGGCAGGTGAATTATTTACCATAGCACAATTGACATTCTACTGACAGTAGTGGAAGGAGAGTTGTACACTGGGGTTTCACAATGCACACTGAACATTGCACAATGAATATTTACAGTATGCTAGGGCATGTGGATATTGGATTACAGTCCAGAGTGTGGCAGTTGCACATGAGTGAATTCCAGCACTGTGCCACTGAATATGCAAACAAATGTGAAAGGCACAATAGCAATGCTCAATCTATATCTGTGTGTGCCATGCACAATGGCACCTAATGTGTAATGGCACTGCCTGTTCTACTGCTTTCACAACCTTCCATTGAATTGTATGCCATGCCAGAAAAGTACAAATATAGAACACCCGAGTCATACACAGGCTCGCCATACACGGACTTCAGGTCACACGGACGGTGAACCTCTGCTCTCTTAATCATGTGCAGGAGCATGCTGCCATTAAAATAAATGGGACTTGAGGTCCTGTGGTATTTCCCGTGTGTGGGGGGGGTGGTGGGGGTGGTGGAAGAGATCCCCCACATAAAACAAGGTTCCACTCTACATGTATTGCACATGTGTGAATCACTAACAGAACACCAGCCACTATTTTTACTGCTTATGTGAAGTGACAATCTGAAGAGAAAAACTTTCTCTAGTGACATGTCCTCTATTCGTAAAAAATCAGGGTTCCAGTTTCTATATAAAGCGTCTTAGGATACCTGGATACCCTCCTCTTCAGATCACCACTTTTCATGTGAGGAGCGTAATGGATGCAGCAACAGGGAAGGGGTGTTAGTGAGTATATATGCACTCATTAAATATTTCTTTAACCCTGAAATGGAACATCTGAATAGACTTCTAGAGGTCATAAGATCTTACTCTAGCTGCAACACTGTTTATATTTCTCTGGTTAGCATGATAAAATACTTGTAGGCTTTTTGATGGAAAAAAAGGGTTTTTTGTTTTTTTTTTGCTAATTTCACATTGATATATGAAAAGCAATTCAATCTTCCCACAGCCTACTTTGGGGGCTTTCCTTCCACCTTTAGGCTGGTCAAGTCATAATTCAGAAAAAGACAAAACAGACACAATTGGCCTATCGGCCTACTGACCAAGGACATATACCTTGCGGCCATTTAGATGTTGTCAGCTCACAATTACTACCATCCCTAATAGATGGCTATGCTAGTAAGGACTGATGGGAGATGCTGTCTCAATATCGAGGGGGGGGGTGCATGTTGTCCAGGCCTGGTGTGGACTCTAAACCTAGTAACTTTGTGCCTCCCCAATTTCTTAGCCTATACTTTCCAACCACTCTTGCTAGCCCATGCCTTTCCTATCAATAGCACAGACTTTCTTTCATTCATGTCTAAATCTCCAATACCCATTATTTCATCAAGATGCTGCTCTTCATGCCTTGTCTAGTACTGTACGTCCAGCTTCTTTTTGCCAGTCTGTCTTCTTCAAGACATGGAATGTGTCCCTGTAGTTTGCCCCACTTCCAGATCAAAAGCCAGAGAACTTTTTATTCAGCTGCCCCAAGGCTGTGGAATGCCCTGCCAAAACAGATTCAACAATTCAATATGCTGTCTGAATTCTAAACATTGTTGAAGAACACTCTCTTATGGCAGGCTTACCCAGATAATTTTTAAATTGTGAATTTTTAAAGAGGACTTTTTTATAATGTGTGTGTTTTATTTGCTTTTAAATTGCTGCATGTTTTAATTAATGTGTTTTAATTGATGTTATGTATTGTTAATTTGTTGTTGTTCCTTGACTTGATCTCTAGAGAGAGGTGGGTAAGAAAAATAACAACAAAAACAACAACTTTTAAGAGGTCTTGTTCCCTTCTTACTCAAGTCCTTGTTTCTTCAGCCTTTTTTTTCCTCCTTCAACCACTAGTCTTTTAGCTCACTTAGCTCTTGGCTCCTGTGTCACAGGACTACTTTCCAGCATAGCTTTTCCCTTTCCTTCCTGCCAGAAGTTGGAACTGGATAGAATGAATGCTGAAATCATATGTCAGTGAGATTGTATGAACAACATTCAACTGAAAAGCGATCAATATATACATACTTACAAAGTTTGACACCTTCTTCCTATGTGGCATTCAAATAGCACAATCCCTTCAGATATGGTAATCACTACAAATATACAGTTCCTCAGTGGCAGCAGTGGGCACTCTTGCAATGGGATGAAGCAGTTTTTACTACATTCTGACTCATGGGGGGAAAAAGTTAAAATTGTCCTTACTGGTAATGAAAAGAGCCACAAAAACACCATGCCACAAAAAGAAGCTTCTAGGTAATTACACTTTGATCCTCTCTTGAATATCTCACCTACTCATTCAACTAACAGATCAGCTCTACAGAATGTCATCTTTTTTCTCCTGTATGATTTTTAAACATCTTTGCCCGATGATGAAGCCTTCAAAAGCTTGCATAATGTACTTTATGGAGTTGGCCAAATAAATGTATTGCTGCTTTGTGGGTTTTGGATTTTGTTGTATTTTGCTGCATGGCCAATCCAACTACCCTTGAATATCTTCTCCAAAACATTATTTCTTGGATGAACCTTTCACCTTTCCATATGCATGCTTCAGTTTAGTAAAATATCAAGTTGCCTTGACTGCTGCTTAGAACAATTTAGAAGCAGTTAATTAAAATGAAAGATGTAAAGTGATAAAGACTGTATTGGCATCATTCTCAATTCTCACTTCCCAAGAAAAATTCTAGGTTGAGCTTATCGATAAAGATTCTCTCATCCTTTGTGGAAGAATATAGGAAAGCTTGTTCTGAAAGTAGCAATTGCCTGGAATCCTGGAATGATTCCAATATTTTTAGTGGCTTGCTAAAGGGAAAATCTCATTTGGTGAAATCTTCTTACACTTTATTAGTCACATCCACCAGTAGCTCTTCTTTTCTTCCTGAGGCTACATTAGGAAAAAAAATAATAAACTTGCAAAAGGTTCAATGCGTAATTAGGCTTAGGCCTGTGGAAGCATGCCAGAGCACACAATATAAAATGAGGTTATGAAAGTATTTCCAGAATTGCCCATGGAGCCTTGGATACCAGGAAGCTTCTGAAATGAAACAGGCTCTCTTCTAAGAGTTGGTGTATATGGGAACCAAAAACAACATCCCCGTGGTGAATTCTCACCTCCCTGCCACAATGTTTACAAATTCTAATGGCAGGGAGAGTGGGATCATGTACTGAGTATCCTCAATAGCAGCATAAAAAGAGAGGCAGGGAATTTTTATGGCTCTCCCCATGACCAGCATAGTAGGAAGGGAGAAAATATGCTTAAAATGAAGTCTTAAGTAGGGTGCTGCCTGGTTCTGTCCTAGGGTCATCAGTAGTCAATGTTTTTATCAGTGATTTAAATGATGGGATAGAAGGAATCTTTATCAAGTTTGAAGATAATACAAAATTAAGGGTTGCTAACACACTGGAAGAGAGACACTGAACTGAAAAGGACCTGGATAAATTAGAAAATTGGGCTGCAAATGAATGAAGTCCAACAAAGTCAAATGTAAAATTCTACACTTAACTCCAAAAGCCAAATACACAGGTATAGAATGGACTATACTTGGCTTAGCTGTTTTGCTGTTGTTATCCAGACTTGAGTCGATCTCGACCCATGGCAACCCTGTAGATGGGGCATCTCCAAGACTCCCTATGCTCCACTACTCTGCTCAGTCCTGCAAATTTATACCCATGACCTCCTTTATATAGTCCATCCATCTAGCATGTGGCGTTTCTCTTTTTCTTGATCACTGACAGGGGTAGTGTGACCCTGCTGGTGCTCTTGGACCTCTCAGCGGATTTTGACACTATAGATCATGCCATCCTTTTGGACTGGCTGAGAGAGATAGGTATCGGAGGCACTGCTTTGCAGTGGTTCCATTCCTTCCTCTCAGGCAGGACCCAAAGGGTGAGGCTCGGAGACAGTTGCTCATCTAAAATCGAGCTTAATTGTGGCATCCCCTCAGGGCGCCATCCTGTCCCCGATGCTATTTAATATTTATATGAAACCACTGGGGGAGATCATTCAGAGGCATGGAGCTCAGTGTCATCAGTACGCTGATAACACTCAGATATATTTCTCCATGACAAGATCATCTGCCCAGACCTCAGATGGTGTCTCCTCTCTCAATGACTGCCTGGCAGCGGTAATGGATTGGATGAGGGAAAACAGATTGAGGCTAAATCCAGATAAAATGGAGGTACTGACAGTCACCGGCCCAAAACCAGGTCTGGGAATACAACTCCCGGTCCTAGATGGAGTCACACTCTCCTCGAAGGACCCTGTTCGCAATCTGGGGGTACTTCTAGACTCGTCGCTTCACATGACTAGTCAGGTGAATGCGACAGTCAGGAGTACCTGTTATCAGCTTCGGCTGATACGCCAGCTGTGCCCTTTCCTGGAGATGAAGGATCTGGAAACTATGGTACATGCTTTGGTCACCTCACATTTAGATTACTACAATGCACTCTACATGGGGCTCCCCTTGTGCTTAACCCAGAAACTTCAACTGGTTCAAAATATGGAAGCCAGATTAATCACTGGGGCATCTAGGAGAGAGCACATAAGATCAGTCCTTAAGTCTCTCCACTGGCTGCCGATCAGTTTCTGGGCACAGTACAAGGTGCTGGTTTTGACCTTTAAAGCCCTTCATGGCTTGGGTCCATAATAATAATAATAATAATAATAATTATTATTATTATTATTATTATTTATATCCCGCCCAATCAACAGGGAATCAGGGCGGGTTACAACAGAGGGAAAAATACAATCCAAATAATAACAACAATGAAATAATTAAAACAAATTCAGGATAGGAATTAAAAAAAAAAAAGAAAATAACATAACAATTCATAACATCAAAAGTTAATACAAGAAATTACATTCAATTCAACAATTATCAAACGGGGAAAAAAAATCCCCATTTCCAAACCCCCTCACTCAATCCTGAAAAAGAAACAACAAATGTAAACAATAAATAATCTTAAGAGATTACAATCCAAAACCAAGAAAAAAAGGGGGGGGAGACTAAAAGAGTAAAAATTGACAACAAGGTAATGCTCTTAAGATTGTTTATTGTTTACATTTGTTGTTTCTTTTTCAGGATTGAGTTAGGGGGTTTGGAAATGGGGATATTTTTTCCCGTTTGATAATTGTTGAATTATCATCCTATCTTAGGGACCGCCTCTTCCCATACGAGCCCCCTCGTACACTCCGGTCCTCTGGGAGGAACCTATTACAACCTAAGAAAACTAGGTTGGCACAGACCTCCCAGAGGGCCTTTTCTGTTGTCGCTCTCAGGCTATGGAATGGCCTGCCGGATGAGATGTGCCTTATTACAACCCTGGAGGGGTTCAAGAAGGCCTCCAAGACGCATCTCTTCTGGCAGGCCTTCCCAGACAATGATTAACTGCCTCTTCCACTGGGATATCTGATATTGTCAAGGCCGTCTGTCATTTTTAATTAGAGCTTTCCAATATTTTAATGTTTTAATTGTAATGGCTCTGTTTTAGTATTTTTAAATCTTATCGTAGTTTAATTTATTTTTAAGGGGTGGGAGAGGAAATTGAATTGTTATATTTTAATTGTAATTGCTTTTAAATGTTGTACCCCGCCCTGATTGTTTACCCAGAGAGGTGGGATATAAACAAATATTTATTATTATTATATTATCATTATTTCTGTTTTCCTCCACCCTTCCTAGCATTATTGTTTTTTCCAGTGAGTCGTGCCTCCTCATGATGTGGCCAAAGTACGACAACCTCAGTCTTGTCATCTTGGCTTCTAGAGAGATTTCTGGTTTGATCTGCTATAGGACCCATTTGTTTGACTTCTTGGCTGTCCATGTTAACCTCAGCATTCTTCTCCAGCACCACCTCTCAGATAAATTAATTGTCTTCCTATATGCTTTCTTAACTGTCTAGCTCTCACATCCATACATGGTAATAGGGAATATAATGGGATACAGTACATATGTAGAAGTACATATGTACTGTAGTACATGTGAAAAGGACCTTGGGACTATCGTTAATCAAACATGACCCAGCAGTGTGACGCTGCATCAATGAAAGCAATAATATTTTATCATACATTAACAGAACCATAGGTTTCAGGTCAAAGGAAATAATAGTCCTACTATATTCTGAGCTGAGAGACAACATGGTATAGTGGTTTGAGCACTGGACTATGACTCTGGAGACCAAAGTTCAAATTCCCTCTCTGCCATGGAAACCCACTGGATGTCCTTGGGCAAGTCACACACTCTCAATCTCAGAGGAAGGCAAAGGGAAAGCCCCTCTGAAGAAATTTTGTCAGCAAAAACTTCACCTCAGGATCACCGTAAGTCAGAAACAACTTTGAAAGCACAACAGTATTCTGTGCTAGTGAGGCCTCATCTGTAGTATTGCATTCAGTTCTGGGTACCTCAATGTAAGAAGGACATGGTTAGTTGGAACAGGTTCAAGGCAAGGGCAGCAAAAATGATAAAGGGATATGGAGAAAAAAACATACGAGGAAAGATTGAGGGACTTAGGCATGTTCAGCCTGGTGAAGAGAAGAGAAAGGCTTCACAGCTACTTGCTGGGAGTGCTCTAGCTGCACTGAGCAGGGAGACTCGACTTGGTGACCTATAAGATCCCTTCCAATTCTATGATTCTATGTCATGTGATGGTAATATTTCCATGGGCAAACAAATAAGAAAGCTTAGTTCCGGATTTGTAACTTCTATCTGTCTATTCTACCATTGCTGTCCTACTCAAACTACTTGCCATAGCCACATTTGTGGGCTAGTCCATGTAGGCCTCTTTGGAAGTTCAAACAAGAAGGGTTAAGTGGACTACAAATAAAAAGTTTGTAGTTCACAATTAATTAATTAATTAATTAATGTACTTTGAAGCTATACCACATACACTGTAGAAACTAAAGCAATATATCTCCTGAATGATTCTTAAAGGTCTCTTGTGGTCAAATTCTGTTCTTAGCTATGCACCTATTCTCTAGTTTCTTCTAGCACAAATCAGTCTTACAGTACCATTCACTATCCTCTTTTCACACACGTACAAACTTTGAATATTAAACTGCACAAGGAAGAAGCAAATATGAACAGCAATCATGCAAAGCAGTGAGGCACAAAACTGAAATGAAATGTGGTAAAACTGCTAAGTCCATTCATATGGTACATATGTACATATAAATACACACACAGAGGAAGAAGTGTTGCAGGTCTCCAGTATGTTCATACCGTAGGGCAGGGCTGAAGAACTTTTGGCCTTTCAGATATTTTGGATTGCAGTTCCTAACATTCCTTAACATTGGCAATGCTTACAGGGTCATCTAGGACTGGAACAACAGCTAGTCAGCAAAGATTCCCTATGTTTGCCAGAGGAAATGGTGATCCATTTTTTTCTGCCACAGAATGTAAGAACCACCACCATATTCATCATTGTAGACATTTTAAGGGCATCTATTATCAGCAACAAATGTTTCAGGGATCTTTCAGATAATTTCATTATCCTTTTTGTTGCAGGAAACTTTCAGATAATTTCATTATCCTAGGTACATACTACTACTACTACTAATAATAATAATAATAATAATAATATACCAAAGGTTTATGTGGTTCAGAATGCTGTTCCTGAAATGTGAGGAAAGCCCATAAGTAGGACATGAGGGCAACGTTTATGTAGGATGTTTAAGTAAGATATGGGGGCCCTTGTTTATGTTTCTTTATTCATGTATTAGAGTTAAACCCTCCCTTTCCTCTAAAATCAGACTCAAAGTTGCTCATGGAAAGATGGAATTAAAAAACAGTTGATTGTTCCCCCAGAAACTGGTGTATACAGAAACAGGCTATCTCTAGTCCAGGAGGTAATATCTAGCTATCATGACTTTTAAACTTCTCCTACTTGAATAAGCTTGACACTGCAATTCTACATATATATATTCAAAAACAGATATGTTGAGTTCAATGGGGCTTACTCCCAGAGGAATGTACTGAGGAATACAGCATAAATCATTTCCTGGGGTTCTGTTTAACTTGCTTCACTAATGCTAAAGACAGTATCTTATGTGAAGGAGGGGCATACTGAATGGTGACAACTTATTAAGAGTACAATTTATACTGATAGCAATATAGTGGCTTGCAATCTAGAAGATCTAGGATTAGTCCCCATGAATGCCTCTTCAATGTATTACTGCATCATGGAAGTTGAGGGAGTAGGAAAATTATCCATCAGTGCAAAAGATGGCTGAAGATTCCACAGAGAGGGTGGCGGGTTCTTCTAAGGAATAACATGATCCAGCAAAGCCAAGCAGTTTTAGATCCATTGGTTTCAGTGGGAGAGCTAGCACTTCAATCTGAGCTTTTAACCTGAGTGCACATCTTACTCAAAAACAGAACAGAAGCTTAGCAGTTAAGTGGAAGACTTACATATAAAAGGCTTGACACTGCTGTGGATATGTTTGTGCTGTTTGAGGCCTGAAGAAGTGGCAAATGTTTTACCACACTCCGGACAAGCATGAGCACGAGCCCCAACATGTTGCGAACGAATATGTCTCTGGAGGTTGCTGGGGTCCGTGAAAACCTGCTAGGAAATGAGTACTGATTAAACAAGAAACTTTGATGCAAACAAACAGGAATAACACACCAGAAATTGAATAAGCCTCCTCTATAATGAGGAAGAAAGAAAAGTTCCTATTTCCAGAAAGAGTAGTTGATTGGATTCATTTGTGTCAGTGATCTAAAGGACAGGAGCAATGACTTTCACAACATGTCTACATTAAAGTACTGTAACACCAAACCAATTTGAGTGTTGTGCCTCCCATCCAAGAAATCCCAGAACGTATACTTCTATCATGAAGATTAGGGGCTTCCTGCAACACACGGTCAACCTTTGCAATACTATAACTCTTGGGATTCTTTTCAGGATATCACAACGTGAAGCCAAGTTCAAACTGATGTAAATCTTTATAGATGAGAATACTAAATTTAATTTTCAATGTACTTTTCAATTTAATGGATTTTTGTGCATTCATGTTTACTAAAGGAGAATTCAACAGAAAATTAAATGTAGATGCACAACCACTGTATTAAAAATAACTGGTATTTGCAGCTGATCAGAATTAAAAGATGACAAGAGTTAGATGTAAATAATATTTTTACAGTCATCCTTCCACTTTTGCGGTTTTGATTATTCACGGATTTGATTAATATATTCTCTCTAGAAATCTCTAGGTCCTCCAGCATCACTCTATGGCCAACATCCACCAAACATTGCACTCTAGGACCTAGAGATTCCTAGAGAGAACACTTTTCTAGACACTTGTAGGTCCTCCAGCACAATTCTATGGTCAATGTCTGACAGATGTTGACCATAGAGTTGTACTGGAGGACCTTGAGATTTCTAGAGAGGTGTTCTCACAAATAAAAAACCAATATTTTTTATTTGTGGCTTTTCCACTTTCACAGAGATCCTTCACCCCAAACCCAGTGAATGTAGAGGGCCCACTGTACTTTTAATATTTTGCAATTTAATATGATCACGCCAACCAATATTTTCCTAACTTGACTTCAAATTGACGTCTGCATTCCAGAATGTTTCTGGTTGTCAACACTAAAGCAGCCTTGTCCACAACTAATACTGAGAGGTTTCTACTTGCCTAATCAGCTCATGTGCTTTTGACCTGTCTTCACAGCTGATTTTTCTCCTGTTTTTGAGCACATAAATTGGATGATGAGAGCAGAATTGGTAGTAATTTCTATCTGTTGGACTGGGGATCCCTATAGCGCAAACCAAAAGGGAATACCATTGCATTTTGTTGGGATTTTGAAAATATTCTATTACTTTCCACCCTTAAGCACACACACTAATTTTGTGGTTACCGCACAACACTCTTATAGTGCTGCTATTCCACTTTTACTGCTCTGGCTGTCTCCTGATGCATTCTGGTTTTTGTAGTTCAGTGAGGCCTAAGAGCTCCCTGGCTCTAAATGCCCCTCCCTAAACCACAAATCCTAGGCTAGAATACAACAGGAGGCAGCCAGAGCAATAAAAGTGTAATAATCTAGAAAATGAGCAGTACATTAAGTGACACTGAATTATCTTTAGGAAAAACCCACATACTATAATATTACCAACACATAATAACACCTAAGAAATATTATTCTTCAGAGCCATTTTAAGCATGTTTACTCAGAAGTAGTTTCCACTAAGTTCAGTGCCATATTTTAGAAAACTGCAGCATCATCTCCCACCAATATATATATATCTCCTCTGTGTTTCAGTTAGGAAATTGAAATCGTAACACTATAAGTAATAAACAAAGCTCTTCATCAACTGAAGTCCCCATGAATAGATTGCCAGGCAGAATATGCTCCCAGATTCAAAATATGTCTTTCAACAGATCTTGAGTTTCCTTTTCATAATAATACCCAAGTTTAAGAGTAATAAACTATCATAACACACCTTAGTTTTCCTCACCACAGGATGCAATACCACAATGTGTCAACAAGACCTAAATCCTAGTTTCAACATTCACACAAGTAGTCTTGGCATTCATACTGTGGCATTTCCCAGTTGGTGTATTAAAAAGTTCTGTTATGTTGGGTTCTCATTGCTTAAGCCAGGAGTGGGCAGGCTTCAGGCTTGCAGGATCTGATTTGTTTTTACTAAGATCCAGCCAATGGAGTCTGGAGTAAAAGATTAGAATAAAGGACTTTTGAGGCCAGGAATGTGTTTTGAGCACCGGAAGATAAAAGTCCACACAAAAATCCACTCCTAATTCAGTCTCTTCCCTCTTTTCTCTTCTCTCCTCTCTCTCTCTCCTCTCTCTCTCCTCTCTCTCTCTCTCACACACACACATTCGTGCACACACACAAACACACTTTATTTCACCAGCATAATTTGCAGCACAGGAAGAAACATTTTGTTTTTGCTGTTTTTATACAACTGGGAACCAGAAATCCTTAACCATCTATTTCAAAACACCTTAAGATTTACCAGTAGCTCACCCTCATATATTCTGGTTTTGACAGAGGTTTGACAGGGCCTTTAAATATAAATACTGGTATGCACACCTCTATATGAAAACCTGTTAGAATAATATACACATTTGCTAATCCCATCAAATTTTGTAAACTCAGCATAGTTTTGAGCCTCAGTATGTCTATGGCTGCATCCGTACTGCAGAAATAATCCAGTTCAACATCACTTCAGTTACCATGGATCAATGATATGGAATTCTGGGAACTGTAATTTTGTAAGACATTTAGTCTTCTCTGTCAGACAGCTCTGATGCCATAACAAATTACAGTTACCAGAATTCTACAGCACCGAGCCATGGCAGTTAAGGTGGTGTCAAACTGGATTATTTGTACAATGTAGATGCAGCCATAATCAGAATACCACAGGGGTAGGCAAAGTGTCCCAGTTTGGCAGGGACAGACCCAAATAATCCTCTGTCAGTCCACATTTTCACCTGCTTTTAAAATGTCCTGGTTTCTCTCTCCCACTCCTCACTTTCCCATTTGCCCTTAGCATATTTTAATTGCCACAATTTCAAAGTACAAAAGTAGTTAACCCAACCGGGGGGGGGGGGATCTTGCCCTTCCCAGGAGGCTCAGGCAAAAGCAAACTCAACTATCTTGTCTCCTCATTAATAGCTTTGTCATCTTGACCACATGTTGCTTGGCCATATGTGTCCCATTTTTCATCTGTGACATGTTAAAGGGTATAAATGGAGTCCTCCAAATGCTGGACTCCCAACTCCCAACACTCCTCATCATTGGCTATGTTGGCTAAGGCTGATCAAAGTTGCAGTCCAAAAATATCAGGCTTTACTTTATTCATCTTGTATTCACCATGAATTCACCGTATATGAGCTGTCTCATGTGATATATCTGTTGATTGACGGTACCAGTACAGTGTGCAACTGAAAGAATAATTTGCTTAGATGCTTTTTCATTTTATTTTTTTTTAAATACAAAACTAGCATGTCAAGCATAATGCTCTACACTAGTTTTCTCCTGGGCATCTAGACCAACATGTTCAAGGAATCATTTATAGATGTGGTAAAATGGAAATCTAAGCACTCACCTGTAGTTTAGTGATAAAGTCTGATCAGTACAGTATGTGAGGTGGCTGATCATAGTGCTAAAGATTACACTCAAAATGTGATTTTTTTTTCAGTTTATGAAATGTGCAATAAACAAAAATCCCAGACATCCTACAAATTCACAGTACCTTGGCACAGTTTTCACATTCATAGTGCTTTCCACTGTCATGGGACATCTGATGGCGTATCAAGTTGGATTTCCAGTTAAAGGCTTTGGGACACTGGTCACATTTGTACTCCCTCTCTTCGGTGTGAGATAGCATGTGCTTTTCTAAACTGTAATAATACAACAAGAAGCTCAGTGAGATATTGGCTGTAGGTGAAAACAAATATGGAAGGTCTTCCTGTTGTTCCTAAGAAATTTCAAAGTATGAAGAACAAAGGTTATTTCTGTTCACATAATCAAAACAAATGTCCAGTATTATGTTTAACCTCTCTCTCTGTATATACATACACATTCACACTAATAAAATTGTTTTACAAATAAATATTACTACTGCTCAGTATAAAAATATATAAAAAAACGAGTTGGAATAATCAACCAAAGTGGGAGAGATGCCTGGGTCTGGAAGGGAAAAATTGTTATTTTAAAAACCATTTATACAATTTTTAATATCTCAATAATGCATTAGATTGGAACACTCAAGGTTGATTAGACATATGTGTCCCAGTTTTCATCTGTGGGATTGAAGAGTGTGTAATATATGAGATGGTTCTTTGCTTTTTTTAAAAAAAAAATTAAACAAATATTTTTATTTTTTTAACAATATAAACTTGTTGACGTATTATTATTTACTCAAATTTGTCAATCTGCCCATTTCTGCAAAGCTGTACATTTTGACCAACTATTCTTCTTATGATGGAATATCTGCATCCTTCAATTTCTGTACATACAGTATTCTTGCTAAAATGAGCATCCATTGGATAATTCTCCCATATTTATTCTCTCTTTGTTCTTCCAGGGTTCCTAATAGAAAAAATTTCTGGCTTCAAACACCAGATATTTTAGACTAAAGCTCTCATAACCCTTGACCACTGAATGTGTTATCTGGAATTTATAGAGCAGAAGTTCAAAATGTGGAGACCATAGGTGGGCAACTGTGGTCCATGGGCTGTTTCTATTGCCCCAGGGGGTTGAAAAATCCCAAGTGCCATCTGGGGGGCATTTTTACTATTCCTTTGGCTCTGCGGGCAGTTTTAGGCTGAGGAGAAACCTATTTAAAAATAGGAAGTGACTTCCAGGACCTCACAAAAACAAGGCAGGGATTACCCTTAGCCATCATATGGCTTTTGCAGCTGCGTCTAATTCCTTCTAACATCTTTTTACTCAATTAGTCCAAGACAGCTTATTGCCTTTTGGGCAGTAGGTGAAAAGCAGGCCTTTTAGGGTTTATTCTATTTTAGGTTTTTAGATCATGATTTAATCTTGATTTGACACTGGCATATCTTTGGCTGACCTGTTTATTTTTATTTTACCTTTTTAATTGATGTTTTGTTAGGCTTTTAATTACTGTTAGCTGCTCTAAAAGCTTTGAGAGTAAAGGGCAGAACAAGAAATATTTCAAATGAGGCAGTTAATGAAAGTATTTCTCTTTCTTCTACATCTGCTCAAGGCTCTAGTGTCTAATCTGTCAGTGTTACATTTAGCTATGAGTCATGATTCTCATCTTATTTAATATTACTATTGTTTTCTTTCATAATATTTCACATGCCATTTACTGTTTCTTTCTCCTTCTTATTCTACTACATAGATTTAAAATGGTGCTTTGGGGTTTTTCCTTATTAATTACAGATGCCCATGAGCTTGTAAATATGCCAGTAATTCCAACTGGTACCTGAATTCTTTTTTGCAATAGAGTATTTTTTCTATGTTCTGCCCTGAAATATTTCCATCATAGATTGGCTTTTAAATAATTTAAATGTTTTTCAACAAGATTAACTTGATTCTCTCACTCTACTTTTTAACCCTTTCTCAGCACAGGAAAGGAATTTATGATTTCTCTTTCTCTCCCTCGTGTGTGTGTGTGTGTGTGAGAGAGAGAGAGAGAGAGAGAGAGAGAGAGACTCTTCTGAGCTTTGAATGCTCTGTTTAGGAAAACCCAGGTCTGAACATCAGTTTCTCTTCCTGCTTGTTGTTGTTGTTTGTTGTTAACTGCCTTTGAGTAAATCCCAACTCATGGCAACCTTGATGAGACATCTCCAATCCTCCCTATGTTCCAGTACTTTGCTTAGATCCTGCAGGGAGACCTCCCTGGTTGAGTTTAGCCGTTTGAGTGCTGTCTTCCCCTTTTTCTACTACTTTCTACTTTTCACAGCATTATTCTCTTTTCTAATGAGTCATGCCTTCTCCTGATGTGGCCAAAATACAACAATCCCAGTTTTGACATCTTGGTTTCCAGCTCTCCACCATATCCTCAGCTTCATTCTCCAGCATCAAATCTCAAATGAGTCTATTTTGTTTCTGATGGCTTCCTTCACTGTTCAGCTCTCATATCTGTACATGGGGATGGGGAATATAATGGCTCAGGCAATTTTGGTGCTCAGTTATATATCTTTATACTTCAGGATCTTGTCTAGTTCTTTCATGGTTGCCCTTCTCATTCCTCGTCTTCTTATTACTTGACTGCAGTCTCAGTTGTGACCAATGTTTGATCCAAGGTATGGAAAATATTTTAACTATTTTGATTTTCTCATTGTCTAGGTAGAATTTGTGTAGATCCTGTACTGTCATTATTTTTGTTTTCTTTATGCTCAGCATTAAGCCTGCCATTGCATTTTCATTTTTGACCTTCCTTAGTAATTGTTCCAAATCTAGTACATTTTCTGTTTGTAGTATGGTGTCATCTGCATATCTTAGATTGTTGATGTTCTTTCCTCCTGTCTTCATTCCTCCTTCTTCTGTCTCTAAACCTGATCTTCATCTGATGTTTGCTGATTAAGCAGGGAAATAAAATGCAGCCGTAGCTAGTTAGGAACCATTCTTCCATATCAGTTGTCAAAACTATCCTCAAAGACGCTTACAAAGGTTGGACTGCAGCAGGAAGCGCTCTCAGGGCCACAATGTGTGTTCATTTCGTCCCTTGGGTGATTCAACCATGAGCAGTTTCTGGCTGCTCCTTCCAGCCTGTTTCTCCCCCAAGTCAGGAGGTGCTAGTGGCCTATTTTGAGCCCCATGCTGAGAAGTACCAAGATGTTTCCCAGCCAAGATATCCAATCTCACAAAAGGGAAATGTTTTAGGAAATGGCAGCATTTCATACATAGCGTAGATTGATCTGTGGGGAAATGCTGACTACATACCTGCAGAATAGCAGGTCCCTCTGTCTCATTCTGAGATTTCAGGCCACTGAGCGTATCAGTTAAGGCTTAGAAGGCCATCAGTGATTGTAGGCAGTGCTCTCTGTGGGGCATGCAAACAAGACACTCACAAAATAGTTCATAACACAGAGGCCAAAAGTTGTACTTGTTGGTGGCCCATTCTAGATAAGTAGCACAGACTACAAAGCAGCCTGCTGTCATAGATCTACCTACATATAAGGCTTAAAGTCCAAAAGACAAAAGTCTAAGGGGTGCATTCGCAGCAGGCCAAAAGCCTATTGTTATTCTTGGCCATAAGGTGCCCCAGCAGCGTTGAATCTGACCAATGTGAACACACAGTAAAAGGACATGTATCTCCTTAAGCAGAACTCCAGTGGGATGGCCTCACTGATCAACAACTATTAAGGATAGGATAAGTCAATCAACGATGCCCTCAAAGGGATTTTTTAAAAAGGATTTTAAGGATGGCATGCCTGTAACCCAAATTTTGAGGATCCCCTTAAGGCAATAGTACACAAAGTGGTGGACTTATGCTGACCCATAAGTCCTCTGCTGCCCATCCCCGGGATGTTTCCAGGAAAGAAAGAAATAACTGTATTCAAAATATGGTAGTTGTCCTTGGCACAATTTAAAAAAAAAATGATTCTAGGTGCTAGACATCAAATCACTTGGGAAGCACTGCCTTAAGGAATCTTGGAGTGAAGGCTGTCAGGGCCAAGCCCAGATTAGGGGCTGTTAGACCTGCTTAACTGCCCGCTGGCAAGGGCTCTATGTAGTGGCTTATGCCCATGTGGAAATCTTTATCTAGCCATCTTACCACTTTCCCTAGATGACAGGATAGGCTGATGTCATATTTCAGTCAGAAAATTAGGCAGCCAGTCCCTGGATCTCTGCCCTCTGCTCTTCCAAAACTGTAACAGCTGTTACCATATTTAAACTGCAGCCATGTGTTTGTGTGTGGTTTTGTTGTCCCCTGTGCAACCATGGATTAGTCAATTTATTGACCCAGACTGACATGATTCATTGGGTCAGATTTCTTTAATTAGATGACAAACTTAAAATTTACACATCTGTAAACATCTTGCATTTTCAGAAGTTAGACAGGTCTACAAAATCAAGATAATATTGATTCTGCATTCCAAAAAGCTGCCTTTTGAAACCATTGTAAGTTGCATATAGTTTACTTGGTTTCTGAAGCTCCTGGGGAGTACTAAAGAAATTTGCATGATGCTTAATCTCCTCTTCTAACCATTAAAATCCTGCTCTGCCAACTCTGTAGCTTTAGGTATTTCTCTAGGCACTGTTTAACTGTCAGACATTTTATAGGCACATAGGAAGTTATCTTATATCTGGTTAGACTATTGATCTATCTAAGTTTGTTTTGTTTACACTGACTAACAACACCAGTCTAGGGTTTCAGATTGGGGTCTTCCCCAGACCTACTTGGAAATACCAGAGACTGAACCAAAGACCATTGGCATGGAAAATATGTGCTCATAAAGCAAAGAACATCTCCTCCTGCATGAACAACTTATATGAGCATGAGGAACCTGAGATTGCTTGGTGACACCTACTTCAAAATCTGTCTTATGTGAACAGCCAAGGATCAAGCAATTTTTCAGTACCCACCACACAGTCTAGATATCTTTGAAAAAGATCAAGAATTTTTTTTCATTGTCTATCAGCAGGCTTTAAAAAAAACAGTCCTTGGAATCTGAATTAAGAACTATCTACTATTATATAGCTATTCTGTAGTTTATGTTGTTTTATATTTGGATTTATTTCATCATATCAGTGACTATTTTAATAGTTATGTTAAAGCTCTGAACCACTATGGAATCCTCCAGTGAAAAGACATATATAAATATTATAGCCAAATAAACAATTTCATTGCTTGGCTGAAGTAACCACAAAAGCTGCATAGTCCCGGTAGTATGCATACATATAAATACAAGAATGTTTCAGGTTGCACAAAGAGTGAGTTTTGATAGTGTTCCCCCCCTCCCAAAAATATCCAACCTGCATGAATATTACGTTTCTTTATAAAATGCCTGACTCCTACCTTTGCACATCAGAGAACACTTGATCACACTCTTTGCATTCTTGGATATCATGCAAATCATGGAGGTCATTCTCCTTGTCAAGCTTTGGCTGAAATTCCTCATCCACCATTGAAAATGCAGAGTGAGGTGTGCTGCATGGGAATTTCTGGTGGTCCACCAGTTCTGCTTTGGACTCAAAAAGCTGGTCACAGTCTTCACACCGATACTGACGCTCCTCTGTAAGGCAAATCAGTCATTGTTCTCAGTGGACAATATATTTTATGTATTTATTTATTTTACTAATATCCCACTTTTTCCCCAATATGGAACCCAAAGCAGAACTTTTTAACAATTCAGGAGGAAAAAGTTACCCCAAGCAACCGGGAACCTTTTTGCATAAAAATCTGACAATATGCCATAGAAAATTGCTGACCGTGAATATCTGGAGCCATTGTTTCATGTAAATAGTCTTCAGTCTTCATGAAAAGAAGGAGTTCTTCCCCAGCTTCAATGTCTCTCACCACTCTATAATATATCTGAAAGACAGGGGGGCAAGAAGCACACAAAAATCAAGAAGCCATTTTCTAGAAAAAGACTGGTACAAAAGGAGCATATTTTCTACAATATTTGTTCATGCATTAATATGAAGCCAGTTCAGCCATGACAGTAACACATAATAAAGAGAAATGCCTAGGAATGGAGAAAATCAGTCTATTTCTACTCTACCTCAGTTCTGAATGTGTTCATACTAAGTTCATTCTGCCCTAGGCTCTGCATTTGTTTTAAAAGAACTATGTATAAAATCACATTTATATTGCATGTAAATGGACATTTTAGATGTATTTCTCAATTAGATACACATCTTGTATGATTGCCTCTAAAATATGCAATTTTGTATGAGTTGCCCTTAATACATGGGGTGGGCCACTATGGGAGGCTAGGAGGTGACATTAACTTTGCAGAACAGCTTCCCCTCACTGCACTCCTACCAAAAAAGAAAATCAACTCTCCCACATATCTCCTCTAAGGGGCATGGGGATCATTTTCGCCATATTTTGGGACCTCCCTGGGCCATTTTAAGCCCAGGAGAGGCCTTTTTAACAACAGGAAGTGAGCAGAAATCTGTCTCTCTTGGACATAAATTGGTCCAGAGTGGGCCAAAACAACATACTTACACCCCCACATTCCTACAGGGCATTTGGGGGCAGACATTTGACAATTGCGGGGTTTTGTTACCCTTGGGAGTCAGGGGCCATAAAATTGTCATGGCTTCTCCCTCTGAATCCAATCCTGCTTTACATAGAATATATTCTGTGTACAAGTTAAACCCATGGTGGCCAACCTACTGCACACATACCAGAGATGCCACATGAACCCATTTCTTATGGTGCATGCCTGTTTCTCCTCTTCCTGGCCAACCTGGGCCTTCAGCTGCCTCCCCCTGGGACTTCAAGGAGGGCAGGGAAAAGAAGTCCCATCCTGGAAGTCCCACCCACCCCCCATTCCCATAAGTACCAATGCCAGAAGGCCTTTAGTTTGGGTACTCGCTCTCCAAAAGGTTCACCATCACTGAGTTATACAGATAGAGTAATAAAATGAAGCCTTGCCTAACCCTCTTGCCAATTGGAAACAATTCTGTTTCCCCATATTCTATCCGGACAGTAGCCTCTTGTCCTGAATACAGTTTATTCGTCATGAATCAAAGGCTTTGCAATGCTCTATAATGCACAGCCTGATTTTCTTCTGAATTTTTTTCATGTCTCCATTATCCAACATATGTGTGCAATATGATCCCTAGTATTTCTCTCTTCTGAACCCAGTTTGAACAGCTGGCATTTCTCACTCAATATATGGTAAAATTCTTTGTTATAGAATTTTGAACATCACTTTCCTTGCATGAGACATCAATGTAATGGTTTGGTGGTATTGCAATCCCTGGAACTGTACAGAACATTGAATATTTTCAATCAGACTGACAAATTTTAGCTAGGACTAGAATAGATTCTGTCTCTATAGACTGAATTAACTCTCCTGGTATGCAATCTGTTCCTGGTGATTTATTTTTCCCAAATGCTTTGAGTGCAGCTTTCACTTAAATTTCTAAAGGTTCATTTTCAAATGGTTCTTCTTTGAATGAATCTGTCATCCTTTCATCTCTTTTAGATAGTTCTCCAGTGTATTCTTTTCATCAGCTTTTCATTTGTACTTGGTTATGTAATTCATTCCTCTACTGATCATATAACATTGCCACTCTTGGTTTAAATATCCCGTTGACTTCTTGGATCTTGTTTAAGTGGTCTCTTGTTCTTCCTTTTTGTTTTCCTGTCAATTTTTGTTTTTCAGTTTGATTATTATAATAGTCCTTTTTGTCCCTGCATACCAGTCATTGAAATGTTGCATTCAGGATTCGGATTCTATTTCTGCCACCTTTTACCTTTGTTTCTCATCTGTCCTTAACTGAACAGTTTCATCTGTCATCTATTTCCTTTCTTTTTGGCTGCAGATAGTGTCCTTTTGCATTCCTCCCTGACAATGTCCCTGGCACGTGAAAGGTCTCCCTCAAAGCTTGGCATCTCCAGTATTATCTCTAGTTGCAGACTAGAAAAGATGTCTAGCTGAGACTTTGGAAAGCTGCAGTTAATGAAGACTCAACAACACTTGGCTGGATATGCCACATGTAAGATTCAGGACGAAGTAGTATCATTTGTTCACAAAGTAGCTGAGTGGAAGCTCATTGTATAGAAAAAGATATTCCTTTAAAGAAAATAAGTTTAGAAATGAGCTCTCTGACAAATACAATTTTGTTAATGCTTGATGATAATTCACACTCTATGTAATGGTGTCTTGACTGTAAAAATAACATTCCTTAATGATCTGCTGATGGAGTGACAGATGTATTCAAACACATTTTTCCTAGAGACACAACCCACAAAAAGTTCAACTCTCCTCCTAGTTATACTAGTATAATTCTATGGAGGACATTCAAGTGAAGTGAAACATAAAATAAGATTCCAGCTGATATTTTAAAACATTTGCATGCCTAAATATACAACCATCTTCAGCTTGAAGACTCAGGGTGGCCAAGGAAAAAGACATTAAAAGGCTAATTCTGACCTCCAAAAGTTACTATAATTGGCCTTTGAGAAAAGTTCAGGTTTCACAGCTGATTTTCAAAGGGAAGGCAATTTTGTTATTATTTTGTAACAAGTTATTAATTAGTTACATTTAAATAAATGTGAATAGCATCAGCCCCTCAATATGTGTTATGATACTTTAAAGAATGATAAATAACTAACAGTTCAAACAATTTAGCTGGACTCAAGGCATTGTAAAGGAAATTGTTTCTGTGTGTCCATTCTCCTATTCAGAAGATTCATAGGTTAAAAACCTCTCCACTATATACAACCCTATTATTGTCTTTTTTTTAAAAAAAGGAAGGAAGTCAATTCAAAGCTACAAACACATTTACACACATCAGTATCCTAGCAGTTTTTGTTATTCTGTCCACCTCCAGAAAATACCCAATTTAAAAAGAAGAAAAATTCCTAAAATTCTTATCAAAGCTTATAAAAATGGTTTGGAAACACATATATTGGAGGATTATTTTTATTTTTGGTTTTCTGTAATTTCAAAAATACATTAAAACATGACATTCATGTGGTTCACAGACACGTTATTTTGTCTCCATTGGGTGTCCAAAAGCCATGACTGGGTGTCCATTTGGAGACATAAGTGTTACTTTAAAATGCCTTGCTGTGATTGATGGGAGTTGAAGTTCATAAACATTTAGAGGGCCACAGCTTTACCATCAGTTCTGTCTCCAGCTAAACCAGACTAAGGATGAGGAATTTGGTGACACGCTGGGGAAAAAGCAGGAAAGTTGGAAAATCAATCTGGATCCTATCTTTCTCCAGGACCAAGTCTTACCTCCTGGCCACAAATTAAAATAATAAGGAAACAATCTAGCAGATGGATACCCATCAACATAAGACAGCCCCAAATGATTATCATCAAAGGATACACCTCCCCACACTACCAAATCCATTTAACCTAGAGAGACAGAACAGAGTGCAAGATGTCAAGTAGTTATTTCTGTATAAGCAGCATCACAAAAGTTGCTATATTAGGCTGGCCCAAATAATTCACCTGCACAGTTTCACTTTAATAATCTCCCAGTTCTACTTAATAGCCCTGGTAGCTGTAGCTAGGATCACAGCCTTCATTTCCTATGTCAAAAGGAAAAGTTTGCCAAAGCAGCAGTCCAAGCAGGTATAAAAATATTATTTACAGCAAATACTAAATTTATAGTCCATGGTGAACCAAAAGAAAACCTGGATAGATTTTTATACTCTAAAAAGAACTAGGAATAAAAAAGTAGGCTATATTAGTAATATATTCTAGGCCAATGCTATTCAAAGTGATCAGTGCTAGTCCCTGAGCTATATCTTACACTGCAAAATTAACTGAGTTTGTCATTGTTTTAACTCCCATGGCTCAATGCTATGGAATTCTGGGAACTGTAGTTTTGTGAGACATTTAGTCTTCTCTCTCAGAGAGTTTGGGAGCAAAAACAAGCTACAGTTCCCAGGATCCCATAGGATGGAGCCGTGATAGTTAAAGAGGAGCAGAAGTAGAAACTATTTCACATGTACTGTTCCGTTGTACATTTTATGAGGATATCAGGTCAATTTATATTGTACCTACAGTAGAAAAATGGCTGGGGCATCCAGATAATTTCTATGTGAAATACCTACTTCAGGACTTAAATCTTTATATTACATATAGAGTTGCTACATAGTGTGTTGCTGCAATGAAAATATGACAAATCCAAAGAAAAGATACCTCTCTATCTCAAATACATTCTTATTTTAATTTCTTATTAATTTAATTTTAAAGTTTTAAAGAAAAATTCTCAGGGGAAATACAATCTTTGTACTCTATTTTAATTTATTTTACTTTATAGTACTCTATTGAACTGAAGCATTTCAAAATCCATTGTTGTACTTATGTGCTGGACTTTGAAATCTTTTAAAATCTTGTATAAATAATGTAATTATGAAATGTATAAATCACAGGAGAGTGTATTTTTACATTACTCCATTTTATTTTAATTTTATTGTGCATCACTTGAAGTTTATTGTTACACTTTGTATTGTGCTTTGCATTTTTTTTATTTTTGCTGGTCATTGACCAAATAAACATATTCATTCATAGTTAAAGAGGTATCTAATTGCATTAATTCTTCAGTCTGGCAGCAGCCAATGTAGCTAATGGGCACAAATATGTTATTGGTCCCTGGCATACTGGAAAAAAATAAATAAAACTGCTGGTCTGTCAAGTCAGTTATCTTGGAAAGCATTATTGTAGGTCCTTGTGACTAGAAAACTCTCATTTGCAATCAATGAAGACCTAGAGGTTGTCTTTGCAGAGAAAAGCTTTCTCTGTCTTGTTGCTTCACTTAAAAATTGCATTATGGTCTTAAAAAATGAGGATAAATTTTGAGGTGTGTCACAGACTTTGCTTAAAATCAAATGTTCAAATATTGTGTGTACTTAGAAGGCATAATCTGTTGTCTTGTGAGGAAAAAAATTATTCCTGAAAGCATCTTGTTGTTGCTGCTACTGTTGTGTGCGTTCAAGTCATTTCCGATCCTTTGACAACCCTATTTTCCTGGTGAGATTTGTTCAGAGGGGGTTTACCTTTGCTTTCCTCTGAGGCTGAGAGAACGTGACTCTCCAAAGGTCATCCAGTGGGTTTTCATGGCCAAGTGGGAAATCGAACCCTGGACTCCAAAGTCCTAGTCCAATGTGAAAAGAAAACCACTACACTACACTGGCTCCTTCTGAAACTACAGGCTGACTGAATGCAGTGGCAGATTTAGTACTAAGGAAGCCTTCTCTTGGGAAAGAAAAAGGTTTGCAAGAAGCATTAATCCTGGGAAGATACAGTAGCCGGGATAGAAGGGAGAGTAAGAAGAAGCAACAGGTTTTTTTGTATGCTTGCCCTAGAGGGAGTTATCAAACACTAGAAGGAAAGACCACATCTATCATCCCTGCCAACAGCAACAACCCACTGACATAAAACTGACTTCAGATGCAGGCAGTTCTTACACAACCCCAGTAGATGGCTCTAAAACCCAATTGTTTATTATTATTTTCAGAAAGAGCCTGACCACAACTATGCACTCAGAAGAACAGAAAAAAGGACAAGTAACTTAAAAGCGTGTGCTGCATTTCTCCTGATCTGATTGTTTCTTCTTTTTTCTCCCCTATTAGAAAATCATTCTATTATTTTATCTTTTTTAGAAGTACCAGCAGCTCAACCGCGGAAGGAAAGCAAGTCATATAATGGTGGGTGATGCTGGGATAAGTAGGGAAGTGCTTGTTAACTTGACATTTCCAAGGGACAAGCTGAGGCCATGGTGGGGCTGGTTCTTTACAGAGACACACACAAAAGAAAAAAAATCTGGAGGAAAAAAACCCATTAATCATAAAATGCACAAACTGCTACTGCTAACTACTGTTAGCTGTGTGCTCTCCCAATAAAAAGAGAGAGAGAGAGAGATCAGGGACTTCTGGAGTTTCCACTCCCACTTCTGTCAACTCCCTTTTCCTCCCTTAGAGCTATCTTGGCCGAACCATCTTTTGAGTTTTGTAATATATTTTTGTCCCCCTCCTCTTTTCCCCCCACACAAAAGATAAATGCTTCCAAGTAGCATGTTTCATTCTGGAAATCTATTTCCCCTACAAATACAATGGCATTCTCTCCACAATCTGAATTACCTCTTTTGTTGGCAGCTCTCAAAGGTTTAAGTTATTAGCTTCCTTTCCAACAGCCTGCTGACATTTGAATGGTGACATATTAGAACTTCACAGCAAGGTCTCGCAAAGAAAAATGCTGCCTTAACACGTACACCAAAAAAAGCCTCCTTCCCTCCCAGCCCCATTTTTGTATTCTTTTTAAAGGAAAGGAAACACTATGATATTTCAGACTTTTTAAAAAGTATGCTCCTCTTTGACTCAAACCTTCAAAAATCAAAATGCGAAGAAGAAAATGTTGTTATGTAACTGACACTCCCATATCTCTAGCACTTTTTCTCATGTATTTTAGAACATCTTGGACTTAGTGTAATATAACAAAATGAAAATTGGAAACTTAGCATATCAAGGTAATCGATGTTCAGGTAAAATGCTAAGAAAAAAGACAAACAGAGGCTGCTTACAGCAGAACTTAGCAAAGACAATATTTAATACCCGATTGCAGCCACTCAAAAAATATTGTAGCACCTTAAATGCTAATAAGTTTTTAAGCCATAAGTTTTCATGGACTGGAGACTATTCTTTCAGAGGCTGCAACCCAGAAAGCTTAGCTTAATAAAAACTTGCTTGCTTACTTACAGTTGGCCCTCCATATCCACTGATTCCTTATCCTTATCCACAGATTGAAAATATTAAAAAAATATATAAACTGAAAATCATAATCTTGATTTTGTTAAGGGCAACCGTTTTACTACACCATTGTATATAATGGCACTTGAGCATCCAGATTTTGGTATACACAGGGGTCCTGGAACCAAACTCAAGAGGATACGAAGGACCCAATGTATTTCTTATTTCTTTTCATTCCCTTTTATTTATTTTTTTCATTTCATTTCTATCCTGCCTTTCTCCCAGAAAGGGATCCAAGGTGGCTCACATATCAAATCATTTAAAAACTTCACAATACAAATAATTAAAAAAACAATTAATATGACCTAGCTAAAAACAATATAAAATTACATAAAACAGACAAAAGTTTAAAAACATAACTAGAGCACAAACTTCATTAAAAGCTTCTCTGACACAATTATATATTAAAAGCCTACTTGTCTTTAAGGTGCCACAAGAAGCTGTTATTTTTGCTAAAATAGACTAACATGGCTACACCTGCATATATTTCAGAAGATTAAAAAGAGAAAAGGATGAGGTCATAATCAAATGCAGAAAGCAAAACTGGACAAAGCTCAAAGTCAGAATATATAGGGCAGGCTTTTTGTGTGAAGTCAAGATTAATGGAAAACCATCATTGTCATGGACTCAAAGAGTCGTGGGATATCTTAACTGGTCCATAACTTGCTTAGATTGCAAGAGTTAGAGTGTAACTTAACTGGTTCAATTTACATATTATATTGTAGACCAAGATCTAGAACCTAATGCTGGCACCTGGCCTCAGAGTCAGTAAACTTACAAAGTACATATGCATGTTCACAAAATAAAAACTGCAATCTTATGCACATCTACCCTGGAGTAAATATGCAGTCCTGTAAGAGTAAGTAAACATCCACAGACTTGAGCTACATGACTACATATATATGTATACAGATTTTTGTGCAAAGTGATGTGAGCTTTTGTTCTCTTTTCAGAAGAGCAGTCCACTCCATCTCTCGAAACTAAAATTGCAACTGAGCACCATCTCCCCTAATGTTTAGTGAGAAGGTACATTCTCAGCTGCTAGTATGGTAGCTGTATGGAGAAGAGGGCTGCTATATCCTTTAATAGTTCCAGCTGTGTGGAAAGAGGGATTTCAGAAGCTACAGATTGCATGATAAGCTATACCTGTTGTAAGTAAATGCAACTATTTAAGGTACAGGAGCCCTGTCTTGTTGTTCATGTTTCTATTGACAGAGCTAGCTGAAAATCTGACAACCTTACCTTAGCCTTCAGTGCAAAGTTTGGTGTTTAAAGGGCTTTCAAGCAGATTGTACAAAGGGCTTTCTGAATCAGACACAAACTCTAGAGTCCTGTGCTTAGAAAACCATTTCACTAACAATGTTGTTGATCTTTATGTTGATTCTGACTTATGACAACCCTTTCCTCAGGTTTTCTGGGGATAGTGTGAGTTGCTGAGATAGTGTGAGCTGCCCAAGATCATCCAGTATGTTTCCATGGCTG
The DNA here is from genome assembly GCA_034509955.1 of Urosaurus nigricauda. Classification (NCBI taxonomy): domain Eukaryota; kingdom Metazoa; phylum Chordata; class Lepidosauria; order Squamata; family Phrynosomatidae; genus Urosaurus; species Urosaurus nigricauda. The sequence goes on from JAOEGL010000003.1 coordinate 258,894,681, forward strand.
AGTGGGAATTCAAACTATGGTCTCTCAGACTTCTCTTCTACTCACACCACTGTAACATGCTGGCTCTTGTTTTCTTAGCAAAGATTTCTTCAGAGGAGGTTTATCCACTACATTACTCCCACAGTGAGTGAGTGTAACTTGCCCAAGGTCACCCAGTGGGTTTGCCTGGCTGAGAAGATGCTACACCCTGGTCTTCCACAATCTGAATCCAACATGCAAACCATTACACCATGCTGGCTCTGCCATTAAAATTATTCAGGCTTAAATAGAAATAAATATACTTAAGATTAACACACACACACACACACACAGGTTTTTAAACAGAGGCTGGATGGCCATTTGTTGGGAGTGCCTGGCAGGGGGTTGGATTGGATGTCCCTTGTGGTCTCTTCCAATTCTATGGCTCTATTATTCTAATTAATTAGCTAAGGAGAACTACATAAATCTGCTTTATTTTGTGTGGGGGGTGGGAATGCATGGAAAGAATGAGAGACACCCCCCCTTTTTTTTTTACCATCCCGCTTAACTCTACTGGAAGAGCATGGTTAAAATATTATAGAGGTTAACTATGTTGTTAGAGTTGAATAATGCAGGTTGTATTTTCAATAATCTTATGGCCTTTTCACACATATTTTTAAAGAAAAAAGTGACATTTGTTCTACTTATGAGACCCACCTATACAATGTCCGAGATGACAGAACATATGGCTCAAGAGCATGTGTCGGCACAAGAGCATGGCTTTTAGACCAGGACTGTAGGAAACCCTCCACACAGGGAAAAGATCTGTGAAGCAAGCCTTAATAAAGACAAGGCAAGACAAGACATGGCATGTTTCCTTAAAGATCAATTTCTTTTCATTTCTACACATGTTTTATATGCTTCATATAAAGAAGCAGATTCTGACACAAATACTTCTACATGCTGGCATGTCCAACACTTGTGGTTTGTGAATTTTGCCTGTTTTTGGATTGGCAGTGCATCTGTCCAGGAGGAATTCTGGTGTCCTCCATTTTTTGCAGACAGTTGCAGACTTCATTAATGTGCAAGTGTTGGTGTTTTGTTTGTTTGTTTGTTTGTTTGTTTTTTGTTCAGAGGGAATCGTGTGTGTCCCGCAATTTGGGCATGGGGCAAATGGCACTCATTGTCTGGGAGTTTGGTGCTTTGGGGATGGTTTGATTGGGAGTTCCTGCAAGGCAGGGGGTTGGACTGGATGGCCCTTGTGGTCTCTTACAACTCTATGATTCTATGATTCTTCCTCACTCCACCATCACCAAACAGTTTCCTGCTTCTCAAATAATGTTGCTCCATAAACCACATCTTTTTGTGTACACAATTGCTGTTTTCAAGTTAATATGCAAAAATTACTTTTATAATGTATTTGAAAGAGAAGGGAAGAGAATGTGACAAGTACAGTAGCAAACTGAGACGTTTGAAAAGATGACTGAGCATGAATGGCAGAACAGAAGGACAGAGTTAAATGAGCTCAAACTCTTTCTCAGCTTTTACTTGATATTTATTGGGCTTTGTGAAAACGGGAGTCAAACAAGAGTGAGTGCTGGTGGAGCAAGGGCAAACCTTGAGCATGATTCCCTATGCAGCTCTCTTAATGCACCTCAAGCTTACTCCACAGCCTCTGCTTTTCTAATAATTTTCTCATGAGCAGATACTGCCAATTGTGACAAATGACGCTGTGAGTTGGTGATGTGGACTTTGATTCACTGGGGGCCAGGTTGGGACAACTACATTCATTTTATCCAAGGCTGAAACAGATTTAAGTAAGGCCAGCTTTTAAGTCCTGCAAATAAATTTGATGTCAACATTGCATGCACTGAATATTTGCTGTAAGCAACACTTGCTTTTCCATTTATTAAGATAAATGTATTTAAATCTGACTTTTCTCCAGAAGTCTAATGGCCTTGGTGAATTTGAAAGGGAATAGAAAGTTATGGGCTGATGAGCCCAAGACATGACTGCTGACTTCCAGAGCAGTGGAAGAACAAAGGCAACAAGTATAGGACTATATACAAAAAGACTTGATGGTCTACCTTTAGCCCTTCCTTTCACATCAGTTCAAGTCCCAAAGGTTGAAAGGCAGCATTTATACAGGTGGGTAAGGAACCAGAGTGTTGAAAGGTTTTGTGTCTGAGTTGGACATTGGGCGATGAGAAACATCTGTCTCTGCCAATCTGTGAAAGACCATTCACAAATGTAAGTCTCCATTTGACACTACGTGTACAACCCAATACTTTTGGTGACTTGCCCTTGGGAACAAGGTTATTGTTTTGGTTTTTGCCCCATCCCACATCACAGGGCTTATCTACACAATTAAAATATTCCTCATTCAACTTGTTCCATCCACCTGCAATTCAGAGGAATTGAAGCTTTTTGTGAGGAAGAGGGCAAAAAAATGTATAAACTCTGCTGGAAAAGGATTTGTGATTTTTACTGGCATATCTGTGAGGATCTGCAATCCTGTGGTGATTCACATGGATTTGCATGGCTACACATTTTCAGCACAGGAAGGGCAAAGAGAAATGAAGACAAGTAAGTGTTGATGCGAATGTGTGAAAATCTTCGGCCATTCACATAATACACTTACATGTAAAATAGCCCCTGGACTGGGAATGGTTGTTTGTGGCTCTCCTCATGCAGCAACATGATCCTTGGTGGTCTACTCGGGTCTGTCCCATCCATGGTGCTCAATTCAGACAAGATGGAAATTCTGGGTTGGGATTACAACTTGTTCTGGATAGGGTTGTAATCCCCTTGAAAGGTTAGGTCTGTTGTTTAGGAGTGTTCTTGAATGCAGGACTCCGACAGGAAAGCCGGGTGGCTGCTGTGGCCAGGGGTGCCTTTGCCCAGCTTTGGCTGCTGTGCCTGCAGCACGCTGTCCTAGGAGGGCAGAACTGGCCACAGTGGCTCATGCTTTAGTCACCTCCCAAATAGATTATTGCCTTTGGAAAGTTAAATGAAGCTACATCTAGTGCAAAACGCCTTCCCATTTGCTTCTAAGCTCAATTGCCCCTTCATTAAAGTTTCCTTCAATCCCCAAATTTTTACATTGCAGTAACTTAAAACTTCAGTTGAACATAAAGAAATAGAGATTGGGCATCCAAAGAAAAAGGGCAGATAAAGCTACCAAGGAAAGTGAATAGATTAGTTCTACATTAGAATAATTTTTAGTATCTCATTATTTTCAATGCTAGAAATCTGAGGGGCAAAATTTCATGGGAGGGCAGAATTCTTATTTGGGATAATCCCTCATCCTTCCCACAGCTACACCCCTGGTGCTATTTAGTCATACAAGGAAACCCTACAAGTAAAAAGCAGGCAAGTGCATATTGTTCAGGCAGGATGCACAACAAAGAAGAATAAGAACACTCTATTATTCCTTTGCCAGTCTAACGCATTGCTGGTCATGGTGGAAGTGAAGTTCTAGGAAGTATGGATGGATTTCTGATGGTCTTTCCCTTCTTTGTCAGCCCACTGATTACACATCTAGAAGAGTTCTAAACACTCACTATCAACGATGATCAGGCAAGTGGTTCAATTTCAATTTCAATTGCATTAGTTTATTTTGGTGTGCCTTTCACTTGAGAAGGTTATCGGAGATCTCAGAAAGGAAACATGCTCATGGTTCTCTTCAACAGAATGGAAGAATAAGTCCATTTTTGTAAGAAAGCAAAATGGGTCACTTAATCACAGGAGTTCATATGCAAAACATTAATAATCCTAAATAGTTAGATAAAAGGTTCAGATCAGCCAGCATTATGGCTCTGGTAGTTTTTGGTCACAAGCAGAACTCAGGAAAGTTACTTCAGCATGATAGTTGCAGTCAAAGAAGTTTTCCAAGCCTTGACCAAAAAGTCTTGGGGAAATGCACAAGGTGGCAAATAAAAAATAGGTTTTCCAAAGCACAGGAAAAAGCTATCTACTGCTTTTGCACCCACTTTTGAACTTCCCAGGGGTCATTTGTAATATATAATATACTTTCTCTGAACATGGAGGCTACATTTAACTAGCCTAACTACGAGTCATGTATACTATTGCATATCATGCAAAGGAAAATAAAAACCTATATAATGCCTGACCTAAAATGTCTGTACCAATTGTATTATAATGGGATATAAAGTGATAGATAGATAGATAGATAGATAGCTGTCAATTTTAATCTGGTTATCACAGGGGCTACTAATGTTACATATGTTTCCCTCTCCTTTTGTAGAAAAGCACAGAGAATCACCCTATTGTGAAAAGCAGGGACATTTCTTCTATGCCTAGCATAATTGTAAGGATTTTTTAAAAGGGCTGCAACAGTAAGAAAAGCAGCATCAGGAGCCAAAAATGGTCAAAAACCTCTCAGAAAAATAGAAGTTAATAAATTGCTTTCTCTATGTTCCTATTTTATACAACTCTCAGTGCCCTCAAACTTAAACCCAAGAGTATTTATTCCATAGCGTTTTGACACTGAAATAGTATTTCTCAATATGTGAGTAATATGGTTTGCTACTTAATGATAGCTCTGAATGTTCAGATGTATAATAGTGACTATTACTTTTGTAAGATGACCACCGAAATTTCACAGAGACCTGCAGGGTGATGGATTGATGATTTGTATGTCAGAAATGGGCTTTTGATTCATTTAGACCATTATAGGAAAACTCAAATTATCTGGTTAAGAAGGCAGCAGGGATTAATTTTTTTAAACGTGCTGGAACTGAAACTTGGTTGAAATGTAATACATACATAAGAAGGGCTTTAGACTCTTAATTCCAGAAAGCTAGGTCTTGGTTGCATCTGCCCCTTAGTAATTAAAAGGCACTCTGTACATGTGTATACACACAATCTCCTATGAGCTTAATTCCTAGATAAGCCTTATACTGCAATTCTGTGTCAACAGACCTGGGGGTAGATTCTGGTGAACACAATACATCTGGGTAAATATGTGCATAATCATACTGTTAGTCTCATACCTTCCAACTGTCCTGATTTGGCAGGAATAGTCCTTATTAATTCTCTGTCATCTCACTTTCCAGCTGCTTTTAAAATGTCCCAGTTTCCTGCTCCTCCTCAAATTTGCCCCCTTTGCCCTGGCTTAGTTAAACTGCAACAAAGTGAATTCAATGTGCAAAAGCAGTTTGCACTCCATTAACTCAGCACATGGCTAAGGAGGAGGCTCCTTTTCACAAGGCTGAAGCTAAAGCAGCTGCTTCAGCCTCTCCTAAGTTGTATGTTTTTTCTCATTAATAAGTTTTGCCATCTTGACCACACTCTGATGTTGCTTGTCCAAACATGTCCCGTTTTTCATCTGTGAGCTGTTATAACACTAGCCTAAATACCCTAAAGGCACTAGAGCCCATCTGAGAAGTGACCAGTGGGGTGCCACAGGGTTCTGTCCTAGGCCCAGTGCTATTCAATATCTTTATTAATGATTTGGATGACAGTATTGAGGGCCTAGTTATCAAATTTGCAGATGACACCAAATTAGGAAGAGTAGCTAATACCCCAGAGGACAGGATCAAAATTCAAAATGATTTGAATAGACAAGATAGCTGGGCCAATGCTAACAAAATGAAATTCAACACAGAGAAATGTAAGGTTCTGCACTTAGGGAGGAAAATGAAATGCACAGATATAGGATGGGGGACATCTGGCTGAACGAGACCACATGTGAAAGGTATTTAGGAGTCCACACATAGGCCACAAGTTGAACATGAGTCAACAATGTGATACAGCAGCTAAAAAGGTCAATACAATTTTAGGCTGCATCAATAGAAGCATAGTGTCTAGATCAAGGGAAGTAATAGTGCCACTCTATTCAGGCCCCACCTGGAATACTGTGTTCAGTTCTGGGCACCACAGTTCAAAAAGGATGTGGAGAAACTGGAGCGTGTCCAAAAGAGGGCAACTAAAATGGTGAAGGGCCTGGAAACCATGCCTTATGAGGAACGCCTTGGGGAACTGGTGATGTTTAGCCTCGAGAAGAGAAGGTTAAGAGGTGATATGATAGCCCTGTTTAAATACTTGAAGGGATGTCACATTGAGGAGGGAACAAGCTTGTTTTCTGCTGCTTCAGAGAACAGGACCCGGAACGATGGATGCAAACTCCAGGAAAAGAGATTCCACCTCAACATTAGGAGGAACTTCCTGACAGTAAGGGCTGTTTGACAGTAAGGGCTGTTCAAAAATGAGAAGCTATTTTGGCTACCTCCAGCTCCCTAAAAGACTAGAAACCCTGTTCTTACATTGACCTCTGAGGCTCCACCAGGCATTATACTCTCATTTTCAAAGCCACCTTAGAAACTTGTTTTTAAGTAATTCTACCAAAAAAAAAAAAAATGAAATCTTGGGCTGTCATATTCTGTATTTGCAGAATATTACTCCAGAATAAATACATCTCTGACCCCGAAACATGTTTTTTTTTTAAAAAAAAAATAACAGCTATATATGTGCAAGTTATAAAACCGGGGGGGGGGGGGGGGAGAATACAGAATTGTTTGTAAAGTAAAGAGAAGAATATGCTCCCTTTCCTTAAAGAAGACAGAGAAGGCTATGCAGTTTATTTTCCCTGGTTAGGCAGTAGATGTTTTATTTATGCTTAACAGACTACATTTGGCATGTGTAAAGAATGACAGAAGTGTGAATTATGAAAGACCTTCAACCTATCCAGGAAGCTGTAATATTTGAAATAATAGAGAAAATGCACTTCCTGAATGGTCTGAAAAGAGAGAGGGAAGGATCTCTCTCACACAGACATACTGGGCAATAGAGGTTTGCTTTTGAAGTTTACTGTTAATGTTGACTTTGTTTCAGGGGGGGAAATGCTATAGCATATGATTTCAGTTCTTTTATTTACTGATATGCCATTCCATTGGTTCTTCTACAGTACAAGAACGGTTTAATAGAGTGACATACTAAGTGACAATTCATTTACATGTCTTAACAAAGTCTTAACACAAACACATCTGTGTGTTCAAAACTGCCCTGTGATCTCATTAACCCATTACTCCTCCATGAGGAGCAGCTCTTAGTGCAGCATGCATTCTAATACCCTGCAGTACGTTCAGCCATTTGATACAGATATATTCGAAAGCAAGGCTTCTGCACTGCAGAAATAATGTAGTTTGACACTTTAACTGTCATGGCCCCATCCTATGAAATCCTGGAATTGGATTTCATTTGTTTGCCCACCAGAGCTCTCTGCCAGAAAATCTCACAAAACTACAAATCTCTGAATTCTGTAGCATTGAGCCATGGCAGTTAAAGCAGAGTCAAACTGCATTATTTCCATAGTGCAAATGCAACCTCTGAGACAGGGTTTACCAGACGTCAATCCTATATTATCTTTTTCAATCCTGCAGTTAGATTCTGTGCATATAGAAAGATAGATATGCATTTAGCATTATGTGTACACAATATTAGGAATGCAAACTTTGATTCCAGCTTCTTTTATTCTCACACAGATGGATAAAAAACACATATAATCACATATTTCTAGATTTATTTATTTTTTACATTTAAGGGACATCTTCATAAATACTGTAAATTTATGAAAGTTTGTAAAAAAAAGAAAAGGCAATGCTTTTGAACAAAATACATACTTTTTGTCCAAAATACACAATTTCCCCTCACAATATTTTGTATTTTGAAGATGATAAAAACAACAACCAACCACTGGTCTTTTTGTTCTTGTGTTGTGGCCAAAAATTTCCCAGAGGCTGACACTTTTCCAAACACAGATTTTTTAAAAAAAAAAAATCAAGCATAAAAAAATGTGCAAATGTTCTTTAAATTCCTAATATACACAGCCCATGTCTAGAGCCCTACATGTGTTAAGGCACAGGATTTCCTTTGAATTTACATTGATCTGATTCTTCCTATTAAAAAAGTTTTCATTTTCTATCACTTGGAACATAATGGCTTAATAATATTATATGGATCATATGCCAGAGTGCAAGACCCAGATAATTTAGGACTAAAGGTCTCTTTTTGCAAGCTTTGATCACTCCCGATTTCAGTCATTAGGCAATCCTGCCTTTTGTACTAGCAGTATTAGCAGACCACACTTTGTTCGGGACCTGGCATTGCTGAATCTGAGTCAGAAGGGGGCTATGACCAGTCTTTTGAGCCTCTTGACTTTGTAGCTCCTTCTCCTTGCTGTTGCTTCTGGGTTAACCTCTCCCTCCCCCTCTCTCTCTCTTTCACTCTCTCTCTCTCTCTCTGTGTGTGGGTGGGTTGTGTGCCTTCAAGTTGGTTCTGACCTATGGTGACCCTAAGGCAAACCTATCACAGGGGTTTCTTTCTCAAGATTTGTTCAGAGGGGGTTTGTCTTTGCCTTTGCTTTCCTCTGAGTCTGAGAGAGTGTGACTAGCCCAAGGTCACCCAGTGGATTTCCGTAGCTGAGAGGGGATTTGAACCCTGGTCTCCAGAGTCATAGTCCAACTTTCAAATCACTACACCACACTGGTGCTCACAGACTTAGCCTACCCTCTCTGATGAGGGAGCAGTGAAAAGAATAAAGAGAAAGACCAATGCCCTCCACATGCCTTGTTCCCCCCCCCCCCTCAATCTGGCAGTTGCTGCCAATTGGGAACAAAAGGAGAAGCAGAAAGGGATTTGAGTGTTGGACCAGATCTCTGCAATACCAGGGTTCAAATCCCCACTTAATGTGGAAACCCATTGGGTGACTTTGGACAAGTCATATTCTACTCAGTCTCAAGAAGGTGGTGACCAATCTTCTCTGAATTAGTATTGGCAAAACAAACAAACTAAACCCCTAATATAGTGTTCCCATAAGCCAGAGTTGACTTGAAGACAACTTCTGAGGAGCTTCAATTCACATTCATGTCCTGATGCCTGTATAAACTATGATCCATCTTACCTTAGTGGGGAGTTCTCTGAGCAAATGACCTGTGTTGCCAGCACAATCTGCTGCCTATCTCAATGGATAACTTGAAGGCCCTTCTTATAACCTTCTGCCTTCTTATAGTTCTTTATTTCAAATATAAAGAAACTGAATAGACCTTCAAATAGAGGCTCCCCCCTCTAAGAGAGATGCTGCTATTCTATGACAGAGGTTAGGAAAGTTACTTTTTGGGCTACTTTTTGGACCTCAAGGATATCCCAACCAGCACTTTTAAGGCAATGGTGACAGAAGTGAGAAAATAAGCTCCCTCTGGAAGCAGAACTATTTGACAACATCTTGCCAAGTGTTCCTTAAAACTTGCACAACACTGACTGGGTTCTAATTTTACCAGAGTCCATGGGGGTCTAGTGACTAAAACAGTTCTCCCCTACAATCTCCTCACTCCTTTCTCCACAAATCACTCTACGACTCTGAATACAAAAATCTGCCTCAGACGTCTTGCATGCTCATGGCGGTTGAGTGAATAAGCACATTCCTGGCAAGAGAATTGCAGCCTTAGATGAATTTCCAGCAGTTAACGTTTCCTTTAATCACTAATTCCCAGTAACTCCTCCAGATATTTTTGGATATCAGTTCCCAGGGAACTCAAGTTATGCAACTAGTGGTAAGGATTCTGGGAGTTGAAGTCCAAAACATTTAGAAGATGCAAGAATGAAAACAAGTGATCAAAATTCTCTGGGAATTATTAAGTACAGTTCTCTGAGTTTCTTGCAATGAAGACATGAAAGCTCAAAATAAGCTTAGATTTGTTTGCTACTGTACTGTTAATACATAAAGAACATATTGTTTCTCATTTCTTCTAATTACAGTGCAATTGCACTGATCAGAATGCATATTTGAACATTAAAATGTTGTTTCCTACATTCTAACCTTTGTTAACAAAAGTCACACATGCCATGAAGTTGCTGATAAAAGTGATTCTAATGTCACATGAAAATATGCATTCATCAGAACATGCTGGACTACGCTGAAAGGGATGAATGTGGGTATATGGGGTGGGGGGGCAGTGAGTCTAATATTCTCAGTTCTTACCCATTCAAAAAACAGAATTTATCTGCCTCAGTGCTGCAGGAGACTAAATTGTTTTCTGGTACATATAGTCCTCCTGACCTACCATTAATTGTCTGGGAACCAAATTGCTGTGAAAAATGGGCCATACATGATTTTCCCTCTTTCTGATCTAAGTGAAGGGGCAGAGCTTGAAAAGTTATTTTTTAGGACTACAGCTCCAGAATCTACCAGCCAACATGGCCACTGTTGTAGTCTGAAAAAGGAATTGTTCTGAATTTTTTGAAGAAGAATTAGTCTGCTTCTTAATTCTGTCTAGAGGCTTCCTGCCCCTCTCTATCATCAGAGGGGCAGAACTGTAACAGCAAATAGGAAGGTGGCACATTGAGTTGCAACCTTATGCCCCAAAGCTTCTTTTCTGCACTCTTCTACATACATATTGCAAAATACTCAAAAACTAATCTGAGAAGTGTTCCAATTTGTTTCCCACCCAATATTCAAGTCTTCCTACAACTGAATATACGCAATGGAAAGGGATGAAAGGCCAGGAACTGAGAGGTCTTCAGATCCCAGGATATTATCTTGAACCTTGAGGCATCACAAGCAGTCAGCAGCCTGTCTTGAGAGCAGGGACTGTGAAAATTCACTTTAATAGCTCTAGATCCAATTTTTTTCCCCAAATAAAATAAACCCACTGAACGTACGCTAACTTGATAAGCTTCTTTAAATGTGGGTCACAATTTGCAAATGAAGCACAGTAGTCAAGATGCTAAACTTTCCAAGATGCTAAACTTTGACACACATCTGTCAACTGGGAAGATAAGAGTCATTCCACACCTTACCTCAACATCCCATTTTGTTCTTGAATTCTGAACCTCTCCCCCTTCTGTATGGTTTTGACAAACCTTTACTTAAACAGCACTGTGACCATCATGTCTAACTGGCCTCCCAGACAACACAGAATATATTTTTTTCAACTTATGAAGAGGATAACCTGGGCTTTAAAGAGGGCTTTCTCTTGTTCCACTACCTTCATAAGCACATTTGGTGAAGACACAGGAGAGAGTTTGTGGACCTCCTTTCTATGGGAGATGATGATGATGATGCTTTATTTATTTAGCGCTGTAAATGTACACAGCGCTGTACATACAGTCAATTGAAATAGACGGTTCCCTGCCCTCTTGCTTATAATCTAAAAAGACAAGAGACAGAAGGAGAATGGAAAGGTGGTGGGGAAAGGGACCAAGTCCAGTGGATCTTCTCTCCCTCTGAGGCCTGGACCATGGTAGATGGACTGGAGGGAAGGCCCTGCTGCTTGCACTGGCTAGGCCTGATGGCATTGGGCCTGCCTTAACATTCCCTCTGAGGACGGACAATGGCAGATGACATGGAGGGAGGGCCTTAGATCTGCCTGGAACTCTCCCTGGTCTCTTTCAGCTGCTTAGTGATGACTTTTTATTCAGGCAGGCTTTTTGATATTTAAATTGTCTAGCAGTAGGATGTGTGACACTTTGGTGTAGTGGTTTGAGAATTGGATCACAACTCTAGAGGTTTGATCAACCATGGAAACCCATTGGATGACCATGGGTGAGTCAAACACTTTCAGCCCCAGAAAATTCCATGGTATGTTCACCTTAGTAGCAGCAAACCTATATCAGAAATGACATGAAGACACACAACAACAATGGCATGTGTGAAGTGGTGTGCTGTGTTTTTATCTTTTATCAGTAACTGTGTTTGAAATGTGATTTTTAACTGTTTTTAATTCTGCTTTTTAAATAGTGGTTAATTCTTTTTTACTTTTGTAAAATGAGATTTTAACTGAACCTTGTTTTAAATTAGTGTAGGCCACTTTGAATCCCATGTCAGGAGAAAGGCAGGGTAGAAGTTCAATAAATAAATAAGCTCATTTGGTACAGTGAGCACAGGGCAGAAAGGCCTTTCTGAGTTCAAAAAAACATAAGAATTCATTTTCTCAAATGTATAACCCTCATTTTCCCAAACCACACACATAAGACAGAAGAGTTTACACCAACCACCACTGAAAGTGCTACAGGACACTCAAATGTAAAAAGTGACCAATTTAGAAACACCAGAAGGAAAGAAATGAGTATGCATCATTATGGGTGACAATAAGCAATGTATGGAGTAACAACTATAAGACTAATATTCAAAATCATATCTACAAAAACATGAACAGTGAGATAATGAAATAAAAAACATATACTCATATATTCATGTTTTGAAATCTTCCTCAGGATACATAAAACTTTGTGCAGAACCTCAACCTTGTACAAGATCTATTTAACAATGTGATATGTCATTATATTATGGATGCATTTTATAATATTCTTACTACCATTATTCAGCACATTGGCTACTGTAACCCACAACAATGCAGTATACATTTCTTTTCTTGTGATGGAGAGGGGAGAAGACAGAGAAATTTTTGCAGGGTCACCATGAGTAGAGATTGACTCAAGGGCAGTTAATAACAACAAAAATGCCCTTTTGTATTTTCTGTGGTAAAACTTCATCCCCATGCCTAACTGGCCGTAGCATTAGGAATAGGTGAAAGAGCAAGCAGTAGGTACCAGAAAGCATGGCAATGGTGGCATCCTCAATGCTGTTCCTCTAGATAAGCTTTTTTGTAGTTCCCCAAGTTAGTTTGCTGCCCTCAGATATGGCAACAAGCAATCACCACCATCTGAAGTAACATTAATCTGCTAATTTGCTTGGATTCTGTATGCCAAATGTGGTGGGGGGAGGGGTTGCCATCTTGGACTTTGCCTCAGGCAGCAAAATGTTTTGAGGTGGCCCTGTTTCCCTAGAGAAGTAAACTAAACTACCAGTCTTTTAAAGATATGATCTGATAGGTATTAATTACTTTAGCTTGCATACTTATTATGTATTGGGCAGATAAGGATTTATTTCCTTTCAGCTATAGGTAAACATGAATTGCAAAACAAAAATGAACTCATGTACAAAGGTGTATACTGTTAGATGTTACCCTCCATGTTCAAAACAACTCTGATTTTACTCAGATTTTCAATCTGATTTTACTCTGAAACAGAAACAGACAACAGTGAAGAAGATGCTTCACACTTCATTTTGGCAGGTTGTCTGCTAGGAGGGAGATCTTACAGACAGTCACTAATACAATAGGCACCAGAGTTTAAGAAGCGCCTTTAAAAAAAAAAAGATTATTCCAATTGCATTATGCCATGTTTCATGTTGCTTGTTGTTATGTGCCTCTGTTGACTGACATGGTAACCTTATCCTAGGGTTTTCTTGGGAAAATTTATTCAGAGGAGGCATGCCATTGTCTTCTTAGGATGAGAGAATATGACTGGCCTAAGATAATCTAATATATTGCCATGATCTCCTAGAGTCCCAATCCAACATTCATACCATTAACATCACTTTGACTATTTCAAGTTAGAAGGCATTTTCCTTTCAGTATTCTTCATAGTCATCACCACCTCTGATCACTAACTGTGACCTACCATAGGTTTCTGGCTGGCTGCTACTGAAAGCAAGAAACTGATCTGGATAGCACTTGATCTAATCTAGCAAGGTAATTCGTCTCTTATTAGACAATAGCAAAGTGACACCTTTGGCAGTAAAATGCTCCATGCACTCACCATAAAGACTGAAACCCATGCAAGTTTGCTGCCACAGCTTCTATGAAATGCTTCAGCTTTGTGGGCATAATCAGTTTAGGCTGTGCCTGCACTATGACTCATGTGAGAAGAATCATAGCAAGGATAAACATATCTTTGTTCTTTTTCTTTTAAAGCTACAATGTAGCATGGGAAAGGTCTGCATCAACCTGCTCCACCAACGTTCACCTGATACACCCCATCACTAGTCCTGGACATGGACAGATAAGCACTGGCCAGTCATACAATCATATTTATTAAAAGTTTGAAACCACACTGTCCCCCAAGCTTGATTGACCTTTTGAAAGTAGGCAACAACACTTTTAAAACACACACATGCACACACGCACAAAATAAAACCAGCAATGTAAAACAGTTCCAAATGTAAAATACTATATGTGAAAAACACGTTGTAACAGTGATACTGCAGCTTAACAAAAATGTGACATTAAACATTTCTGGGAACGACTGAAATGCCCTTGCTTTGAGGACATGGTGAATGGATCTTCTAGCCAAAGAAACACTTTCACTTATAGTCAAAGAAATGCTTTCAAAAATAGGCTTACATTCTTATTGTTCTTGTTATTCTGATTTATTGACTCATTAAAAGTTTTCTTATGATTTTATTAAATCTATTTTTTCATACTTACATCCAGCCCATCTGCCACAAAATTCAGGGCGGTCAATTTACCTGAAACGCTGATTAGTCTAAAAAACGAGAAGCTCATTTAACCTCATCCAGCATATGCAAGTTAGAGACATAACCACAGATTCTTTAAATTGTGCTGGCTGTATCTGTTGAGTGACTTGGGCCATTTATTAGGAACACTAGTACAGAATTTTAAAAAGAAATAAATCAATTTCACTCCAATCACACACATTTGTTGTTGGCTTTTAGTATACTGCTTTATGCAGTTCCTTCTACAAATTCTAGTTACTTGGAGTCACAATCCTGTGCAGACTTGAAGATAAGCCCCAGGGGGGCACAGTGAGATTTACTTCGGGGGGGGGGCATTGTATATACTGATGTATCATTTTAATGTTGTAGGCCACTTTGATTGTTTTAACAAAAAGCGGGATATAAATAAAAATTAATATGTTTAGGGTCTCTTCCAACTCTGTGATTCTATAATTCTATGAATACACTAAGTCTATATGCAAACAGATTTCTCCAATCTTTCATCTCCATATCCCCAACGTGTCCTGCTTCTTGCCCCCTGGGCAATCTATGTATCTCATACCACATTGAGTAGATCAGTCCCTATATCAAGTGAAAGCTTCCAATTGTCCCAGTTTAGTAGGGAGAATTCTGATTAATTCTCTGTTGTCCATCTTTCTCACTTGCCTTTAAATGTCCTCATGTCTCTCTCCTCCTCCCACTTTCCCCCTTTGTTTTCAGCTTACATCAATTAAGGCAAACTGAGCTCAAAGTGCAACATTAGTTTGCACTCAATTAACTCAGCAGCAGGGACAAGAGAGGGCAGAGTCTTGCCCTTCCCAGCAGGCTCAGGCAAAAAGACACTGTTGCAGCCTGTCCTAGCTTAATGTGCTTTTCCTCTTTTTCTTTTTGCTCTCTTTACCATGCTCTAATGTTCATTGGCCACACATCTCCTGATTTTCATCTATGAAATGTTGGAGGGTACACATTTCAGTAGTAGTGTCTGCATTCACTGCCAGAGTTCTCTTTGCTAAGTTTTGCTAAAATAACATTAGCAAATGCAAAGTAAAGTTTTACCTGTTGTGGTGCAGCACCTGTCCCTGTGCAGCATGATAAGAATTCAAAAATAAACAAACTATTTCCCATAGTATCACGAAAATGGGAACACTTAACATGTAGATGTTCTTAGAAGACTTTATCAACAGTACAAATACCACCTTGAGCAGTATTCAAGGTGAATTTTCCTCTGTTATTCTAATGCCATTTTTAAAAAAGGAAAGCACATACGCAACAGCAACAAACAAAAGGAGCTGGCAGAAACCACTAAGTGAATTACAGCTTAGCATTTTCACTGTAGGCATCTTTAATCCTTTCTATTATTTCTTAAATGCTTGCAGAGATTATTAGATAATCTTCCATCAACAAATTTCTTTTCACTTAGAGAGAACGGCATGCTTGTCTGATTGTGCTTATTAAAACCTAGCTGTCCAAATTCTCTCAGTGTGCACTGGCATGATTTGTTATGACTTAAGAATCCTGAAAACTTCCTTTCAATTCTAGGCCATCTCAGGACAGGACAAAGTTCTAAACCAAGAACAGTTTAGACCTGTGTACTTGTTCCCAGACCACTTCTTGAATACCGTTCTCCCTCTTTCCCCATAAAACAATTGACCTGTTGCTATGTTGCCATATGTGGGCACAGGACATTGCTCCCAGAGCCAAGGTGGAGAGCTTGGCTTGGTCAGCCGGATATAGCTGAAAGTCTACATGTCACCTATTCTTCTCCCAAATGATTTTTCACTTGCTAAATAACACACACACAATCCATTTCACTGAGTGAACAAACAATTAGCCTCCTCAAATGTTTCCAAGGAAGGAAGAGTCCAGCCTGCTGTGACTACTTACTACTTTTTATGTTGTAGAATATCTTGAACAGACACTATGAAAAAGCAACAAAAATTGTTATCTGGTTTTTGAGCACAATACTGCTCAGGGTACTGGAAGTCATAATCTGCTTATTACTGTCAGATTTACTGAGGAAAAACAGCATTGTCCAGTGGATTGAGCAGAGGTTAGCCGTGGATTGTACTTTATGTAGGAGAATCCCCTATATAGAAAGCATTGTTTAGTTGAAAGATTAAGTACCACAGGACACTGGGAGAACTGGGCTTTGGAGCAGTCCTTCCACACTTTGCACCCTGGCCATCAGACTGGTCAGAGTCTTCCCCACTATGGTGAAATGTACTGTATTTCTATTTAAATTACAATCATATTTAAATTTTGTATATGTATTTTCCATGTACATATACATATGCGTATTTCATATAGTTCATGCACATTTTTGTCCATGTATGTTTCAAATATACATGGACAATTACCAAAAATTGTGCAGACCTGTGTTTTGCTGGTCTCCCTTTTTAATGATGTGTTTTCTCTATTTTTTGGTGATGTGTAAGTGGCCACTTACATGCAAGGTATGACCCAGTTAACCACTAAATTTAGGTTTCCACGAAACAATCCACCTATCCTAAACCAGAGTCAATGATTCTTAAACACACTGAAATAAATGTGCCTAATTTATATGCCTGATTGTAGTTGTTCAAACCAAAAGCTGATACTAAAAACAAAAGCACTGACTTCCAGGTAAATGTATTTAGGACTGGGGAAAAGCTGCTTAAATTCAGTTACTCTCACAGCTGAATCTGAATGTGAGCATTTTAGTTAGCTTTATAAATGTGTTGTAAACAATGGACTTAGTGAGTTAACCAGTATAACCTTAATATATATATATATATATATATATATATATATATATATAAATGTTCCTTACTACCTATGTAGCCTGTTTCTGTGTGTGTGTGTGTGTGTGGGCACACATAAATGTATAAAAGCATTTTTTAAAATTTAAATATGCAGATGGAAGACTGAAGGAGAAAGACTGGAAGAGGTTTGTTTCAAAAAGATTTCAAAATAGTTGCACTGCACTTGTTTGACTACATAATAGTCCTACCGTGTTTATTCCCAGTAGAATATAATCAGGTACAGTAAAACATGATTTTGTAATGCAAAGCAGGCAAAATTCCCTATAGTAATCTAATTCTGGCACAAGCACAAAAGATGCACTTGATATTTTCACCAATCTCTATTGTATGAAGAAATGCAGTATTATGTAAGTACATACACAATACATATGTTTTTGATATCTTAAATGTAACATAGCCCCTGACTAGGTTTCAAAAACAAGTCAGCGGTCTGTAGTTTATGCTTTTGGAACAGACTGCTATCATTTAAAACTTTGCTATAGTTGTTATACTTAATAGTGCAATCCTAAAATTGTTTACTCAGAAGAAAGCGCTGCTGTATTCAATAAAAAATTGCTTCCCAGTCAGTACATTTTGAATTGCAAACTTAACCTAAGAGGAAGACCTATTGAATTGAGTCTGACTTCTAAGTAAACATGCATATAATTAGGTTTTTCCAACACTCTTTACTATAATTAACATTTATTTATTCAGTGAGTTTTAACCCAAGATCTTTTGAGTCCAAACTTTCATCTTTTCAAGATCAACATCATACATACTCTGCAACATGTGCTGGATGAAAACAGGTACATGAGTTTTATAGGTAATGAAAAAAAAATCCAATTGTATTATGTACTGTGCCACTGGTATAAATTTTCTCCATCTATGAGGTAAACCTATTGCTCTACTTCCCCTGAGAATATATTACTTCACTACCATCAGGAAAGCAGGTATTTTCACACAACGGTGCACTTTCCCGCTGCATCGCACATATCTAGTGCTGTAATACTTCCAATCCTAAAGTTCAACGCATACTAAAAAAGCTGTTACATTCATTAATAAAAACAAAACAGAACATTCTATCAACCACACAGAGCAATGTGAAATGCATAATCTCAAATTGGAAAACAAATTTCTTGTAGACCAACTACCAATGAAACACGTGATAAGAAACTGCATGGGCTGGCCTCCCTTCTGGTAAAAAGAAGAAAAAGCAACTTGTAATAATATTGCTCAAGCTTTTATCAACTTCAAACTGATTTTAGAATAGAAAATGCATTCCACTGAAAAAGAGGTGACAGTACATTGTTGGGAGCACTTTAGCCCTGCTATAGAAAAACCCCAAGCAATACACCCACCAATTGTGTAGTATTTGGAATTCCTTATTTGTGAACATCTTGAATTGCACAGCTGTAAGAATTATTAGACATGACAGGAGATAATAGGACAGAGTTTGGAAATTCTAGATCAACTTTACTGTGTCTGGGAAAGGGGGAGTTGGAGGGATGAATTTATCTTCACCCAGTCTTAAAACTCCTGCTCTACTTCCAATCAAATGAAATATGAGTTGTATTCCCTGTACATGTTTTGACTGCGTCCCATTATTCTTGAGCCGTTCATCTTAGTAGGGCTTATTTATATAGTTATAAGAAGGAATCCAGGCCTTTTGTACACTTGATCCAAAGTGATGAAATCTGACCTTAGACAAGAAAATGAGTTGTAGGGAGAGGGAAAGCATGACAGTGGAAAAAAGAAAAGCAAAGAACTTTGACAAAGAAAATGAAAGCAAGGTTTAAACATGGACAGCAACAAAACTTTCTCCCTCTCTGCGTGGTAACGACAAAGTCTCTAGCTACTGCTGTGGCTTTACAGAGATTTAGCTGAAACCAACAACTCCAGTAATCTACAGCTCCTTGTCTTTCACTTTATATTGCCTTCAGCACTCTAAAGGTGTGATTGGCCTTTGCTCACCATACTGATAGCACCTACTTACTGTCTCTCATCCCAGATGAAATACAGTGTTTGCTCATGAGTTTTTACTGGTGATTTGAGGTAATTAGAAGTGCACAGAGTTACTGTTGATATTGCTCTCAATAGTTAATTACAAAGCTCAAGCAATGGGGGAGTTCATTATGTGATGAGCAGGACTAATTCATTACTTGGCAAATCTTATTCCTTATAGGGAAGTGAGTGAAACAAGAGTTCTGGTGAATGATTTCTCTCCAGTCAGTTAGTCTTGGTTGTAGCATAGCTTGCTTACCCATAATCTTTCTCTGACCAGTGGGAGCTCATGGACCAAGCAGTGATCATCCCAAATGGTCTGAGAAGGAGGTAACCTCTGCCTGCTCAGTCCATGAGCCATCCATGTCCTCAACCCTGTTAGAATATAAGTCACTCTCTCTATATCTTTCTGCAAATTGTGGATGTGTTCTCTCCATTTTAATGCCTCCTTAAAAGAGAAAGGTGGTTTGTTTTTGTTTTGTTTTTTGTTCTGTTTGTAGTAGGGCTACCAACAATACAAACTGACACATACATAATCCCCACACCCCTTTTCTAAAGATTATTGTTTGCTGTCTGTGGTCACGTTTGGACACATAATATCATTTTCAGATTATTCTGTTTTAGGATACTATCAGCCTTCTTAGTCTTGAGCTAGAATAATGAAGAAAGGGAAGTGAACTGCACTAAATATAATTCAATTTAAAGCTTGACGTTCACCAACGTGTGGCTCAACTTTCAACATGCTTAGTAAAGAGACTAAATTATAATCAATATAGAGGTTATTAAAATATCATTGTATAAAATATGAAATGCTAGTGGTTAGCAGGTACAGACATACTGCACTATTATATAGTCACATACACACACGGAGAGGGACATACTGTGCTGTTATATAAACATGTCTGACCATCAAGCTCTCTTTCTTTCTCCCTGAATATTGTAGACAAGAACTGTAACAGCTATGGGTTACATAAATATGGACCTGTAAACACACAGGGCAATGCAAAAATAAAAACTTCTCCAGTGAATTTTTTAAAAGGCATTAGCAGAAATACAGGTATATTTAAAACAACAACAACAACCAGTATTCTGTGATGTTCACTGCATACTGTATGCATATGTTGGAATGGCTGATGCGTATTCTAAATGTATTTCTTTTTTCCGTCTAGCATATGTTCTGTTATTAGAATAATAACAACACGTGAGCCCTAAGCTACACCTCCCCTTAAAATCCATTTGGATTTATTTACTATCTTTACTCCCTTCCCCCAGACAGGTTTTACTATATGTAAAAATAAATTTAGCACAAACCTGCTATTTCCTTTCTGCAACTGGCTGCACAATCTCTGAATGATCAGAATGGATCATTTTCCTCTACCAAGCATACTGTAAGTTTCAGAATGTATATTTCATGTATTAATTACTTTTATGGATTCTTTACTTGAACCATGTGGTCATCAAGAAAACCTACAGGGCCCTATATATCTATTTGGTTAGGTTTCTAAGTATTTAATGTGAGATTAGTTTGAGGAAAATATCTGATCACAGTTTTTTTAAAAGTATTGCTTATCTTATTTTGCAGTGTAAATTTGTAATATGCTGTCAGTAGCAAACATATAATTTTGAGTATATCGACAAAAGACTTTTATTACAAATAGATGTTTCTAATTGAAGATGTATGTCTAGTTCTGATTTGTTTTTGTTTGACTTTGTCATGTCACGAGTATTAATCACGTAAGACTGATCTCAAAAACCAACCTACCTTCATGAACTCTAGTTCAACACTATGCATGCCTACTCTGAGGTAAAACTCATTGCATTTGTTTTATTAAAAATATGTTTTTAATTTAAATTATCAATTTCACGAAGAAGAAACAGTATAATTAATATTATCAACACTTACTCTTTAATTAACATTAAAAATAGTTTTATGTATTTTATTGTCTGCTGCTCTGGAAGCTCTTTTTTTAAAAAGCATGCAAACAATGGCTCCTCAAATCTCTACTAAAACTCCATTAATTTTTACAATGACATTAATGTGTTTATTATATATTGCTGCTCAAACATAAATTTTGAAAGGATGGGCAGAGACAGATACAGCAACATGATGCTCTTTCCAAGCAAAACATCCTTCATTAATGTATCTGTCTCCATTCCAGAAGTGCTTGTAAAAGCTACAAATATAATTAAGATCACCCCATTCCTTTGCAGTCTGAAATTTCTAACGCTGTTATAAGCTGTCAAGTTAAAAAATAGAAAATAATCTCGTTTGTTTCATAGATCAAATATAAAAACATGCAACAGCTGGAAAATATGCCTTGATAAGTTGAAGATATTAGGACTATATTTAAGACAATATTTTAAAGTTTTCATCTCAGAATTAGAGAATTAGTTTGAAAACATTACAAATAAAGAACAACAGATTAAAGTCACGTGTGTGAATAATGTAAAGAACCTCTCTCGCTCTTGACATAAAGGTACAGAAATGATTATGAAGTAGACAAAAATTAAGGGAGACTTATATGCTGTTACTGGTTAAAAATAACAGCCAACAATTCTGGTCTTCTTCTCATATCTCTGCTTTTTCTCAGACGGTCAATAGAGTGCTTGCTATTTTGTCTTGCTTCCAAGGATATCATAAAGCTCTTACAGGTAAGTCCAGAAAACATCCACTACCTACCTGATCGCTTATTTGACATGCAACGAGGTTGGGCTGATTATAGCATCCAGCAAATCTGATATACTTCAGCCAGTTTCCTACATCTGGCTGACTGGCATCGACGCAGAATTTCACATTGTAATACTCATCCAAGATCTGTAAAGAAAAGAATAGGAAAGTATAAATTATTGTTCTTGTTTTAGTCTGGCTGGGCTGGACTAAAGAAAAAAAAAAATCACGCACAAAAATAAAACAATGGGGAAAGGCTCAAGCTGCTTTTAGAGCAAAATTCAGTAGACTTCGTGAAAATTATTAAATCAAACAAGAACAGTAATTAGAGAAGCAATCAATCAATCTGCAGCAAAGCCATTTCCTCATCTCCCACAAACATATTTGTCTGTAATCAAAATGTTGTGGATTAATCACTGGAAGAACATTTTAATGAAGCAAACATGTTGCGTCTTTGCCACACATAAGGGAACAGTAATATTTAATTGTTGGGTTGTTGCTGTTTTTTAACCAAATGTTAATTTTTTTTACTGGCACAGAAGCCCAAAAACAATTCGTCTCATATATCCAGAGTTGTCTTTTAGCATTTTTCCATTTCCCTTTCAAAATCCCATCCACTAAATAAAGGTCCGTTTCAAAGAATTAAGCTTTTTTTCCTAAAGTTCCCTATCATGCGCAATGCTTGAAATATGTCTCTTTAATCTCAGTAAATTGCAGGATTTGGTTTATAATAGGGTCTCTTCTACGCCACACCAAAGAAAATAAATGCAATAAAATGTAAACACTTGTTCAAAAGTGGCTACGTTTGGCACATGCCCCTAAATGGTTTCGATATGTAGATAATAAACCAAGGGAATGGGATTTAAAGGAGTAATGCTAGAAACAATGCCGCATAAGAATAATATTATGATAAATGGCTAATTATTATAATGTGATATTACAGTTTGCGTGCCTACAGGCCTAGCCGGGGATTTCAACGGAGCATGGGCAAAAAAATTGTGTGTTTTAAAGTATCTCTATTTGGTGCATTTGCATGGAAAATATGTTAACCATTTGCTAGTGGAAAATTGAAGCTCAAATAAAAACAAGTTTGCGTGAAAAGGAGCAAAAGGAGGTGAACAGGCAAAGAAAGCATTTGAACACTTGTCCAGCTTCGCAATTGTTTTGGCCTCCAACGGAACATCTTAAGGATCCTGGTATTGTTTATCACTTTAGTTAATCAAAACCTAAAGAAAATTTCCGATCAAAGACTAAACAATCTTGTCTAGCCGCTCCAGTCTGGTAATTAAATGAGCCCACAGGAATTACATATATATATATATATATATGTGTGACTTTAAGTCCACCTGAAGGTTAGAGGCAAAAGTTGGATGGCACATTTCCATGGCCCTAAAGCAGTTTAAGCCAAAAAGTCCTGGGAGTCACTCGGAAGTTGGTTATAGATCATTACCTTGCAAAGGACAAGGGGACAAAGCAGGCGAGAGGAACGAAAATAAATGCCTCTGGTGTGTTTTGTCCCCCAGCAAAGCACTCCCAACAACAAGGGTGACACCACGTTTGATAGATAGATAGATAGATAGATATGCAGCATAGGTGACACCAATATATATATATATATATATGCACTCCCACATATATGGGGGTGGAAGGGGAAGATGTGAGCCACTTCTCAGTCCATTTCACTCCTAAGTGATCCAAGCCCTGAAATCCTCCCAGAGGGAACCAGCTGGGCACAATCCAGCCAAACATCTCCCATCTGGAAAGCCCGGCGGTTGCTTATTGCTTTTTCCCCCAGAGCCAAACTGAAAAAGCGCTTTCCCTTTCACCTGATCACCTGAGATTCCGACTGGATCCTTTACAAGACAACCAGGGAGACATATGGGGAGGGAAAGGAGCAAGCTTTCTCCAGGGGCGGTGTGAGCGAGGAAGGGTTTTCAAACAGGAAACCTGGGTGGAAAAGAAAAGAGCTGAGAAAGGGGCAAAGGAGCCCAGAGAGAGATCAGATCAAGAAAGAGAGAGAGAGATCCCATCCAAAGGGACCACCGTCTCCCCTCCTCCTTCGGGCCTCCTTCCTGAAACTCAAGGAAGAAAAAGAAGAGGAGAAGGAGGAGGAGGAGAGGAAAAGAAGGGGAATCGGGCCCAAAGGGGGGAAAGGTGGAAGAAATGTCAACCTTCGGGTCTCTCCCCTCCTCGGCTCCTCTCTTTCCTCAAACTGGAAGGCTTTCTTGGGGCGAAGAGGAGGAGGAGGAGGAGGAGAGGCTGCGGGACTCGCAGAGAAAGAGGCCGAAATGTCGAATTCTACCCGAAAGTTCAAGCAGGAGAGGAAAGGCTCTCTGCCTCTCTCTCCGTCCAACAAGCTATCCATCCATCCATCCATCCATCCTTCCATCCTATCCATCTATTTGTCGTTTCTATCCCTCCATCTGTCCTATCTATCCATCCATTTCTCTATCCATATACCCTTCCTATCCGATCCCATCTACCTATCCTATCTTGTTCCTATCCAGATCCCATCCTCTCCTATCTATTTAGTCTGTCTATCCCATCCTCTCCTATTTCTTCTTTCCCTCTTATCTATTCTCTCTCTCTCCATCTAGCCTTCCTATCCGATCCCTTCTTCTCTCTCCTCTTGATCCTTCCTCGCCTGTCCTACCTGCTGCAAAATGCGGCCACCTCCCATCATTTATTCGTGATTTTTTAAAATAAAAACCCCGAAGTGGTATCTTAGGGTTCCAAAGGCCTGTTTCTACGCATGGCTGCATCCAGACTGGAGAAATAACCCGGTTTGGTCCCGCTTTCACTCTTTTCTTGGCTCAAGGCTATGGAATTCTGGGAGTTGGAGTTTGTTGTGGGCCCAGAGCGGAGCGGAGCTCCGCTCTGGGCCCCACAACAAACTCCAACTCCCAGAATTCCATAGAGAGTGAGTCAGACAAAGAGTTAAAGCGGGACCAAACCGGGTTATTTCTCCCCTCCAGCCCACCGATCCCCGGCCGGGAGCCACTCACGCCACGCACCGGGGTCTGCCTTGCCTTCCTCCTAATCTCCGATGCTGCTCTTCGCGGATCGCTGCCCGAAAGAGAAGGGATCTCTCGGGGATCTCTGCCGCCCGACTCGCCTCCCGGAGCTCCTGGGTTCCTCTCCCGGCATTTGTCGCATCGGCGGCAGCTTGGAAGAAACCGGGGAAGGGGAAAAAGGAAGAGGCGGCGGCTTTGCTGGAACTTTTCTTCTTCTTCTTGGCAACTTCTTTCTTTTTGAGGTCGGGGGAGGGAGAAGCCTTTTAGGAGGAGGCCACTTTGTGGCTGCGAGGGAGAGATCTTCGAAAAGATGATGAGGATGAGGATGCCAAGAGGGAAGCCGCCTCCGCGATGGAGGCTTTCCCGGTCCCCATTGATTCTCCGGACTAGGATGGGGAGGAAAGAGAAGGGGGAGTTGTGGGGTGTGTGTTGTTGTTGTGTGTGTGGGTCTGCGGAGGGGGGTGATGATGAGTCCCCCAAAGTGGTCCAAAGAGGGATCCAAACTTCCTTCGCACTTGTCTCTTGGCTGGATCGCAAGGGGAGGGGAAAGAGGAGGACCCTCTCCAAGGCCCCCCAAAGAAGATCTCTAAGGGGGGGGGGGCAAAAAAGACCAAAGACCAACCCCCCCTCCTCCTCCTCCTCTTTTACCCCAAGCGGGGTGGCCTTGCAGGGACTGTCTCTTTAATGGCACGAAGGCGCAAAGCGGGCAGGAAAAGGAGGGAGGAGGAGACAAGAAGAAGAAGAAGAAAGGGAGGGAGGGAAAGAAAGAAAGAAGAAGGGAGGAAAGGAAAGGAGGCAAGGCGCCCCAGAAAAGAGGGATCTCAATCTCTCTCTTTTCCTCCGCCTCCCCACAATCGGAAGCCAGACAGGAGAGAAGGAAAAGAAGGAGGAGAAGAAGAGGCTCCTCTTTCAGGGAGAGAGAGAGAGAGAGAGAGAGAGGTCACCAGAAGGTCGCTCTGTCCAGCCTCTTCTTCTGTCTCATACAATCATCACCCGCTTTCATTGCCCTGGCTCAAGGCTATGGAATTCTGGGAGTTGGAGTTTGTTGTGAGGCCCAGAGCGGAGCGGAGCTCCGCTCTGGGCCCCACAACAAACTCCAACTCCCAGAATTCCATAGCGATTGACCCAGACAACGAGCTCCGAACCCCAAGAAACCACATAGTCCCTTTCTTTGGTCTCCAAGGTTCCACTAGATCCCTTTCTTTATTTCCCAAGTTCCCACATGATCCCTTTCTCTTTTCACTCCCCAACCAGGCGCCAGGAGGACGAGATCCCTTTGCAGAGGGATTCCCAGCCAGAAGCCAGATCTCGGGGCACATTTATTGATTGAGGGACAACTTTTAAGGCTTTTTTTCTTTTGGCGACCGGGAGGCGGCGAGGCTGAAGTGAAAAGGCGGACTGCGAAAAAGTCGGAGCGTTTGGTTTGTCGTCGGGTCGGTCCCTTTGGCAGAAGCAAAAGAACCTCAAAATCGATCCAGAACGAATCCAGCGCCAGGGAGGGCTTAATAGATGTGAAGTTTGGCTAAGTACTACAGATCCCAAAGGCAGAAAGCAGGGCTACCTTTCTTCGGCCAAGCAAAATGCGCAAAATACATGAGGCAAGCTTTCTTCGAAAGCTTGCCTCATATATTTTGCGCATTTTGCTTGGCCGAAGAAAGGCAGCCTGCTTTCTGCCTTTGGGATCTGTAGCACTTCGCCAAAGGACCAATACAGCCACCAATGACTATGTTTCCTTTCAGCTTCCCTTTTAAGTGACTATTTTTCCACACTCCATTCTTTCTCCCTCTTCCTACACTTTTTTCCTCCCAACAACAACTGAGTTTTCCCAGACTCTCAACCCCACACTTCGACTAAACCCAGTTCCATGAAATAATAACGAGGGTTGTAAGGAGGAAAGTAGTTAAGTTCCCTCAGGAGGAGGGCAAGTAACGGCGGCGTCTGCCGTTCCTTTTGGGTCGAGGCCAACAAAGTCAGTCAGCAGCCGCCTTCAGGGTGGGAAGGTAACTCCATAATAAGCCTCTCCAAGAAAACAAAACAAATATTTTGTCGAAGTTTCTTTATTTTTCTTTCATACTACACAGATTTTTCAACGACGGTCCCTGTGTTTGGCTTCTGTTCTCGTACGAAAGCGGTATATTTAAGGGACGACGCTCGTTGCGTCTTTTAAAAATACAAAATAAAATAAAACGGGTGCCTAAAAGGAGAGAAAGAGACACTACTCCGGGTTCGTCGTCTCTTATGTTTTAATTTTTTTTCATCACTTGTGTTTTAAACGGGGCGAAAGGGTCTCTTTGAAACAACGAGGGCTCCCACACGGAGGCGTTACAAAGAACGAGGAACGAGTTGTAACTACCCAGGCCGTAGACGGGGAATGACTGGCTACGTGTGCTTAACACGACCGTCTATAAAGTCTATATATATATATACACACACACACACACACACACATACTGTATACACACAGTCATGCGACTCTCTAAAAAGTTTCATATACATATACAGTCTCATATATACACACACGAGATTGTCTAAACACACACACATATAGTGTTATATACACAGACACACGAGACTCTAAAATCTCATATATATATATATATATATATAATAGTCATATATATATATATATATATACACACACACACACAAACAGAATAACAACTCATATATATATATATGGTCTCATATACACACAACACACACACACTCATATGACTAAAAAGTATATATATATATATATAGTCTCATATATGGAGCTGAGACTATATATATATATATAGCTATATATACATGAGACTGTAGACACGCATATATATGTGTGTTTGTGTGATATATATGTGCACATTTATGTGTGTGTGAGATATAAGCATATGGGAACGTCGGGGGGCCGGGAAACCCGCGTTTTCCTGGGCCCCACAACAAACTCCAACTCCCAGAATTCCATAGCACATAACTAATGTGGATGTAGAAGCCGGAAAAAAAAGGATAAGGAAAACTCTCATCAAAGAGCTGCCAGAGTTGAAGCTGGAGGAGAGGCTTGCATGCTGTGCACCTTTTTCCTGGAGGGTTGCGTATGGCAGCAGCAGGAGCAAGGAATCCAGCAGGTGCGTTCCTCCTTGCCCACCTGCTGACCTTCCCCGCCTCGAAACAGCCATTCAAAGTCCAGCAAGTTGTTGCAACCCTCTCCAGTCAGTGTTAAACTCTAGCACCCCTGTAAAAATATATATAAGGAAACCCCCAAGGTGCGTTCATTGCTTTCCAGAGTTTGCAGAAAAGAGAAAGAAGAGAGGCAAAGGGAGGCTGCACTTGCAGCGCCTGGCCGGTAGATGGCGTCGCGCGCTGTTGTTAAAAGCAGCAGCTTGGCTTTGCAGCTACTTTTCCAAGCGCAGCTGGAGCCAAAGCCAAGGCTGAGAAGATTCTTCATCATCATCATCATCATCATCATCATCATCATCATCATCATCATCATCATCATCATCCCGCCTCTTGGCTTACCCAGAGGGGCGGGATATAAATAAATATTTATTATTTTTTATTCTTACTACTACTACTACAATAAGAACTGCACAATAATGACATCTAATACACAAATAAAGTACAAGGCATCTACAATAACATAAGTCCCACTATTTATATGCTCTCTCAGCCAGGAAGGGGAATGCTGCTCCCCAAGAGTGCACTCTCCAGAGCCAGCCAAACCAAGGAGAGGATGGCCACAGACTCCTATAGCAATAGCAAGTGCATTTCTTTCCCGCTTATCAGTGCATTTCAAAGCACTCCCTAAGCGGTCTACAACTGTAAGCTACTTGCCCCAACAGGCTGGGCACTTATTTTAGAAACCTCGGAAGGATGCAAGCCTGAGTTGAGCTTGAGCCCTTTTGTTGGTATTGAACTCGCAACCTTATGGTTTGTGAGTGAGTGGCTGCATAACAGGCATTTAACCACTGGGCCACCAGGGCTCCTAGCAGCAGAAGGCTGTGGTGCAGTGGTTTGAATATGGGGCTGTGAACCTGGAGAACAGGGTTCAAGTCCCTGCTCAGCCATGGAAGCCCACTGGGTGACCTTGGGCAAGTCACATTCTCTCAGCCTCAGAGGTAGGCCATGGCACCCCCCCTCCCCCACTGAATAAATCTTGGCAAGAAATCCCTAGGATAAGTTCACCTTAAGGTCCTCATACCTTGGAAAGGAATGCACACAATAACAACAAACCCATAAGGCAACTTGGGCCTCATTCCCATTTACAGATAAATCGGTGTGTGATCTGAATCAATGGATTGATTCGACAGCGGAGCATGGTTCCCACTACATTTGCCCCAATTGCATTTTTTTCCTCTAAAAGAATCCACCTGTGGTTCACATTCAGGCATGAATCAGTTCAAAATGGACCCGTTCCAGCTGGCCGAAGGGCAAATTTAAATTGATTCTGATCCACATTGTGTTCACACTTGCATGGAATCGATTTGTCGAAAAAGATGCAGAAATAATCAGTATCAAAAAGACACAGGTTAAATGGGTCTGATGCATGGCCCCCCTCATTGAATCACTTCAGTGATTTGATTTAAATGGGAACCAGGGTCATATGGACCA
Source organism: Urosaurus nigricauda (assembly GCA_034509955.1). Classification (NCBI taxonomy): domain Eukaryota; kingdom Metazoa; phylum Chordata; class Lepidosauria; order Squamata; family Phrynosomatidae; genus Urosaurus; species Urosaurus nigricauda. The sequence goes on from JAOEGL010000003.1 coordinate 258,924,006, forward strand.
ATTCAAACCGAATTGTAATCTTTGACTTGTTTACTGAATTCCTTTGACACCCTTTTCCCAGCACAGGACCCCAGGGGACTTGCAACAAATCAAAACAAAGTACACCAAAAAGCCCTGCTTGTGCCCCATAGTTACAAAACAGCAGACAATTCTATTAATAATGGAAAGTGAAAACGGCTTAAAACAACATTTAAAACAGCATAACATACCCTATTATTTCTAGGGCATTTCTAACCCATCTTTCCTTTTCAATGGGGCCTCAGCCCCACAAGAGCCCTGTGAGGTGGGCTAGGGTCAGGTGATTCACATGGCACTATCTGAAGATGAAGGGATGGTTGGGTTTCTTTCACACACACATACTTTCACTTTTCTCCAACACTGTTTACAAAGGCCACACCACACATGGCATTTTAAAATGTGTACACCGTAAGGTATTTAGGGTACTCTCAAAAAATGTATGCTGATAATGTGATCAGTCTGATACCCTCAAACTGTCCTGATTTGGCAAGGGAAGCCTCTCTTCTTCACCTGCTTTAAAATGTTTCTTTCACTTATTCCTACATTCGCAGCTTCCCTGCAAACTGGCTGCAAAGTGCAAAAGTAATTTGGGGAGATGTGGCTGGCTGTAGTTCCACCCTGAGTGTGCATTGATACAAACCAAGGTTTGCCTTAGTGTACTCTATGAAGAAGTCAAATTGACTTTTGGGGAGTTACTTCCACATGAACATGTGTAGGGATTTAGCCACACAATATGGTTGTTTATTCAGAAGAAGTCTCTAGATTGATACTTACTTATGAGTAAACTATGTATGCTCAGAAATCCCAGTTTCTCACATCATTTTATTGTTGTTGTTGTTGTTAATGTTTACTTATATAGAACAATAAATCTGCATGGCACATTACAGGCATCATCCAAACAATGGTGTACAATCCAAAAAAAATCATAAAATATAAACTAAAGTATCACTTCCCTTGCATCTCTCCCAATAAAGGTCACGAATCAAGGTGGCTAAGGTGGTATCTTCTTAGTAAATTATGATGGTGTAAGAAAGAAGATGTGGTGGCTCAGCAGTTAAGATGATCTACTGACTGCAAGATTGGCAGGTTGAGGCTCAAGTGTTGTGAGACGTAGTGAGCTCCGGTTACTAGTCCCAGCTTCTGCCAACTCAGCAGTTCAAAAACATGTAAAAGTGCAAGTAGATACATAGATACCACTGTGGTGGGAAGGTAACAGCATTCTGTGCAGTCATGCTGGCCACATGAACATAGAGTCATTTTTGACAATGCTGGCTCTTCGGCTTGTAATGGAGATGAGCACTGCCCCCTATAGTCAGACATGACTTGACAACTTTGTCAAAGGGGAAACCTTTACCTATAAAAAGGACATGCCATTGGAATTCACTTTTTTGGGCACTGTGGAGGTCAACATTTTGCTATGACAATGCAATAACCAAAATCTACCCCATCTCAACTTGTAAGCAGTGCAGACCTCCTAACAGCCATTTCCTTGTTGTTGTCAGAGAGCAGGGCAATCAGCAGGGACCTGTCCATCTTTTTTCCTTAAAATGGATGCACTGCAAGGACATCATCTGCAGGAGCATCTTGAATACTCAGGAAGATTTCTTTCAATGCTTTTTGCAGTGTGTTCAATTAAAGAAAAATAACTGGACACGTTCCTGCTGAATCCCTTGCTTTCTGACAGCATGGATATGGCTGTGTTGTAAAGGTGCACAGCTTACAAGATAGGTCTTTTGGGGGGTAGAATTGAGAGATGTAGCTATGGAGATGTAGCTACAGGATCAACATATCTCTCCTAATGCAAGCTCTTGACTGTGGTTTCCATGTCATCCCCAGGACTAAAGCCAGACTGAATCACATTTAAATAACCTGCATCTTCCAGGAACCTATGAGGGACCACCACCACCTCTATCAACTTGCTTTGAAAAGATGTAATTGGTGACCAACATCTCACAGTCCAGAGGATGCCTTTTAAGGTGGGTCATGACAGAGTCAATTCTAGTGCTAACCAATATATGTCAACATGATGTCCAACAGATTGGAAGTGATCAATATACATCCCCATCCACAAAAGAGGTGTCACAAGAAACTCCAGCCATAGATCATAGCACTAATCTCCCATGTGAGCAAAATCATGCCCAAAATTCTGCAACATAGTCTCCAGCCATACATGGAGAAAGAAATCCCAGAGATCCAAGAAGGGTTCAGGAAAGGAAGAGGCACCAGGGATCACACTGCAAATATACGAGGGCTAATGGAGCGTAGCAGAGAGTTTCAGAAGAAAATCAGCATATGTTTTATAGACTGTAGCAAAACTGCATAGATGATGAAAGGCTATGGAATGCCCTTAAAGGCATCTGGTAGTCCTAATGAGGAATCTGTACTCAGAACAAGAAGCTACTGTCAGGACAGAACACAGAGAATCAGAATGGTTCCAAATTGGCAAAGGAGTCTGACAAGGCTGCATCCTATCACTCTACCTATTCAACTTATATGCAGAACATATTGTAAGGAAAGTACGGTAGGCTTGAACATGGAAGAGGGAAGAGTGAAAATAGGAGAAAGAAATATCAACCATGAGAGATATGCTGACAACACCATAATACTAGCAGAGAACCTTACAAACCTGGAACAACTACTAAGGAAGATCAAAGAAGAAACTGCGAAGGCAGGTTTACTGTTGAACATAAAGAAAACAAAAATAATGACCACAGAGAACTTACGCACATTCAAACTAGACAATGAGGAAATAGAAATAGTAAAAAAGGTCTCATATCTGGGATCAAACATTGATCAGAATGGGAACTGAAGCTAGGAAATCAGAAGAATATTAAGAATGAGGAGGGTGGCTATGAACAGACTAGAAAAGATCCTAAAATGCAAAGATTACAACTCAGTACAAAAGTCAGAATCATACAGGCCACTGTATTCCCTGTCACCATGAATGTGAGAACTGGACACTCAAGAAAGAAGATGCTGGAATAGAGTGCTAAAGATTCCATGGACAGCCAAAAAGACAAACAAATGGGTCCTAGAGCAGATCAAGCCAGAAATATCCCTAGAAGCCAAGATGACAAGACTTAAACTGTCATACTTTGGACACATCATGAGAAAGCAGGAATAGTTGGAAAAGACAATAATATTAGGAAAGGTGATAGGAAGCAGAAAGAGAGGAAGTCCACATATTAGATGGATGGACTTAAAGAGACCACAAATAAGAGTTTGCAGGAGCTGGACAGAACAGTAGAGGACGGGGGGGGGGGGGGGGGACTGGAGTTGTCTCATCCAAAGGGTCACCATGGGTCGAGATTGACATGAAGGCAGTTAACAACAACAAATGACAGAACCTCTTTAAAAGCAATGGGCATGTTTGCTTCCTGCAGTGAAGCATTAACCAAACTCATCCACTGAATCCCTAGATGTTATCAGCCAAGACAGACAAAGATGAAGAAAACTAGGGGGTAGCCAAAACCCTTTATGCCTCCTCTCCAATTTCTCAGATTGCAATCACTGAAAGTGATACCACAACCTCTGACCAGATGGTTCCCCAATAATCTCTGTCTCTCTTGCACAAAGTGTGGCACCAAGTTCAGCATGAATGCTGGTGACTTGATCCTCAAAATTCATTGCAATTTGTTACAACAGGCTACTGAATGACTGGCTCAGCAACCTATGACAGGACTCTTAAGCAGTTCACTTACTGAACTTTAAAGTTCTGCACTGAAGACACCATGCCAGTGGAAACGTAAGCCTTGCTGCTACAACCATTACCATATGATGGGCATGGTTATAAATTGTAACTTCTGTCCTATTTGCCATGAAGATTCCAATACCTGCATTGCAGCTTCCAGGGACCTCATGGCTAGAGAGACATGTGTACATTGCAAAAATGCACAGAGAAAAAGACAGGTTTTTTTTAAAAAAAATGTGCAGTACACATTCATGTCAATGAACAGTACCTCAAAAATTCAAATATTTAAAAGTGTGTTTATTCTGAAATATTTGAAAATGTGATTATTTTGAAATATGTATGAATTTCTGGGGCCGAGAGTCATGAGAAGAATTGAGAAATCTAATGTAGAAATAGCATAAGACAAGCATAGCAGTGCAAAATTAGAACCTCAACAAGATTCAGCTTGACAGATTCACCCATCCCTAGAATAAAGGGGAAATTAGGCCAGTGATTCAAATGGATAAAGCATTTTGAAATCTCCAGTACTCCATGCTCAATGAACAATACTGGTAGAATGTTTTGCTGGAATTTTGCAATATGTTCATTATTTTTAATTTTCACGAATCAGTTCTAACCATGAAAACTGACTACCTTTCATTAGTTCAATATGTCTATCATTAAGGAATTTCTTTCTTTCTTTGAAGAATGTACAGCCCACCATTCACCAAGCTGGCCTTAGGATAGTTATATGTCTTCTGGGAATGTTCAGGGGCATTCTAACTTCTGAGAGTGAAAAACCTGTCACAGAATGTTGGGAATCAGGGCTCTTACTTCTTGTAGCAACTTAAAGATATGAAAGCATCTTTCCATGTGATTTGTTGCACCCAATCACTTAAACCTCTTCTATGTCAGCAGAATTCTCATGCTTTCTTGTTATACAGTTGCCCACAATGTTTGCTTCTCCTTTGTCAACTTTAGCTCTGTTGGAATTTGCACAGTAGTCTCCTTGTGGCAGAGACCTACCTTTTAAAAACAATTTCAAAAGAGCTGTTCATAATGATAGTTTTATGCATTAAATAAATTGTGCTATAAAAGATTTCAGAAGCCAGGTAAAATGTGAATGAAGGACTTTTTGTGCAAATATGTGCAAGTACAGTGAAAGGCTAAAATCTTCATGGTCAATGCAATCATCCTTTGATATTATAATTTTATTGGTGATTTTAAAAATAAATAAATAAATCTAATTGTGGTTTAATATTTTCATTGGTTTATTTTTTTTAATCTTTTGCTGGATATTTTGGAGTGGCAAGTGCCTAGGAGACCACACACCTAGCTTGAGAAATCAGCAAAGGTTCAACCAGACCAATTCAGAGTCATCCACTCCAGCCTTGAAGAACAAATAAGTGGTCAAAGCATGCTGGAGCTTAAGTGCAAGAAGTCTACACAAAATCAGAAGTCAGTCAGGGTCAGGGAAAATAAAGCAGCTCAGCCTCCAACACCCTCTTTTCACTGTCAGAATCTGATGGTCCAGGATGTGGCTACAAGACTTTGAGCTACCTCTGGTTCTGACTGGATTCTTTTGCATCTAAGGAGGCCTCCTCCAGGTAGGACAGGACAATGTAAGGCATCTAACTAAATAGTAATTTGGAGCTGAATACTGTGCTGCAGTCAATTTCCTAAGCAGAGGTTCAGTAAATCCAGAAAAAGGGTCCCATAATGCTGCTCATGCTGGTGTAGGTGATTTCAGAAATACAAAAGGGATGACAGGGATCCTTCCCCCTCGGTCCCTCCAACATGCTCTTTCAAGAATTTTCCTGTTGTGTGAAACAGAGGACTGCTGGTGCTAGCCCTATAGTGGAAAACTTATACAGGGACTTGAGGACACAGTTCTGAAAAGGAAAAGATCCTGAGGGGATTTTTATTTATTTATTTATTTATTTATTTATTTTGTAGAAAAAACCTTCATGGCACACATTACCCCCAACCCTAATTCCATCTTTATTGAGCTCTTAGGGTTTTGAGGAGGAGGTTTTTCTTTCTTTCCTATCCCTCCATTTTCTCTCTATGGAGTTTATCATATGACAGAATTTGGGGGTATACTCCAATGGCAATCCAAATGCAATCATGGGATTTCATGTTATTGCATATAAGTGTATCTCACGCAATTTCGGGGAATGGGAAGTCATTCCGAACGCAACCATGGGGTTTCAAATAATTGCGTATTAGAGTATCTCATGTAATTTCAGGCAATGGGGGGAGGGTCATTTTCGAGCAATGGGAAGTCATTTTGAACGCAATTAGAATTCATGTAAATTTGCTAAACTAGTGAATTTATGTGAATTTGAATTGGCTCCATTCGAAATTGAGAGAAATTCCTCCCATGTGATAAACTCCTATGTGTAAGTGTGTTGCTCTCACATCTCAACTCCTCTGCATCTCAGCTGCTCTTAATTATAGACCCATCCAATAGAGCCACCATCTGACATCCCATTCATTCCCACATACTACTCCTCTTCTCTATGTGGGCTCAACCATCACCACTCCTTTGAAAACCCAAAGGTTCTTATCAGACTATTTTATTTTGGGTTCTTTAATATACTTTTTATTTTATTTTAATTTACAAACTTTCTGCAAAATGCTGAAAGTTAGTTTACATGTAATTAGTCAGAATGATATTTCCCAGCCCCAAAAGAGTAATTATTTACAACTAGGATCTTGTGCATCACGCAAACCATGCAATGAACAGAGCAGTTTGACTTGTTCACCCCTTGTGCAGAGAGGTATCCAAGACCTTGTGCAGGTGGAAGGCTCTTTACTCTGTGGTGTTCATTGCTTATGCAATGGTACACTACTGCACTAGTGGGACATTTCTCTCTCTGGTCATTGTTGGATCTTGCCCATAATTTATCAAAAGTAATTCTTTGTACTCTTATTTCAAAAAGCAATGAAAATATTTATGTTCAGTTACTTTTTGGGAGGAGAAAAGAACCCATTAAATACTGTAAGGTGCTTGCTTGTGGTTTAAAGCAAACTAGGTTCTTGTCTTTCTTCTTGCCACAAGTTCTGTATTTGAAACCAAGCACAAGATAGCATCTCGAGGCAGAAGAATCAGCACATGAACTGGATGATATTCCCTCTTCACAATTTAGTGGGAGGATGTAGAGAATATTAACAGGTTGGATGGATAGTCTGCAATGACAAGTGGTGTCTCAATATGTTAGAACACCCATTTTTAACAACTGTCACCTACCCTGAGATTTCTTTGCTCTTCCAAGGTGAGCTTTTAGATCAGATTTTTTTCACCAGCAGCTACAAAAATGGTTTTGCACCAAAAACCTTTGCAGGATTTTCAGAAAAACACACCCCATTTAAAAATGACAACTCTTATAATCTTACCCAGCAACGTTTGATTTTTTTTTCACGTGCAAACACAAGTGAATATTTATATTCTTAGTTTACTGATACCTAATTATAGGAACAACCAAGATTTTACAATAAACATAATGGAGGTATACCTCATTTGGTTCAATACAATTAAAGTGTCAATCAAATCAGTCAATTAAAGTGTCAGACAATCAGTCAAAACTGTAATGTATATCTTCATTAGTGGGAAAAGGAATTAATTACAACTCACATATTATCTATTACTAATTACTTCCAACCTCTGGATTTCTATAAACCTAAGTAGTCCCCTGAGTATGCAGAAACCTGTCTTATGGGTATTTTTCCCTTAAAAAGAGATAGACACACACATTCTGTGTTTGTTTATAGAGAACATGATAGTTATTGTATATTTTTAAAAAATTAAATTTATATCCTGCTCTCCCCCCCCCCCCATGGCAGCTTACAATTACTTTAGAGTATTCAAAATGCTCCATATACCTTGTTTTATTGTATTTCTTACATTAATTCAGTAATCAAGTCACTGTGATTATCATCAGATAACAACTTCATGACTGAGGCAATTTCATATCATGAGCATGATCTGCATAGTCTGAAAGAGTGCAATGTTATACATGTATATTTAAAAGTAAGTCTAACTGCTTTCATTAGGAGATGCTCCCATATAAGCATGAACAGGTTTGCACTGGAAACCATTGTGTTCCACAAGTTCTTATATGTGATCATATGTGAAGATAGGAAAACACGTCCATGATACCATCTTCTGCCATTTCTCTGCCCTCAGTGGGTAAACATGCATCTGAGGAAGTAGACTTAAGTCTGCAAAAGCTCCTGCTGCCAACTTTTCTTTCGTTAGTCTCCAAGGTGCTACAAGAACTCTCTACATACTGATTCTGCAGACTAACATGGCTGTATCTTTGAAATCTACCACAGTGGATAAGCAAAACATTCAACACAACTTCCCACACTTTCAGCAAAATCCTTTAGCAAACAACTTGGGGGTGAGAGTCCCAGAAAAAGGATTCAATTATTTTCTTGGGACTGCTTGTACTGTGATCTCCTAAACAAGTGCTGTAAGCTTATGCCCTATATTACTTAGCTTTCTCTCTGCTATGAAAAGATCCAAATGAAGCCTTGACTATATCTTTACCCATGGCATTCATGATTAATTCAAGAATGCCAAAGTTTCCCAGGAAAGTCAGTGGCTGTACCTCCCTTAAAAAACCCCCCCAAAAAACCAAATGTTTATTTAAAATAAGCCTGCATAATAGTGGGGGCAGTAAGGCGTAAGTACTGCAGTCTGCAAGCTATTCCCACCAGAATGTAAACTGATGCCTCTTTTAAGCCTTTAAACTTCATGGCTGTCCCTGAAGTAAAAGTTCCTCTAATGGAGACCCTATGGGCATGGCGCATTCCAGCACATCATTAAAGCAAAAAAGAAAAGCAGTCCAGGCAAAGCCAGATGAAATAACTGCACTGTCCACTTTTAATAGGCTTCCTGGGGAGGACAGCCGCTCTGCAAGCGGACAGCATTAAAAGGAGGGGGGGCATTCAGACAAGTAGCTGGTAGCAGAGTTATTTCTTCTTTAAATACCATAACCATTAGATAACAAGCTCACCTTAAATCTTACGGCTATCTTTTCAGCAAGGCTAGATTATAAGCAAAGTTTCTAATGGGTTTTCAATGTAGAAGAAAAGAGAAAGTGAGAGAGAAAGAGTGCAGCAGCTCACTGGTTTGTCTCTGTGCTAATACATCTTTTCAATGTATTTATTGTCTGTGTACTAATACATTTTTTTCCTTTTTTGAAAACCCATGCCTTAACAAAATTTAAGCAGGCTATTAATTAAGAGAGACATAAGCCTGGTTTAAGAGGAGGAGGAAAAATCCAAAGGTATCTAACAGGAAATGTGAAAGAACATGCATTATATTTCATAGTTATAAATCCTGCCCATTCTGTGTAAATGATTCCCTATCATGAGCCTAACCTTAGCACAGTGGATTCTTTCTGCCATACAGAACCAAAGACAGAAGGAGAAGGGAGGAAATTAAAAGGTCTTTCTTTCTTTCTTTCCTTCTTTCTTTCTAAATAAAAAATCTCCCTTGGTCTGGAAATGGTCCCGACTGAAAGCATGTTAATCTCCACCTCAGTAATTTGGTTCTTCTGGAGAAGACAGAAGCCCCTGCTGCTGTGCCCTGCACTTCATAAATCACATCTTTATGTGGACAAGGTCAGGGCACCTAACAGCTCAGACATAGGCCCTTTGCAGTGGCTCGGAGGGCTCCGGCATGTTTATTCTCTCGCTCAGATCTCCGAGGAGTAATCCAGCACGCTTCTAATTACTTTTGATTATTTTCATTTGCTAGGGTCAGTCTGGGCTCTGCCAGGACCGCTGGAGGCTTGATTTTCTACAACATCTTTTTCAGGACAGTGGTGTAGGCTTTCAAAATTAGCACCCCATTATTGTCCAGGAATCCAAAGTGCTAGAAATGATCAAATCTAGCAACCCGTCCTCGACCCTCGGTTGCCAACTGACTTGTTCCTTCAACTTAATTCAACTCTGAAACAGAAATAAACGTTGGATTTGATAGCAATTTAGGATTGTGATTGGCTTAACTTCTAGGGAGCATGTATTAATTTTGAAAATATTCCTCTGTGACAACCACGGGCAAATGGTTCGTTATTGCGGTTTTATTTTAGTGTTTTAATATAAAGAATGTTAGCCTGAATGCACAAAAAGTCACCTTTGATCCAGTATTTTTAAAAAAAATAGTAATAAGAGAAATAGTCTTTGTTGAAGAAATATGAGTCAGCCACAATCACAAAGTGGTGTTTTGTTTTGTTTTTAAATCATTGTTCTGGAGTAAGTGCCTTATGGCAGCCATCTCCTCACAGTTGCTTCAGATTTATCCCTTTAAGGACTTCCAGATTATTTAAAAGATCTTGTTTTTCTTTTCTCTTTCCTGAGTGTGACACTCTTCATGCTTAAATACTAATTATCCAGGTATAATGACCAAATGATCTACATAGTGTTTTCATAACTCTCCTACATTTTCACATGTGTAAAACAGAATTTAGTAAAGAGGTCCTTTTTTGTTTGTCAAACATCCAGCAGAGTTAGTTTGACAACTGCAGATACATGAGTTCCAGTTCAACAAATATTAAATAACCTGAGAGAGAGAAAGATTTACTAGTAATACAATGGTTATTTGCACCTACAAAAATATGGTCAATAGTATATCTGGTTAAAAACTATGGATAGAAACCAAACAATAATACAACTAGTTAGGGAACAGGCAGTATCTACAACTCAAATAGTTATCACCCACATGATACACAGAAAGCCTCTTTTGATATTATGCTTTCCAAAGCATAATATGACCAGAGTTTGGAATGTTATCTTTTACAGCCAGTTAGTTACTTTACTGATTCCTGTGTTTACCCAACAGATTATTACTTGTTACTGTTAGTGCAGTCCAGAAAAGTAACTCTAATTGCTAACAGTTTGCCATTATTGTTACTATTGTACCTTTGGAAAATATAAGGAAATGCTCTCTAGCTCGCCCATGTTGCCAATTCAGATACTGTACTGAGGGGAAAAATTACAAGACATTACAAAGCTATCCTTCCTCCCTGTAGCACTAACCTGCCATCCATCTGACCCTTCTTCCTCTCCATTTCATTAGTCTTAATGACTCAGTACACTTTTACACAGCCTTAAGTAATAAACATATGCACCATTCCTGCTTTGTGGAAAAGTAATGATTTACAGCTGTGAATATGACAAGAAAAGTAACTCAATTCCAGCTTGATACTGCAAAAGTAACTAGTTACCAAATTCACTTGTTAAGGAAATTAGTTACAAGTTGCTATTACAATGTAGCGTTATGGCTGCTCTGTTTAAATGGAAGAGAGTGACAGGGACTAAAGCATGTGTGCATCCCAGATCTTGTAATGAAAATTCTGGTAAACATCATGTTGATACACTTTCTAAGCCCACTTGATAAATTCAGACTCTATAAATCCCAGTTTGAGCAGACCAGACCTGTACCTCATATGCCTCACATATAATCCATGTGCAGATTATTACATAGTTATCTATTGGATTTTGCACTTCTGAATATTCTGATGAAGTTCCCAATCAACTAAACCTGCATCAAGATATTATTTAAAGCACTTAAACAGGGAGGAAGTATAGGTTTAAAATATACATTTGTTTGTGTATGTGCTTGTTTAAACTGTCTTTGGCTGACTTTAAAAATAAATAGTCTTTCTAGGCAGCATCCAAAATAAAATGCAACACAATAAACACGAAATATTTAAGACAAGACTACAAGAACAATAAACATCCCATCAAAGAAATGCTGAAATCCAATAAACAATGAAATGCTGAGTCATCAACAGTCCATTAAAATCCAAATTAAAAAACAACAACAACAACAGATTATGGATTTTTGTGCAAATTTTGCTTTCTTTTGTAAACTCAGGTTAATGCATCAAGAACAGATCTATGGGTGAAAATATGCAGATATGAAACAGGCCCAAAACAGAGTGTTTCACCTATCCCTAGCTCTTCCCCATAGACTTGTTGAACCAGAGGATTGAAGGATCTATGGTCCAACCAACTACTGCAAGAACTATTCTCATGACTGGGGAATTACTAATATGAAATTGCTAACCTATATTCCTGAAAAGGGGCAATTTATGGGCCCAAAGCTGTGCTATTAGATTTCATGCTATGTGGAGAAGGTGGCTATGATAAATTCACTGATTCCTATTGGACAATACTTTGACATATGATGTGATATTCCCAAGTCTTTGCCCTTTCACCTTCCACCTGGAATTTAAAATATATTATATATCTAGATTCTAAGTGTTTGTCCTGTGCTGCACCAGAATGTATGTGTCCTACAGTGTACATGTGTGAATGTCCATCTGTCTGTGTTCTATTAAGCAAGGTATTATGCACCAAGAATGCTCTCTCAGAGTGAGGAAATGCTGATACTGGAAATAATGAGCTAGTTACCTGGTTAATTACCAAAGCAGTTACAATGAGTTGCTTTATTATATAATCACTATCTCTGAATCACCATTTTCTGAATTAGCTTGGGAGGAGAATCTAGAAGTTCTTGACAGTAAGCACTATTCGATAGTGGATCACAATGCCTCTGAATGTGATGGAGTCTCCTTCTTTGGAAGTTTTTAAACAGAGGCTGGATGGCCATCTTTTGGGGGTGCTTTGACTGTGTCTTCCTGCATGGCAGAATGGTGTTAGATTGGATAGCTTTTGTGATCTCTTCCAACTCTATGATTTTGTGATGTGGATTTCCAGGCTCATGTCTCATATAATGGGCTGAAAAGTCATGAAAAACCATTTTATCCTTCATGTCCTAGCAAATAAAAGCAATGTTAAACTATGAAAGCAGTAGATCAGCAGCAGGGAGAATGACTTTTTAGCATGTTAAGAGTTCACAATGAAGAATTTTTCACAATCAAGAAATATACGAGTGGATAATCAGAAATCCAGTATTTCCAATGTTTGTTAGGAATGGCTGACCACTGTCTTGCAATTTTTAATGTAGTTCACTTTTCAGCTATATGTTCAATAACAGACACAGGCACCTGTGGATTTTATATAGCTGAAAAGCTATTTACCACCCAATAAAAGTCAAGCACTTGTTTCTGAATTTTCAGGTGTTTGTTTTACCATTTCAGGTGTGCTCCTTAAGTACAGGTTTTCCCCCACCCTGTAACTTGTAAACTTGATTCAGATTTTTCTTTGAATAAAATTTGCAGATTGTCTACAATTAGATAAAACCAGGAGAAACCCTTATTTAATTCTCCTGAATTTTCACTTACTCCAAGATAAAGAAACATAAATGCTTTCAACTTGATTCAAGTGAAACTAATTATGAACTTATATTCAAATATAGGTTGCATGAAATTAGTTGGAATTAAATTTTAAAAGCAAAAAGAAAAAGTGATATTTATTGTTCCAAATAAATCAGTTCATCGTATCAGGGAACTGAGCATTTCAGGGAGAGAAAGAAACGTCTAATTCTTTTTTTCTTGAGAGCGAAAGATCTAATTACAATGATTAATTCTTCTACAGAAAGGTGGTGGCCTAAAATTTGATAGAAACCTTGCTAAAGGCAAAGTAAGGATCAGCAGTCTGCAGAATTATTACCTGAGAGCCCAGTTGTGACAATGGTGCTAAATATCATTTATATTTGGCAGTGAAATATGGGATTGTTTGTTACATGTTTGTTAGGTCACTACTCATACTCTAAAACACTATCATCTGGGTATTAATAGCAAACACATATAAATATAAAGTCTAGACTTGTCATCTGGCATTTTAACAAAAGCAATGCAAAGTTTTCAGAGGTTTCAATTTTGTACATGCTTACTTGGGAGAAAATCCCATTGAGCATAGCACAAGGGTGCAGCATCTGTATCCTCCTTGATGTTACTGGATTGCAGCTGCCACCAGTCCTAGCTAATACAGCCTAATGGTGAAAACTGATGTGACTGGCTATTCAGCAATAATTGGAGTACTACACAAACATACATGCCACTGAATAACACAAGACTGAGTTGCAAGCAGGAACTGTTTTTTCCCCCTGTATCATGAACACAGGTAGGAAGGTCAGATCATTTCGCCTCACCCGCCCCACCATATGGAACATAGTATCAGCAATGCTTGTTGTTGTTGTTGTTATTGCTGCTGCTGCTGCTGCTGCAGCTGCTATTGTGTACCTTCTAGTTGTTTTCAACTTACAGCAACCCTACTGCAAACCTATCACAGGGTTTTCTTGGAAGAATTTTTTCAAAGGAGATTTGCCCTTGCCTTCCTTTTAGGCTGAGAGAATGTGACTTGTCCAAGGTCACCCAGTGAGTTTCCATGGCCAAGTGGGGATTAGAACCCTAGTCTCCTTGTCCAACACTCAAACCACTACACCATGGTGGCTCTCATTAGTAATGCTAGCCTACAACTTTGTTCTAAGGGTGATTGAGGTCATATACATTAATTACAGTTCATGCTGGAGGATAGTTCTACAGGTACTATGGACTGCCAAAAAGAAAAATAAACAGGACATAGAGCAAATCAAACCTGAAATCTCTCAGGAAGCCAACATGATTAAATTGAGGCTATTGTACTTCAGACGTATCATGAGAAAATGTGATTAATCAGAAAAGATATAGTCAGAATCCTGTTGCATAGTTACAAATGCATAACCTAGACTTAGGAGCTTGTGACTGTTTTGTATTCACAATTCCTACATACTTTATGGACTATGTAAGAACCATGTAAATCCCACAATCTCCACTTACCAGGAGGCAGCTGCTGTGATCAACCAGGATCTTTGCATTGTCAATTGGGAAGCAGCTGCCAGATAGTTCCCTCCTTGCAAGAGCAATCTCTGGCAAGAGAGAGAACTGCAACATGGGCCCTACTTCTGCCTTTTCTACTGGAGATCGCTCATGGGAGGAGATGCCTACTGTATACCACTGTAACTATGATGTTCACACATATGTAATTCCCCAACAAGATTCTGGCCAACAGTTGGTAAGGTGGAAGATAGAAGAAAAGAGGAAGACAGCATTACTGTGGATAGACTCAATCAAGGAAGCCACAGCCCTGTGTCTGCAAGACCTTAGCTGGGTTTTTAGTAACAGGATGTCTTGGAGGTCTCTTATTGAAATGGTTGCTGACTTGACAGGAATTAACAACAACAACAGCCAGTCCATTTCATAATCTAAAGTGTCTGCCTGTCGCACAACATAATTCTACATACTTGATAACAGAATCACCAGACTTGGTGTACTATCTAAAAGGACCAAAATTAAAGGTGACAGTAAGACTTTTGGTCCATGTCTATCAACTACCTTTGTATATCCTGAAGAAACACTTTGATTTCTATATTTCTATATTTTTATGAACTAGTTTAGACCAAAACTTGAAATTTGAATATAGGCTTACATCCTAAAAATTTCCATGCAAGTGTGGGACTAAATCAGCCCTGGTGGCGCAGTGGTTAAATGCCTGTACTGCAGCCACTCACTCAAAACCATAAGGTGGCGAGTTCAAGACCAGCAAAGGGCTGAAGCTCGACTCAGGCTTGCATCCTTTCGAGGTCGCTAAAATGAGTACCCAGTTTGTTGGGGGGCAAATAGCTTACAATTGTAAACCGCTTAGACACTCCTTAAGGGTATGAAGCGGTATATAAATGAAGCTGTTTGTTTGTTTGTTTGTTTGTTTAAATGAGAAACTTCATGTTCTAAGGTGGTGGTGGTGGTTGTTGAATATTGCCAGTTTGGCTTCATTTTGCATGGAATTAAATATGGAACAAGTTTTAAGGATTTGTAGGTGCTACTATCCAAACTTTAAAAAATGCAAACTCTAAGTAAATTGTCAACAGCAACCTGAGAAACACCCGAGAAAGCTAAAAGCAGCAGCAAAAGAAGCAGCAGTAGCAGTGACAATGATTCATTACCACCAGCCTTTTATCTGTGCAATTTTTGTTTCCTGCCACTATTTTATTGGTCAAGGAAACTGGTTGAATATTACATTATCCCCTTTAATCAGGAGAGGTTTACATATACCTCCTTGATCACTGAAGCCATTGTTGCCTACCCAACAACATTTCACAGATGAAAAATGGGACATCATCAGAGTGTGGTCATGATGGCAAAAGTTATTAACAAAAACTAGGAGAGGCTGCAGCAGTTTGTTTTTGCCTGATTCTACTGGGAATGGCAAGATTCTGCATCCTCTTCTTCTCCCACCGTGAGTTAATTGAGTGCAAACTACATTTGGATTTTTTTTGCAGCAATTGAAGTAAACTGAGGGCAGAGAAGGAAAGTGAGAAGAGGAGGGAGAAACATTTTAAAACATTTAAAAAGTAGATTTAAAAGCAGAATAACAGAGGATTAATCATGTCTGTCCCTGTCAAATCTGGACAATTGGACTGTTTGATGTTCCAAAACGATTGTGATTCCAGTATGCTTTGGGCTGACAGACCCAAACCTGCCAGAAAGAAAAAACAAACCAACTTTACCATGTGATTCAACTTTAAATTTTGGGCAGATCGATGTAATTGTGTTGACTTCTAGGTTCAGTCTGAGTAAAGTTGTGCTTAAGCCTATTTAATCTATGTATCACTAAATACCCACCACCACCACCACCACCACCACCACCACCTATGGTTTTGTTGAACCTATTTTTCTTTAGTGCTCAAGTCACCCTGATCCAGCAACTGGTGTGCACATGGAAACTCAGGATATGTGTCTTGTTTACAAAAATGTCTGCTGAAGGCCCATTATTGAAGTCTTATTAACATACATTCCTTCTCCTATTTGTTTTGAAATATATTGTATAAATGCAATTATTACTGCTGCTTAGTTAATATTCTTTCACCTTGCCAAGACTTAGATCCTCAATAGTTCTTGTTGTTCTTGGGTTTTTAAGCACTTTACTGATGGTAAGTGAAGACATATGAGTGAAGGCCTGCCAGAGTGTGTTTCTATGCAAGCGTGTGGAGAAGACAAGGAGTGATGGCAAAATTGCAGGAATTTTCCCCCATATTTTTAACACACAAGTCATGTTGCAAATTTCATGATTCATAAAGAAAATATCACCAAGAAACAAGAAACTCATCAATATTAATGATGCAAAATGACTTGCCACCTGAAAATGAATCCTGAAGCCAAAGCACATCCCATCAACATATCAGAACTATTTAGCTTAAGGTGCTGGCTACGTTTGCTAATTCACTGCTTGGCAGAAGCAGCATTATCAGGCTCATGTGGGTTGTGGTTCATTGAAAGAAGGCTGCTTGTTCAAAATATATTTCATAAAAATGTTGGCTTTCTCCCTAACATGTCAGCTTTTGCAATTTCAGGGAATTTTTGATATGAGGTAATTTTCAATCTCTCCACACTTCAGTAAATTCCAATGTGATACAACTATGTGAAGGGGCTGTATCATATTAGAAAATACATGTCTGATTCATCCTTGAACTGAACAAAAATATGATGATGATGAGGAGGAAGATGATAGAAATCTTTTTTCAGTATTTCTTTGAGATTAACCTGTTGAGGACTTCATGGGAAAAACAACAAACTATGGGACTGAATCCAGCAATAGGCAGGGCAAGTTGTCTTAGATGATGGTCTTATCACAGAAGTCATAGGATAGGTATCCAGCGCCTCCGCCTATACTGTTATTCTGGATCAGTTTGAGTCAGCAAGTACTGAGGATGTGGACAAGCTTCTTGTTAATATAAAAAAGACAACTTGCCTCCTTGACCCCTGTCCATCTTGGCTGGCCATCCAGGGGGGAAATACAATCAAGATGCTGTTGAAAAATATAATCAACACATCACTTAGGCAGTTGCCAATCAACTCTAAGCTGTTTTGGATGAAATGGATTTTCTAGATCAATTTCAAACCAGCTTCAAGGCGGGTTACGGAGTTGAGACTGCCATGGCAGCCTTAGTCGATGATCTATGTCTGGGCACTGACAGGAGAAGTGTGACCCTATTGGTGCTCTTGGACCTCTCAGCAGCCTTCAATACCATCGACCATGGTATCCTTCTGGAATGCCTGAGAGAGTTAGGAATCAGGGGCGCTGTGCTCCAGTGGTTCTGGTCCTACCTCTCGGGCAGATTCCAGATGGTGTCACTTGGGGATAGTTGTTCGGCCAAGAGAGAGCTCTAATCAGGCATACCTCAAGGCGTGATTCTGTCCCCAGCACTGTTCAACATTTCCATGAAGCCGCTGGGTGAGATCATCCAGAGACATGGGGCGGGGTGTTATCAGTATACTGATGACACCCAAATATATTTCTCTATTCCTCGGACTGATGTAGTGACTAAGGAAGACATCTCTCCTCTAAACGCCTGTCTTGAGGTGGTAATGGACTGGATGAGGGAAAACCGACTCAAGCTGAATCCAGGCAAATGAAGGTACTTGTTATAAGGACTCCAAATCCGGGAATGGAGATATGTGCACCTGTTCTGGATGGGATCACACTTCCCCTGAAATATTGTGCCCATAGCTTGGGGGTGCTCCTTGACTCATCCCTCCAGATGACAGCTCAGACAGACGTGACAGTCAGGAGCGCCTGTTAACAGCTTCGGCTGATACGCCAGCTGTGGCCCTTCCTGGAACTGGGCGACCTAAGAACAGTAGTACATGCGCTGGTAACCTCCCAGCTTGACTTTTGCAATGCGCTCTACATGGGGCTACCCATATGCCAAGTTTGGAAACTTCAGTTGGTACAGAATATGGCAGCCAGACTTGTTATGGGTACCCCACAAGCTGCCCACATTACACCAGTCTTAAAATCATTACACTGGCTGCCTATTAGTTTCCAGGCAAGGTATAAGGTGTTGGTTATCACCTTTAAAGCCCTACATGGCCTGGGTCCTGACTATTTAAGGGAACACCTCCTTCCATACAATCCACCCCACACTCTCAGGTCCTCTGGGAAAAATCTACTACAATCAAAAAAGACCAGATTATCAGCAGTGACCCAGAGGACCTTTTCAGCAGCCCCTCCCAGGCTCTGGAATGACCTGCTGGACGAGATCTGTCATATTATCACTGTACAAGCCTTTAAAAAGGCTATTAAGATGGATCTCTTCCGGCAGGCCTTTCCAGACTAACCTTGTTCAGTCTTCCTCCCCTCCCCTTGACAATTGTCTCCGCTTTTCTCCCCAGGGATAACGTATCCGTTCCACACTCATTAGGGTTTGTATGCAGATTTATTTTTATCTAAATCACTTTGTATCAGGAGTATTTTAATCTCTTCATTGTTTAATACTTTTTAAAGGTTCTAATGTTTTAGTTTTTATTTGACTGGGGGGGGGGA
The DNA here is from genome assembly GCA_034509955.1 of Urosaurus nigricauda. Classification (NCBI taxonomy): domain Eukaryota; kingdom Metazoa; phylum Chordata; class Lepidosauria; order Squamata; family Phrynosomatidae; genus Urosaurus; species Urosaurus nigricauda. Next base: position 258,942,976 of record JAOEGL010000003.1, read on the forward strand.
GGGAGGGAAGGGGATCTTAATTTAAAGAGGCATGGGAAGCTGAGGCCTGAAGGTTCCAAGAGACCACCACCCATCATCCACCGGCCCCACCCTTCTGCCCAGCTTTAAGAGTCTTGCAGGCAGAAGAGACTGAAGGAGGAAAGAGAGGAAAGCACCTCTGTTTTTTATTATTATCAGTGTTTAATGATTGTATTCTAGTTAAGGGATGAGGGATTGAATTTTAGTTGTATATATTATGTTTTATTTAGGTATTTTAGATATTTTATTGATTTGCTTATGCAAACTGTTTAAGTATTTTATGTAATTTTTATGTAATTTTGTTTAATGATGGCTGTATTTTAGTTAAAGGATGAGGGATGAAATTTTAGTTTGTATATGTTATGTACTGTTTAAGTATTTATTTGCTTATGTAAATCATTTATGCATTATGTGTTTTTATGTAATTTTGTAAACCATTTTGATCTTTTTTGGAAAGGCGGTATATAAATAATAATAATAATAATAATAAATAATAATAATAATAATAGTGATTTTAACTGTGCTCTGTTTTAATTTTGTCGTAATCCGCTTTGATTCCTACCCGGAAAAGGCAGAATTAGCCCACCTTCTTTTCCAGCTTCTCTTTGTCCCTCCCTAGTAGACGAAATCAGTCCAAAGGCCAGAATTTGCAAATATTTAATTAATTAACTTGCTGTGAGTGTGTTCGGTTGTCTAGCATTGTGGCTTAACTATTTTCCTGATGAATAACAAAGTCAGTCCTATATTTTGGTGAGTTAATTTTAATATGTTGTTAGTCACATGATGGGGTGTCCCATTCTGATCTCTGCAGAAGCAACAGCAATGATCAGGCCTTTACTGGGAGCTGCAGTAAGAGGCAGCAGTGGCAGTGGCACCAAGAGGGACAGGCCAGTAGGATGATGTAGCAGGTTTGTAGATACATGGACAGCTGGGTTGCACTGGATCAAGCTGCTGTTTCAGTGGCCCATGTTTGCAACACACTTGGGATCACTCCAGAGTTTCCTGGAAACTCAAGAGTAAACCACAAGTTCTGCTAAGCCACATTAACAGCTTAGACGTTGGTTTTGCTGTGGGTGCTGTCATACATCATTCAGACAGTTTGCAGTGGGACTGAGTCTAGTGTATATCTTTAGTGTAGACAAGTCCAAAGTCAGCCCTATATTTTAGTGAGTTCTTTAATTTTAATGGCTAGCTCATTCTTTAGTAGATTTCATAAAGCAGGCACACTTGAGAAGGAGAATCAGAACTGCAGGAAATGCAATAGAAAACAGGTAGTTAGATACAGATACAGATTCACATATTTCCTTCCCTCTCCATGTCTTCTTTAAAAAAAAACTGCTGAGGTGAACTAAACTAAACTAAAACAAACAAACAAAACAGTACATGGCTCTGTTGCTAAGCAAAAGAACCTAGATGAGGAATAACTGGGAATAGTTGAGGAGTGGGGATCAAGGAGCAAATAAAAATGAATTCCCACTCTTGGCTTTTCCTCCTCTCTCAGTTTCCTCCAGTTTCATTTCCACCCACCTCTGATTCAGTGGGTCACACACTGTAAGAAGATTAATAATGTTTGAGGGATTAGTTTGGAGGTAATAGATTCATTTGTCAAGACTCAAGCTCTTCTCATGTTTACGCAGAAGTAAATCACATTGAAGCCCTTTGTATTCCTTTAATATGGTCATTATTGGCCAAGGTGCTGGAGTCACTTGTCAAAGAAGGTCCATTCAGCTTGGGATCGGGGTGCAAGGAGGAGGATGTTTCCACCTCCTTCCACCAGCGAGAGTGGCTGTGGCCAGGAACTGTGACAGAGGCTTGGCTTCTGATGGTTGCAGGTTCACTTGCTGGTGGAAAGGGAATAGATATATTCCTTCTTTCAGCTCTGTCACCACCTGAATGAACCTCCTTCATTCAATCTGATGGCTGGCTCTTAAGGCTGACTGGGGATTAGTGGCTATTCAGGTGAGCTGTGACTATGTAAGATTAGTGAATACAGAGCAGTTATAGATATGTAACTCTAGGCTACAAATCTAACTGCTGTACTGGATTCCAGCTGTATGTCCTAGGAACAATAATTAAGTATGGGAGCTGAGAATTCTCTGTCATATCCCTAGTACCTATTCACAAAACCAGTTAAACTCTGCAATTCAGATATGCCTATGGTGCCACTGAATGCCAAGACAGACTAGTCCACTAAGCAATAAAAAACTCCACCTTTGAGTTACCATAATGGTGCAAATGGTTGCTTTAAATCACCTTGATCTTGAACAAGGAATATTTTTGATCCTTCCATGATTTTAGCATTATTACAAAGCTAATGAGCTGGTCTAAGACTTCTTGCTGAATGAGGTACAGCAGTCAATGATGTTCTTTCTCCAAAATGGCAAATTACACCTAACTGCAGTCAGGATGTTTTTGCACTGATGCAGAAAATCCCACATGTTCTTATCCCTCTTCTTGGCACTAAAAATGCAACAACAGTAAACTAAAAGAATCAACCATTTTTTACCCTTTCATGCCACCCAAATGAGCTGCCAGAGGCGAACACCTCATTCACCCTAACTGTTGGGCTGGTCTTACAAAGCTGTAGAGTTCAGTAGGATTCTACTATTAGTTCCAATTTTAATCCTGCATTTATTATGGTGAGGTCCATATCCACCTGCCCCTACAATCATTTGTACCAGTCTTGTTAATTTAAATTACACTTCTATTCTGTACTTCTTTGTCCTTTCAGCACTTTATAGAGTACATTCATCTCTACCATAACCTTCCTTTTTTTCCTTGGGGGAAGGAGACAAGTTTTGTTGTTGTTGTTTAATCTCTCACTTGCTTAAGTAGATTCAACAATGAACAGCAATATTTTCTATTCCACTTGGGGTACTTTCTACTCACTCTTGAGCAATTGGCAAGTTAAATTTGAGCATCTTAGCCACTAGTGTGTACATGATATATAAAGATCAATATGTATTGATTTTATAATTTTGATTCATATGTGCACAGCACTTCAGGGTCTCTCATAAGAGTTTATTTATCAAACCTTGCCTCCACCTTGAAGTCTGGCCAGAACTTGCTGGGGTACTTCAGATCAAAAGTCCTCTTTCTCCCTCTAGTTTTCCACCACTATCTTTCTTTTCTCTGCCAAATATTTGCCTTTCACATGTCAAAGCCACTTATTTACACCCAAGTCCTGCTGACGTCAGAGATGTGAGATTATAATTAGGCCTTAATGGCCTCATATCAAAAACTCAGACTCCTTTGTCTCAAAGTCAGCACACAATTTAATAGTAACACCTCAATCCTATAAGCTGCACCAACATACTACCTAACATGATCCTCTCATCTATAATGAAATGAATATGGGATGTTTCAAAGCTAGAACCTTACGTTATTTATATATTACTCTCAACAGGGGAGAAAAAAATGTTACTGGGAACTAGATCTATGAATTGAAAAAGGAGTTTTCCCTGCTATCCTAGACTTTTTGGACAGAGGGAAAATGCTGTATCTGAAAACATGTAAATGTTATATTTTTCAAACACATCAATAAAAGATACAAACAGGCTTTGATCTGGGAATGTAAATCTCTATTTTGTTCTTGTATATGGGCATGAACATTTTCAAAAATTTTCATCCTGCTGCATAAAATTATGAAATTTTTTTGCACGTTCTTATTTGGTGGGCATTTGGGAGCTTTTTCTACAAAATTCACAATATATAATAAGAATACAAGTGGGGTTTGCAGAAAATATTTTTGTACAAAACAGAACATTTTGCCAAGCATTTCTGATGCAACATACAATGTTGCTGCTGTTGCTGCTACTGATGGGAAGAAAGCACTAGGCTGTGTTTTTTTAGTTTTTTTTTTTTGCCATACTATAATTTTCCAATGAAGCAATTTTTCTAACCAAGAACATGACACCAAGGATGAAAAAAAAATTGGAAATATTCTTTACACTGCTAATCGGATGCTCCATGAGATATTTCCAAATGTTTGCATTTTTCTTATGATCATGCGGGGATAGAGTTAGATGGGCCTCTAATAATTTATTTCACTGATGATGCATGGTTTGTGAATACGTGATATTGTTACATCTCCAGGCTTAAGACTCTTAAGAGGATGAAACCTCTCATGTTTGTGGTGGAGGAATCACCGGGCCACTTAATAGAAGCTACTCTAAGAGGAATAATTAGTGCAGAACATGGATAGAAACATAATCAATAAAAAACAGCATCACAAACATAGCCTCTCTTCCTCCTTCACTGATAAACAATGTTTACACACATTGAAAAATTCAGAGAATCAACACTGAGTCCATCATCCACTGAGTTGTCTCATAATCTTTATGTTATTTACTGCAAATGTCAAAAGAGCAGCGCAGTCTTATAAATTCAGCCTTAGAGAGTAACTCCACTACAGTGCTGTAGTGGTCACTGTAGTGGTCTAATAGTCAAAATGGAGTGGAACCTTTTGACCTCCAGATTTTTGGTCTACAGCACTTATCAGTTCTACTCGGCATGGCCAGTGGCAAGGAACTGTGAGAGGGTTGTAGACTTCCCACTTCTAGTCTAAACCATGGCCTTTGTACATACTAAATTTCCCAAAGAAGAAGCAGTGGTTCTATGCAGGCGAATCTCAGCCAAGAAATTTGGGCAGGCAGAAGAGTACAGTGCATAGAATGATAAAAGGTAAACAGCTTTGACAACTGTCAAGCAAGATAGCCTGTACTTTCTAATTAGTCCCAGTTTTCTTTCACTGCACAAAGAAATAGAGGACTTCAGAAATAGCCATATAGATATCATGTTAAAAGCACCTTTGGGAACCAGAGGATGTTGTACAAAATGCAAGAGACCTAAAGAGTGATTGTTACACACCTATTACTTCTACTAAGCTGTCTGCTTTACTTTTTGAAGTCATGTATACATGATACAGCAAGACCAAACAGTTTTATATACCATAAGAAATTTGAAACATGATGTTTAATGTTCAGAAGATAAAGTTAACAAAACTACATATCCATGACTGTTTTATTTCCCTGTTTTATAGCCTTTCAAGAATGTACAGAAAAAGGAAGCACAAGAGTCAGGCAAATAACCATATGTTCTTTCTTGTTTCTTTCTACATGCAGTAATAACAACATTGTTGACTGGAATTTGCAGCAGAAAATGCAGTAATATATTTGGGTGTTTTTTAAAAAAAATGTTTACATAAAAGTTTTGCAAAGGCAGCCAAATGCAATGTGCTTTCAAAGAAAAAACATTTGTCCTTCTTCAAGACTTACATTAAATTATTTCCACACATTAATGTACTTTTTTTTTACACACTGCTTGGGCCCAAGATTATCTTGTGTGTAGGGGGGAAAAGCTTCTCACTTTTAAGGGAGGCTTTTGCTATTCCATTTAGAACAGATTTACAGTTGAATTAAGTTTAGTCTTTAAAAGAATGCTGGTGTTTTTTTGGTCGACTGCTAAAACAGTCAGGGACCTACTACAATAATCTCTGGTTATTCTAAACATCAGCTAGATATGAATTGAGAAAGAGCTGGATATTAGTTAGATTATGAGTCAGAGAAACAGGCAGACACAGATGCATAGACATGTATAAACTGTATGCATGTTAGCATATGTGCATGTGTGTTAGGGATGTAATTTTTCACTAATTTTGTTCAGGAAGTAATCAATTAGTAATTTTATTAATTTTCTTCATACTGCATTGAAGCCTTTGAAAAACTCGATAGTCTTTGAGCACTATTTGCAATTTGGGACATATTCTGTGCATAATTCACATATGGTAATTTTACGCTAGGAACAGCATTTTCTGTAGTTTTTTGTGGGGGTCTTGGGCTATGTGGCCATGTGCTAGAGGAATTTCTCTAGAAACTCCTTCTCTAGAGGAAGAAACTCTAGAACATGGCCACACAGCCTGAAAATAGCCACATAGCCCGAAAAAACCCACAAAAAATTATGGATGCTGGCCATGAAAGTCTTCGACTCCAGCATTATCTGTGTTATTTTCAGTGCAAAATGACCACATGAAAATTTTGTGTAAAACAAGTCCAAAATTGCAAAGATTCTCATTAGTCCAGATTTCTTCTCATCAGCATTTCTCAATACTCAGGAAACATTTTTATAAACTATTTAGCAAATATTTTCAAATATTCTTTTCATCCCTAGTGTATATAGCTGGATTTCCTGTTCACCTTGAGGCTGAACAATAAAGGGATTCTTTCTTCCCTCCTTCCCTTCCATTTTGGTCGGACCACACTGAATGTGCCTGCAGGTAAGTGATCTCCCTGCTCCTCTAACATACAGATAGCCATCTTCTATAGATACTATTCCAGCAATTAACTTGTACAGTAGATTAGAATCATGGGCCAGATGCCAAATCATGGGCCAGCTCTAGATCTTCTAATCCTGCCGCAAGAAGATGTCAGGAAGTTGCTCGCAAATTCCTGGTTACTGACAACTTCCACTGGATTCATTCTGGCTTTCAACCAGGCAGCCAGATAGTCCACAGTTGTACTGGTTTGTGTTGACTAAAGAAAAAACAAAGGGCTATGACATTTTTGATACCTGCTGTTCAGATAAAATGTTCTTTTCAGAGCAGGAAATATGAGGTTTTTTGGGAAAATGAAAATTATTTAGCTGTGGAATACTCTTGAAGCTACAATGGCTCAATCCATAAGCCAACTATGTATTTAAACACTCAAGGCCAGCCCAAGACTTGAGGCAGAGCAGTAACTAACATTCCTCTGATCCACACAAGTCAAAATTCACATTATCCATGGCTGGTCAAATTAATTTGTCTTCTGATGCTTGAGTGGCCTGGATCCTTTAGTCCCAATCAGAGTAGAACCACTGAATCAATGAGATTTACCCATGCATTGATTCAGCATTCAACAATTGTGATTCATAGGCTCTGCCCTATTTGGGACTAACCAATAGGATTCAGGTCATAATCCCTGAAGGCTACATTCTTGCCTTAACTTGCTAGCAGAAGAACAGCAAGGACTGGTGATCCTGGCCTCCTTAAGGAGGAAGTTTCAAAATCTGGGAGCAGCCACTTAGAAGGTCCTTTCTATAATAATAATAATAATAATAATAATAATAATAATATTATTTCTAATCCGCCCCTCTGAACAAGCAATTGGGGCGGAGTACAACAGAATTAAAAACAATGACAGATTAAAATACCCATTCCTTACCCTTACCACCCTCCCTTAAAAGCGCATTAAATCATAATAAAGTTAAAAGCATAAATAATTAAAATAGCAATATACAATAGCAGGGAGCAGACTCAGGCTTAGGTTGTATGGGGATAAAGTGCAGGGTTCTTTTCAGAGCAGGAAATTACAAATCTGGGTAGGTGGTGGGACAGAGAGAAGGAACTTTCTAGAAGATCTCAGAATTCCAATGGGCTCATAATGAAAAAGACAGTACAGTCATTCCTAGTATGTCGCTCACTGAAAAATTCTGTGGGGTTTGTTAAGAAAAAAAAATTGCACAAATGAGCTGCATGGCAGCAAATGATGTCAGTATGATTCCATTTTAAGTGCTATGACAGCATTCTATGTACTCTTGGGATATGCAGTTTAGTGAGGCTCTAGAGCTCTCTGGCTAAGAATTCTAAGTATGTCTCTCTTAACTACAAATCCCAGGATTTTATAAGATATTGCCAAGGAAGTTAAAATGGAATCATAGTGCTGTAAGTAAGGATCCTAAGCTATGACTTAAACCCGAGTTTCCAACACTTCTACAACTACCCTACACTCCTACAACTACCCTAGTTTTATCTCTATTACTGACATCAATAATAAAATTTAAAATTAATTTCCTCTACAGCCAGGTAGATTATGAAATCTCTTGCTATGTGTAAACTGCACAACATGTTTGGATATGACATTGATTTGACTGAGTATCTTGTTTTCTTCTAATATTTCAGAAATCAACATTCTTGGGTCATCATTTCAGAAATCAAACATCAGTTATGAAATTTAAAATTCATTTCCTGTACAGCTAACTGGACTTATAGATTTAAGTGATAGGAAATCTTTTGCCACACTTTATTTACTACACAACATGTTTGAATATGACATTGATTTGACTGAGTGCTTGATCTCCTAGTTTTCTGCATATATCTCAGAAATCAAGCAATACATATTTAAATATCTTCATGTATATTTCTATATCTAATGTTTACTTTGATTGATTAAAAAGTGTCATAAATTAGAATAAGTACTGACATACATTTTCCTTCTCTCTGCTCCCAACTGCTCTTATTGCTGATGGAGGTGAAAAAATGTGACTGCTCCAAGATAAGAAGCACAACTAACACTCAGAAATAATTCCCCTTCTAAGAATATTCCCATCCAGTGTGACTAAGGCTGGGAGAAGTTAAAGTAGCTGTTGGTTTCCCTTCATTGGTCCAACTTCCTCTGTCTTATCTGATGTTTATCTCAGTAAACAGACCAAAGCGGGGGCAGAGGCAGACAGAGGGAACCCGGCCTACTATTCTAGTCTGGAAACAGAGCAATGCTGCCTGTTTCATGAGAAAGACTAAAATGTCATCTAGCACAAACACAAAGGACAAGATGGTATCTTGCTGCTGGCTCAGTGATGTCATACTTGAAGGGAAAAGCTATTCACCATGTTAATAGTTATTGAGAAATCTCTGGGGATGTATACCAGGGAGTCTTTATACTGATACTGAAGCCTTGTGGGAAATGTTCTCCATATGTGACATACTCATACAAAACCCTTAGCACACTTGGAATGGAGTTCTGTTGCCAATCCAACATTTTAATTTTAATGAATAAGGAGTTTATCACATGGAGGCAAATTGCTTAAACCCTATGCAAAAATGGGATTTAAAAGTCTGACCCTGCCCCCTGCCAAAAACAGGTTGTTTTTCAGACGTGTTTGTGTAAAGAAGAAATAATGCAACATTAACCCGAACAGAAAGTCACCAAAGTTCCTGAAAGTAAAAAAAAAAGGAGCAGTTTTGGTGACTTTCTGTTTGGGTTAATATCACATTATTTCTCCTTCACACAAATGTCATCGAAAATCTGCTTTCTTTTGTGGCTTTGTTCACTCTTTGTTTGGGATAACCCCTGATGTTATTTGAAAAATCTACCCTCTTTTGCAGGCTTTTAATAGTTTAAATTCAGTTTCAGCATGGGATCCGTCCCTTGTGATAAATTGCTAAGTCCCATGCCTAATTCTTCCTGCAGACTTGAATTTACCCCACCTTTATACTAGGGATTGATGGGATATACTGTAGGCAAGATAACCAGCACAGTGGACTAAAACCAAAGGGACATGGGTTCACAAATCCTGAATTCCTAGGTAGTCTTCATGCAGTCATTCAATACCTCATTCAAGAATTCTGGCAGTAAAATGGGATGGGAGAACCATATATATAAAATTACTTAGAAAAAGAAGTGCAATTAAACACATAAAAAGTATAAGTATGTGATCTAATCTCCTCATAGTATTATTTGAAGTAGTTCAAGCAGTGGACTACAACACTGTAGTATGGTCACTGAGTGACCTTAGCCACATATTTTCAGCCCCAGAAAGCTCCACCTTAGAGTCACCATAAGTTGGAAATGACTTGTAGGCATTCAGCAACAGCGACAACAACAATATAGTACCTGTAGTGACAGATTCAAACTGCAGGAAAAGAGATTCCACCTCAATATTAGAAGCTCTGACAGTAAGAGCTGTTCAACACCTTGGACTGTGGAGGAGTCATCTTCTATGGAGGTTTTTGAACAGAGGCCAAATGGCCACCTGCCATGGGTGCTTTGATTGTGTATTCCTGCATGGCAGGGAGTTGGACTAGATGGTCCTTGAGGTCTCTTCCAACTCTGATTCCATGATTCTATTAACCTTTTTAAAACCATTGAGTATATCAAGGGCTTGACTACATTAGTGCTAATCAAAGTAGTGGTCCCTGGACTGATGCCAATCCCCAGCCAAAACTGTTCTCACATACCCTTGGGTGCATGTGGTACATTACCCCCCCCCCCCCCCGCAATTGTCTCCTGGATGAGCATGAAAACAGAGGTACTTTCCCCCTTTTATTGTAAAAACAAAGAAAAATAAGAAGGCCCTACTAAGGGAGAAACAGAAGGAAATCATGTAGGGACTGCAACACAATTAGAAACACATCCAGGGAGGGAGTTTTTCTTCTCCTTCCTCCTCCTCACCCCCTTCCATCCCCTCTCAGGTTGTGAAATTGGGGAATCCTTCTTAATTCCCCAAACAGTCATAAAATACTATTACTAAACAACAAATATTTTGAGGAAGATGTATGATCACAATGGCAAAATGGCAGAGCACAGGACAATAGAGGCCTATTTATGCATGTCTAATCAGAAGCAAGCCCTATTGAGTTTAATGGGGCTTACCATTTTAAAAGGCTGAAAATATATAACAAATCCCAGTTATGATTTCAAGCTGTAGATATATGGGGGGGGGGGGGGGGGGAGCAGGACAAAGGAGAAGAATTGGCTGGACGAGGGGAAGGAGAAGAAAAATTAATGGCTGATAGGAAACATGGGGAGTGAAGGAGAAAGAAAATGAAAGAGAGAGGAGATGGGGGGGGGGAGAAGAAAAATGTAGCTAGGAAAACTCTGGCATGGGAGAAGAAGAAAGAGAAGGAAGGGGGTGCAGAACTAGGAAAAGACAAGAAATGCTAGACAACAGCAATCTGGTAGGGATTCCTGTGGTAGGCAATGTTGAGGAGGTATAGTAATTCTTTGCACTGACTGTTAACTGCTGTTGAGTCCTGGTGCTGGCTGTGGTTTGAGAAACATTGAGAGGGCAAACAGGAAGAAAAAGAGTGGCCAGCTAAACCCACAGAGAGTCTACAACAGCTGTTTTGAAGGTGCCTGTGGCAGTGGGGACCAGCAGCACATTGTGTGTGTGTGGGGGGGGGGGGGAGGGATTTCAAGGCAACTCTCTTGCCCTGAGATTTCTTCCCTTCACAAGATCCGAGAACCCTAGAAACTATCATTGTAATGATGTCCCTCATTATAGGAGCCCTGGTGACGCAGTGGTTAAATGCCTGTCCTGCAGCCACTCACTCAAAACCATAAGGTTGCGAGTTCAAGACCAGCAAAAGGGGCTTATGCTTGACTCAGGCTTGCATCTTTCCAAGGTCGCTAAAATGAATACCCAAGCTGTTTTTTTTTTTTTTTTTATACAGCTAGTTAACAGACGCATTCAGCACATGCAGAGTCAATTCATGAAAGCAGCATAAATGCAGACCATAGCAAACACAGAAGGTGCTCAATAACCTGTTCAAGGAACAAATCCCAAGATGTCCGTTTATGGGCAAAGAACTCTGCTTCTTCAGAAATACTAAGGGTTTGCTGTAGTAGTTGTTTTGCTAAAGACTGTCAGTAATGCCAACATTATTTTTTAAGACATGACTGAAATATTTACATTGCTTAGACCCCAAACACATAAAGCAGCCCTCTTCCTAGACTATACTTTCTCTGCCAGCAACTGAAACCCTCCCCCACCCGTCCCCAACTTTACAGGTTTTCCATTGTCTAGCATCTACAATGTGCTCGCTTCGAAGGAATTATATACTTCTCTTTCCTATCTAAGCCACTTGAAATGTAGATGTCTGATGCTGTTTCCATTTGGAAAAATAGTCATGCAATCCATTTATAAACCTTTACAAGTCAGTGTGTGCCAACATCTCTCAAATTCCCAATTTATTGTGACTAAGTCTAGCTGGCACCAAGAATGAAATAGCTGAACTGTCATACACAAATACCAGTGTGTATATATTTCTGATTGAGAGAGAGAAGGGCTGAACAGCCAAGGAGAAATGAAAGCTTACTTTCTGTTCCATGAAAGGTTCTTGCTAATTTATAAAATAATGTTAATATTACAAGGTTATCACTTTTAATGGAGATGTGACTACTAATGTTTATTGTAAAAAATGCTGGAAATCAGAATTTGTTAGAATTTTTTTATGCCTTCAGAGTAATACGGTTCCAAGACCATGGCAGTTAAAATGGTTTGAATCTAGTTTAAATTTGTAGGAATGTCCTACGTTTCAGTTTAGTAAATGATAGTGTATATATTTATTTTCTGTTTAAAAAATACAACTGGATACTTAAGAGTACTAAAATTTGAATCCTTCAGCTACAATCAAACCCTAAAAAGATTAAAAACACAATTTTAAATGCATCACTCAAAAAGGAAAAAAAATCACAGTAATTAAAATACCATCAGAAGCAAGTCACCCACCTTAAATGTCAAAAGCCTGTCACAGTAAAAAACAAACAAACCAAAAACACTATTCTCCTGTAAATGAAATTTCATTCACCAGATGTATCATTTAAATAACTTCTTCTTTTCTATAGCAAAATCCTGTAAAGGTGATTTTAATAAAACAGTTACAACAGGTCACAAATATAAAATGATGAACATAAATATTCTACACAGAAAAATAGTGGACCTTAAAAAAAATTAAAAGGCCAAATTAGGGAAATGTTCATTGCACTAAAATAATCTCTGCTGCCCAAGATGGGCAAGTATTATAACCCAGTAGATTAGGGAGAGATCATTTACCAGTTTTCTGGTGGCAGGAAAATACCATAGAACAGATTTCTATGGCAGACCAATATAAAAACAAGCAATCCCAGTGTTATCCTGGCTACAGGACTCATGTCACCCCTTGCTTAAACAGCTATGCTGGCTACCAGTCTGTTTCCAGGCAGAATTCAAGATGCTGGTTTTGACTTTTAAAGCCCTAAACGGCTTGGTTCCAGACTATCTGAAGGACCATATCTTCCTATATATAAAATAAAATATAAAAGCCAGCCCAAGCACTGAGATTGGCAGAAGAGGGCTTTCTCTCAGTCCCACCACCTTCACAAGTGAGGCTGGTGAGGACTCGGGAGGAAGCCTTCTCTGTGGCTGCTCCCAGATTGTGGAACTGTCTGCCATGCAAGGTCAGGTTGCCCCCCCGCTCCCTGCTCTCCTTCCACCAGCAGCTGAAGACGTTTTTATTCAGGCATGCATTTGGTGGCTAGATTCTATTTGAGTGCTGTTTTAATATTTTAGTTTTTAATGTTTTATGATTATTTGATTGAGTAGTGTTTATTTTTAACTTTTGTCTTTAATGTTTTAACCTTGTATTTCTTTATTATGTTGTGACCCGCCTTGAGTCCCACTGTGGGAGTAGGGCGGGATATAAATTTTGGAAATGAATAAAAAATAAAAATAAATTCATGCTATTCATTTACTTGATTTTTAAAGAAGATATCATATAATTGACCATCACACCATTAATACATTTAGAGAGTTAAATGACAAAGTCAGCACCATGAACTGAGCCCCCAAGCAAGTTTGTAACAAAATGCAGGTAGTAATGGATTGGAGTAATAATCCCATTTTTACAGACTTCGTTCAGTACTCTGGAAGATGCATTCTGGAACACTCAAAAATCCTGGGCTGTCTTCAAGGGCTACACTATATAGAACATGTTACAGTAAACCAACCAAAACACTTTGTATTCTCTGAAGATGCCAGCCACAAATGCTGGTGAAATGTCAGAAATAAACTTCTAGAACATGGCCACATACCCCCCCCCCCAAAAAAAAACCCCACAAAAAACTATGGATGCTGGCCATAAAAGCCTTCGACTTCACATTTTAAATTTCTATTTTTAAACCACCATATAGAATTAGAAGGGGATTTTCTATTTCAGTTTATTCCCCCCAACACACTGTACATGTGGAGATGACGCATTTGTAAATGGGGAAAAGAAGAAGAGGATGGCATAATATTTGGGCAAAGGCAAACACAGGTGAGGCTTGAACCAGAGGATTCTCACAGCCTCAGTGAAGAACAGTTTGGCACAGATATAGAATGAAAGTAAATATCTCAAGATTAGGAGTTATTGTGAAATGTTCTTACCACTTGCTTTTCAGTATTACAAGTATCTGGCATACCTATTTTGTTCTTTCCCACAGGCAATTCAAACCATGGCTTCAATGAAGGACTCTTGCATTTGTTTACAGAGTTTTGAAAAAGGACACAATCACAATACCACTAGATTGCTTCCAACACAAAATTAGAATGGATTCCAGGAGCAAAGTTTCTCAGTTGTTCTCTATGTATAAGTTCTGGGATGCTTTCATACTATACAATTATAGCATTATGATTCTACATTATGATTCCATGGAAACATTGTTTGGAATCCTGAGGTTTGTAGTGGTGAGGCACTAGAAATTTCTAAGAGAGAATTCTAAATACTATACCTTAAACTACAAATTCCAGGATTCCATGGAAGTGGAATCACAGCACTGTACCAGTGCAGCATGAAAGGGCCCTTGATCTTGCTTGAGCAACTCCTTATTCCCATTCTGTGTATCTCTGGTTGTGACCTCTGTTTCTGTTATCTCTTTACTTTTCTTACCAGCTGCTTCTGTGTTAGGCATGCAGTCAGGAATTGCCTTTTTTAAAAAAAGTTTTTTTTTTAAAGTTTCAGGCAAAATCAATAGAAATGTCAGCTTGCATTTTTCCAATGCTTCTTCCATTTTTCCCCCCCAACTACAAAAATTTCAACTTTTATGGAACACTGAAAAGTGGCAGAGTCTCCATAGGGATGATGTTCTTAATGTTGTTCCACCTTTTAAAAGATGAACTGTTTTTACAGAGGCAGGGGAGAGCTTGGTATACTTTCACCCTAAAGTTTGCAGCAGGCATCATTTTAAAAATTGTGATAGTAGTGGAAGTGTTTAGACCAGCTTTTTCAGCACTTTCAGTCAGTGGCAGGACAGAAAACCCTACCCAGTTTTTTCATTACTCTTAGGGTGGAGTCGCATTACAGCCTTATACAGTGGGCCCTTGGTTTCCAGTGGTATTTGGTTCCAAGACACCCCCCCCCAGTGGATACCAAAGTCCTTGGATGCTCAATTACCATTACATACAATGGCACAGTAATATGGTGTCCCTATACACACACACACCAAAATATTTGTGAGATGTTATTGAATCATAGAACTGGAAAGGGCATCTAAACCAACTCCTTGTCGTGCAGACATATACAACTAAAGCACTAATAAGAAATGCCCATTCAACTTCTAGTTAATGACCTCCAAAGAAGGAGAGTCCACCACCCTCTGAGGAAGTCTATATTGGTATTCAACAGCTCTTACATTTACGAATAGCACATAGCACATACACACACACAAATGTAAACACGCAACAATAATAAATTCCCCTTTGAACCTTCTTTTTAAAACAACTTTTTAAAAGTCAGATGAAAGAGGTTCTTCAGATGTTTAGGTGGAATCTCTCTTCTTGTAATCAAAATCTATTGTTTTCTGTTGCTTCTGTTGAATGAATTTTTAATTTAAAATAAACAATTCTCTCAATCACTGTCACTTTAGCAAAACCCCTTCAATCTTCTAGTCTACATTTTTAAACAAAATAAATATTCGATACTGGTATGGCTGCCCATTGGTCTGAAAACAACATCACAGGATGAATATGCAGAAAAAGAATATCCTCAGTAGTGTAGCCAATTCTCCCTTGAACTGACAGTTGAAGAGCAATGATTGTTTAGTGTTATGACCCTTCAGTCTGGAAGCAGCTTCAGTTTGCCAGTTTCCTTATCTCCTTTATTACCATTTGGCATTCATTCAGCACTTTTCAGAGATGGTCTTGTAATTATGCTGAGAGCCCTTTCACACTACATTATAGCACTGTGATACCACTTTAATTGCAATGGCTGTATCCTTTGAAATCCAGTCTGCAGTTTAATGAGAGACTAGAGCTCACTGGCAGAGAATGCCAAGTGCCCTTACCCAAACTGCAAATCCCAGGTTCCCACAGGGAGGAACCATGGCAGTTACAGTGGAATTATAGTGCTATACCTGTGTAGTGTGAAAGGGCCCTGCATATGGATTCAGATGGTTATGGTTTTGTCCTATATTCGATCCAGATTCATTCCTGAGTTCCCCACCAGACAATCTTGTTGACCAACACTGTCAGGAAGATACTGGTCTACAGCAGTTGTTGTTGTGTACCTTCAAGTCATTTATAACTTATGGCAATCCTATCATGGGTTTTTTCATGGAAAGATTCATTCAGAGGTGGTTTTGCCATTGTCTTCTCCTGAGACTGAGAGCATATGACTTGCCCAAGGTTACTCCATGAGTTTCATGGCCAAGCAGTCCAGCACTGAAGTCTAAGTATTTGCATGCATATAGGACATGACATTAGGAAAAACCTGTGCCCTGAAGCTTCTCTTCTAGTTGTACAAAGCAATGAGAGCAACATAATTAATTTGCTTTCAATACCTTGTCCTTTGAAAATCACAGAACCCAGACGACATTTTCATGTTGGTTGAAATTAATCAATATCCACCAAACAGCAAGGAGTTGTACCACCCTGTTTCATTATTTATTAAGAAGTAAAGTTACACTCTGAAGGACGCTCACCAGTCAGTAGGAAAAATGTACACATATAAAACTCAGCCTCCAAAAAAACAACACCTTGAGGCATTTTCCTTGCATAAATGGCATTTTCTGTCATTGAAAACAGAACCTTTGCAGGTGGAAATTAAATATAAGCAGCTGGTTTATGGAAAGGCAATTTGAAGAAAAATAATCCAGGAAAAAGAAAGAAAGTTTCCTTGTTGCATTGCATTTTAGTGGTACAATGAATTTGAAGACATTGCAGAACTAGAGACAAAGGCACTACCCAGCAAAAATAAGTTTTTATTCCCTTTGAACAGGAATGGGATTTAATCACAATTCCCTTTGCAGCTTTGTTGCAAGAAACCTTTCCTGGATTTGGAAGCCACTCTGTAGAATTCCATTCCATTCTAATAATTTTCCAATGGAGAAGGCAATTCTTCAGTTCATACATTTATTGGACAGAAAAAGGCTACACATGGTGGAGAAACATCCAAAGCAATGTTGAATCTGCCATGCACTTAGAGTAACAATAGCATGGTCACTCCAATTGTGAGTGTTGGCCATGGGCTTTTGCACACTATTTGCATATTTCCAAAGTTCAAACATTGCAGTTGCAGTTTAAGGGCTCAGAAAATATAACATTCTTGCAACAGAAGCAACCTTGAATGAAGTTTGGAGAGTGTGCAACATATATTACAAAAATGCATGTTTAGAGAAGATTTTGATATTTTTTAGAAATGATACAGAAAACAGATCTGAAACTCTATCCACACATTATTTGATCATTTGTGCATAGCCCCTTTACATTCATCTCTCCACTTGACTATAATGAATAATTCTCATCGCCCTCACTGCAAAGAAGTGACAATAAGTTTGTTTCACAGCAATGGTTCCAATTTGGTATTTACTTATGACAACCTCTTCACACAGAGATAATTTATTTCTGCTTCTTTATTATCTTTCTTATTATCTGCTTCTGCATTATCTTTTATCTCTGGAACTGATGGCCCAAGGCTTTCATAACTTACAATCACTGTTCATTATGAAGAACCACTTTAATTATCTTCTTTTAAATATGCACAATTCCTCCTTCTTTGTCTTTTCAAAGTCTTATGTGTCCATTATAGTCTTTCCAGACTTGAAGAACATGCAAGACTTCACAATAGAGCCTGGCTATGACAGTGAGGTCATGACAGGTTACTTGAAAAGTATGCAGCTAAATGAAACAAAATACAAACCTATCACCAGAGTTCGAAAGTAATGTGTTACTTTCAGCATGTATCTTTGATAATGAGTTCCTTTTTGCAGTAATAAACTGGGACTGTGTTTCTCTTCTTGCTGGCAATGGATGTCACTGTAATTCGTTACTTTTCTGTGTAATGTGATGGGGTTTCTGCTTGTTACTAGATACTGAGTATATAGAATCATAGAATCATAGAATCATAGAATCATAGAGTTGGAAGAGACCACAAGGGCCATCCAGTCCAACCCCCTGCCATGCAGGAACTCCAAGTCAAAGCATCCCTGACAGATGGCCATCCAGCCTCTGCTTAAAGACCCCTAAGGAAGGAGACTCCACCACACTCCGAGGGAGTGTGTTCCACTGTCGAACAGCCCTTACTGTCAGGAAGTTCCTCCTAATGTTGAGGTGGAATCTCTTTTCCTGCAGTTTGCATCCATTGTTCCGCGTTCTAGTCTCTGCAGCAGCAGAAAACAAGCTTGCTCCCTCCTCAATATGACATCCCTTCAAATATTTAAACAGGGCTATCATATCACCTCTTAACCTTCTCTTCTCCAGGCTAAACATCCCCAGCTCCCTAAGGCGTTCTTCATAGGGCAAGGTTTCCAGACCCTTCACCATCTTAGTTGCCCTCCTTTGGACATGCTCCAGTTTCTCCACATCCTTTTTGAATTGTGGTGCCCAGAACTGGACACAGTATTCCAGGTGGGGCCTGACCAAAGCAGAATAGAGTGGCACTATAACTTCCCTTGATCTAGAAACTATACTTCTATTGATGCAGCCTAAAATTGCATTGGCTTTTTTAGCTGCCGCATCACACTGTTGACTCATGTTCAGCTTATGGTCTACTTGGACTCCTAGATCCCTTTCACATGTGGTCTCGTTCAGCCAGGTGTCCCCCATCCTATATCTGTGCATTTCATTTTTCCGCCCTAAGTGCAGAACCTTACATTTCTCCGTATTGAATTTCATTTTGTTAGCACTGGCCCAGCTTTCTAGTCTATTCAGGTCATTTTGAATTTTGATCCTATCCTCTGGGGTATTAGCTACTCCTCCCAGTTTAGTGTCATCTGCAAATTTGATAAGTATGCCCCCAATTCTGTCATCCAAATCGTTAATAAAGATGTTGAATAGCACTGGGCCCAGGACAGAACCCTGTGGCACCCCACTGGTCACTTCTCTCCAGGATGAAAAGGAGCCATTGTTGAGCACCCTTTGAGTTCGGCCACTCAACCAATTACAAATCCATGTAACAGTTAACTTGTCTATCCCACATTTTGCAAGCTTGTTTGCAAGAATGTCATGGGGAACCTTGTCAAAGGCCTTACTGAAATCGAGGTATACTATATCCACAGCATTCCCTTCATCTACCAAGCTGGTAATTTTATCAAAAAAAGAGATCAGGTTCGTTTGGCATGACTTCTTTTTCTGAAACCCATGTTGGCTTTTTGTGATTATGGCATTGGCTTCTAAATGTTCGCAGACTCTCTGCTTAATGATCTGCTCTAGCACCTTTCCTGGAATTGATGTCAGACTAACTGGACGATAATTGTTGGGATCCTCTTTTTTTCCCTTTTTGAAGATGGGGACAACGTTTGCCCTCCTCCAGTCTTCTGGGACTTCTCCTGTTCTCCAGGAGTTCTCAAAGATTATTGCCAATGGCTCTGATATTACATTTGCTAGTTCTTTTAATACTCTAGGATGTAGTTCATCTGGTCCTGGAGATTTATATTCATTTAGGTTAACCAAGTATTCCTGTACTATCTCTTTACTTATTCTGTGCTGAAATTCCCCTATTCTGTCTTCTGCTCCATTATCCTTCGGTTGAGCACCTTTTGCCTTTTCTGAGAAGACTGAAGCAAAGAAGGTGTTGAGTAATTCTGCCTTTTCTCTGTCCCCTGTTAGCATTTTGCCATCTTCTGCACACAGTGGCCCTACTGTTTCCTTCTTCTTCCTTTTGCTGTGGACATATCCAAAAAAGCCCTTTTTATTGTTCTTAACCTCTCTAGCAAGCCTGAGTTCATTCTGCGCTTTAGCTTTTCTGACTTTACCCCTACATGTGCTGGCTATTTGTTTAAATTCCTCTTTCGTGATTTCTCCATTTTTCCATTTCTTATACATGTTCCGTTTAAAACTTAGCTCATTTGAAAGTTCCTTAGTCATCCATCCTGGCTTCTTGAGACATCTTCCATTTTTCTTCCTCATTGGAACTGTTTGAAATTGTGCCTTCAATATCTCCCTTTTGAGAAACTCCCATCCGTCTTGAACTCCCTTTTCTTTTAGTATTCCTGACCATGGGATCACTCCCAGTATTTCTCTAAGTTTATTGAAATTAGCTCTCCTAAAGTCTAGAGTGCGTGTCTGACTATGCCTAGCTTCTCCCTTCCACTGCATAACAAACTCCAGGAGAACATGGTCACTTCCACCTAAGGATCCAACCACTTGCACCCCATCAACTAGGTCTTCCCTGTTGGTTAAGATAAGATCTAAAATGGCTGATCCCCTTGTTGCCTCTTCCACCTTTTGGACAATGAAATTGTCTTCCAGGCAAGTGAGGAATTTGCTAGACTTTGAGGATTTGGCTGAGTTTGACTTCCAGCAAATATCCGGATAGTTGAAGTCCCCCATCACTACTACATCTCTCCTTCCTGATTGTGTGGTCATCTGTTCTAGAAAGGCATCATCCAATTCCTCTGCCTGAGTCGGGGGTCTGTAGTAGACTCCCACAGTAACATCCCTGTTATTTCCCTCTCCTTTAATTTTTATCCAGATGCTCTCCACCTGGCTTCCAGTATTGACTTCCTGGATCTCTTCACTGGTGTAAATATCCCTGACATATAATGCTATTCCTCCTCCTTTCCTGCTTGGCCTGTTTCTCTTAAAAAGGTTATATCCCTCTATTTCTACATTCCAATCATGAGACTCATCCCACCAGGTTTCAGTGATGCCTATTATATCATATTTCCCTTGTTGTGCTAGGAGTTCAAGTTCATCCTGCTTATTTCCCATACTCTGTGCATTAGTGTAGAGACATTTAAGACCATGTGTCCTCTTTACTTGCTGCTTTTGCACATTTTTTTGCCTCCTACTATTGGGTCCTTGCACTGTTTGCCTTGTTCCCTCTATGCCACTTGGACTATTCTCTCCATCCCTTTTGTCTTCCAGTATAATGTCTCCCTCCCCCACATAACTCAGTTTAAAGCCCTCCTGATCAGATTCTTCAGACTGTTGGCAAAAACGTTTTTGCCAACTGGCGTGAGATGCAGCCCATCCCTTGCCAGAAGTCCCTCCTCATGGAACCGCAGCCCATGATCCAAGAATCCAAACTGTTCTTGGTGGCACCATCTACGGAGCCAGTTATTCACCTCTGCTATTTTCCTCTCCCTTCCTGGACCATGCCCTTCTACCGGGAGTAGAGATGAGATGACAACCTGTGCATCCATCTCTTTCAGCTTCCTTCCCAGAGCCTCATAATCCCTTTTGATATTCTGAAGGCTGTGCCTTGCAGTATCATTGGTTCCCACATGAACCAAAAGAAGGGGATAACGGTCAGTAGGCTTGACAAGTCTTGTCAGCCTCTCCGTCACATGATGGATCTTTGCCCCAGGGAGACAACACACCTCCCGAGACATCTTGTCAGGCCCACAAACCACTGCTTCCGTACCCCTCAGCAAGGAGTCCCCCACCACGACCACGCGCCTCCTCCGAGACTTAGCAGTGGCTGTTCCTTTTCGTGATACTCTCAGGCTCCCCTGCTCTGTCCCTGATGTCTGTCCCTGCTGCTTTTCCTCATCATCTCTGACAACAGAGAGAGATTCAAAGGGATTCTGTAGCTGCAAGCCGCTCACAGAACGTTCCCTGGTTTCCTTACTTCTGTGTGTGACCTCCCTCCAAGCCTCTACCTCTGTTGTATGTGGAGTGACCTCCTCCACCCCAACAACTTCCTCTGTCTGTTTCCCACCCAAGACATTCTGGCCTGTTCTGTTCAGGAGATTCTCCTGCTCTCTATGATGCTGGAGTGCAGATATCTGCTCCTCTAGCTGCTGTACTTTCTCTTCCAAGAGGACTACCAACTTGCACTTGTGGCAGGTGTAGTTCGCCACCTCTGTAGGCAAGAAGACAAACATCCCACAGGTGTTGCAGGTGACTGCAGCAGGGCCTTCAGTGTCCATAGTGAGAAGTCTTAAGGAGGCACTGAAACAAGACTGTGGGCTTCCCTTGCTAGACTTGGCCTTTATTCCCAAGCTCTGTCACTGAGTTCAAGTCACGGGGCCTATAGTTATGTAGAGAGCTCCTGGCTAAAAGCTCCTTCCAAAGGCAAGTCTCTGATTCACTTCCTCTGATGCTTCAGGCCGGCTCCTCTTCTATTCTCTAAACACCTCCTTGACTAGATAAAAAAAAAATTCAAAATTCGCGCGCCGTTAGGCGCGCACTTCTGCTAGCCTTGAGTAGCCTTAAGTAGCCTCCCAGCACTGGCTCCCAGAATGCAATGGCTCAAGTGTAAATTAAATTAGATCTCACCCAAGCACATGGACTACAGCCTCCTCCTTTTCTTTCTCCTCCTTAAAGGAAATGCAGCTTCTGCTAGCCTTGAGTAGCCTTAAGTAGCCTCCCAGCACTGGCTCCCAGAATGCAATGGCTCAAGTGTAAATTAAATTAGATCTCACCCAAGCACATGGACTACAGCCTCCTCCTTTTCTTTCTCCTCCTTAAAGGAAATACAGCTTCTGCTAGCCTTGAGTAGCCTTAAGTAGCCTCCCAGCACTGGCTCCCAGAATGCAATGGCTCAAGTGTAAATTAAATTAGATCTCACCCAAGCACATGGACTACAGCCTCCTCCTTTTCTTTCTCCTCCTTAAAGGAAATGCAGCTTCTGCTAGCCTTGAGTAGCCTTAAGTAGCCTCCCAGCACTGGCTCCCAGAATGCAATGGCTCAAGTGTAAATTAAATTAGATCTCACCCAAGCACATGGACTACAGCCTCCTCCTTTTCTTTCTCCTCCTTAAAGGAAATGCAGCTTCTGCTAGCCTTGAGTAGCCTTAAGTAGCCTCCCAGCACTGGCTCCCAGAATGCAATGGCTCAAGTGTAAATTAAATTAGATCTCACCCAAGCACATGGACTACAGCCTCCTCCTTTTCTTTCTCCTCCTTAAAGGAAATGCAGCTTCTGCTAGCCTTGAGTAGCCTTAAGTAGCCTCCCAGCACTGGCTCCCAGAATGCAATGGCTCAAGTGTAAATTAAATTAGATCTCACCCAAGCACATGGACTACAGCCTCCTCCTTTTCTTTCTCCTCCTTAAAGGAAATGCAGCTTCTGCTAGCCTTGAGTAGCCTTAAGTAGCCTCCCAGCACTGGCTCCCAGAATGCAATGGCTCAAGTGTAAATTAAATTAGATCTCACCCAAGCACATGGACTACAGCCTCCTCCTTTTCTTTCTCCTCCTTAAAGGAAATGCAGCTTCTGCTAGCCTTGAGTAGCCTTAAGTAGCCTCCCAGCACTGGCTCCCAGAATGCAATGGCTCAAGTGTAAATTAAATTAGATCTCACCCAAGCACATGGACTACAGCCTCCTCCTTTTCTTTCTCCTCCTTAAAGGAAATGCAGCTTCTGCTAGCCTTGAGTAGCCTTAAGTAGCCTCCCAGCACTGGCTCCCAGAATGCAATGGCTCAAGTGTAAATTAAATTAGATCTCACCCAAGCACATGGACTACAGCCTCCTCCTTTTCTTTCTCCTCCTTAAAGGAAATGCAGCTTCTGCTAGCCTGCTAGCCTTGGCTCAAGTGTAAATTAAATTAGATCTCACCCAAGCACATGGACTACAGCCTCCTCCTTTTCTTTCTCCTCCTTAAAGGAAATGCAGCTTCTGCTAGCCTTGAGTAGCCTTAAGTAGCCTCCCAGCACTGGCTCCCAGAATGCAATGGCTCAAGTGTAAATTAAATTAGATCTCACCCAAGCACATGGACTACAGCCTCCTCCTTTTCTTTCTCCTCCTTAAAGGAAATATTTTGATTCAATCTGAACAATGGGAGTTGGGAAGATCACATTGGTTTCTCCCCTGTGCTCCCTTTTTGTTGGATTTCGAGTAGCTAGTGAAGACCAGTGAAGCCAGCAAGAAAGAAGGAATGAAGGCAAGAAAAAGGCAGAGAGGGAGAAGTGAGAAGGAGAAGGCAAATTGCGAACATGAGCTGCACTACAGACTCAAATTAGTTTGTTTGTTTGTTTGTTTTTTTTTGCACACCTGCCTTTTCTGTCTTCCACCATTTTGATAAAACTAAAGTGAATGTTGTTACTCTAGGGCTAGAGTAGGAATTGAAGTTCCTGAGGTCAGTGCAAATACTTTATAACAATGGTTTAGAAGAGAGATAGATGGGGAGGAAGAGGAAGTGAATAAGGGAGTGACAGCTTCTTTGCAAGCATCCAAAACATCTATGCACAGTGCACGTGGCAGCTGTGCATGTCTGGGTGAATGGAAGAGAAGGGGAGTTCAAACATGGGAGTCTAATTAGAATTATGGGTTTAAATCTTGCATTGGGAGACACAGCTATGAGATGTAACTATGATCTTATCCTGTCCAACTTTCCCCACCAAAGCCCCCGCCTTTCCTCAATCGCAGCTTAACAAACCAAGCCATTATCAGTGGAGGGCAGGAGGAGGAAGAGATATTTTCCTGTAGATCAGTGATTCCCAAACTGGTCTCCTAAATGTTTTGGACTCTTGCTTCCAGAAACCACAGCCATCTTGACCAATAGTCTGAGATGCTGGGAGCTGTAGTACAAAAAACCTGGAAAGTCAAAGTGTGGAAATCACTGCTGTAGGTGGATACTGTCCAGGAAAGCAGCCAAATGGCTGATAAGGCCAGTAAATTCCCAACAAACAAACCCCCAAATAGCAGAGTCAGTGCAAGCAACACAATCTTGGAGACTAAAGACAGTACCAGCAGAAGGATTACCAGAAGAGTTGTCAGATGGTCTGAGATTCAAGGTATCAGATAGGCAGGTTGATCAGGCAGTTTAAGGTCAAGGGTTCCAGATAATTAAGATAGTCATCAGTCTAAGACAAAGATTTGGTCCAAGAAGCCAGAGACAAAGTCTTTCCTCCAGGAAGGTCAGATAATCACTGGCAAGGAGACACACATGCTCTAGCTGCCTAAATAGGCAGGCAGGACACATTCAGGTGTGCCTGATTATGAAGGCATTTTTATAAAGCCTCAGTGATCTGCGAACGTCCTCTCTTTCAGCTCAACGCTCCCTAAAAGTAGGCACACTTCCCAGATTCTCCTCTATGTCCTAAGCCTCAGCCCCATGCAAACTTGGCTGCTGAATCTTTGGAGGGACCACAGACTCTGCTACAGCAGAGCTAGGGCCAGCCTCAGGCTCCCTAGTTGCAGGCTCAGGTCCCAGAGGCTCTGGCTCATCCTCTGAGTCCTCTGAGTCATCCTCCAGGCTGGGCATGACAGATACACAACAAGAGGCATCTTGCAGATTATGTGATTGATCTGTGTCCAGTCATGGGAAAATAGCTGAAGGGTTATTTGTTGCTCTTTCAGCTCTCCACTCACCAGGAAATAGTTGCATTCCAGGAAATGCTACTGAGAAAAGTTGGGTTGGAAGATGTTGGTCATTGTGGGGTGAACAGTGAATTTCAATTACAGCAACAATCATAAAATTTTGAGTTGCAGTGACATAAATCCAACTTATGCCCTTGTAATTCACAACAGGATACCAGCCATGATATTCAGAAATGTGGAGAATTAAATATAATTTTCATGTATTTTTCAATGTTAAAGTAGTAACAACAATGTGTTACAACCCAGTGAGTTACTTTTTAGAGTGCAGTAACAAATAATAACCTATTGGGTGATCAGAGTAAAGAACAAAATAATTAGTTCCTTTGCCAAAGTAACATTGCCAACTCTATTTGTCACACACAGCAGTCTATACACAAAATGTAACTAACTTTCTACATGGAATTGACTCCCATGTGGGGTTTGACTTCAGGTGAAACCTTTATTTTAAAAATCCTGTGTCTCTTTAATTCATTATTGTGATTTAGATACTGGCTAATATCAGATATTCCATCAATAAAAGTATAAGAACCCCATAAACTACCATTTCCCTTTCAAAATAGTTACATTTTTCAACAATGGAATAAGCAATTTTAAAATATTATGATAGCAATAATATCAGAATAGGTTGCATTGGTCATATTTTTTAAAGTAACAGCACTTCATTCCCATAAAGGGCTGCTTTGTTATGTCTAACTTCTATTAAGGCCTGATTATGTCAGTGGATCAGCCAACAGCACTTAGCTGTAAATCATTATCTGAGAAACAGACTCAATTGTAATTGTATAATTCATTATTTGCATGCTGTGAGTATAGCACATATATTGAAAGCACCCATAACTTTCAAAATGAATTGTATGAAGTATCAATAAACATCTAACTTCCTCAACCATTAGTCACATGCTCCTCAATTTATAAGACACAGAACTTCCCTTTTAAAAGTGAACAACTATGTGGATGGAGTGAAAAATGTTATTTACTTGAGTCGAAGGCTTTCATGGACGGCAACCATAGTTTTTTGTGGAGCTTTCGGGCCATGTGGCCATGTTCTAGAAGAGTTCCTTTCTGATGTTTCGCCAGCATCTGTAGCTGGCATCTTCAGAGAATGATAGCCTGGAAAAGCATTCATATCCAATCCTTTTCCAGGCTATCATTCTCTGAAGATGCCAGCCACAGATACTGGTGAAACGTCAGAAAGGAACTCTTCTAGAACATGGCCACATAGCCCAAAAGCTCCACAAAAAACTATTCTTTACTTGACTTTTTAAAAAATTTAAACAAAGTTCTAGAACACAGTTTTGTGATGTGCCTAGTTCTTCTGATACTAAATACCTTCTGTTTCTGCTAAGGTCAGTGGAAAATCAGAGGGGTGAGCAAGCTGTAGAATTATGCTCCTCTTTCCATCAAAGAATAGAAAGCTCTTTTTACACTGATGTAAATATCTGCTCACTGAAGAGATTTTGTCTTGACATTAAAACTAAAGCTGTCGGCTAAAGTGTTGGATCTGTGATATAACTATAGGCCTAGGTCACTAAAACCTTACCGAGTGCAACATCTTCCCCTTGGTTTGTGAAGAAAACTAAACCTTCAAAGACAAATATTATGGCACACAAAATGAATGTGGTGATTTTTAACCTTTTCAGGGAAAGTAATTCCCTTATTGGCTGCAGCTCAAACTATCCTACCTTTCTCTCCTTTTTTGTTGTATCTGTGAGTAATTTCTTCAGTCATATTGTTTATAAGAAGTGAAGTTATTCGTAATCATGCCTTTAAGAGTATGTACACAAAGTGGACATCCTAATAGAGCACCATGTATTAAATTCCTGATTGTTTGACATAAATTCTCCTTCTTTCTTGTAGTCAGACAGGAAGCTCCTCATTTATTTACGAATAGGTTAAGACCCGAGTCATGTTCCTAACCATGTGCCTGAGTGCTAACATATATTAAGTAAATCTAGAGCCTCTTGTGCATAGGAAACATATTAAAATGGTTAAACATGGAGAAAGGCTCAATGTAATCTATCTTTTGTCATGTTTATGATATCTG
This sequence comes from Urosaurus nigricauda, assembly GCA_034509955.1. Classification (NCBI taxonomy): domain Eukaryota; kingdom Metazoa; phylum Chordata; class Lepidosauria; order Squamata; family Phrynosomatidae; genus Urosaurus; species Urosaurus nigricauda. Next base: position 258,970,288 of record JAOEGL010000003.1, read on the forward strand.
AACGCATCTTTTGAGACTGGTCCAATTTGGCCATGGTTGCAGATGTACTGTTTCATGATAAACCACAACTGCACACAGAGAAAAGGGGACAGAAAGAGAATGTGATATAACATAAACCATCAAGAAGATAAATAATGAAATTCTTTGAAATAACATTGGTTAAATATTTAGACAATCTGAGATTGCTCGTGGCGCATACACTCAAAATGGAACTCTCATTGTTAGTGATCTGGGGAGGGGGAATTCTGTTAAAGAATGATCATAAGAAGGACAGCTTACTGAGAGAACTTCCACAATCCATATCATTAGTTATATAATTTGCATATGGGATTATAAACACTGGATTTTGATTTGTACTGCCTGCCAGAAGTAGGCTTAGACATGAATCTGATAGAATAAGTGGTCAAGTCAAAAGTTTCAGCTTTAAGGGGTTTCACAAGACTCTGTTGCTTTTGCTGAAATAGACTAACATGACTATCCATGTGGAATTATAAACATGAATGGATCTCATGTGATGAAAACCTGGCCAAACACTTTTTCTGAAGTTTCACCTATTTCGCCTCTTTGAAAACAGGAAAGGCTCCACTTTAGTTTAGCAAAGGCTGATTCTCATAGCTGTTCATGAATTTATATTTATATCAGTGCTTTTAGCTTTTAATTTGTAATTTCCTATTTTTCTTGAATGTCCTACATTCTGTGGTGTTTTTTCCTCCTTTGTCGTTAGGACATCTGGTCACTCTGGGTGCATCCCTCCATCAGGGGAGCCCCCAAATATCATGAAGCTGCCCATTCCTGATCTAGACTAACCCTTGTTCATTGCAGGGACTGCAGCGTGGGATGCAGCTGCAACTTCTCCAGCAGATGGCTGTTCAGACTGCTTAAATATTGCCAGTTGAAGCTTTGATCTACATTTGTCCCTCCACATTCACTGGGGTTAGGAACACAGCACCTCTGTGAATGTGGAAGAACTGTAAATAATAAAAACACTATGTTTTTACCTGAGAGAACACCTCCCTAGGAATCTCTAGGTTTTCCAGTGCAACTCTGTAGCCAACATCTGCCAGATATTGACCATAGAATTGTGCTGGAGGAGCTACAAATGCCTAGTGGAGTGTTGTCTCTAGGAATCTCTAGGTCCTTCATTGCAACTTTTGGTTAAGGTGACCAGGTTAAAGGTGTTAAAGGTGCTGGAGGACCTAGATATTCCTGGAGAGAACATATTAATCTGTGAATAGTCAAATCCACAAAGGTCAAGTCTGCGGGGGGGGGGGGGGGAGATGATTGTATATTTTCTTTCCTCTGGAGCAGATTATGGGGTTGGGAGGTAGAGCCTGCAGATGTAAAAGGGAATAAGCAAAAACTGTCTCTTTCTCCTCACTATAAGCCTCAACTGCATCAAAGAGCATCATGTAAACAGAGGGGATGCCACTGGATGCAGCCAGTATTGTTGTTATTGTTGGTACACAGCACTATCTTTCATGTGCTAAGTGTAAAGGAAAATTCACTTCTTTGTGATATTATAAGCCTCAAAACTAGCCTTAGGATTCAGCCAAAGTCTGACTATGTAGCTTATGTTATTTAGATCTATTTAAAAACTTTATTTCAAGTTTGTTTGACCTTATTTATAAAATCCTACTCTGTCTTTTTAAAGAGGCATTGATTATATTATATCACTTATTGAAACAATAATTTATTGAAACAATCATTAATACTGATTTTAGTTCCTTGTTAGAGGGATTAGCATTCCAAAGGCAGGAATGCCTTTTAAAAAATCCAGGCTCAAAAACTGAACTTTTAATAAAAACCAGTTAATTTATTAAATGGGCATGTATTACTTCGCTGTGGCTGGGCTTCTGCTTAAAAGAAATCAATTGTATGAATACAGCTGAGAAATCAGCCCGATAATAGATGTTTCAGCTCTTGCTTTTACTTCTCTCTGATAGCTCTTAAGGTGGTCAGAGGTACAAGTTAAAGATGTATTGTAGCCTGAGGGATGATAGAATGAAAAAATGGGGGATGGGAGTATAGCTATGCTGATAGACCAATTTCCCACCACTGCAAGCCGGTGCAATTGATTGATGAATCCTTACTCTGTCAAGAGGCAGCCCTTCAGATCTGATCACATAAATACTCATTCAACTCAAATTCTGCTTGACAAGCCTGAGACAGCTTTGTTCTGTCACAGATATCATTGGAAGGAAAATGCTCCATTAATCATCCTTAATTAACTTTACATAGTCTGCTGGAACCAATATGTTCTCTGGCTAAATCGCCAAGATTTAGAGAGGATTCTGTAGTCATCCAAATGAGAACCATTTTGTAAAGTTGTTTTCTGTTAACTACAGGGGATCTTATTCTCCCCTAGTTTCCTTGCATTGAAAAGGAAGGTGATTCTGTCTCTGAGCATTTCTGTGTGGCTTCTGCATTCAATGAATAGTCCAGTGTATATGTGGGAGGGGGGCAGGGGGAACACCAAGGTATTATGTAGATTATGCTCACAGCAAATGGCTAAATTTGTTGGCATCAATACTCCACTTACATGTTACAAACTAGTCCTATGAAACTAATAGGAAGAAAATTGGTACAAGAATGGAGCCATTCCCATTAAAAAATCCTTAAATATTATTCTTTAAAAAAGTATTAAGAATGATATTTTAAACAGTGCTTAAACTAAAGCTAGGCTTTACGTGTGTCAAGTACTCCATTTTATTTCACGTCTAATTGGTACCACCAGGAAGTTTCTACCTGAAAGCATTGTTAGTGACCTTTCCACCACTCTATTGAGATCACTACATCCAGAATGTATTCAGATAGTTGTTTAGAAATATTCCTTTATTTCTAATGTATTTATTTATTTATGTAACAAGAAGGTACATTTTCATTGAATATTTGAAAAAAATTCACAATAAAGGAATTACAATCTTCAGATTGACACTGGACAGTTGGAGATGTTCTACATCTAGATTGAACATTGGGGCTTTCTAGGGGCTTTCTAGACTGGCAAAAAGAAATGTGTTCATGGCTGCATGAAACTCTAGCCTTTAGATGAGAAAAAGGGAAAGTGTTCCATGAAAACACTTTTTTTTGCATTTTAGGGGAGAAGAAGGTGCTGGTTTTCCCAGCTTCTTTTTTAAAAACTGCTGAACAGCGCAGCTCCATCTAAAGGCTGTGGTGCAGCTACTAAGCATTAAGGAAAAGGCAACTTCATGTTATACTTTCCTGTCAATCTAGAGTTCAGTTTAGTTTCATAAACTTTGAATGAAGACATGTAAACAGCCAGCTAATGTGCTCTCTGTGCTAAAAGTGATGTCTTCAAGGCTACTATAGGGTGTAATCATGCCATTTTTAATATTCATTTATAATATTATGTTCTTTATATACATGTGACAATCAACCCAAACTGCAATGCAAATGTCTGTGGGGAAACAGCCCCATTGAATGAAATTCTGCTTGGTTCATGCAATCTCTATTGTGGCCAGAGTCCACTTGAGTGAATGAGCATGAATGTTGCATTTATTTTCATGTGCAGATGTCCTGCAATCCACCTTAGTTATTTCTCATTTTTCATTTATATCTTTTTGCTTTTCTGTCAAGAGCCATGATCTAGTCAATGGATGCTACACTGGAAAGACTCCACTTTACATCCCAGCCAAACAGATCTCTGATGGCAATAGGAAATGGAACAAGAAATGTACAAAAGTCTTTATTTGTATCCAATCCTTCTTCCTAAGGCCTAAATCCTACTATTAATCTTAACTACAATAGACCCATTGTATCAATGGAACTTATATAAGTGTTGACTTATGAAGTTCTAATTCATTTAATGAATCTACTCTGTATGGGATTGGCAATTGGATTCAGGCCAAGATGTTCAGTGTGGCACTTCTATTTATCTTCATCACAATTCTGCGAGATAACTGAGCTTGGGGTATCCACATTGCTTCATAGTTAGACAGAGATCGGAGTCATGTCTCCCTACTTCAAGTTCAGTACTCCAACAACTGATTCTCATGCCTCCGCAGTTAATCACCAATTATAGTTAGGGAGAAGTAAAAGTGCCTTTACCAATTAGTGAGGGAAGTCAGATAGTCTTCGAGATTCTAGAATCTAAATTTTAGATCCTTCCCCTTAGTGATAGTTTTTCATGAATCAAGTTTATCAGTTAAAACTCTGAATAAAATAGAACATTTGTGGAATGTACAGCAAAGAAAAGGCCAATTAAACATTGTGATAAAAGCTAATTCTCCCTCTCACAGTGTAGACATAAAAGTGGATGGAGGGGGGGGGGAGCCTTGCTCTCCACTGCACCCTGGATGCCAGAAATCTGTTCTTTAAGTTATATTTTCACTTTGTGCAATGTTTTCAACCTTCTTTGCACTCTGCACAATTGTTTTAATTGTCTCTTGTACTCCTAGGCACATGACAGTGGAATTGATTCTTATCAAACTGCACTTTCCAAAGCTGGCCTTTGTTGTTTAGAGTATAAGAATCACAGAATTGGATTTCTCTCAATAATGAGACCTGTTTTCCTCAAAAACAAACAAGCATTAGGTGCTCCTGAATTATTTTCTGACTCAGATTCATAGCATGTATACACATGTAGTTCATGTCCTTTAAAAGCTCTCCACATTGGCTAGAAAGCAATACAAAAGCTCCAGTAGCTAAAAGGAAGAGAGGACTCCACCCCTTGGAGTACATTTAAGAAACTGACATATCCCAAGAGTCATCACAGCCTTGTGTCCTGACACTGGAGATGGAGAGAGGACTTCTCCAGATGATAAATGTGCATAGAAGGGCCTGGTTAAGGAGATCTGGAGGCAAGGAGAAAAGGGGTAAGGCTTCTGGAAGAGGATTTTGGCAGTGATTTCTTTCCAAACTGACTCAGGAATTATGTCAAGTGATTTCCAACATTTGGGAAAGAACTTGTTTTGAGCCACTCACACCCATGAAATTTACCCTACCTAGAAATATTAAGGCCGTAACACTTAGAGGATCTGAGAAGTTGCAGACAGGGCCAGCCTCTCCATAGAGGTAAACTAATCAACTACCAGAGGCAGAAAATCCCAGGAGAACCCACCCCAGTTGTTAAATTTCCTGGAGACAAAGACACTTCCTGCATTTTTAGATGAAACACAGAAAGGCGGCATACTAGCATTTGTCACTTGGGGGATAACCTCTGTATTCCCCCATAAAGAGCATCTAATCTCTGCTGTCTCTCAAGACAGAATAGAAAGAAACAAAAAAACAACAGGCATTAAATGTGAATATAACAGAAAAAGAAAAAAGAATCCACAGCTGTACACAGCCTTCTTCTGACCAGAGATGAGCCCATCGAAACAGAAGATCTGTGTCTTTCTTTACTGGCAGGAGATGAACCCCATGCCCCCAAATGGAGACTTTGAACCAAGCCCTCATATCTGGCATGATGATGATACAAATGGCAGGACAACACAGCTCCCTTTGGTTAGCTAAACGCCTCTGCATGGTGCTATGGTACAAATTCCCTGGGCTGTGGTTCCCCACTTAGGGACACAGAGCTTGAGCTAGGATTTCGCTATGATTTTGGCCCTCTTATGTGAGAACTTCAGGTATGCACAGAGTGTTTTTTACTTCTAGGCCCCATTCACACTATGAAAATCTGGGATGAATCCAGATCGAATCCTTGCTATTCAAACATGTCCCAAATGCACTCGATACACTTTGGGGGGCAGGGGTGTGGGCTAGTAAACCCCCCCCCCACACACACACTTAACCCAGGATATTCAATACCATGTTTTTTTCTCTGAGTTTTCCTGAAAGATCTACATCAATCTGCATCTTCAGAACTGTGAATAAGCTTCTGAATTGATCTGGATCACTCTGTATTGTTCAAGGGAATGGACATGACTCTATTCCATCCAGAAACAATGGCATGTGTGAATAACAAAGGGGTTACAATAATTCATAGACATCCGTGAACCCAAAACAAAATGGGAACAACAAACCTGATATGTATCAGTGTGGCGATCTGCATCTCCTTGGGACAAAAAGTTAGCATGAATTTAGTTACAAGGTTTTGCTTCGACTTTCCTGTCATTAACTGAAGCAGTTTCATATTTACAAATAGCAAACCTTCCAGGGTGTCTTCTTTCATTTAGAGGTCAGCTGTGTGCAACAGTCCTGTTGTTTTGCAGAACTATTATGTGTGTGGTATAGCTTATATTTAATGAATGTCTTATTCATCCCTGCAAACTTAAATCCGGTTAGGATCTGACTGATTCAAAGCTATTTGTTGATTCCCTGCTTTGCTGTAATAATTGACTAGGGTAGATTTTGCAAAGGTCAGAAAAAAGAGCAAGCAGCTTCATATTATTTCAGTTAATAGCTCAGTTCTTAAATTTTAAGAACTAATCTCTCAAAGCACTCTTCTCTTGCATCCCTCAATTCTAAGTCCACATGTAATTTCAAATTATATGATAGATGTCTGAAATTGTTACTTTTTGCTTAATGGCTTTCAAGCTGCTGGAGGACACAGCATGATGTTTTGTCAGAAAACATATAGTCTTCCAAAAGAGAGAGAGAGAGGAAGAATTAAGAAAGTTTAATGAAATGTATGAGGCAAAAGGACCCCTTGGAAATAGGATGCGAATGATCTCAAGTGGTAAAATTCAGCTAGAAATCCCCAGTACCTGAATCAAAGGCAGACAATGTTACATTTGAGTAAGAACATTAGCGTTGAAATATATGTTGAATCCAGAACTCAGCTAAACAATAAATTGATACATTACAGCATGCAAAGAATGCTTTTCTTTCCCCATAGCCAAATATGTGATAAAAAGGTATTTGTTTATGATATTTATATGCTGTCCTTCTGCCCTAAAGAGTGGCTTACAATTATTATTATTTTTAATTAGACAGTTCCCTGCTCTCAGGTTTACAATCTAAAAATATAATCTAAAAATACAATGCAATCTATGTAACTGCAACTTCGTTATGTGTACTGGGCCATACTGGAATTCCTCAACCTTTTGGGACAACAGGAACAATTGAAATTTTAAGAGCATGCCATGGTTATGTCAAAAAATGGCTAACATGCTAGGTGTGGCCAGTCCAAAAACACCCACTGCCCAAAGGTCAATCTCATGAGAGTTAAAGAAGAGTAGCCTGTCCAAGAACATAGGTAGAAGGCAAAGATAGAATCTGACCACAAAACACTAAGCCACACTTTTAAACCCATCTATTTTTCAGATGGCACACTGTTGAAACCGAGACACCAGTAACCTGGCCAAGAAACTCATTATAAGGCTCAGGTGGAGTCTGAACTGCAAATTCCAAATGTATATTTGCCCCCATAAAGTACAATATAATATCCATTTCATAGAAGGCAAACTGATAACATGCAGAGAAAACATATGCACAGCATAGGCGAAATGCTCTCACCCCTGACCCCATAAAACCAGTTTATCTTTTTCATCTTTTTTCCTAGCAGACTTAGCATTGTTAAAAACAAAAATTCTAGGTTTCACCCACCTATTTCTATTTTTATAAGTGCCTCATAGGGGCCAGAGTCATTCTTGCAAATAGATAATGTAGCAGACCATTTCATCTTTCAGTATGTCAGTTTCTCAGTTCACAGTATTATTTTAAAAACTTTTAAATCAGGAGAAACAGGGAGCCTCAAAGGTGGCCAAACAGGCATTTATGGATACCATGTTGGGAGCCCCACAGTCATAATTTGAGACTATCATGGAGCTTCATGACTCTAAGAGCAGGTAGGAGTGCAAGACTGAAAATGGGAGAGGGTTTCTATACTTTAATGGTTGTCTAGAATGGTTGTCATGCGAAGAGGCTACAAGCAGCACCTGTTAAAGCTCCCTCTTCACAAGGGAAGTTACAGGATGGCAACCCTAGGCCTGATAGTAGAGCAGACTACCCAAACAAGTGTGAGTTCTATGTCACAAGATCAATTGTAAATGTCATTTTACTTTTGGATCATTAGATATATACCAGCTTCATTTACTAATTTGCTTAAAACTAGCAGAGATTAAAAAGAAAAGAAAAAGAAAAAACTATCAATATAAGTCACAACTTCTGAACTATGACTACAACATAACCAGAAGAAAATAAGTCATTCTTACAGGCAACAAAGTCAAGAAAGGCTCCCAAATATGTGCACATGTGTGCTGTACAGAATTCTCACTTTAGCTGAGATTTTTTTCTGCTGCACATATTCTACTTTAAACCAACAGACAGAAATGTCTCCCATTAATATCACTTTATGATAAGAGAAACTCTGCTTTCAAGTTGCCTGTCAACTTAGGCAACATCACGAATTTCATAAGGTTTTCTTTGGTAAAGAATACCCCAAAGTTTTTTTCCCCCGAGTTTTTCCCTCTGAAATATAGTCTCTATCACCTGGTACCCACTGGCAATCTCCCATCCAAGTACTCATTGGTGATCTCCCTTTCCAAGACCAGATGGAGTCAGATGTCTTTAGAATACTTAGGCCTGAGAGGAAATGTACCTTCTATTAAACACTTCCTTCTCAATTGTTAAAGACATGGAGCCTCTATCAATGAAAAAGCTGCAAAATTTTCCCTCCTAACATTTTTTGCAAATGCACAAATTGCATGGAACTTACAGAGTGGTCAGAAATGTGCAGAAGGCCCAGGTGATTTGCTTAGGTTTCTTAAAAAGTTAATCACTGCTTGTTGTTCTAATAGTTTTACTGCCTCCTGACTCTTTCTCTCTTTCTGGCCTGTGATCACTTACAGCCCAGCTTTTGTTTATCCACTCAACACAGGACTGTTTATTTACATTAAGAGTGCTGACTGGGGATCCCTGTGGACTGTTTGTGCAATGGCCTGTGGAGTCTCCAAGCATTTTATTGTTGACAACTGGTAGGTGGGATCCAAGCTTCTGTGGCTAAACTTTTTACTGATAATTATCTGTTAACTACTGCTGTTGCCTTTATTTGCAGGGATGTAATAAGGTCTCTGCTTTTGTTTGGTCTTAACTTGTACAAGAGAGCACAGAGAAACAAATTTGGAATATTCTGCCTTGTGTGAATTTTGCAGATGAGATCATGGAGTAACATGGGCAATCAAGAGATGATGGCAACATGTCTTTTAAATGTGGGGTTACTTCATTCACCCTAAAGTGGATGACTGGATTTCAAGAGCAAAAGGTGAGTGGGGGATTGCAGTTTGGTACTTCTATGAAGTGAAAAACTGGACAAGCTTGGGAAGCACTAGCCAATCACAGTTCATGAAATGTTGCAGGGAGTTATTGGTGGACAGTGGGCCCTCCACATTCATTAGGGTTAGGGGTGCAGGACTCCAGTGAAAATGGGAAAATTGCAAATAAAAAAGCCACTATTATTATTTTTACCTGCCAGAACCACTCTGGGTTCTCCAGTACACCTCTGTGATCAATATCTGCTAGAGGTTGAGCATAGGATTGTACTGGAGGACCTACATATGATTAGAGAAGTGTTCTCTCTAGGAATCTCAAGGTCCTCCAGTGCAACGTCTAGCAGATGCTGACCATTAAGTCACACTGGAGGAACTGGAGATTCCTAGAAAGAACCTATTAATATATTACAAACATATTAGAGAGAACATATTAACTAAGTTCAAAATGCCAAGTTTGCACTCAGTGCAGCAGAAGGAAGGGGGGAGGAGAGGAGGAGGAGAATCTTGCCCTTCTCAGTAGGCTCAGGTGAAAGCAAATTGCTGCAATCCCTCCTAACTTGTGTATCCTTCCATGTTGTTAATGTTTGCCACTCTGATGCTTGTTGGACACATGTGGCTCAGTTTTCAGAAGCAAAATGTGGAAGGGTATACCATAGGCATTCCCAGCTTGTTTTCTAAGAAGCATGTACACACACACACACTTTCAATTTTTGTGGATGATTAACTAAGGATCTTATCACTTGGCATTTTAAATCAGCTCCAGCCTCCTGGGCTGCAGCCGGGATGTGGGATGGAGGCAGGGATTATCACACACTAAGTCACTGTAGAATCACCAGCTACCATCTGCCCGGGTCCCATCTGGGTCCAAGCCATGCTCCGCCAGCACTTTTTAGAAGCTGGGGAGCTAAAACATGCTTCTGGAGTGCAGCTAGGACTCATGCTGATGGTGACCAGTGATTCGGCAGAGATTTAGTGTGCGATAATCCCTGCCTCCATTCCACATCCCGGCTGATTTAAAACACCAAGCAATAAGCTCCTAAGGCAAATTCATTTTATACAGTGAAGTCATATTCTGAATGAATTAGCTTTTGAAGAAAATACCTCTAAAAAAGGTAGTTTCATCCCCCCCCCCCCCAATATATAAAACTAAGGCACATGTTTGGTTGGAAATATTTTCTCTCAACCAATCATCACAAAATCCTTCTCTCAACCAGTTGTCCAAAAAGTCCCATGAAAGTAATCCCTAAAATAATAACTCTGGTTACAGCTTTAATGTCAGTTTATAAACCAAGGTCTTACTGCAGATCAGTATGTCTGAACTGGTCCACTGTTTTAGATTTTCACTTTTGCTGTCTCTGCACTGTTGGTTTGGAGGCACCTTTTGAAGTGCAGGAGAGCCTATATTATTGGATGCCAATGTACCTAGGTACATTGTACCTAGTACCCATACCTAGGATCAAACATTGATCAGAATGGCGACTGCATTCAAGAAATAAGAAGAAAACTAGAAATCAGAAGAGCAGCAATGAAAGAACTATACAAGAACCTGAAGGGTAAATATATACAAGTGAGCACTAAAGTTAGAATCATCCAAGCCATTGTATCACCATGGACACATGAGAGAGCGTGACAGTGAAGAAAACGGATGGGAAAAGAATCAATGCATTTGAGATATGGTGCTGGAGAAGAGTGCTGAGGATACAGTGGACAGCCAAAAAGACAAACAAATGGATCCTTAAACAAATCAAGCCTGAACTCTCCCTGGAATCCACGATAATCAAATTGAGGATGTCGTAATTTGGCCATTTCATGAGAAGGCACAACTCACTGGAAAAGACAATAATGCTAGGAAAGGAAGAGGGTAGTAGAAAGAGAGAAAGACTGCATGTCAGATGGATAGGCTTAATCAAGGAGGACAGGGAACTGAATTTGCAGGATCTAAGCAGAGCAGTGGACCACAGGTGGTCTGGAGATGTCTTATCCACAGGATCACTATGAGTTGGGGTCGACTCAAGGGCAGTTGGCAGGAACAACAATGTTCAGAGTATATGTGAATAGTACAGTCACTACCATCCCTCCTGTTTGGAGCAAATGGTTACATGATGTAGTGTGGACCAGGGAAATAGATGGTTGGAAAAGAGGAGTTTGTTCAGCCCATAGCTGAAGTTGGCCCACAGTTCCAAATTAATGCAGATGTCATCAAAAAAGACTGATTTGCAGGTTCAAAATGTAACTATTCCAAATGTGACATGGCAATGGCATTTTCATGATTATCCAAAAATATTTGCACTTCTGCATTTAAAAATAAACTTGAACATTTAGAAATGATCCAGGAATTGCATTTGTCTCTCAGAAGAGGAACTTCATTTATTTTAGGTACCTTTATAAACCACATATGACTGTAACTATGCCCCGATTTCTTGTTAGGAACAATAGAGGTGCAACCCAGTTTTTATGCCCTCTATATATGCTCACTCTCAGCATGTCACTTGAAGGACTTTACTTAGCCTCAAGCAACAACTCGTAACAGCCTTCCAATACTGTCTTTTACAAATGGCATTTGTCCACCTAGTTTAGCAGCAAATGTATAACGCAACTTTCTCTTTAAATTCCTGGTGAGGCCAATCTAAACAGAAACAACAAGGAATATACAGATTTATGGCACACCTTGCTTAAAGATCAATGTTTAAAATGAATACATATTGTATTAATTGGAGCATGCCATATATGACATGACCATTTGCACAATAAATTTACAATTCCCTCTGACACTTTTATTCAACTTCATCTTTGAAGGAGTACCTTTTGTGCTCTCACACAGCCCTATTGCACTGTTAATTACTTTAATTTATAAACCTTTTTCTGGCCTTGTAACATCCATTCAATATATAGTAAACCATTAAAGTGTGAGAGCAATAACTTACAATTAAAATTGTAGGCTAACTATGATATTCTTAGGTGCTCACTCAAATACTGTATTACAGAATTTATTGTGATAAACAGAATTTATTTGAAAAGGTAATACAGAGGGGATCATTTTAATACTGACACCTTTTTTGGCTTTGAAAGGTGAATCATTTTTAGCTGTCTCTTCTCTTTCTGCTAATCTCTCTTCTTTCACTTATCTAGAAGCCCCTTCTACTTCCTTTCCTTCAGATTGGCTAAAGTTTAGTACAGAAGTGTGTTTCTACTCTTAAAATGCTTGTTTTGTCCTATAATCTTTGTAACCTCTCCGTTCTTCCAGATTAATCTGGAACAGTTTCCAAACCAGTAGTGAACGTTTTAAGCAAAAGTCCCTACAGAAGAGAGTTGTACAGCTGTGGAGCAGCCACTGAAGTAACTTTTGTTCATATTTTTCACCCTGTGAGGACTAAGTTCAGAACTAATTTGGTGATTTTTATTTTCCACAGTCATAGATGCTAACCCTTAGCCAGCATCTGAAATGTTGTACATGATTTATAAGACCCTGAGAAATAAGGGCAGTAATGTAAATGCTGACAGACTCTTGGCTATTCTGTTTCTAATGGGCTACTGTTTACTATACTGTATTTCTTTTCCTTGAAGATATTAATTTGCTTTTTGAAATGTTCATTGTCAAGATTAAACATAGGCTTTTGAAATGTGCTCATAGGCAATGTATGCAGGTATGCTAACACACTTTTCTCTGCATGTGAGAAATACTAATTTGATAACGATTTATATGCCACTTTGTATAGTACGTCCATCACCTTTTGAAAAAGATTTTCCTCTGACATAACATTGAGAGGCTTCCATATATTAAAGGTACAACAGCATTAGAACTGCTTCCAAAATTTATGTGGATGTTAGTTCACAAAGTAAGGTTGAACTGGCAAGAGATTCTAGTGGTTTTTATGAAAAGTATAGAAAAATGGTTGCTTGCTGATCAGGGACTGACAGCATTGGAATATAAATATGAGTTCACAGAAAGAGGAAAAGTCTATTCATAAATACAAAGGGAGCACAGGAACTGAAACATCATCTTCTTGTCTCTTCAAGAAGTTTGGCAGCTAAAGCATAACAAGGTAACAGGATGTTCTTATCTTACTGCCATGTATTTTATGTAATACCTAAGTGGCATGTATGAATCCATTTCCATTTATGTAGCCCCCATATGTTTCATCTTTACTTCTAATTTTGAGGGTTGAAGATTGCACCCTTAGCATTATGTACCAGCAATGTGTATGCCATGTATGCATTATGATAAATGAGTGGAAGTGCTTTGTGGATCAAGTCACTCCTGTTTTAAAAGTTTGATTGACATTACTACAATGCTAACACAACCCCAAAGAAATAATAAGTTGCTATTGTTCTTCTCAGTTACGGCATTACAAAAGGATCCTTAATTGGTGTGTTGGAAAGAAAGCTAGTCATATTGTTTTGCCAACTGGGAGATCACTTTCACCAGGAAAAAAACCCATACAATTTCTGTTCCTGCCTGGAATGATATATTTGATTTGAAATAATTTCCTCAGCATGTGTCTGGAAGGGCAAAGTGACTTGTTCTTATTTATCTTTCTTTTGGGAGTGCAGGCAGTTTAGGCTCATGAAAGTAAGAGACTGATAGCAGTTAAGCTAGGCAGAGCATTGACAGGGGGCCTTCTGAGCTCCTTCACAATTTTTGCCACTTGCAATACATCTTGGGAGCCACAGTGTGACTGCAGTAAAAAAAAAAAAAAGCAGACTTTTTAGCACTATAACAAGACTGCTGTGATTCTGGGTTGTTGCTGTTTTGTTGTTGTCCTTTCACCAGTTCCCCATTACTTTCAGAAGCTCATGGTGCAATGTCATATCAGAATAACATGGATAATTTTATTACACAAGGCAATAAATCAGAATCAAAGCAACATATTAGTGTATTTGGTCAGTACTTATTATGGAACATCATGTCTCTTCAGTTGTTGCTTTACTTTTCCATTGTTTCTGTAGTGCACCTTTTCATTGATGGGGAAAACCCATCAACAGGTTCCTAATACTACTCCTATTGTGTTAGTCCCATTGTGCAATAGGTCCCTTCTGTGGCAGTAATGTGGCCTGGGGTGTGTGATTCTCCTCTTCTCCCCCTTTCTATTCCTAAGGCTGAGGTTGTTTTTACTTCATGCCCTTTGTTTTTTATTTTTATTTTTGCTGTGACTGTGTAATTAGAGCAAAAAAGAAAAAAAAATCGAAAAGAACAGCATAAAAACAACCTCTGCAAAGGCTGCAATTGTGCTGAAAGGGATGGAAAGGGTCATTCATTCTGGTCACACACACACACCACAGACGTTAAATTCTGAGGGAACCTCAAGTCCCTTTGTCCTCAATGGTGTCACAACTAATGTGCATGGAATCACATTGGTGCAGTTGTGTGCACACACTGCAGTTGAGGAGAACGGTGTGGGGCCATCCATAGATAAGCAAATTCACAGATAGTAAACCCATGGATAGGAAGAGCCGACTGTATATGGAATTAGGTGTTAAGCCTATTGTATATAGGATCAGGAACCAGAGTGGCATAGTGGTTTGAGTTTTGGACTATAACTCAGGACACCAGTGCTTGTTCATGAAAACCCATTGGATAACCTTGAGCAAATCACACATCTTCCTATGATTGCTTTGGGATCACCATAAGTCAGAAATGACTTGAAGACACACAACACAACAACAAAAACAACAACATCAAGTTGTCTCTACCAAATGATAATAGGATTTTACTATACATAAAGAATATATGTGTTTTTAAATGGTTATTCCTAAATGCTCAATGGGTTGGCATCTACTAAGTGTCAATTAATCACATACTGTTCATCATTTCACAAGGGGAAAAAACAGGAACATGTGTGCTAAGTAACATCAGAATTTTGTCAAGATGACAAAAATTATTAATGCCCATGCTAAGAAAGTCTGAAGCAGTTTGCTTTTACCTAAGTCTACTGGGAACAGCAAGAATCTGCCCCTTGTCTCCTCTCCCCTTCCTGAGTGCAAACACCTTTTTTATTTTTTTTACCAGCAGCTGCACCACCTCTGTCAAGCTATCAGATATTTCAGATATAATCTCAAACAGCTTCAACTACTCCCAGAATTACACTTTGAATTATATCTCATTTTGTATTAAGGGCTTTCCCCCCCAATTGCAGCTAATGCATGATTGTTATTTTTTTTTCCTTTGAACTCAATTTGCAGCAACTAGAATGAGATGAGAACAAAGAGGGAAGGCGGAGAAGGCGAGAAAAACTAGAACATTTTAAAATCAGTTGTAAAAGTAGGATGATAAAGGATTAATCAGGACTGTCCATGCCGATTTGGGACAGTGGGACAATATGTTATAGCAGTAGCAATTACAAATACATTTCTATATTGCTTATCCGTGAACTTCAGCATTCCCTAAGTGGTTTGCAATGTGTAAGCTAATTGCCCCCAACCAGCTGGGTACTCATTTTAGTGACCTCGTAAGGATGCAAGCTTGAGTCGAGGGACTGAACTCACAACTTTGTGAGTGAGTGCCTGCAGTATAGGCATTTACCCACTGCGCCACCAGGGCTCCTATTATCATTGTATCCAGATTGTTATTCAGCACCTTAGGTGAGTCACACACTCTTAGATCCTAAAAATTGTATGTTCATCTTAGGGTCACCATAAGTTAGAAACAACTTGAAGGCACCCAACAATAACAGAGAAGGAGACCCCACCACTGCTCCATGGTCGAACTGCTCTTACTGTTAAGAAGTTCCTTCTAATATTCAATCAAAATATGTTCTATTGCAACTTCAAACCATTAGACTTGATCCTACCCTCTAGGGCATCAGAAAACAGGTCTGCCCCTTCCTCTCCACGACAGCCCTTGTGATATTTAAAAAGAGCTATCATGACATCCCTCACTCTTCTCTTCACCAAACTGAACATGCCCAGCTCCTCCAACCTTTCCTTGTGTGTTTTGTTCTCCATGCCTCTTATCATCCTTGTTGCCCTTCTTTGTAACTGCTCAATCTTGTCTATTTCATTTGTAAAATGAGATGCCCAGAACTGAATATGGTACTCCAGAGGAAGCCTGACCAGCACAAAATATAGTAGTAATGTTATTTCCCTCAGTTGGGAAACCATAAGAACTATTTCTGCATGTGAATATTTTCAGGACACTGCTTTGCTTTTTTACTCCCCCCTCCCCCCATACTAGTGATTTTTTTTTTAATGGTCTATTACCATTTCACTAAAATTGGGGTTTGCATTAGAAACAATGGTGCAATTTTACAAGGGCAATTTGAATGCAACTCTGTAATTAGTGGTTATGAAACATAACCACACATTTCAGCTCTTGTTTATTTACCATACTCTTGTATTGGGAGGTTATAGCTCTATGTCATTTACTCAAGATATTCCATTCTTCATGCTTTGCTAAGAATAAAGATCCAAGTACATGACATATGACACATAAAACTCATAACTTTTAGACAAGCCTACCTCCATCTTTGAAGATGGGCAGCATAGTGTGACTTATGGGCCATATGTGGCTCCTGGAGCCCCTCAGGGCCCCAACCACCCACCCCTTTTAAAATATTAGTGCAGTTTTTGGCAATATTGCCCAAAGACTAAGCAGAAAACTTAGTGCATGAGAATACACAATACATGAAAACATTCAAAACACCACCACCTCCAAACACCTCCATTTTCCTCTGTGCTCTCTTTCAAAATGCTAATGTGAAATGACCACCATTTTGAGAGGGGCTACAGGAAAATGGAAGTATTTGAGCTTGCTATGAGAGAATGTGGACTATGGGGGAAGGTCTGGGAGCAGGAGAATTGGCCTTGGCTTGAAAACAGTTGCTTAGCCCTGTTCAAAGAGACTGAATTTTTTTCTTGGGACATATGGCATAGTATGGTGGAGTGGTTTGAGTGCTGGACTATGACTTTGGAAACCAGGGTTCAGTTCCCCACCCAGCCATGGAAACTCACTGGGTGACCTTAGGCAAATCACACACTATTGGCATCAGATAGTTGCCAATACGGTTTCCAAAATTGGAAATAACTTGGAAGGCACACAACAACAACATGGCATAGAAAGTCAATGGTGCAGAAAGTACAGAAAGCCAAAGATATATTAGTACACATGTTAAGTAAGGGAGGAAGCAGATTCTACTCACGAACCCATGGAAACTCTTTTGGGTGCTCAAAAGATTTCCTAAGTTCCTTCTCTACGGACAAAAAACACAGGCACCCCTTCAGATGAGTTCAGTCAACTTTAGAAGAGAAAAGTCAATTCAAGAGTTCTCTGCAAGAGTTATAACCATTTATTTTTAGCCTCATTATTAACACTCCTCATGAAATAAACTTGGCAGCTAAATTTGATCCCTTTTACCTCTGCTGTTAACTCTTTCCTATTTTCTTTCAATGCACACAGACACAGGGTTACCATTTCATTATAATATATATATATATATATATATATATATATATTTCTCTTTGAGTTACAATGACTAATGCACTGCCCATCTTATAGAAGTTCTAATATTTTTAATTTGTCAAATCAATTAAGAGAAACCACTCTGAAGGAATATGGATGCCTTGCATATGGATCACATCAGATGTAATGTGGCTTGATTCCAAAGCTGGCATATTGCCCTAGCTGGCATCTTACAGTTTACTCTGATCCAGGGAGCTTGGCTTCTGACTTTTAGACATATTCATCCTGGAGTCTTAAGTCTAGATATGGTTTCCAGTGATTTAACATCTTGACATTTCTCAGAACATAAAACCTAAAGAACAAATGTAGGGCATTTTGGTTACTACAGCATTTAGCTTCTGGATTTGAATGAACAACACATTTTAGCCAACGTACAGGCCTTTTAGACACTGGATCTCAGATGGTTCCAAGACAAAAATAACTACAGAAGAAATTGTTTGCGAGCTAGTCCTTTGCATTTTCAAGTGTATGTTAACACCCAGTCAGAAAAATGCCAACAAATTTGCCTCCAGATGGATTTCAATACTGAATTTCCAGTTTCATAGAATAGTGCCTCAGCAAACCAAGGACTTCAGCATGTACCATCTTAAAATTCACCAATATAACAAGCATGTGTTGCAAAGTTCAGGGCACTGATGAAGTCTCTAGAATGATCAAAACCAGATGGATTCCAGTAAATATATTAGAAGAATCCCAAAAGTAATTCTGAAATGGGGGAAGGAAGTTCAGCAAATGCTTTCCTAAAATGCTGCAGATCAGCTAAGCTTTTCTACAGTGGAACTGCTACCACTTCACTTCTCCCATCAAATGCAAAATTACATCTGTTTCTATAAGTCCTACATATGCAGGCTGCTGACTCTTTATTTACCTAACTAAACTTAACTTGCTAAATCCATAGCAATCCATACAGTATCTGTCTTGCATGTTTAGCTGGCCCCCTTCGTTAAAAACAAGAACACTTCACATATAAAGAAACTAGCATATTGGAGAGAGGATGATAAACTAAAATCTTTCTTCTTGAAGTACCAGGTTTCTGGCAGCAGGGAATATTTTCAAACATGGGGCAGCATTCAGACATGGAATCCCATACTTGTACAGTGAGCCTCTACTTTCCCAGATTTTTGAGATATGGACATTTTTGACAATTGGTAAGAGACAAGCAAAGACAAATTCAATACAGGCTGCATTCAAACTTTATTATACCTCCCTTTCTTGAATGTGACTGTTATTGTCAGAAATATACAGATAAAATGGCTCCTGCTGAAATTTCTGGCTACAATCTCTTCTTCCACTTACAGCTGTGTTACCAATGACAATATTTATCATTTTAACAGCTACTGCATATGCAAGAGTGTTTCACTTTTTGTTTTGAAAATGTAATGGGTCACTGTAAATTGCAGTGTAATTTAGGGACTGTACAAACTGCACAAAAAGGGCAGTCCGGAGCTGACTCCTTTTCCGCCGCATCGTTGCTGCAGCAACCAGATGAATAGGTGAAGGTGCGGTGGAAAAAGGATGGTTGAAACCAGGCTCCTTTTTGCATCACAATTGCGATGCATGAAGCTCTGGCCGGCGCATTCATGATGTCGCAGGTGCGCAGCTACATTTAGTTGCTGTGAATCTGCGATGTCATTGCTCTGTGTGCTATTTGGATGGCACTGAGGAATAAGGATGCCCTTGTCACATGCTAGGGTTGTGGAGCGTCTATTGGCTCCACTCCCGGGCACCCCTAGCACGTGATGGGGGCGCCCTATAGTGCCCGACTATATTGTGCCTTAGTCAATGTATTTAAATTACTATGTAAATTCATTTGAATGCAGCTGATTACAGGCATAAACCCAGGTTAGATATAAGTAAACCACCAGTTCTTCTATATCTCATATATCAGTGCTATTCAAAGTGGTGGTCAGTCCTTGAGCCACAGGTAGGTGGCCCTGACAAGTTTCTAGAAAAGAAAAGAAAAAACATTTGTACCAAGAGAAGTCCCTTGTAACATGGAAATATAGGTTCAATTAATAAATATTTAAAATATTTTTAAAGGAAACATTTTAAAATGTAGCAAGTATCTGGGAGATCTGCCTCAAATCTCAGCAACAGATCCAGCTGCTTATCTGAGTCATTTTCTGTAATTCAGGTTCAAAATTGTAACTTGATTTACACAGATTTGTCATCTATGACAGTGCTTCTCAGATTGTGTCAGGTGGGAGACTAGTAGGGTCTCCACCTGCAAAGTGCTAGGGACCAACACTACATTTGTACCCATGTACAAATAAATATTTTAAATATTTATTAATTGAACCTATATTTCCATTTTACAAGGGACTTCTCTTGGTCCCCTATCAAAGTTGTTGAAGTCCACACCATCTTCACACTTGCTTAGCAGGTGTGTCCACCCTATTCCTGGTCTATTGTAAACCATATAGAACTTAGTCACATACTTCAACCACTTGACATCTGTGTCAATCTTCTGTAAATACAATGACAATGATCAAATTACACATGAAAACTAATTCATGGAGGGGCTCTGGATCAAGCCTCATGTTACATGTAGGCTGCATTTTGGTGGTTTCCAAGGGACTGTTACTTTTGTTGGCATTGAAATTATTGGAAAATGAATAGCAATTCACTGGAAATCTGGTTTTCTTCTATAGAAGAACAGGTGCTAAGGTGGCAGAGGTCACAGAATGTCATGTAAGCCTGCAGAAACTATTCAGCTAAAAACAAAATGGTGAGGACAATACATGGTCTCAGTGATTAATGCTATGTTTCTGGTGTTTTCATTGGGCTGCCATGACAATTTTCTACACCCTTTTGAGATAAGATAGCTTAGGCCTGTCTGTCTAGGATAGAAAGAGTGTCAGAGTCTAAACAGACTGCTTTTCCTCACCCCATTTGATTAATTTCTGATTACGATGTCAAAAGTAGACTGGGTTTCCTTTGATTTTTGGTCCTCACTAGTTAAAGTGATTTTGGTGGGCTGAAGAAGGACATTAACAAAAGTGTCATACTCTGTAAATTTTAAATATTACTAGATGTGCTAAAGAACCCTTATATATGTTACAGAACTCTGAGAATGAGAAAGTATTGTAAGAGATACATTCAGTTTAGAGAGAATGAAGCCAGGCTTGTGGGACCACATTGTCCTACCATCTGAATTGAAACAACTGGTATTGGATGGAAAAGCTTTCTTTCAGTGTTCAGTGTTCACTGTTGATCTTTTATTGGAAGAATTCCCTTTACACTACAGAATTGCTCAGGGAACTACAGAATTGCTCAGAACATCCTGAACACCACCACTGTAATGGATGTGTCAATACAAAGACTGCAGAAAATAACATGGAGGGATGGGGTAACAGGGCCGCATCCTAGACTCCATGCCCTGAGAGAGCAAAAAAGATAAATGGAAATGATGGGGCATATTATGGATGCAAAACCTAAATAAGAACTTTAAGTGACTGCAGGAAATAATATTTTTAAAACAATGTTTTCTTTTTTTCTTTTCTTTTTAAAAAGAAAATGTTTACTAATGCATTCATATCCTATTTTTCATGCTATCATTACAAGGTCTACAATAGGGCCCCACTCCAATCATGACCATCTATATAATGTTAAGTTAGCCTTGAGTTCTGGTTCTGACTCTTGTCCTCAGTCTACAGAATCACCAGTTATTACAAATTCAATGAACTGGGTAACATGCTCTTATTTACAAACAAAAGTACTATTGGAGCTGGTGGGGGTACCCATTTATTTAGGGCCACTGGTGGTCTAGAAATGCAGGAATTGGACACAATTTATTATTATTATTATTATTATTATTTAAATATAATTAATTAAGGCTGCATCAACACTGCAGAATCATTATCTTGCCATGGCTCAATGCTATGGAATTCTGGGATTTGTAGTTTTATGAGATATTCAGCCTTCCCTGTCACAGTGTTCTGATGCCACAATAAACTACAAATTCCCAAATTCCATAGTATGGAGCCATGACAGTTAAAATGGTGTCAAACTGCATTAATGCTGTAGTGTGGCAGCAGCCTAAGTAGCTTCTCCTGACCTGATTGTGAATATGGAACAGTTATGGATGAGTAAATCAAGGTAACTATTTATTCATGATCAATACTCCATCACAATTGTAACACTATTGCCATGATGATAACTCCCCCCTCCCTTTACTAGGTATCCACTGCAGGAGGAGAAAGAGGTCCATTCTGCTGGTGATCGGACCATGGCTGAATGATTTTTCTCTTAAGTTTTGGGTGGGAGCTGTGCCAGGTGATGTTACTTAGTTGTGCATAGTTTTGCAGATTTAACTATATAGCTGATGTAGAATACTGGTCAATGTCTCCAGAGATATAAAGTTATGCAGGATATTTAGAATTACTGATATATAGTAGGAAACATGGAGTGATAGCAGGGATTTGTTATAGTAACAATGACTAAGGAAGAGTGAATGCACTGGGGTTTTCAGTACATTTGTGGCACACTACAAAAATAACTGATATATAGTAGGGTTTGTTATAGTGACAATGGCTAAGGAAGAATAAATGCACTGGGGTTTTCAGTATACTTGTGGCACACTACAAAAATCTACTGCAAGTTAATTTTCAATGAATTAATAATGTAAAAATAATTGTATGAAATAGTTGTGGGATCTGACCATAAAAACATGTCAATTTAACTACAGTATATCGAAACTGCTCCTTGATGACCAAGTAACAGAGTTCAAGATTTTTCTGCCATCCATATTTGTCCTACGATCCCAGAAGCAAGAAAAACCAATTGCATAACTTTCAGAAAAAGCCAATACAGTTGCCCTTGTGGTCTAACTTTAGTCATGGACAAAACCTTTATCTTAAGCCTTTCTTGGTAAGCATACCAGGAAATTCAATGTTTACTAATCTGATGGGAAAGGTATGTGCTAAATCTGATGAGTTTCTGTTTGCCATTTTCAACAAGGTCCTTACTCTCTGCTGATTGAAACATTTTAATGGGTATAGATTGGAAGGCTAGGAAGAGCTGAGTTCCACAAGACAAAATGGATCACCTCCTGCTTGTGAATCTGCTCATGAAGAAACACCTCAGACTAGGCACTCATCTCCTAGTAAAGTCTCTTGAAGCATTTTACCAGTGCAGATTCCATACTTTTCATGGAAAAGAAGTTTAGATGACTGAGAGACAACTTTTCTCCTCTCCATGGGGAATGCTACTGCAAAGAAGCTATGAGCAATATGCCATGAGTTCTTCCAAACTAGCCATAGCAAAGAGGAACTGCAGGAGGAAGCTGGTTAACTACAACCCTGCTGTTAGCCTGGCTGGTGATTCCGTGGCTCTATTTCTCTGTAAAATTTAGGAATGGAGATAAACCCTTGAATTATTAACACATGAAATCATGAAACTTTCAGTCAAGTAGAACTAGGAAACCATTTCTAAAACTTTCCATACCTTCTCAAACAATGGCTATGAAGCAGGTAAGCATATCTGGATAATAATTTTAAAAAGCACATATGGACTAGGTCTTGTACATATGTTGATAAGCAAGTATGTAAAAGAGAGGTTGATAAAGAAATCTTTTGAAATTTAAAAATTAAATAAATGGCTAATTGTATTTATTTTATGCTATTTTATTTGATTTATCTTTATTTATATATTTATTTATATATTTATTTTTATTTACTTCATGTGTGAAACAAATAGTTTACAACACTAAGACTTTCTATCCACATATATGAAATAGAATGTGAATAGTCTTTTGCCAGACCTAGAAAACTCATGTTATTTGTTAGTGCTAGAAAATGATGAAACTCATAATTAAGAAAGATGAACAGAGAGTAAAGATAAGGATGAAGCTTAAGGGTCATGAAGAGAGGGAAAAGTGCAAGAAAAGCACAGTAATAGCTCTGTCAAAGTGGACAAAGAAGCAGTAATAGAAAACACATTGATGACCAAAGGTAGAATTGTGATCATCTCTTTGTAGAAAGGCTTTTGATCTATTGTCTTGAACCAAATTACCATTGCTGATTCTTCCTCACTGCCTATCTATCCCATCCAAAGGAACTCATTTACCTATGTTTCATGTAGACAAAGCCTCAAATGCTGCCAAGAGTACCATATTGTTCCCTCCCACCTCATCAACAGTTACCCATTCCTGCTTGGGTGTAACACTAATGAAAAGCAGAGTAAATCCATTTTTTAAGATTAAGGAGGATGGATGCGTTGCATCTCCAGCTTTATTCTTTTGGAGAAATAAGGCATGTATTTGTACAGGCAGATCCAAGCAATTCAGTCATAATGACATGGGAAAAACTTCAAGTTTCAGGCACTTAGCCGTGTCTGTGTGTGTCTAAGTGTGTATGACTGGCCTGAACCCTGAAATACATTAATTAATGATAAATGAGGAAGATTTACTGGGTCTTATTACCTGACCACGTGCAGCCTGGTAGAAAAACTAAGTTACAACAGATTTGAACTGTCTCATGGTTTGACTCACCACAATACATGTAAGGGTTTAAATAGAATAACACCACATACCTGGGACCTTGAGATATATTCCTCACAGACCACGTGGCCGTAAGACATGCTCTGTCAAAGAGGAATTGCTGACTACTGCCCTGTGTGGTAAATCACATCACCACAGCCTCTCAGCTGGCTGCATCATGTGGCAAACTGTATATGGAACCCCCTGGATGACCTTAGGAAAATAACACTCTCTCAGCCTCAGAGCATGGCAGTGGCACCCCCACCCCCAAAGAAACTTATCAATGAAACCCTTTAATAGGTTCCCCTTAGTGTCGTTAAAAGTTGGAAATGACTTAAAGGCACACAGCAACAATACATCAAGGGAAGTAATAGTGTCACTCTATTCTGCTTTGATCAGGCCCCACCTGGAATACTGTGTCCAGTTCTGGGCACCACAATTCAAAAAGAATATGGAGAAACTGGAGCATGTCCAAAGAAGGGCAACTAAAATATTGAAGGGTCTGGAAACCATGCCCTATGAGGAACAACTTAAGAAGCTTGGGATGTTTAGCCTGGAGAAAAGAAGGTTAAGAGGTGATATGATAGCCCTGTTTAAATATCTGAAGGAATGACATGTTAAGGAGGGTGCAAGCTTGTTTTGTTCTGCTCCAGAGAACAGGACCCGGAACAATGGATGCAATCTGCAGGAAAAGAGATTCCACCTCAACATTAGGAGGAACTTCCTGACAGTAAGGGCTGTTCGACACGCCCTCAGAGAGTGGTGGAGTCTCCTTCCTTGGAGGTCTTTAAATAAAATAATAATAATAAAACTTTTATTTTTATCCTGCTTTTTGTAAAAAACAATCAAAGTAGCTTACAGCAATTAAAAGAATACAAATATATGCAGTATCTCCGCTCCTCTTAAAAAAATTAAACATTTGCAAAATTAAAATTACAAACATTAATAAAAGCTCTAAAAAGTCAATCATACACTAACATTAACAGTGGGCAGATTAATCATGATCACAATTGCACAATATCCAAAAAAGAATATATATATATGGGTGTCTTTATGTGGCCAGGGGTTGTTCTAGGAAGGCCTGCCAGAAGAGAGGCTGGATGGCCATCAGTCGGGTGTGCTTTGATTGGGAGTTCCTGCATTGCAGGGGGTTGGACTGAATGGCCCTTGTGGTCTCTTCCAACTCTATGATTCTATAACAACAAACAGCTTCCAAGTGAAGACCCTATGTTTCCCTTGTTGCAACAGCAGCACTGACGAGCAGTTTGTTTCTGGGCTAAGGTTGCCAGCTGAAATACAGGATAGGGCTCTCAGAAGCAATACCTGCTGAAATTCCATCTTCTACACAAACATGAAAAGTACAGATCCTATATCTTATCTGGCAATCCTCTTCCAGGCACAAGTTTATAAAACTCCATACAGCTTGGGTCTAGAGTATCTGAAAGACTATAGCTTCCTATATAATCACGCCTGAGTTTTAAAATACTTGAGGCAGCATTTTCTCTTGTTCCAATTTCATTTACAGCCAATTTGGTGAGTACATGCATTAAGGCTGTCTTGGTGGTTGCTCTTTTCCATGATAATAAAGGGAGTTCAAAACACAGATAAATAAACTATCCTTTCACTCTTTCTACTGGCTGGCAAGGATAATTTAATTTAGACAGCCTTCAATATAGTCCTGGGTAGTCCTTCTCTCGGTACCATCACCCTTACAGATCTAGTGGGAATGGTGGAGAGGAACGTCTCTCTGGCTGCCCCCAGGCTCTGGCACTCTCTTCCCAGAGAGGTTAGGCTGGCACTCTCCCTATTTTCTTTTTGCAGACAAATAAAGACTTTTCCATTTAGACAGAAAATTATGATGATAAACTATATAAATGATGATTAACTATATAAAGCTTACCCCACCAAAATAATGTGCTGAATCTTTTTAACTGCGTGCTAATGTGCATAACATGTTTAAGGTTACATGTTTTTTAAAACTGGCTTTAAAATCTTTGAATGCTTATTCTTGTTTTAACATTTGTATCTTGTGAATTAACAACATTGTTGTTATATTGTTGTATTTTACATTGTTGTTTTTGCTGTAATCCCGCCTCGATCTGCAGGAAGAGGTGGGAAATATAAATAAAAATTTATTATTATTAATTATTATTATTATTAGTAGTAGTAGTAGTTGTTGTTGTTGTTGTTTTAAATTGTAAGATGCTTCGAGTTCTGAACTGGGAGAAAGGCAGGATAATAATAATAATAATAATAATAATAATAATTCCACCACCACCTGGACAGGAAAGAACTGAAGTAGATTTCCTTTATCTGTAGAACTTTGCTTAAGTAGGAAGATCTACTTGAGATCTGCCTTGTCTTTAGTTTTTGGTGGCACGTGTGGCTCCTGATTCCTGTCTTCTCTAAGAACTTGGGTTCCTTTCTGGCCTTTACTTCCTGTTGCAAGCTTTTGACCATATCCTCTGCCACAACAAGCTTGAACCATTCTATGAATTTCACCAGTGTCCTCAGTCTTGGTGGTGAAAGATTTTTCCATGTGCCTCAAGTATGGATGGAAAGAATATTCAAAAATATTTGAAATATTTGGAAATGGTCAAAAATGTGTTTCTCAAGTGTCAGGAAACCTAACAAGGAGAATCCTTAACCAATGAGAATCTTCACAGTTCATACCTTATTCTGTCCAAAATTTACACAAGGACTTTCTATGCAGCAAATAGCATGTTTTTGGGAAATGTTTTTTTCTGTGCAAAAAATAAAAAATGGACACAAACAAACACCCATGTGTGAACTTTGTGCCAATTAAGTTGCTTCCTTTGAAGATGAAATCAGTAAAGAATGACATGCCTATTCTCAAGAATACAGAAAATACATTAAATCAAAAATTTTAAACTTTCATAAGTTGGGTTATGTGTTGGGAAAAAAAACCCTTTGTAGGTAAAAATAAGATGTACCATTTTTTAAAGAATGCCCTCATTTTCTCCTGTGATTTTATTTCAACAAAAGGGAAGGATTTTAAGAATGCCTAACAGAGATATCAGGCCCATAGAAACTTTTTTGTTTACTTTCATTACATATTCACAGTCATGAGCAGTAGAGCAGTTTACAATCAGAACATTAAGGTCCTAAACTCAGCATAAACATTGAGTTATATGGGGGGAAAGAGCCATGATTAATATTATTTTCTTTATTAAGTAAACAGAATGAAGTGTTCTTCTGAGATTTGTTTTTGGAGGGGCAGGGTACATGGAACTAATATAGTGTTTATGTCTGTTACATGAGCTTCACATACATTATCTCTGTAATCATTCCATCAATCCTGTAAAGCCAGTCAGAATAATTTATGAGTCTCATATTGTAGTTGGGGATGCTGAGGCTGAAAGATAGCTGCTTGCCCAAGATGCTTTTCGAGTTCATGCCTGAGTTGAGATTTAAAATGGGGACACCTTGTCCTATACTTTTAGCCATAATGTGACACCAGATCTCAAGATCTGTCACTCATACCTATACTAGGATTAACCTGGAGCTGAGGAGCATGAGGCTTATGCAAAGAAAGAAATCTATCAAAAAAATTTTTTTTAAATTCATTAGCAGTTCTCAGATTAATTAATGTAAAAGCTGTTCTCCCTCACAGTGAGTAATTGGAAACATGCACTACTCTTATAGCCTCATAACAGCCTGCCATTCCCACTATCAGACAATGCCAAACCACGTCCATATGGTAGTCTGACCAGTCATATGACTTTTAATACACACATGATGGCACTAAAATGGCCTATTAGATTTACAGTGTCATTAACCTTCCAAAATAAAATGAGCGTCTGCTCTGGTGCAAAAAAAAAGGGGAAAAAAGGGAGGGGGGGAAAAGACAAAAAAATACGCTTGACTGCTGTTGGGTTTCGGGTAACCAGAGTGTGAGGAAATGCTGACAGGGGTCACTGTGGTATAATCTTTCATTCAGCCCCAAAGCTGTCACGCCTTCCCCAGATGTCTAAAACACAGATATAAATTTTCATTATCCAGCAGAAAAGGGGCAGAGGTACACCAAATGAATTTTTTTACCAATCGAATTAGAGCTCATTGCCACATTAAGTGGAAACACTAATTGTGTGAAGTTTTCTTGTGGTCATTTATCTATCTTGGCCCATGTGTAGGAAGTCCCACCAATGAAGCTGAAAAAGGTTTCTTTCCAAATCAAATTACAGTTTGTATAATTGTGTTTCAGTCACAATAAAATTGAATAAGGGGGGTGGGGAATCCTATTAGAAAAGAACTGTGCTTTATCCTACAAAACAATGAATTTTCAAGATCCTTCTGTTCATTTCTGGACATGTATAAATGGGTACAAATGCATACAGATAATATTTAACATTGCTACATTTGTGTGTTAACCTAATTTTGGATATTCCAAATTTTAAACGATTTTCAAGATGACTTCATGTAAATTCTTTTAAAACTTTGGTCAAAAACTAAGGGCACCCAACTCAAACAAAAAGGCCCACTAATTTCAGGGGAAAGACTTAAACATTTCCTTTTCATTAAGCTCAGGGGCACCAATAAGGCTTGGTTTTGGATGGCTTGTCCCCAGAATCTCCTGAACATCTTTTGTGGAGGAATAACAATTTGGAAATGCATATATAGCAGATTTTGTAGCTAAGGTACACACTTTACCTTGCTAGACCTTGATGGTGCAATGAAAATCTCTTATAACCCACTATGCTGTTTCCACAATTCCTAGTTAGG
Organism: Urosaurus nigricauda; assembly: GCA_034509955.1. Taxonomy (NCBI): domain Eukaryota; kingdom Metazoa; phylum Chordata; class Lepidosauria; order Squamata; family Phrynosomatidae; genus Urosaurus; species Urosaurus nigricauda. The sequence continues at coordinate 258,999,137 of JAOEGL010000003.1, forward strand.
ACATGATGTTGAATGTCACCTTTAATTTGTCTTTGACAGGTGACCTATCAACATTTGTTTATAAAGCTCCAATAAAGGAGAGTCCATTATTTTCTACTCTTGAACAGCTCTTACAGACAGGAAGTTCATCCTAATGTTTAGTTAGAATCTTCTTTCCTGTAGGTTGAACTCATTGGTTTACTGGCTTCATCTTTCCCATTACAGCCTTGACAGCAAGAGCTGTTCAACAGTAGAACACGCTGCCTTGGAGTGTGGTGGAATATCTTTTTTTGCAGCTTGTTAAACAGAGGTTGGATGGCCATCTGTCAGGAGTACTTTAATTGTGTATAACTGAATGACAGTGGATTGGACTGGATGGCCCTTGTAGTCTCTTCCAACTCTGTGATTCTATGATTCTATGAATTTGCTCTGAGTCTTAGTCAGAAAATTAAATGATATTTCAAAGCTTCCTAAAAGGGTTCTGCCCCTCAAATATGTTCAGCACCTTGGACAGCTCCTTTAAAATTCAGATTGAAACCTGGAGTAGATTCACAATCCCACTGATATGAAGCCATGGGCTGATATGGTTGTTCATTGCACCTTAACTCAGTCCATGTGTGGACAACCAAAGTATTTCAGCATGATTGCACAATGACCGCCTCCCTAACAATGTTACATCAGAAGTCACAAAAGACAAGTTTGTTCAAAAGAGATTGGCTTCACTTGATCTAAAATGGAATTTCACACTTGCAGCCTTCCACATTGCCTGAAAACTCGTTCCAGAGATTTTCCCAGGCACCTAGTCCTGGTTCTGAGGGTCCATGGTGGGCTACCTTCCATCAGCAAAGTCCACCATTAAACTGTGATTTAAAAATTATTTTTAAAATGTTTTAAACCTGTTTTATCAGTACAACAGAAGAAAATAAATTACTTTCTTTATCTCAATATGATCTTCCTCAGAGTTTAGCCAGGGCAGGGTGAGGGGACGGGGAGCAGTACGATTCCAGAATTAAATTACTTGTCAAGCCTGGCATTTTCTGTGTTTCTGTGCCCCAGTTTACTCCTCTAGTATATTCCAAAATCATTAGATTGCAAGTCAACTTCATTAATATCTTGTTTGCTTTAGATAGATGTTTATACATACACCAAATGTAAACATATAACCACTGATTCTCTTCATTCTTTCAGGTTCCTGATAAGCACCTCAAATCTCTGGTTCTTTTTCCACCTTATGGTGAAATGTGAATGTACTTTCACATTAGCTTTTTCCATTCTCTCATCTTGTCTTACAGATTTTTGCCATGGTGGACTAAATCCAACTGTCATTCTTAACCAAAGAAGATCAATGAATCAATGATATCTATGTATATTTTGATCCACAATTCAGCAGTTGATTCAGTAACCAACAAGATTTTGGCCTTTGCACACATCTGTCTGTGTGTCTGTCTCTGTCTGTATTTCAAGGTGTAGCTATGGAGGTAAAGGCATCAAATGAAATTGTCCATCAGTTCCCAAACTTCTAGTATTGCATTTTACAGTGACATTTTATATTGGATTATAATTGACTGTGATGTTTAATATTGATCTCATTCTAATTTTACATGTCTTGAGCAGTATTTTGCATAAAAGAATGATGCTGATGCTAAACTCGATAGTCACATGAGTGGGATATTGAAAATTATTCACACCTAAATTCTTATATTTGCTATGTTTGCATTTCTTTGATACCTTTTGCCTGCCCCTTTTCTTTGGATGTCTAAACTGTATTTCTAAATGCACAATTTCATTTTGAGTTACTGAAATGTTAGAAATTTGGAGCTGAAGGAAAATTTCATTTAGGGGGCAATACTCTCATCTTGCTCCCCGTAGCTATACCCCCAAAGTACATGTCTGCATGCCTGTGTAATTGTGTGTATGTCTGCTCTTTCTCTAAGTGTCCTTGTTGTGCCTAAATGCATCTTACAACTTACAGTTTTAAACAGTAGTAATCTCTTTCGATATGCTTATTTAAAAGTCTACCAACTGTGCACCATCTAAGGGTGTGGTTTAGAAGTCTTAATTTAGTGCATCTGATTTCTGCAAGTCACAAGAGCTCGACTGAGCAGACTGCAAAGGATTCTGAAAATCTCCTGATTTTCCAATCCAAGCAGGAATTAAAGAGGTTGTTGAAGGCCTTGTAGACCACAATAAACACAGTTGCTGACTTTGGTAGATCAAAGTCATTAAGCATGGCCTAAGGATTATTGCTATACATTATTCAGCAAGATATGATGTTGAGAGAGAAAACAAAACATGACTTATGCTTACATCAATGGTGTGTGACCTAGGAAATTGTAAATAGGCTATTAATGGATAAACTATAATTTTCTTTAGTGAATTATCAGGGTGTCACAAAACCTCTGAATACCAAGATGATTACATGACATGAATTTTAAGACTTCATACATAAATTATCATTTGAATGAAATCTAAAATCATCAAATACATTTGTTGCCTTACAAGTACCTTTCACAGAACTATCATGAAAGTTTCACACATCTAAAACTCATCTTTTGTCAAAGTGCTGCTAAGGAAGAAACAGAATGCACAGGAAAAGATACTACACTTCAGTAAAATCATAATAATTTGATTTATCCTATTTTAAAATATTTGAACAACAATAAGGAAGAACACAATCCTAACTGGTGAAAGTCCAGCTGAACCAACACTAGGCCAGCTGAAGCCATGTTGGAAATTCCACTAGTTGAAATGCCAGGAACGTTTGGGTCCTCCTCTCCCTAAGTAGTTTCTATGTCCCAAAAAGCAAGTGCTTGAGTTTGCTCCCTCTCCCCATTTCCTTTTAATTTTAGATTTTTGATGTCTTTTAGATTATAAGACTGATTATAAAGCAGGGGTTGATGTATTGATGATTTTTGTAAGCTATGTTAAGGCTTGTTTTTGATTAAAAGAGTAAGATTTTTTTAAAAAAATAAACTAAAGTAACATACCAGCAATTTGCTGACTTTGAATCCCTGTATCATGTCACATCACCGAAAGAATGTGGGATGAGAATATGAAACATAGCCTTTTATGTGACTGCACCCTGTTCATGGAACTCTAGGAAAGTTAGAGTACAGGCCTGATAAAAGATTCAGAAACCAAGCCTTATGAGGAACAACCTAAGAAGATGGTGTGAACTTGCTTTCATCTTTTAAGGAGGCTTTTTGGAGGCTTTTAAACAGAGGCTGGATGGGCATCTTTTGGAAGTACTTTGGTTATGAATTCATGCATGTCAAGGGTCTTGTGGACACTTCCAACTAAGACTAGAGGGCCATTGTGGATCTTCCAACTCATGATTAGTCTCCTCATTTCCTGTTTTTCAGCAGACAGTAATAACATTTCTGTTTCATTTGGCATTTGATTGCTATATGGGTTAGAAGCTGATTCTACTCTTTTTTTCTTTTTTTGTTTTCCTGTTCTGCTTTTTAGATTTTAGCAAGTTTCTACACAACCCTGAGGACCTTCTGGTTGAAGGTCTGTAAGGATTTTAATAAATACAATCCAGTTATTTAATCCACTTATTTGTTTCTGGTATCATTATTTCATGGTTGGTCAACAAGGTGCAGTGCAGACTGCTAGAAAGTGGCAGTCTGGGGCTGATTTTAGGGCTTGGGAGTGCAGAGCACCCACATGCCAGGAGCCCTACTGCATGCTCGGCCCCATCCATATGGGGGCCACCATGATGATACATGCATGGCACAGCATCTACACATCACCATGACGCGTGTGCATCATTGCTGCACATAAGGGCAGCAATGGCACCCCATGCATGCTGTAAAAAGAACACCCTTTTTGGTTGGGTTGGGGTGTGGCATCTGTTGCTGTGTCCCCAACCCCATGCATCCAAGGGCGGCACAGAGTCATCCCTGGAGGGCTGTCTGTGCAGCCCCCAAATTACTGAAATAAATAATAAACCACAGTCAGAACAGACAATAGTGGACTAAGTTGACCAACAATAGCTCCTTTTTAATTTTAACTTTCTGCAACATGTTGAACAGAAACATTGAAATGATAAATGAACTTTCAAAGATACACACCACAATGAGTCACCACTACAGAACATAAGCAAAAGTATATAAAAATAACCTCCTTTCATACACACACACACATATATACTCCAACACAAATGTACTACTTTCCATACCATTTGACTTCCCTTACAATCTATTATTGCTTAGCAGTTTGGAGATGGGGACACCAGAGAATCGTACCAGCCAATGGCTTTGGTCACAGCACTCAGCAATCTGTTTAGCTGGTATTGAGTTTAAAAAGAACTGACCTTATCTTCTGAATTTCCTTCACTTCAATGTGACAGAAGATCAATAAGTTAGTAGATAAGGTTACAACCTGTCTATTACATTTTATTGTGACAGGTATATAACTCTAAGAAGAAGAAATGTAAATGCTTCTTTCCAGGTTATAGTACAATTTCTTGCAATGATAAGGAAGCCCTTTCTGTGGCCAAAAGGGCTGAAGGGTCTGTGTGAGGGCTCCTTATCAAGGAGTGATGTGGAGAACTGAACTGAATAAGAGCGCAAACTAGCATGTGTTGGATGCAGCACACAAAGATACACCTGGAAGGATACTAATAGTCAGATGGGTTAGATGGGCCACAGGACAGTGGTTTAACAGCTTCTGGAATGTGCAAAACAGTGGTGTAATAGTTAATTTTGAAGTACATGTGCTGATTCCCCCAGCCACAACTCCAAAGAAAATCCAAAAATACAGGCAGTTGCATTGATCCATATCAAACAGCTTCATTTATACACCACTTCATACCGCCTAAGTAGTGTCTAAGCGGTTTACAACTGTAAGCTACTTGCCCCCAACAATCTGGGTACTCACTTTAGCAACCTTGGAAGGATGCAAGCTTGAGCCCTTTTGCTGGTATTGAACTCACCACCTTATGGTTTTGAGTGAGTGGCTGCAGTAAGGCATTTAATCACTGCGCCACCAGGGCTCTATCAACAACCCACTCTACCAGTTTACCTCTCCAAGTTTTTTTTAAAGCTGAGATGTCATAATTTGTTAATTGCCTGTGCAAGAGCAAGCTATCCCAAAATATTTTGCATTACATCAGGGATAGCTCTCAACTTTGGGCTGAGGAAATGAATCTCCCCCCACCCTCACGGCTGCCCCATTCTGCCATTGCTACTATAAAGATTATAGCTATGCACAGAGGGAACATTCAGGAAGCAGATGATATTGTCATTGCTAATCGAAAACCACAAGAGTACTTATCCTGTAAGCCCTGGTTCCACTACACCAAACTTCTAAAGTATAAAGAAGGACTAAAAATGATCACTCTAATAACTGAATATAATATAACGCCAATAATAAAAGTTCTCAGGCATAACTTCCTTTCAGCTACAAACTCTGAAGTAAGTGTACTACTTTCCATACACTTTGACTTGTTTTAACCTTTTCATTGGCCAAGAGTTTAAGGATGTGAACACCTTAAATTGAAGAAGTAATCTTTCTCTTCCAATGTTAGTATGGTATCAATGAGGTATAATCATAATTTAATAAAGGGGTGTTCAAACTATGGTCCTCCAGATGTTATTGTCCTGCAACTCCTATTAAACCTAGCAAGCACACCTAGAACTAAGGCATGTTGGGAACTGCAATACTATAACATCTGGAGGACTGCATCTTGCCCACTTCAGGTTTAATGCTATAGGATAATCTTTGGATATATAATGGTGCAAATTCAATACCTGGCAGTTAAATATAGACTTTGGTTCTGACCTAGTAATGTTCATAATTTTCTTTTTTACATGTTCCAGGAGAGATTTGGATGAGTTCTTTTTTCTTTTCTTTTTTGGTTTAGGTAATCTCTGACCCAGTTCCTTTATAATATGTTTTTGCTACTGCTTATTTGATAACAATAAGGTTATTTTTTTAAGAAAAAAAATCCCATTCTGTTAAATGATGAAGGAAAATCCAAGGAACATTTTTGTTTTCTGCATCACAGGTACAACATGGCTTGTATCTACTTGATTAAGGAAAGAGCAGTTAGAACTTTATTTAATGCTCCTTGAAGTCAATAGAGACAGTTTAAAGGGATTTGGCTCAGTCCTTCATGTCATCCTACTTCTTCCCCTGTAAAAATGATTTTTCTTCCTTTTTATTGAAGAGAAGCACTTAAGACAATGAAGCGCTCTTGGAATACTTGGGTCTTAAGGACATGCTTAAACGCTAGGCCTTTGGCCCTCAGCCTGGAAGTTCTGAACACTCCATTAGATATCCAGCCTCTAAGAGACATAAATAGTCCTACACATTTCAGTGAACAGAAGATAAAGTATTTTTCAATATAAACTGGAAAATGTGTTATATCAAGGCCTCTGGATTTTGAGACAGAGGAAAATGAAACAGTTTTTGTACTAAAAAAAAAATTCTTGAAAGCAGATGCAATATTGTAAATGACAATTTGTTTGTGCTAAAATAGTTCTGCTCTCACAGGGAGGTTGATTCTGGAGAGCAGGATTTGAATCCCCACTTGTCCATGGAAACCCACTGGGAGACCTTGAGCAAATCACACTTTCTCAGCCTCAGAGGAAGGCAATGCCAAACCTCCTCAGAACAAACCTTGTCAAATCCCATGATGGGGTCAGCATAAGTAAAAAATGACTTCAGGGCACACAACAACAACACAACTCAGGAAATTACTAATCCTACTAAATATGCCATATGTATTTGAGATTAATTTCCACTTTTTGTTACAAAAACTCATAATAAAATTGTGCAGAAATTGACTGCTTGACCATCCATCCATCCATCTGCCCATACGTAAAAGTTATTTTCTTTTCTATTTGCCAAGACATAAGAAAACACAAGTTGATGTTGGTCAGAGTTTCATCCTATGAGTGTTTAGGGTGGCATATTATTTAACAATGCAAAGCTATAGTGACCCTCTCTCTTTGTATGTATTTCTCCACTTAATAAATAAATCTGGCATTGCTTCCTCTTTTTGTTTCTGCGTGAAATGCAGCAGTTAAAGTAATGGGATAGGATCTGGTTGCTCCTAGATTAAACAGTAGCAGAACATATTTAGCCCTTGGTTCTTTCTTCCAGTACTACTTTACATTTCAACCTGCTCACCATATGTGCCTACACCTATGTTTTCTTTGCCACTAATTGCTCCATTCTGACAATGCCATCTATATGTGCATGCTATTATTGCTCCTTTTATCACTCTAAGCCTATTAATGCCTAGACTTATGGTTCCCAATGGGTTTAAAATTAACCAGCTCTCTAAATATTGTTCTGTCTTTCAGTACCTCCTGTCCCTTTCAGCTTCTAACTTGGGTTGTGCATAAATTGGCTAGCTATATTTCATCCTGTTTGCAATCTCAAATGTTTGAAAGCACAATGAGACAAAATTTATGAATGTGATATTAATATATCTAGGAGAGAAGAGAAACTTTGGAAAAGTAAATAATTCTTTTGGAATGTTTGCTTACCTAGGGTCAACATCTGCCCTGTGATATGCAAGTAAAAATCCAGTTGACTTCCACAAGCCTCATCAGGACATTCCTTCTGAGAAAAGAATTTGACCTTACATGACTTAAGTGGTTATCAATCTGATTCTTTGAAGAGGACATCACCATTCCTTTTTGTATTTTATTTCCTTTTATGGAGAAAAGATACAAATACTTTCACATAAAATGTACAAGAGTATATGTAAGCAAGAACACTATGGACACTGAAATTACATATTCATTGTAAGCACCATGTTTTAATTACCATTGTAATAACTAAATATGAAATACATTCCAAGTAAAGTTCCAAGATCAGAACATCTCACTTCCCAGAAAAGCAGCAAAAAATGTGAGTCAGGTACAGAAACCCAGCACTGCAGTGACTTGTAAACAGGTAGGTTTAGCTCAAGTAGTTGTTTATTATTCTTGTTATTCTGGCTAAGGTGTTTTCTTGTCCAGCACATTCACAGAACCAACAGACTGGATGGTCTTTGCAGGCCAACTGGTCTGAATTTATAGAAGATCCAGGTTCTGCTTCATGATGTTCAGAAAGGGAGATCTCTAGGTAATTGACTGCATTATCAAATAGTCTTACTGTCAAGCAACCTTATCAAATATTCTATCAATGAAGAAAGAAAATTGGAACTAGTATTTCTTATGGCTTGGGAACAGGGATGGACAAATCTATCAAGACTGATTATGTGTAGTTTTGCGTTTTTCAAAACTACCTTTGTTTCATTCCATGTCCACCTCAGTTTGTACATTTTTGGTATAGACCAAAATTTAACAAAATTTTCTGTACATTTCCAAAAGGGATTCATTTTGTAATTAATTTTCAAAAAATTGCATTTCTGTATACAACTTTGCCACTGAACCTATACAAAACAGGGAGACAAAAGGAACACTCAGTACCCAGTGGGGTTGTGAGCACCAGTGAGGGCGACTGTGAGTGCCAGTGAGGGCTCTAAACAGCTCAACTCCCAGCCCAGCCAGAAAGGAGCTCTTCTAGAACATGGCCACATAGCCCAAAAATCCCACAAAAATTTATGAATTCCAGCCATGAAAGTCTTTGACTCCATATCAGTATATAAAATGTGTAATTAAGCACACAAAGAAACAAGAAAATACCTTCAGAAGCTTAGTGGTTGCTGGCATCGTTGTCATCATCATCATCATCATCATCATCATCAATAATAATAATAATAATGTTATGTATATATACATTTTACAAAGTAATAAAATGCTAACACAACCATATTATGGCAAATTACATTTGCGTCATAAATCCCATATTACATACACATAACATACTAACATTTGCATCAACAGTGAGAAAAGGTTTTATGATTATTTATATCAATAGCAATATAGCAGTAGCAAGTACATTTCTATTCCGCTTATCAGTGCATTTAAGCACTTCCTAAGCAATTTACAATGTATGAGCTAATTTCCCCCAACAAGCTAGGCACTCATTTTAGTGACCTATGGAAGGATGAAATGCTAAGTGGACCTTGGAGTCCCTAGGATTGAACTCACAATCTTCTGGCTGTAGTACCAGTCTTTTACCATGCAACACTGGGGCTCCGTAGTTGTGTTATTGTGATTTTCATAACTGGATTGACTATATCAATATTGCTTCTTTAATTCAAATGTTTAATAAAGTCTTCAAAAAATCCTCTTTTTAGTCTCCTTTTTCTTAGACATATCAGTTCTATAACCTTGGGCATTATAGCTATACGCAAGTCAGTCATTCTATTTTTAAGTTCTATAATATTCACAACCTATCTAGTGAACTTAATCCATGCAGCTGTACAGTCCATGATGAAGTCTACTGCTTGAGAGGAACCATATAGTGGTTTCAATATAAACTGATGTGAAAGATAACTATGTGTCCATCTGAATCCATCCAAAGATTCATCAGGTTACAAACCCTTTCTTGGAATATTTTCATCTTCAAATAATACAGCAGCAAGCATTATCTTCGAGTTACATCTGAATGATACCTTCTCTTCAGTTCATCCCTTGTGGCCATGGTTATCAGAGAAGCAGAATTGGGTGGCGACTTGGTAATGAATATTTTGGCATGAGGGCATTTTGCTGTGTGGTCTGTTCAATGTGCAGACTCTTTGCTTTCATCTGTCTTGAGCCTTTCACTTGACTCTTGACCTTTCCCTTGGCACTGTCCTATCATTTCCTTGATTTCGCAAATGTTAGCCTCTCACATGACCTGTGAACTGTGGCCTTTCACTTGGCCTTTGATCTCATAAATTCTGGAAGCTCATACATGTAATCACAGGACAAATAAGCAAAAGAGCTCAAAGTAAAAGCTACTCCTGAATGACACCCCCAAGTAGAAAGCCAACAATGAGAGTGTCTCATTTCTGGCAAAATAACTTAGAACTGACAGGAGCGTCCTTCTGCTCTCATCAGACCTGGCAAATAAACAGAAGGAAGTACTTATTCAGTAGCCCAAATGTCTGCTATTCCACAGTCCCCCCCCTACCCCCCCTTTTTTTGTAACAGCCCTGTTGGTACTGATAAGTCAATCCTGGAATAAGTAATTTGGGAAATGTAGCCTTTGACCATCATCCGATAGGAAGGTCTCCCGAATAACTCTTGAAATAAATAGGAATAATGCATGCTTCAGTGAAAATAGTAAAGGAAATATTCCCAATGGTTTGTACTCTTCTTGGTGTGTGCATTCCTTAGGAGAAATAAACCAAGCCTGCATTGAATCAGTGGAGAGTTTCTAAAACTTCTCTTAAATAAGCTCAACTTTTATATACAGCTACCATCGCACTTTGAAGACACCTTGGGCTTTGACCTCCCTGATATATCTAAGCAGATTAGAAAAGCAGGGATATCTAATATGTGTGATTTAATTCCTTCTAGCCCCACAAATTAAGATAACATTTAAGGCACTATCTATATCTCTCCACAACCCTATACCCAAAGAATAAGGCACTGTTAAGGATACTTGTTTCTGAGTCATATAATTTCAGCAATATGTTAGATATACATTTCTATTCATGCAATTCCTTAAAACCTTCACAAATATATAGAAGTAAAGCTCTTGCATGTTTTAATATCAAAAAAGATTATGTGATTTCCTGGGGAGCCAGGCCAACAGTCAAACCCTCTGTGTGCCCAGATGGGCCTTTCAATTGCTGTTCTTCAGCAGGTCAGGTTTAGGTCCCTAAATAAATGGCCAATATTCTACTGTTGTTGCTGTTGTTGTTGTTGTTGTTTGCCTTCAAGTAATTCCCAACTTATGGTGACCCTAAAAGGAACCTATCTTGGGGTTTTCTTGGCAAGATTTATTCAGAGAAGGTTTACCATTGCCTTCACCTGAGGCTGAGAGATTGTGTCTTGCCCAAGGTCAACCAGTGGGTTTTATGGCCAAGCTGGGAATTGAACCCTGGTCTCCAGAGTCATAGTACAACACTCAAACCACTATGCCACACTGGTTTTGAAAAAAAGATTTTAAAAAATGGTGCAGATAGGATTGTGATATATTTGAAAGAAGAATAGCTGCTCCTGGATGTTTCCAGGAGAGACAATTGACTTTCAAAGGATGCAAAACAGCTGTGGGAAGCCACATGTGGTTCAAGGTTGTATCTTTCCTAAACTTGCTATTGTTTGTTACAGAATAGCATGGAGGAAGTCAGAAGGTGATGAAAATAAGCAAAGGCTGGATACTTTTTTTCTTTTGCTCTGGTGCTGCTCTCACTTCACACTCACCATCTAAATGCTAGTATTTCTTTGCAATATAGACTCCATTTCTAATTGAAAGTTTTATGTTGCATTTCAGCAGACAAAAGATTCTTTATTATAGCTCTGTAATCAGAAGCTAAGTACCACTGAGTTGCATGTAGTTTACACCCAGGGAACTATACTAGGACTGGAATCATGAAGCCATGTGCCCTTGATGGTGGATTTTTTCATCAGCAGTTTGTTTGCTAGTTTGGGGTGTCTACGTTCTATGGTGAATTGTTTAAGTTAGAGTCATTTCCTTTAAGAATTGTTGTTGTGTGCCTCCAATAAATAGGAAAGCACCCCCCCCCGCTCTGTTTAGTAATTTATTTAGATTGTTCTTGAGTTTTTACTTTGGCTGTAGATACTGCCACAATATGCTCCTCTACCCCAACCTTCTACACTTCGTTTTAGTGAGGCCATAGATAAATCTGTAGAAATGTATATATCTGAGCAAAGTTAAGTAAGACAGTATGATACTATCAGTAAAAAATGTGGCTCATAGAGCCAGAACATCTATCTGTCTATTTGGGAAGAGTAATCATAGATAAAGTAACATGAAGGATTCAGGCAACTATCATTTCTGAATTGTAGCTTGGCGTCTACCTCACCTCTGACTTTCTGGTCTGGTTTATACATACCTAATCCATGCCCTTGGTTACTTCCATGTGCTTCAGACTCAAAATCACACCATATGGCTCTATGGTTACTGGGGCTGCATCTGCACTGCAGAAAATAACCCAGTTTGACACCACCTTAGCTGCCATGACTCAATGTTATGGAATTCTGGGATTTCTAGTTTGTTGTGGCACCAGAGCTCTCTGAAAGAGAAAGCTAAATAGCTCACAAAACTACCAATCCCAGAATTCTATGGCATTGAGCTGTGATGTTTAAAGTGGTGTTGAACTGGATTATTTCTGTAATTTGGATGTAGCTTTACTGTGATTTTTCTTAAAACATAACTGTTCCTGGATTTATGTAGTCATTAGGCTCCAAATTACATATATCTGTGAAGGATGGAGAATACTGTTTCTCATTTAAACATCGCCAATGAACTTATTTTCATTTTCATACATGTCATTTTCAAAATATTAAAATATGTATATACTTGAATGTAGAAAACAATCACAAGGTTGTCACAGCTAGTTCCAAAATAAGATCAGCTTTAACCAAACAGATGCAGGGAGGCACCAATAACGTAATAGGTTTCTGTTCAATATATGTCATCAGCCTATATGATGAGAATATAGGGGCTTTCTAGATTGGCAGGAAAGTGTGATATGAAGTTGCCTTTTCCTTAATGCTTAGCAGCTGCACCACAGCCTTTAGATGGAGCTGCGCTGTTCCGCAGTTTTTAAAAAAGAAGCTGGGAAAACCAGCACCTTTTTAAAGGCGCTTCTTCTCCCCTAAAACGCAAAAAAAAGTGTTTTCATGGCACACTTTCCCTTTTTCTCATCTAAAGGCTAGAGTTTCATGCAGCCATGAACACACTTCTTTTTGCCAATCTAGAAAGCCCCATAGGTTCTGTTTAAGTTCAGCAGGTACAACTGGAGAGACCAATGCTATAGGCCAAACAGTGACACTCAACCAGTCTTCATTCATTTGCTCATGCTTTTCAATTAGGAAGCATTTGGCTACTGTTCCGAGACGCTGAACTCTATTTCCTGCCTCCAGTTCTATAGGACCAATTTACTGATAATTTCCTGTCTGCATTTGATAAAGTTAAGAGCACATTCAGTTTGTTTAACTCTCTGTTTTGCTAGAACAAAGAAACATCAGCCATAACAGCATTTAATGGAAATTAGGCCAAATTTCAATGAAGCTAGTGGAAAGCAGTGAGCTCCGAAAAGCATTTATCTTGCTGTTTCAGAGTATCCTCTAAGGCTTTTGTGGTTGCCATCTTGACCTTAGAACATATAAAGCACCTTTGCCCTGCCCTGCCAAGCCCAGACCAATTAAGACCACAAGCTGTGACACCCATTAGAACTTTGTCTCTTCAGTTAGCATCAATAGCCCATAGTGTTTGTGTATATAAATATGTACACTTACCCAAACAGATCGCTTAACATCGCTATTTTCTGACATGTCTTTTTCAGATTATTTCAAACTACACAAATTAAAGTACGCTTTCTATCTAGTTTCTAGAAGTGAGAAATGCCTGCTTTCAAACCTCTTTGAAAGGGCTGGTTTACACATGCCAAAGCATCAGGTGATATATTGTTCGTGAGAATGACAAGCCTAACATCAGCCCTTAACCCCATGAGAAGAACTTCTGTATCATATCAGTCATGATGCTTCTACACATTTATCTGTGCGTCAAGTACTCAGCAATCAAAGGAAGGAAAATCCATGTGTGAACTAGATGCAAGCCACATTTTCTGATCTAGGATACTTTCATTATTTTACTTACTTATTTAAAGTGTTTATACCCAGCTCTTCAGCCACAAAGGCACTCAGAGCAGTTTTGTTGTTGTTGTTGTTGTTGTTGTTCACTGCCTTTAGGTCAATCCAACTCATGGCGACCCTGTGATAGAGACATCTCCAAGACTCCCCATTCTCCACTGCTTTGTTTAGATCCTGCAAATTCATACCTGTGACCTCCTTAATGGAGTCCATCCATCTAGTATGTAGTTTTCTTCTCTTTCTGCATCCCTCCACTTATCCTAGCTTTATTGTCTTTTCCAGTGATTAGTGGCTTCTCATAATGTGGCCAAAGTATAACAACATCAATTTTATCATCTTGGCTTCCAGGAAGAGTTCAGACTTCGTCTGTTCTAGAACCCATTTGTTTGTCTTCTTGGCTGTCGATGGTATCCTCAACACTCTTCTTCAGCACAACATTTCAAATGAATTGATTTTGTTCTTATTCGCTTTCTTCACTGTTCCACTCTCACATCCATACATGGTAATGGGGGATTAAATAGCTTGTACAATTCCTAACTTTTCCATCATACAAATTATTAATTTTACATTTCCCTGCCCTTATGTGATCTGACACATTCAGGTTTGGTCACAGGTATTCCAAGTAAGATGAGCATAATTTGCTTAAAGATTCTCTACCTGTGAATATTGTGTTATACTGTACAATTCCAATGACTTAGTTTGGCACTAAGAATTCATTCATAATGTAGCAAGACATGGTTTAGATTAAGAGTTCACTGAAATGTTTCTGATATGCAGTGTGGCCTAGCCTCCACCCTGAGATCATTGTTTGCATGATTCAAGTTCCTATAACTGTAAAATGGGGATAATAAAAACCACCCACATAGAATTGTTCTGAGAAAACATAAGGCAAACTCTATGAAGTACCCTCCCAAATTTAGGGTACATTTTAAAGCACAATCATTTTTTCAATTTCTTCAAAATCAATGGGACTTAAAGACACATCACTATGACCAGCATTGCACTGCGGGACAGAAAGCAATCCTGCCTATAATGATCTTAGCAGATTTTATTGGAATCCTGTACATTTTAATTTATAGTTACTCATTTATGATTTTAAAAGCCACCTGTTTCTCTAATGTGCTCTTGAAACAAAACTTTGGTAGATGGCATGCATAAAAAATCCTAATATAAATTCTATCCTATGCCTTTTTCTATCAGCCATTGGTCATATAATATTCTTGAAGCAACCAAATATTGTGTAATGTTCTTAAAATCCTGATGTTATTTCTTGTTTTTAGTACCTCAAGGATCTTCCCAAAATTTCTCATTAATTCATTAATTGCTCACAAACTCATCTGAGTTCTGGTGAGAATCTTTTCTTATGCCAATATGTTAGAATTTACAATTTTTATAGGCTAAGCAGGGCCCACCTGAGCTACAGGAATATTCTCTCTATATATTCTTCCTTTGCCATTGATTTCTGATGTCCTTCCTATCCTGAGAATTCCATTTTGTTCTTGCTGTAACTTTGCTCTTGATTTCCTGCATTGTAAGATGTATAGTGTTAGTATGTTTTAGAGCTAAGTTAGTTACCTTTCTTATTCTTAACTGAATAAGCAGCAAAGGCCTTAAAAGACTGCTTTTCCATCACTCCCTCTGCTTCCAACTCTAGTGTCTGGTGAGAGGAGGAGCCAGCAGCAGCAAAGGCCTTAAAAGACTGCTTTTCCATCACTCCCTCTGCTTCCAACTCTAGTGTCTGGTGAGAGGAGGAGCCAGCAGCAGCAAAGGCCTTAAAAGACTGCTTTTCCATCACTCCCTCTGCTTCCAACTCTAGTGTTTGGCAACATAGGTCTTGGGTTTTTGTTTTTTTTCCTAGTCCTTGTATTAATGTTACAGCAAGGGGCTCATTTAGATAGGACACCCGCCTATGATTTGTCTGACACCACCTACTTATAGTGGGACAGGAGTTGACTGGATTATCTATCTCTACCATCAGATAATGGAGCCGGGTGTAGCCAGGGTGCAGATATTGAGGTTGTGTGGGGGCAGGGAAGGTATGGCGGCAACAGAGTGGAGACATGTTACAAAAGAAGAAGGGATCAATGTTTAGTATCTGTCCCTTCTTCAGTCCACTCTGTTTCCCAGGATAAGTTGGAGAGCGCACCAACTGTTCCACAGTCCCTTAATCTGCTCCTCTGCAATGTCAGGTCGGCCAAAGGTAAAACCCATATCATCCACGATCTCCTTGTGGATGAACGGGCCGACCTGGCATTCTTCACCGAGACGTGGCTGGGAGATGCCAGCGCTGCTACGTGGGCGCAGGCTCTCCCAGCGGGTTACACGGTCAGTGAGCAGATAAGGGAAAGTGGGCGGGGGGGCGGTGTGGCTATAGTCCATAAAACTAATCTAACTCTGATTAGGAAACCTGTCCGGAAAACAGTCCACATCGAGTGTGTGTACCTTAGCCTGAAGACCAGGGATAGTTTGGGGATTCTGTTGGTTTACCGGCCACCCCGTTGCTTAACGGACTCCCTGACCGAGCTGACTCAGCTGGTCTCCGAGTTGCTGCTGGAGTCCCCCAGACTTTTGGTCTTGGGTGACTTCAATATCTCTCTGGAGACCAGCCCTTCTGATTTATCTGGAGCAGCTCGGGAGTTCATGGAATCCATGACAGCCATGAACCTATCCCAATTGGTCACTGGGCCTACCCATTGTGCAGGTCACACACTTGATGGGATTTTTAGTACGGAACAGGAGTATCCGTGGGCGGAGGTAACCAAAACCTCCGCACTGTCGTGGACGGATCATTTCCTGATCAAGATGGAACTACAAGCCGCTTTCCGTCCCCCCGGGGGTGGCGGACCCATTAAAATGGTCCGCCCTCGAAGGCTTATGGATCCAATTGGTTTCCAGAAGGCCTTAGAGGGTCTAATGGTTGGTAACACCAGTGATTCAGTCGAAACCTTGGTGAACACTTGGAACACCGATCTTCCCAAGGCTATCGACGCGATCGCTCCCGAGCGTCCTCTCCAGCCCGCTCCCAACCGCAAACCCTGGTTCACAGATGAACTCAGGGAGATGAAGCGGGTTGGACGACGACTAGAGCGCAAGTGGCGGAAAACTCGCCTCATATCCGACAGAACTCGCCATAGGCAGCACCTTCGCGCCTATCGGGAGGCTTTACGTGCAGCACGGAGATCCTTCTGCTCTGCACGTATTGCGTCTGCGGAGTCCCGTTCAGCTGAGCTGTTTAGGGTAGTGGGGGAACTGACGCAGGTTCCCCCTGCGCCGAATCCCCTACTTGACCCGACAACAGCCTGCTGTGACGCGTTTAACATCTACTTTGCAGATAAAATCTCTCGGATAAGAAACGACTTGGACGCCAATGTTCTGTCAGAATCCACTGGTGAGGTGTCCAGCAACTCCGTTGCTGTCAGTTTACTGGATGAGTTTCAATCGGTGAGTACCGATGACGTGGACAAGCTCCTTGGCAGTACCCGGAAGACGACATGCTCCCTCGATCCATGTCCATCTTGGCTGGTCGTTCAGGGAGGGGGCGCATTGAGGACATTCCTTCGGGATGTGATCAATGCGTCCCTCAGGGAAGGCACTGTTCCATCGTGTCTGAAGGAGGCGGCTGTTAAGCCTCTCCTGAAGAAACCTTCCCTTGATCCCCTGGACAGGAACAACTACAGACCAGTATCCTTGCTCCCATTTTTGAGCAAGGTGATCGAGAGAGCAGTTGCCTTCCAACTCCAAGCCGTCTTGGATGAAACCGATTATCTCAATCCATTTCAAACCGGCTTCAGGGCAGGTCATGGAGTTGAGACTGCCATGGTCGCACTGGCTGATGACCTCCGCTTGAGTATTGACCGGGGCAGTGTGACCCTGCTGGTGCTCTTGGATCTCTCCGCGGCCTTTGATACTATAGACCATTCCATCCTTTTGGATCGGCTGAGGGAGGTAGGGATTGGAGGCACCGTTCTTCGATGGTTCCGGTCCTTCCTCTCCGGCAGATCCCAAAGGGTGAGGCTCGGGGACAGTTGCTCTTCAAAAATCGAGCTTAATTGTGGTGTCCCTCAGGGTGCCATCCTGTCCCCGATGCTATTTAACATTTATATGAAGCCGCTGGGTGAGGTCATTCGGAGGCATGGAGCTCAGTGTCTTCAGTACGCTGATGACACTCAGATATATCTCTCCATGACCAGATCATCAGCACAGACTTCAGATGGCGTCTCTCCTCTTAATGTCTGTCTTGCGGCGGTAATGGATTGGATGAGGGAAAACAAATTGAAACTGAATCCAGACAAAACGGAGGTACTAACAGTCACAGGCCCGAAACCAGGCTTGGGAATACAGTCTCCAGTCCTGGACGGAGTCACACTCTCCTCTAAGGACTGTGTTCGCAGCCTGGGGGTACTCCTAGATTCGTCGCTTCACATGACTTGTCAGGTGAATGCGACGGTCAGGAGTGCATGTTATCAGCTTCGGCTGATACGCCAGCTGCGCCCTTTCCTGGACATGAGGGACCTGGAAGCTGTGGTACATGCTCTGGTAACCTCACGCCTGGACTTCTGTAATGCGCTCTACATGGGGCTACCTTTGTGCTTAACTCGGAAACTTCAACTGGTCCAAAATATGGCAGCCAGGCTTGTAACTGGAACACCAAGGAGAGAGCACATAACACCGGTGCTCAAGGCTCTCCACTGGCTGCCGATTAGTTTCCGGGCGCAGTACAAGGTATTGGTCCTAACTTTTAAAGCCCTACATGGCTTGGGTCCATCTTATCTTAGGGACCGCCTCTCCCCATATGAACCCCCCCCCGCACGCTCCGATCCTCTGGGAGGAACCTGCTACAGCCTGTGAAAACTCGGCTGTCGCAGACCTCCCAGAGAACTTTTTCAGCTACCGCACCCAAGCTGTGGAATGGACTGCCGGATGAGATGCGTCTTATAACATCTCTTGACTGCTTTAAAAAAGCTCTGAAGACGCATCTCTTCCGGCAGGCCTTCCCTGAAACCTCCTAGTTCCCGGCTCCGAAACGGGACCTATTTTGACCCCTTGCTTGGTGCTATTTTTACCCTCATCCAAGATCTATGAGGATGTATTATGTTTTTAATGTTGTTATGGTTTTAAATTATTACTAATTTAATTTATTTTTTAAGGATGGGTGGTTGGGAATGAGTTGATGATGTATTTTAATCTGTATGTTTTAATTTGCTGTACCCCGCTCTGATTGTGCTCTACAGAGGAGCGGGCTAGAAATAAAGATTTATTATTATTATTATTATTCCTGGTTGATTTTCTATTTATTTTGGAAATTATTTCCTACTCTCCCCCCCCCCCCAAAAAAAACAAATCTAACTTCTTATAACAGCTTTGTGAGTGTGTGTGTGTGTGTGTGTGTGTGTATAGTTCTTGACTGCTTGGTCACTGCTACTGGATATTATTTTTATTACTTTTTTGTACAGTTGGCACTCCTTACCCATGAATTTTTTTTATCCACAGATTCTAGCATCCATGGATTAAAAATATGTTTTAAAAGTATAAATTCCAAATAATATAAATTCCAAAAATAAATTACAAATTTATTTTCCATTTTATGCAAGGAACACCATTTTGCTATGCCATTATATCTAATGGGACTTGAGCATCCATGGATTTTATAATCCACAGAGAATTCTGGAACCAAACCCCAGCAGATAACAAGGACCCACTGTATTAGACATGAGACTCCAGAAGAAGGGATTCTGCCCAGCTTCCCTGCCTCCCACATTCATTCTGGGAAGCATCTCTGAGCATGTCAAGGCACCTTTCTCAATGTGTATATAAATATGTATTTCAATAAATGTACAGTCCTGACTTTTTTTTTTAAAAAAAGACATGATACTCTTAGAAACAGAGGATACAATTGTCAAAGAACCTATGGGTGTCTTCTAAGATCTGAATGATTCCTAGGCCTTTTCTGCAGTAGCTAGGATACTCCAGGGGCAGCCCAGAGTATCCTTGCCATTTTTCTGCCTACACCTGCCCCTGTACCTAAGTCTCAAGTTCCATGCAGTGCCAGCTGTCTGCATGAGCATTCCAATGGGCCACCCAGCAAATCCACTACTGCTACAGGTCACTCACTTCTGAGATCAGAACAAGGTGCCCAGTGGCTACAACCATACCACCATGAACATACCCAATCTCATCTGCTCTTTGAAGTTAAGCAGGTTTGGGCCTGGTTAGTACCACTTCAGTGGAAGAAAAAGACACCCAGTGATGGTCCCATGCTGGCCACATCAGTCTGATCTCAGTGGTGGCAGTGGACATGCCTAGTGGCCAACTGGAACTCCCTGGCAGACAACTGCTGCAGTGCAGGAATGGAAGGTTTCAGACCTTCCTGGGATATGCAGAGCAAGAGCAACAGGTATGTTATTTTCCTTCATTTTATGGTTGGCATATCCTGGTGCTGGTGCAGCACATAGCAAACGTCATTCAGACTTCTCTTACCAGAACCAGGGTTTGGGACGTGCATTGTCCAAAAGGACAATACCAGAATGGGGAGGGGGTGGGTTTTGACTCATGTAGACAAAGTCTTATTCTTGAATTAATTAGATGAAAGGAATGGTGACAGTCAGGTCTAATTCTACAGTTGTTTTTTTAACCCTGATTATTTCAGCTATACCTGAGCTATACACAGTACTATTCACATTAGAAAGGTTATAGATATCATGGATCAAGAGATGTGGGGTCCCCCCCCCAAAAAAAAACAGCTTTCTCCATTTACTGAAACGAGGACATCCATTGCCCACAAAGCCTTGGGTTAGTTGCTTTGTCATTTCTACACAGACAAAAAGCAAAATACACAACTCCAGGATTTTGCCCTGAGGGTGTCTACACTGCGATTTGTGTATACGTAGCGTAACAGTTTTTTAAAACTGTAACGGTGGTGAGGGTTGTGAGAAAACACCTTCTATTAGGAAATTTTCGAAACACCTACTCTAGAACATCTTACAGCATTCCTGGCAAATTATAAGACAATTGTAATGTACTGAACACAATGTAAACATATGCAGAAGCAAACAAACAAAATAGGACTTTCCTGCCCTGTTTTTAAAATCCTTTCGTATTGGCTCTTCTGGATGGAACTAATATTCTACCATTTCAGTGAAGCTTAAATTGTAAGCACAACTAATTTAATGCAAGTATATGTAGTTCTTGCTTTGGATGGACCTGGCTTATTTCAGCCGTGAATATAGTGAGCAGCTGCAGGTGTTGTACTAAATAAAGTAATAGAAAGTGTCTAACTGGTAACAGTGGAAGGCCTGTTTCAAGCTTCTTGTCTGCTTCTTATTAATAGCCAAATTCTTTTCTATCAGCAGTCACAACAGCCTCTACCTTATTTTTCAGGGAGAATATTTGGACAGGGGAAAGATCTATTTTGAAATGACTACCAATGATTTGGTGTCTGCAGCCAGTTTGTAGTTGAATAAGCTTTCAGTCTTCATGCATAAGGGAAGAAGGTAAACCAATGATTCAGAGAGGAGAGGAAACTAGGGGTTAGAAAGGTTGGGAGGCCAAGTACTCTGAAAAAGGCCCCCTCCGTCAAGTCACAAACCTTGGCAGGATAACTAGAAACAGACCAACCCCTAAATCCTCCAGTTCATGTGCTAGCCATAAGATAATTAGCCTGAATAAAACTAATATTTCAGTGTTCAGTTTCACCATGATACTGAAGAGGGATTTATTGGTGAGAATGTTTTTCAAAAAGTGTTTTATTTGAGCTACTCTGTTCAAGGGCAAATGTATTCACAAGTTGATAAAAGAAGATAAGGAATGCATAATGACAATATCATTCCATTGGAAACTTAAGGAGGAGAATACATTTGTTCTTGGAGGGGAAATCACAATTAAATTGTGGGTTGAGGAATTAAAATGTTGGTCAGGAAACCTGTATCAGAATTCACAAGCATTTTGCATTGGCCTTTTGCACAAAATGGCACAAGCATTTTGCATTGCCTTCAGGAAGAGAAAGAGCTTGTGTTGGGTTGGTTTTGAAAATGATCATTAGCACTCTAGTATACAAACAGAGAACAGAAAAATAGATAGAAAAATAATAGTTCAAGGTGAATTCTATAAGATGGTTAAATGGTCCTCATGTATACTAGGAAAAATCTGGTGCTTGCCAGCCAATAGCACAAGCATTCTCAAGACATTCTAAAGTAGTTGATGATAGTGTGGGAAATTTTTGATTCACATACTCTACCCCTTCTGGTTTAATAGGCCCGGTGAACATTGCATTAAAAAATAGAGCATTTTTGTTCAAAATACAGCATTTTTGTTCAGAATTAAGTTCATTTATGTATTCTTTATGCAGATTTATCAATTAATAAATCAATCATTGATAAATAAATCATAAATAAATTAATTGATAATTGAGAAAATAATTGAGAAATGAAAATTTCCTTAATTGAGTGGAAGCCCTTACCTCTGTTCTTTCTCCATTTAGTGAGACTAATTAAAGAAAACAACTAATTGCTATTTCTTCATGAACATAGACTCACAGAGATAAGCAACATTAGCTACCCTGCAAATACTCTTCAGGAAATTCCATCTATTTGATGAGCTGTTGGCTTACTGAAAAGCATTTGACATGTCATCAACTAACTGAAGCACTGCACTGTGTTGTTTTTACCAGATCCCCTTTTAAGAAAGCTTTCTTCTTCCAAAAGTAAACAAAAGTTTGCATCGCAAGAAGACAGTTTCTGCAGTGAGTGGAAGATGCATGAAACATGCTGTGATTTTATACAGAAAATAATAGCATGTGACAGAATTTTAGGAGGGTATAAGATACATTCTGGGCTTCTTGGAATCTTGCAGTGGAATTGCCTTTGGCAATATGCATAGGGGGAGATTGGGGGTTGGGAGCAAGCTGTCTCTTAACACTTCAGACTAGGATGATTTAACAGAGAGTGTCTCAATTTTGTGAGCATCCCCCCTCTTCCCAGACTCTACCCAAACAAAGCTACTAATGTGTGGTCATTTTCTTGGCAACCCCCTTGGTGCTGATAACACCACTGCCTCCTATTCTCCAAGGATCTGGTTGCTGGAAGACTGCTCCGTACCTCATCCCCCCAATGCTTCTGATGCGGGTGATCCTCCGACTGCACGGCGCCAACCACAACATGCTACCCACCGTGAGAGAGCAGGACGCAGGCTGCTCTAGTCAGGAGTTATCGTCTATCATACTGATTGACGAAACCAAGAGTGAGCAGAAAAAATAAACATGAACAGAGGCTGCAGTGTATGGGGTAGTCAGCTGGGAGTTTTAGTATTTGGCCTTGGTGATCCTACTCTCATGGTAGGTTATCTTTTCCGTGTGCTATCATTTATCATAACTTTGAGGGCCAGAAAAAGAAGCAAAGCCCATGATTTTCCTATTGGGGACATTAATTAAGCACTTCTTTATTTAGAAATACTTCCTCCACTCCTCACCCCCATAACAATCCCACCATCTAAGACAGTATTCCCTAAAGAACAGTGAAACCCAATCCAAGCACCGTCCTCTTTTTATAAACTTTTACTACAGCAATAGACCATTAACCTTTGCTAAACTGTCAGACCTGGAATTCTTATCCCATCAAAAAGTTTAAATTTCCATCAAAGCAAAGAAGCTTAAAATAGAGCAAGTTTCTTCATATTATGTGGCAATAGATGTTGCCTTTGTCACTAACAACTACTCTTGAAATAATGGTGGTTGACTTTTGCAGGCACAAACCAAGTCCTGTATTGATCTTGACAGCCACCATAAAGTACTCCCTGAAGTGTCAGTAACAAAGATGATTTGTATGTGGCTTGCAGTCTTCCAGTGTCCTAATAGCTTTCTCATTCCAACACAGAAAACGCCAAGCATAAACCAGCTGGTTAAAGCTGATACAAGCATTTCTTCTCTCAGCAGGCCATTCTTGCATAACCATTTATTTTGCCGAGTTTTAAAGTGCCTGAAGGATTTAATTATGTACATAGACAACCGCTATAAACTCTATTCAAGGTTTTTTATTGACTTTTGTGCTGGGCAGCTCTTAGGCATTTCAATTAAGTGTTTTTATAAGAAAAGCTACAATATTGTAAACTATATATATATATATATTCTCTCTTTGTAGATGGTTCCAAACAGTTCTGGTTGATTGAATAAAGTTCATTTAATTGACAGGAATCTTTAGTATCTTTAAAACTAGTCAAGAAGATATACATGAATAAGATACATTTCAATAAGCCTGCCAGGATCACTAAAAGAATCAGAAGAGAACAGTTTGTGTCTTATTGTTACAAAACTTTGGACAAAAACTGGTCCATTTGGTCAAGTCTACAATGGCAAAATATTTGGCAATCAAAGAATGTCTTCATTGTTTCCATAGCCAGCCTCCAGTAACTTCATGGTAAGAAAAGAGAAATATGATACAGAAATCCATGGCACTACCTCAGACTGCTTGAAAGGTACCATCTCAGACTGCTACTGGCAGCCACATGCTTGAATGTTCCCTTATCTTAAAAACTTTCTTGCACAGAGAAATGTAGCACACTAGGCAATCTTCTTGAGCTTCTTCTTGTAACTCCTATGAATTATTGATTTGGCCCAATGGGTGAGGAAACAGGAAGAGGCCAGACTTACAAGTTGAGTCCAGAGATGCAGAGCTTAGAACGGAGCTGGAGAGGACCTGCGCTTGTTAAAAGATAGAGCTTTTTTACGTTGTGTAAGGTAGTGATTTGAGATTTGGTGCTGGACAAGAGTGATGAGAATACTGTGGACAGCCAAAAAGACAAAGAAATGGGTCCCTGAACAAATCAAGCCTGAAATCTCCCTGGTAGTAAAGATGACCAAACTGAGGCTGTTGTGCTTTGGACACATTATGAAAAGGCCTGATTCACCAGAAAAGAGAAGAAGACCTCACACCAGATGGATAGATTCAATCAGAGAGGTAATGGACCTGAGTCTGCAAGAATTCAGCAGAGCAGCAGAGTCTAGAAGGGCTTAGAGAAGTCTCATAAACAGGGTCACCATGAGTTGAGGTCGACTCAAGGGTGGCTAACAACAACAACAAAGGTAGTGATATTTTCAGTTATGAATTTAGGAGGGAACAAAGTATAACTTCTTGATAGTGAAACTTCTGCATCACTCCTGCAACTATTCTACTGAGCAGCACAGGCAGAAGTGTCCTGCAGTCAAGACCTGTGCTGATACCTCATCGGGTGCATGAAACTTTTGGGACAGTGAATGTGTGTTAAATATAATATATTATTTGTTGTATTGTTGCTTGTATTGGGACTTGGGCTGTGATTTGTTTGCAATATTCAATTATACTTGGTCCCACAAAACCTAGAAAGTGACACACTAGTTTTCCATGTATAGAAATTTAAATAATTTATTTCAATCAAAGGAATTTTCACCCATGCCATCTCTCCTCCTGTAGCACAGGGCAAAATGTGAGGCACCAGCCCACCTTTCCCATTATCCATATGCAAAATCAGATACTGGTGGAATAAGGGTAATGGCTAGTAGATGGATCTTTTCGTTCTGTGGCCTGATAGGAAAAGATGGGGTCAGCATACCAATAAGAATCCTGTGTGCACCAAGATTCATAAATGTATCAAAAACACTTCAAAACATTTTAGAGCTACTTTGCATATTTCATTGTTGTAGTTGTACATCTATGATGCTTCTAAGAGATGTTTGAAAATATGTATCTTAAAGCTATGCTCACAGGGAGAAGAGACTAGTTCTGGCCATTGAGTGTATATAAACCTACTTGGTCTTCTGAGTAGTTTGTGAACAGAACCTCCACACAGATGAATTCTAAAATGTTGTTCTTCAGATCTCCCAAATAGCATAGCTGAATATTGCCAATGTGTTTAGAATCAACAATGTCAAGATAACAGGACAAATGGCTCAAATCTTAAGGAGAGGGAAAAGCTGCTTGCCTCAA
Source organism: Urosaurus nigricauda (assembly GCA_034509955.1). Taxonomy (NCBI): domain Eukaryota; kingdom Metazoa; phylum Chordata; class Lepidosauria; order Squamata; family Phrynosomatidae; genus Urosaurus; species Urosaurus nigricauda. The sequence continues at coordinate 259,024,743 of JAOEGL010000003.1, forward strand.
TTGCTTCTTTCCAAAGTATTTATGAGGCTTCTGCAAACCTGCCTTTGTTATGATGTGGGATATTTCAATCCCAGCAGGTGGCTGATGGAGTCCTTGCCTGCAAAAATATGTTATGCCTTCCCAAGACTTTAACCAGAAACGTGCACCTTCCTGGTGCTCCCAACCATTCTAATTTCCCCTCTCTCCTCTTAATGTGCTCTGCAAACCATGAGTGTGCATTCAAATCTACCTCAAACATTTCGCCCACAGGCAATGTAATTCCGAAACAAGCAACCAGCATTTTCACAGCTCAGGAGTAATAGATTAATTTGAACCTAATGCTGCTGTAGTTTACTGCTCTAAATGTTCTGGTGTAGACATAGCCTGAAGGCACAAGGTTGTGGCATACGCAACCGTAGCTACAGTTGGCTCCACATCTGTGCGTCACATTTGCCATGCACCTCATTATCGCACACCCCACTGTGCCTACCTGTCCCAATCAGCCTCCCAGCCTACAGGCAATCCATTCCCCCCACTAAGAATCTTTGTTCTCCTTCTCACTTACTAAATTTTGCAAGACTCCTGCTACCCAAGCAGTGGGGTGGGGGTGGGTGGGGGACTGTCCCTTCAAAGCTCCCTAAGTTTCTATAACCTTCTTAAATTCTTCACTAGGGTTGGGGGGGGGGGCATTACAACATTAGGTTTCTGACATGTCACTGCATAAATTGTGCCATTTGCAGCCTCTAATACAGAAAAGCTTGTGACTAAGCACACAAACATGTCATAAAGAATGGAGTTGTTTGTTTTGACTTTAACAAGTTCGGCCTGGATCAATTCTCTATAAACAAAGGAAGGGTAATTTCTAATGCCAGATAAAAATCCTCATGGCAAAAAGGTTACTGTTCAAAATGAAAACCAACTGTTCCTAGAGAATGAAATTGCTAGCGAGATTGTTTTAGGGTGTTTTCACAAGTGACCATACAAGTACCCTTTTAGCTTTTTTTTTGTGTACAGATGTGAATTTCTCTAACACAGTTTGAACTATGCAGGAGCAAAGGCCTGAAATCAACCAAGGAACATGCAGGATAATGGAACATTTTCTTTTCATCTTCCTCATACTTCGAACGTATGCTCTTTTCCTGAAACCCATCAACAGTCTTTCTCATAGAGCTCTTACACTTTCCACCCTTGGCAAGTGGAGGAGTGTCCTCTCTCACACTGGTGGAAGAGAACATGGCCAAAGAGGCAGCAGGAATCTGCTGGAACAGTGGAAATTTCATTTAAAATCCAAATTAAAGGAAATCATCAGCAACACCCATACAAATCCAAGGCTTTGTCTTTGGCAGTGTAGCCAAAATAAAGAAAAGAAGCTTTCCTTTCCTAGCACAGAGTTGAAGTGATTCATGGCAAAGAACAAGATAATTATTTGCATTGAGGCAAAAATATAATAGAGTTGTCTTTACCTGGCAGCACTGTGCACTCTTTTGTGGAAAAGTCAGCAGAAGGTCTGATGTAACTCCGTACCCTCATTCTGGCTAATCAGTCAAAAGGATTAAACTACTGTTTCTTCTTATCTAAGCAATGAAAGCCATAGACTATTTGCTTTTAGTGACTTGGAACAGAGCATATCTTCCTGTGGCTTGGAATGACAATGTTATTTTGTGATGCTCCTTTGCATACATGAAGGTCTTGCTGGTTCTGTTATATTTTATTATCTCCAATGTTCTATATTTTGCTATGATCGATGGCCAAAACAAATAATTTAAACAGAGCTGGTTATGTAAATATATGCCCCATGCAGGTTTTTGGACCCTCCTTTCCAAGTATCAATTGGAACTAAATAATATTATCTCAGGTCATGTCATGCTAGACTTGGGAATTGCTACTTATTTGGACTAGAATATCCATGTCAAGATGTGGGTATGCTGGTTGGGGGATTTTGGGAGTTGTGGTTGGAAAGGGTAACATTTCCAAGGTCTGGATCATACTTACTAATATCTGAAACCCACAAATATGTTATAAGGTGATTAAATTGCCTGATGGTATCTGGTTTCAGTGCCACGGACATAGCTTTGCTACTTTCACCTCAGTGCTTGAATATCTACACCTATGCATAGTATAGTATTTCTACCTCACCCTATCTCCAAGATCACAAAATGCCATACACAAGGATCTCTCATTTTATGCTCACAAAAAATGTATGAGAAAGGATGAAAGATAGTATTTTGTTCAAGTCCACATAATGAGATTTATGGATGAGCACAGATTTGAATCCTTTTTTTCTTCCCAATAAAAACTCAACAATTCAGTGTACCACAGCTTCTGCGTTACACTTTTCCATGTACCAACAGAGCGTTTAAGGCTTAATATTTAATTATAAAAGGAAATAGAAAGGTAGCAGTATTGTTACTGGTGTTGGTGTTGATTTAGCAGTAGCAAACACAGCCAAAATCTAAGGATTTCCAGAGGGGAAGCACATACCCTCCAACATTTCACAGATAAAAACCTAGACACATCAGAGTGTGGTCAAAATGACAAAAAATATTAATAATGTTATTAAGTTATTAATACATCTGCTAGGATAGGCTGAGTTAATGAAGTGCAAACTTCTTTTGCACTTTGATGTACCTTAGTTTGCAGTAACTGAAGTAAGATGAGAACAAACTGGGAAGATGAGAGAAGAGAGAAACTGGGACATTTTAACATCAGCTGGAAAAGTAGGATGACAAAGGGTTGCCAAAAAGGCTAGTTGGAAGGTATGAGAATGGTAGCAGTGTTTGCTTGTTATAACGAAAAAGAAGGAGAGTAAGGAAGAAAGAAAGAGCATTGCTGCAAAGACTATTTCTTACAACAGAAATTTTCCTGAACTAGATAGCGCTTCTGAAGCCATAGCTTTCCAAATTGTTTTTGCAGCACCAGATCCCATTGCAGAAATTACTATTTAGAAAACAAACAAAATCTAAAAAAAATTGGTCTGTTTGGAAAAAGTTGGTTATGTAAAAAAAATAAAAAATAAAAAGAGCAAAGGAAAGATCTAGCTCTCCCTTGCAATTCTCTCGTGCCTGTGCCTGTATCATTATACATGTCCCAGCCCCATCTGTAGAAGAGCTTCATTTTCTTCTGCACAGAGGCTATGTCCATCTCAGGAGGCTAACCAATACTCATGGATTATAGTGTGCCTCCTCTAGGGCCTTTTCATATTACTGGAAGGAAATAAAGAGACTTTACTCTAAATAGGAAACAGGCACAACATCTTTTTAAGAAAAATACACACATGCACGCACACACACTCCAGAATTCATTTTCTCTCCTTAAAATCATAGCACTATGCTTCCAGAAACTATATGTAAAGTTCAATTAAAGCAGCATTTCCTCTTTGCAGCTACTACATGCAATCAAGCTTTCTGTCACCAACCTTAGCAGATGGACCCCTACGATCTGGTTAAGATTTCAACACTCCTTAGTAGCATTCCAGAATCCACACATTGGTCTACCAAAGTGCATGCACATTTCATTACATGCTTGAATTAATTTCTTCTGTATGGAGATTGTTACCTTTAGTGTTTTGTTTAAAAAAGTAGCCGTTCATTATTAAAAACAGACAAATGGAACATGTTCAATTTAAGATATCAATAAGAAGGAGGGGGAATTTGTGGTACAGCCTACTCCATCTGGTAGTTCAAAATTCTTTGCCAAGATTTTTTTCCTATCAAAAAGCAATCTTTTTAATAAAAAAAAGTGGGAGAAGTGAATTAAGACTCTGCTGTTGATTTGTAGATAACTAGCAACAACATAGGCTTAAAATGTCGTATTTTAAAGTCTTAATCTGTTGCATGAGGAAAAAGGTCTGAGTTTGATCTGGGGGGAAAAAAACAGGAAACCGTGTTTATCTCAAAGTGTTATCTTTACTCAAATACAGAAACTGCAGGGTTCAGGGCGTTTTTTGGTTGTTACTTTAATGGCCCATGAAAATGATTTAATGTACTGTTTCAACATCTTCAAAATAAATATTAAACTACACCAATATTAAATTAAAGAATAATAAAATGTCAGCAGCCTATATAAGGGGAAAGGTCTCATAGTGTGTCTCTGCTCATTTCAGAACTGGGATGTAGGCAGGAAGGTATGCAGGAGCCCTAGATCAAGCCAGAGCAGATCTCAGATCGCAGAGAGGGAGCGATGGAGCAGAGCCACTGGATAGCCAGTGCAGAGACATTAAGATGTCAACCAGGATCAGAGCCAAAACATCTATGTGAAAAGAAAACAAGAAGGCAGAAGAGCAAACAAGTAGATACCAGACTGGAAGCAGGATTGCCATGTGTTCTAGTTTACAGAGGACAGTATTCTGTTTAAAGTGCTGTCAGAGGACACACCTCTTTCTGAAGACATGTATTATCTGAAGGGCTGACCAGTCCATGTCCTCCTTTAAAATAAAAAGTTATAAGCAGGGATCTTGAAATTGTCCATAAACAGCACATGAATAACATGATAAAAAACAGAAACAAACCCAAATGTTTCTGTGCAGCCTCTCACCTTCCAAAGTGCTTGAGGAAATTATTCTGCATAGAAATGTGTGTGAGATTTTGTGTGAGAATTATGGGTGTTTGCACAAAAAACAATTTCCAGGCAGCCATATGAAGTTGTTGTTTTTGGTGCAAGAGCAGTATTCTTTTCAATGCAAAAATCAGCAATACTGTACAAGAGAAAACTTGTGCACCAAACAACAGTCTTGCACAGCAAAACCATGGGCTATTTTTTGTACAAGATTATCAGATTTATACAAGATTTCTATGTATGTTTCCTTATGCAAAACTGCTTCTTTTTACATAGAAAACAGCAGTCTTACGCAAAGACACATATGCCTCTGTTCTGTGTAGAATAATTTCATAAAACAGTTCAGGTTGTGCAAATACTAGGCTAAAACTACCACACAGAAAGAAAGAGAGAGAGAGAGAGAGAGAGAAGAAACTTACCACTATATTATTGTTCTTGACCAGGTTTCCTCAGTGTTGATAAACTTATGTTTTGGTAGAGATGGAAAAAATATCCAAAACTATCTGATTTTTTTTTTTAAAAAAAAACCCACATATATTTCTCCAGTGTTGAAAAACTGAGAAGAATCCTGGATTGATGAGAACTTTCACACTTCAGGATATATTCTATGCAAAATTCGCATTTGATTGAGTATGCTCTAAAAACAGCCTTTTCCATACATGAAACATCTTCATCCATGCAGAAATAGAAAAAGCTGTTTCCTGTGAATACACTTTGAAAACTGCATGGTTTTCAAGGACTTTCTCATGCTGGGAAGAAAACTGATTAAATTTATTGATGGCTTCTTTTGAAAAGAACATTAGTAACAAATTATAACTTTGTATGTAGAGAGATCTTGTAGCACCTTTGAGACTAACTGAAATAAAGAAGTTGGCAGCATGATCTTTCATAGACTTCAGAGGAAGTTGACTGAGGAAATAGACTAAGGTTTGTGAAAGCTCATGCTGCCAACTTCTTTATTTCAGTTAGTCTCAAAGGTGCTACAAGATCTCTGTACATACTGATTCTACAGACTAACACGGCTATATCTTTGAATTATAACTTTATTTTCCAACCAGGAAATAATGGCATCTACTCCTTTCATGATTATCTTTCCATTTCTGTACAGTGAAATGTACTATCAATCAATTTAAATTGTAATAATTACTTCTAAATTTGCATCTCTACATATAAATTTACCTGTGCAACTTTCATACATTTTGCACTCTTATGTCTCCCTATTGGTGCTGAGCATGAACATTTGGTGATGAACATGTGCATGAGCATTTCCTAGATAGAAATGTAGCAGGCAGGAAGCAGAGACAATGATCAACTATCTCATCAGGGCAGGGGTATCATTCAAGTGATGCCTGTGCATTGTTCATGCCCAAGCAATGACAATGGCATGACATCAAAGTATTTATAACTAGCCCAGATCTGACAGAATCAAAGGGCAACTATGGGGTGAGAATGACAGCCATACAGGGATTGGGGAGTAGTGCTGCATGTCCAAGAAACTCACCACCAAAGGCCTGAGCACACAAGCCAAAAAGCTTGTACAATATTGCAAAGCTCAGCTAGTCTACCTCTATCTGCATTTGCCATTTCACAGGGGCCATATTACATCATTTTCAAACATCCTTTAATGGATGTTCAATTACTGTCAACAAATATTGAAAATAAATAATCATAGGCCTAAAAGTAATCATTTCCTACAAGACAATTATATTGGGCAAATACTTTAATTATGAATTCATCCTTTGAATATAAAGGCAACTGTACGTGTTCCTACACATTTCTGAAGCACTTTCCTTTCCCTTCTAGAAGTGTTTCCTCTTATTTCTGTTGTGCCTTGCATTAACCTATCTCATTATATGAAAGACATTATGTCACTTTTCTGTTTATTAGTGGTGTTGGCCCTAGGCTTTAGTAATATTATTGGGCCACATACACCCATTTCTGGCAAACAGCCCAGCGATTAAAAAGATTGTTGGGAGCTGAAAAACGAAACAGGAAACTTAATCATCCATCTAAGCATTGCATTCATTGAGAAGCTAGGTAATTTGATATAATGATGTAGCAGGGTTTACATTCTATCTTTGAAATCTTGCACAGAGATGATTACATTGATTCTGGTCTACAGCTATGGAAATTATCAGTCAGCTTCTGAGGACTGGAAAAGATTGTACAGTTACACTTGATCTGGGGAAAAAAATCAAAGCCAAGAGCATCTATATCTCCCTACTTTCTCCCAAATACTGTATCTCTAGCAGAGCAAAGAAACTGTGTGTTTTTCTCCTTTTAATAAAAATGTTCACCTGCTTTCAATCCCAGCAGCAGTTTGATTTTTCAAAGAGGAAGTCAAAATCAGATGGTTATAATGAATGAGGATACATTTGGGGTTTCCTGGTCATATTCTCCATATTACGCTAAAGACTGAAATGCTAGGAGACTGAATTAGGCTGAGTACATTTACCTGAGTAGATTGGAACTGTGATGCTAAATCCTAGTCTTTCTTTTATACCATGTGAGCTAGAGCTGATCTTTCCTTTGATGGCCCTGTCAATATGGTTTGGAATTCTGCTTTTGCAGCAAAAAAGGATATGGGGATACAGAATGCTCCAAGCCAAACCCAGTCCTCCAACTAAAATAGAGCAAACCAGAGGCAAACACCACAAAGCTTTACCCTATTTTCACACTACATAGTTACAGCACTATGATCCCATTTTAATTGCCGCACTGCATCCTATGCAGATTGGAAGTTTAGTGAGGCACCAGAGTCCTCTGGCTGAGAATCCTAAGTGCCCTTTCCTTAAACTGCAAATCCTAGGATTCCATATGACTAAACCAGGTAGGCTGAAGTAGATTCATACTGCTATAACTGTTCAATATGCAAGATCCTTAGGCCTTGTCTGCACTGAAGAAATAAAGCAGTTTAACACCATTTTAACTGCTGTGGCTCAATTTTATGGAATTCTAGGATTTGTAGTATTGTGAGATATGTAGTCTTCTCTGTCAGAGCACTCTGGTGCCTCACCAAGCTACACATCCCAGAATTCCATAGCCATGGCAGTTAAAGTGGTGTCAAACTGCATTATTTCCGCAGGAGAGATGCAGCCTTAGACAGTGTATGAAAACTGTTCTGTTTTGCCTAGGCTTTTGTTCAGAATATTTTGTTCCTGTTTTTTTTCTGTTGTGATCTTACTGCATTATTGCACTGTTGTTTTAAATTACACAATGTTTTGTGAGCTGAGTTGTGCAGAGGAACAATCTATAAGGACTTCAGATTAATGAAATAATAAATGTCTGCCTCTTTGAAGTGGAACTTGCTTTTATACCTGCAACATCAATCTGGATAACTTGAGCAGCCCGATTGTGGTTTTCCTATTTCTAATATTTTATTGAAAGATATTTGATTCTATATCCAAACTGATCAACCTATACACATAACACAAACACACACATTTAAAAGGTATAAGAAAATAATGAAAATTTTAAAAATAAACTAATAAGAGAGAGAAAATGCATGAATTATAAACAGTGTTCACTTGGATCACAAATATATTTGCTATATTTGCATATATATGTAAATGTCATATATGTCATTGATAGCATTTCTAGAATTGTCATCCCTTCGTCTGTGTTCCAAGTGGCCAAGTCCAAATATTCAAATTATAAATTACCCAAATTTCTTCTCCTTATATATGCCATCTGTTCTGAGGATGCCTCTATTTGCATTTCCTCATCCCACCTCTAATGGACTGTTGGGGATTTATATTTTCATGTCTGTGAAGCAGACTATTGGTAGTACAAGTCCTTATAAAAACAGCAGATGGTAAGCACCATCATAAAAGACATCTTTTATTTGGCACAGCAGGGGAATGTCTCTCTGAGGATGATACTGGCTAAAAATGCATGCACTTAGGGACCAATGATGACACTGATAAAATTTCATCAATATGCCATAATAACAGGTGATAATTATTACTTTACGATACCCCATCGTAAGGTGCAATCTGCAGACTTCTACAATATTAGGTATTGGGAGGGTCAAGATATGTTGGAAAAATGTATAAATCTAGATAGTGACTACATAGAGATAAGTTAACAACTACAAATCAAAACAAACTTTTGGATACCCCTTTGTAAAGGAACCCTTTACTCATTCCTTCCCAGCACAGTTCTTTCTTAGCTTCTGAGAAAGATTTTAAAATATATTTTCCCTCCACTAAAGGCTCATTCCATAGTATTCCTGTTTCACTAACTCTTTCCCCACTAAAGTATTCTCACTGTGATTACATCTATCCCAAGTCACCAAATGACCCCTTCCTTGTTTCATCATTTGATCAATCCAAAATTAACTTTCATCACTTTAACAATCTAAATTTAAAGGAAATGCCTCATCAAGTGAAGACCTTCTTTCCCTCAACTGCACTGAGATTCCCCACCCGACCAAGCAAGCAAAAGGTTACAAAGACACAACGAAAAGGCTGATGAAGTAACTTCCTACAGCACTCTACGATTTGGCATTGAGGGTAGTGAAAGCAGAGCCAGCTGGAGGTAAAATTCTGCAGCCATGATAGGAAACAAGTCTTTACAGAAGGAAAGCTGGTTTCATGAGCTAAATTGTCATACAGACAACCCTCTGTATCCATATTTTATCTATGAATTCAAGCATCCATAGCTTGAAAATATTCCCAAAAAGTATAACTTCCAAATAGCAAACCTTGATTTTCCATTTTATATATAGGACACTATTTTGTTGTGCCATTATATTTAATGGGACTTGAGCATCCACGGATTTTGTTATCCATGGAGGGTCCCGGAACCAAACCCCAGTGGATAACAAGGGCCCACTGTATAATGAAAACCATTTTACTATCTATTGTCTTTAATGGGACTTGAACATCCACAGATTTTGGTATCCATGGAGGATCCTAGAACTAAACCTCAGCAGATACCAAAAGTCCACTGTAATTAGAATTTATGTTGTTTGGCTCTTTTAGGTCAATCTTACATAGCAAATAAGTCCTGAAATTAGTACAAGCCACTGTGAGTGCCATCACAGCCAGTGGCATCATTACGGTGGGTGTGATAATGCATGCTGCCACCCACAGCCTCCCCTCTCTGCCAACCAGGCTGCCTCTGTCAAATCTGTTGAGTCTTCTGGTTAAGTGGGTAAGGCAGTAGCAAAAGCAATATAAAAATAGCATTTATATTTCTATTCCGCTTCATAGTGAACTCAGCACTGTCCAGGCGGTTTACAATCTGTAAGTCAATTGTCCCTTGAAAACTGAATACTCATTTTTTTTTCAACCTATGAAAGGACAGGAAGATGAATCAAGCTCGGAGCCCAGGGATCAAACTCACAACATTGTGACTGCAATACTAGCATTTAACCGCTGCGCCGCCAGACCTCCTTTAGGGAGGTGGATTTTCTTTCCCACCAGCCAGCAGCCCTGCCAGACCCAGAAGGCAGCCCCTTTTTACCTGCGGTTGCTGGTGTGCGTGTGTGTCTGTTTTTTGCAGGGCTTCTTGAGTTGGCAGAAAAGGGTTCACCACCCAGCCAGTGGCCCACCAGATCTGGAAGGAGCTGCAGTCCCCTACCCCCAGCAGTGTCGTAGCCAATGGACATCAGAAGTGCTTTGGTGATGGAGGGATGCAGTCAGAGGGTGGTCTTGGGACATTTGGGAGTGGCTATCCCATCATGTATTCATCCCTCTCTGAGGTGTCATCCTCACCCCCTAGTGACATCCATTATCACAGCTAAGCAAGTCAATGTCTGTCAGACACCGATAACATATGACTCATGAACTGCATGCCTACAGCCAAACTACATAAACAAGAGCTGCATTCTAACAGAATGGAAGATTCAAGTTGCCTACATGGACAGCTATCAAGAGTGAAAATCTAGCCATCTTCCTGCCTGCTCCCTATGAATATCCTAAGTGTATGGATGAGTGGGGCTGTGCCTTGACAGCCCTGCCCCCAAACAGGGCTGTCCTGACCCCACATCAATTCTAGTTTCACTTCCCTTGGCTGACTCTTATTTTGTGTGAGATGTTTGTTTAATAGGGAAGGATTTATTTCCTCTCTTTCAAAATGAAGTTTTAAAAGGTGACCAAATATCTCATTCTTATTGGCAGCCGCAAGCCTGGATGTGATTAAAGTCAACCATGAGCAGAATTAAACATTCGGCTAACAAAAATCATATCTGTTATCAGAGTTGCAAGAATCTGAGTGTTTGGAAGGGAAATGGAAGCCCATTGACCTGAAGCCCACTCCCTTGGGTCAGTGCATGCTGGGAGGGGAAATAAGCTACAGAGCAGATAATTTTCAGCTTGAATGGTTTTACTTTCTCTACCAGGCCTCACAAAAACAAACTGACAAAACAAGGGACACAAAATTAATGACCCGTGCATTCTGTCAATTGACTCTTAGTAACAGTGGCTAGTTCACCTTAATTTTTTTCCCCTCTCACTTTGAACAAGCTGCCTTGAGCACAGATCTGGGTTAAGATTTTGGACTTGCTTTAAACATCCTTCAAAAACAGCATTTGGTTTTTATTCTCTTCAGATCCAGGCAAACTCATAAAGTGGAAAAAAATAGACAAATTCTAAATATATATAGACATATTGCTCGTGGTAAATGATTCAATTGGTGCAGATGATTCATACTTTTAGGCCAACAAAGCCACACCAGTTGGGTTTTTACACACACTTTAAAAACATTAAACACTCGGGGCACTCTTGAAATGCAAGCATTTACAAGGTTAAAGTTTAATTCAGCAGTGAAACTGACACAGCCAAGCAACTGCTCTTAGTATGCAGAAAATCCTACTTTGCCACCTTCTACTTTGTGAAAAGGGAAGCCCAAATGAATGCCAATCCAGTAATTCCTTATAAAAGGTTCAAACACAACCTATTTTCAGGCAGGTAGGCAGGCAGGCAGGCACAGACTTCTTTTCTCAGCAAAACAGGGAAATATTTAGCACTTCTGCCAAATATGGAAAAGCTACACCTGCTGAATGTTTGCATATTGTCCCTCTGTTAAAGAAATAATTCCTCTTAAAAAAATGGCATTTTAACATACAAGGTTATCTTATACTAAATGAGACTATTTGATATCTAATGGCAGTGGTACAACATAGGCACTGAATCTCCAAGGTGTCAGGCACTGGCTTTCCAGTTCTCATGAACTGACACCAGTTTTTACAAGACGATACCAGGCTTTGGATATGCAATACATCCTCTGATACTATTTTGTAGACTCAGCAATGAGCAAAGCTCCACTTAGAGACTGCATATGTCAGTATTAAATGGCCGCAACTTTATTGGCTGCAAACTCGAGAGAGAATGTTAGTTTTCTGTGTACAGAAAGTTGAGTGATTTTCCCTGCAAGAGAAACAATCAAATAAAATATAAGATCCCATATTGCACAGTATTCCATAATAGTTCCCCATGTGTGCTCTGTCTGTGGTCTCAACATCCCCTGGAATCACCACAGCATTCTTTGATAGGTGAAGAGCAATGTGGATGGGGTGAATTTCAAAAGGGTCTGGCTATGTTCCTGTAGCCAGATTCAGAATTATTACATCAACCATCCATATTGGTCATCACATTCAAGAACTTCTCTAATGTTTATCTTATGTCTAGCCTGCTTATAGATGTCCTCATTGCTCTAAAAAGGGTCAACATTTGCCTTTCTGTTTCTTTCTGACATTTCCAACATGCTTTAAGTTGTTTTCACATTATGAAGCTTTTTAGGCACTTTACCATCTGTCATCTCTACCATACAATTAATCATGTTCATTTGTTCTGCATAGCTGAAAAAGAAAAAAAAGACAAGTAAAAACAGTGCACTTCCTATTGAATGCCTTCTATAATTTGGCACACTAAAGTTCTAGTAAAATACTAAGCTTCATCTAATTTCACCAGATTAATTTTTGTAAAAAAAAAAAAAAAATTAAAAAATCAAATCAAACCAGTATAAATAATGGGTAGAATTACGAACCTGCAGGGAATGTCAATGCAAATTTCCTGGCATTTTCTATATAACTATAAGTATGACTGGTCTATTTACTGAAAGCCATATATACTGTATAATGTTCACTGAAAACTCATGTAACTAATGCAATCCGATAACCACTAAGGTGCTACTGTGACGTAAAGGATCTGCTATAATTTTATCCAATTCAAACAGGGGGGGGGGGGGGGGAAATGGTTGTAATAGTTCTGCCCTCTAAACAAATACCTCCTCTGTTCAACTGAACTTGAAATTCAAGGTTATGGCTAAGTCATCCAGCAATAAAAATACTGCTGCAGAATAAACAGCATTACACTTCCACAAGATTCAGGTCTTTAATCAACAATGTTTTAAGGAATTGTAGAGATTGAGCTTCCTTTCCTTTTATTCAAACCTAATAGTTCTCTGTGGCCTTTAATACACAACATGAGATATTCTTCTCCCTCTCCTGCCCCCACTGATTCCTTTATACATAGGTCCCTAAGCAGCCTAGTTGGTATAGCCTCCCTCATTGTACCTAGACTGGTTCCAGTGTACTTACAAAGACGTTCTTTTAAGTGACTTGCCTAACAGCATACTATCCTCATCTCATCCCATCCCATCCACAAAGCAGATGAAAAGGCAAACCACATTACAAATAGACACTGTTTACTTAAGAGAATGTACCATTTTTTTATTTTAGCACTGTCACTCTTATTCAGGGAATTGTTAAAGGCTGTGATTAAGGCTATATTCCTTGACTAACAAAATACTACACAATAATGGGGTCCCCATAAGCCAACAGGTGACTTGAAGGTACATACACACATACATGAAGGCTGCTAAATATCCTTAAGAGCCAGGTTTTTATACGGGGGTGGTTGGGAGTGTTGCAGATACATTTATCCATTACAGAATACCTACTGAAAGGAAAAAATGAGGAAGATTATGTTATTTTCTTAAACAGTTGTGGCTTATAAAGGCCTTTATGGCTTAGATCCAGTCTAATGAAATATATTCCAATATGAACGTGTCAGAATCTCAAGATCTTTGGGGGAGGGCTTTCTCATGGTCCCACCACCATCACTTTCCCTCCTTGCTCTCAGCTTATTTCAGTTGCTACAAAGTGACTTCAAAGCATCCCCTGCAAGCCCACACCATCGGCAGCAGAGGAAGGGAGGAGCCTGAAGCCTTCCAGAAGCTCCCAGCGTCCCTTGCAGGCCCACACCACCGGCAGCAGAGGAAGGGAGGAGCCTGAAGCCTTCCAGAGGTTCCCAGCATCCTCTGTAAGCCCACACCACCGGCAGCAGAGGAAGGGAGGAGCCTGAAGCCTTCCAGAAGCTCCCAGCGTCCCTTGCAGGCCCACACCACCGGCAGCAGAGGAAGGGAGGAGCCTGAAGCCTTCCAGAGGCTCCCAGCATCCCCTGTAAGCCCACACCACCGGCAGCAGAGGAAGGGAGGAGCCTGAAGCCTTCCAGAAGCTCCCAGCATCCCCTGCAAGCCCACACCACCGGCAGCAGAGGAAGGGAGGAGCCTGAAGCCTTCCAGAGGCTCCCAGCATCCCCTGTAAGCCCACACCATCGGCAGCAGAGGAAGGGAGGAGCCTGAAGCCTTCCAGAGGCTCCCAGCATCCCCTGTAAGCCCACACCATCGGCAGCAGAGGAAGGGAGGAGCCTGAAGCCTTCCAGAGGCTCCCAGCATCCCCTGTAAGCCCACACCATCGGCAGCAGAGGAAGGGAGGAGCCTGAAGCCTTCCAGAGGCTCCCAGCATCCCCTGTAAGCCCACACCATCGGCAGCAGAGGAAGGGAGGAGCCTGAAGCCTTCCAGAGGCTCCCAGCATCCCCTGTAAGCCCACACCATCGGCAGCAGAGGAAGGGAGGAGCCTGAAGCCTTCCAGAGGCTCCCAGCATCCCCTGTAAGCCCACACCATCGGCAGCAGAGGAAGGGAGGAGCCTGAAGCCTTCCAGAGGCTCCCAGCATCCCCTGTAAGCCCACACCATCGGCAGCAGAGGAAGGGAGGAGCCTGAAGCCTTCCAGAGGCTCCCAGCATCCCCTGTAAGCCCACACCATCGGCAGCAGAGGAAGGGAGGAGCCTGAAGCCTTCCAGAGGCTCCCAGCATCCCCTGTAAGCCCACACCATCGGCAGCAGAGGAAGGGAGGAGCCTGAAGCCTTCTAGAGGCTCCCAGCATCCCCTGTAAGCCCACACCACCGGCAGCAGAGGAAGGGAGGAGCCTGAAGCCTTCCAGAGGCTCCCAGCATCCCCTGTAAGCCCACACCACCGGCAGCAGAGGAAGGGAGGAGCCTGAAGCCTTCCAGAGGCTCCCAGCATCCCCTGCAAGCCCACACCACCGGCAGCAGAGGAAGGGAGGAGCCTGAAGCCTTCCAGAGGCTCCCAGCATCCCCTGTAAGCCCACACCATCGGCAGCAGAGGAAGGGAGGAGCCTGAAGCCTTCCAGAAGCTCCCAGCATCCCCTGCAAGCCCACACCATCGGCAGCAGAGGAAGGGAGGAGCCTGAAGCCTTCCAGAGGCTCCCAGCATCCCCTGTAAGCCCACACCATCGGCAGCAGAGGAAGGGAGGAGCCTGAAGCCTTCCAGAGGCTCCCAGCATCCCCTGTAAGCCCACACCATCGGCAGCAGAGGAAGGGAGGAGCCTGAAGCCTTCCAGAGGCTCCCAGCATCCCCTGCAAGCCCACACCACCGGCAGCAGAGGAAGGGAGGAGTCTAAAGACTTCCAGAGGCTCTACTAGAGTGGGTTTAATTGGCTTGTTTTCAACCCTCTTGTGAGCATGGAGCCGGGAATAGCCTGGGGGCTGACATCAAGGTTGTGCGGGGGCAGGGAAGGTATGGCGGCAACAGAGTGAACAGATGTTACAAAAGAAGTAGGGATAGATGTCTGGTATCTATCTCTTCTTCAGTTCACTCTGTTTCCCAAGATAAGACAGAGAGTGCACCATCCATTCCACAATCCCTTAACTTGCTCCTTTGCAATGTCAGGTCGGCCAAGAGCAAGACCCAAATCATCCACGACCTCCTTGTGGATGAACAGGCCGACCTGGCATGTTTTATCGAGACCTGGCTGGGTGATGCCAGCGCTGCTACGTGGGCGCAGGCTCTCCCAGTGGGTTACACGGTCAGTGAGCAGGTAAGGGAAAGTGGGCGGGGGTGGTGGTGTGGCTATAGTCCATAAAACCAACCTAACCTTGATCAGGAAACCTGTCCGGAAAACAATCCACATCGAGTGCATGTACCTCAGCTTGAAGTCCAGGGATAGCTTGGGGATTCTGTTAGTCTACCGGCCACCCCGTTGTCTAGCAGACTCCCTATCCGAGCTGACTCAGCTGGTCTCTGAGTTGTTGTTGGAGACACCCAGACTTTTGGTCTTGGGTGACTTCAACATCCCTCTCGAGACCAGCCCTTCTGATCTATCTGGAGCAGCTCGGGAGTTCATGGATACCATGACAGGCATGAACCTATTCCAACTGGTCAACGAGCTGACTCATTGTGCTGGTCATACACTCGATGGGATTTTTAGTACGGAACAGCAACATCCGTGGGCAGAGGTAACTAAAACCTCTGCCTTGTCATGGACGGACCATTTCCTGATCAAGCTGGAGCTAAAAGCCGCTATCCATTCCCCAGGGGGTGGCGGACCCATTAGATCGGTCCGCCCTCGAAGGCTGATGGAACCAATTGGTTTCCAGAAGGCCTTAGAGGGTTTAATGGTTGGCAGTGCCGGTGATCCCGTCGAAGCCTTGGTCACCACCTGGAACAGCGATCTTCCCAAGGCTCTCGACGCGATTGCCCCTGAGCGTCCTCTCCAGCCCGCTCTTAACCGTAAGCTCTGGTTTACAGAGGAACTTAGGGAGATGAAGCGGGTTGGACGACGACTAGAGCGCAAGTGGCGGAAAACTCGACTCCTATCCGACAGAACTCGCCATAGGCAGCATCTTCGTGCCTATCGGGAGGCTTTGCGTGCAGCGCGAAGAGCCTTCTGCTCTGCACGCATTGCGTCTGCAGAGTCCCACCCAGCAGAGCTATTTAGGGTGGTGGGGGAGCTAGCACAGGTCCCTCCTGTGTCAAATCCCCTACTTGACCCTACGACGGCCTGCTGTGACGCGTTTAATACCTACTTTGCAGATAAAATCTCTCGGATAAGGGCCGACTTAGATGTCAATTTTCCACCAGAACCAATAGATGAGGCGTCCAACAACTCCGTTGATGTCATTTTGCTGGATGAGTTCCAACCTGTGAGTACCGATGACGTGGACAAGCTTCTTGGAAGTATGAAAAAGACGACCTGCTCTCTCGATCCCTGTCCATCTTGGCTGGTCGTCCAGGGAGGGGACACACTGAGGGTATTCCTTCGGGATACAATCAATGCGTCCCTCAGAGAAGGCTGTTTACCATCCTGTCTGAAGGAGGCAGCTGTTAAGCCCCTCCTGAAGAAGCCTTCTCTTGATCCCCTGGACAGGAACAACTATAGACCAGTGTCCTTGCTCCCTTTTTTGAGCAAGGTGATCGAGAGAGCAGTTGCCTCTCAACTTCAGGTTGTCTTGGATGAAACCGATTATCTCGATCCATTTCAAACCGGCTTCAGGACAGGACATGGAGTGGAGACTGCCATGGTCGCTCTGACCGATGACCTCCGCCTGAGTATCGACAGGGGTAGTGTGACCCTGCTGGTGCTCCTGGATCTCTCGGCGGCTTTTGATACTGTAGATCACTCCATCCTCTTGAGTCGACTGAGGGAGTTGGGGATCGGGGGCACTGCACTCCGGTGGCTCCGGTCCTTTCTCTCTGGGAGATCTCAAAGGGTGAGGCTCGGGGACAGTTGCTCCTCCAAGATTGAGCTTAACTGCGGCGTCCCTCAGGGCGCCATTCTGTCCCCGATGCTATTTAATGTCTACATGAAGCCGCTGGGTGAGATCATTCAGAGGCATGGAGCTCAGTGTCTTCAGTACGCTGATGACACTCAGATATACCTCTCCATGACCAGATCGTCGGTTTGAACTTCAGATGGCGTCTCTCCTCTTAATGACTGCCTTGCAGCGGTAATGGATTGGATGAGGAAAAACAGGCTGAAACTCAATCCAGACAAAACGGAGGTACTAGCTGTTACAGGCCCGAAACCAGGTTCGGGAATACATCTTCCGGTCCTAGATGGAGCCACACTCTCCTCGAAGGACCCTGTTCGCAGTCTGGGGGTGCTCCTTGACTCGTCGCTTCACATGACTAGTCAGGTGAATGCGGCAGTCAGGAGTGCCTGTTATCAGCTTCGGCTGATACGCCAGCTGCGCCCCTACCTGGATCAGAGGGACCTGGAAACAGTGGTGCATGCTTTGGTAACCTCACGCTTGGATTTCTGTAACGCGCTCTACATGGGGCTACCCTTGTGCCTAACCCAGAAACTCCAACTAGTTCAAAATATGGCAGCCAGGCTTGTTAGCGGTACACCTAGGAGAGAACACATTACACCTGTGCTTAAAGCTCTCCACTGGCTGCTGATTAGTTTCCGGGCGCAGTACAAGGTGTTGGTTTTAACCTTTAAAGCCCTACATGGCTTGGGTCCATCTTATCTCAGGGACCGCCTCTCCCCATATGAACCCCCCCGCACGCTTCGGTCCTCTGGGAGAAATCTGTTGCAGCCCATGAAGACTAGGTTAGCGCAGACCTCCCAGAGGGCCTTTTCTGCTTCTGCTCCCAGGCTATGGAATGGCCTGCCGGACGAGATGCGTCTCATTACATCACTAGACTGTTTTAAAACAGCCTTAAAGACGCATCTCTTCCGGCAGGCCTTCCCTGAAACTGTATAATCTACCTGGCTCCTAAAATCTTTCAGCCAATTCTCAACTCCTTATCCCCCCCCCCTTCTGTATTTTATTGCTACCCATGCTGTGGCCAGCATTGCGGTTTTGTGTACTATGTTTTATTGTACTTTTATTGTTAGTAATTTAATTTTAAACTTAACTAATTTAATCCTATTTTAAGGGGGGGAGGTTGGGATGGAATTCTTGAATTATTTTAATCTGCAATCTGTTTTTAACCTTGTTGTACCCCGCCTCGATTGTTTTACAGAGGGGCGGGTAAGAAATAAATATTATTATTATTATTATTATTGTGCCAAAGTATTTTGAACTCAATAAACTCAGCAGGGGAGACGAGTAAAGGCAGCAGCCTATTGCCCTTCACAGTAGAGTCAGGGAAAAACAAACTGCTGCAGCCTCTCATAGCTTGAGTGTTCTTTCTCATTAATACCTTTTGCTATCTTGAACACACTCTAATGTTGCTTGGCCTTCTGTGCTGGTTTTCATCTGTGAAAAGGTGGTAGGAATGCAAGTCAGCACTTCTCAACTCTACCATATTAAACAGTGAAAGTCTATGGAGTACTAAAGGATACTAACTATATTTTAAAGCGATGTACAGCAGTTCCTCCTTATAACTTTTCTCTCTTGAAATTCCTGTTTTTACTACCTTTCCAATACAATTTCTGTCACCTTCCCAGCAGGCCTCTTCAAGACCCACTGTGGCATTTCTGTCTCATTTTATTTGCTAATAGGGCCCCTCTTGTACCAGATTGGAAATCAGATTTTTTTTTGCCCTCTGATGGTCAGTTTACAACAGACACTGCTTCAAGGAATTTAATCATTCAGATATTTCTGAATACTGAAACTTTGTCTGCTTGCTGCTGCCAGAGTTTCATTTGTCAAGAAATGGTAGTGCCTGACAGTTGATTGCAGACAAGCCAACCCCAAGATCCTGTGAAACTCTCTAATGCCTACCCTCACCATCTCTTTTTAAAAATCAACTCATTTTGTGATCATCTCAAGCTATTCAGTTCTGTTCTGCAGTATCAGTGTGTGCCCAGTTGAACCTGCCAAGACTCAAAGCCAGGGCCAAGAGCCAGACAGGACTCCATTTAACAAAGAGATGCCATCCTGCCCAGAAGACAAGGAGAATGTCAAAAGGAGAAGCAGGACTGGCCTCAGACAGGCTCAAAGCCACATCCCAGCATTCATTGCAGTGTCATAGAAAATGTTCCAGTTCACTCATGAGGTGACAGACTACTCCACTCGTAGTCACAAAAATACAGTGGGCCCTTGATATTTGATTGGGTATGGTTCCACAAGACCTCCATGGATGCATAGTAAAATGGAAAAATCAAGATTTGCTTTCTGAAATTTATATTTTTTGTGCATATTTTGAAGTCGTGGATGGTTGTAGATGAAGAATCCATGTACGTGGAGAATCAGCTATAACACCAGACCAAAGAGCTATATGGGACACTTGTGTTTTTGGCCTGACCTGAAGGAAGCGTGTACAAAAATTCCAGTCAACATGATAACTCCTGGGATCATCTTTCTGCACATTCATTTGGATGGTAGATCAAGAAGTGAAGAGTGTGTTTGGGATGCTTCCACCACCATTTAAACCACAGAGTGGAGTGCAATGAAGGGCCAGATACAGAATATGGAAGAAACAATGCACACAGCTAAAGGATTGCTGGCTGTTTTCTTGGGAATGGTTCCAACAATCAAAAAGACAAGATGCTATTCAATTTAAAAAGGAACTCTTCTCTTCTGTAATATGAACAGTACTGCTGTGATCTAAACAGCAAGCACAGACCTGGCAATGATGTACAGACTTTTTTGTTCCCCACCCATGGATTAATTCTACTTTCTCACATTTAGTCACAAAGTATTTTGTGTCACCTTCAAAAGTGTTTCTGCTCTTCCAGGCTGTATAGACAAGAACACACATTCACACTTGTACACAGAGGTCTATGGAAATGAAGCCCAGAGGTTTTCAGTCAAAACATCTGACTAATCTTCTGGCATGGCTGTTTGAAGACAGTGTAGATTCCTACAAATGCAGTGAATTCCCACCACCAAAACATACTTAGAGCAGGTACATAAATATATTCCTCACTTGATGACTACAACAAGAGAACACTTCATATGTGAATGAATCATCAGAGATCTAACATCACAGATTTTAAAAAGATTGGTACAGTCCACAGCCACCTGATGCAATGTGTTTAACTGCATTTGGTATGAATATGCAGCTCCCTGTTTCAACTGGTGAAATGAACTAAAGTGATGGCAAATGCATCAGTGGCATTACTGAGGGGCAGGGGAGGGGGGTTTCAGACCACACCGGGTAAAACCCCAGAGGAAGGTTGACACCCAGTTGGGCCCTCCTCTCCCTTTAGTGCAGAAGGGGTGAGCATGTGCCCTTTCTGGCTGCTCTGTTCCCGAGGAACAGGAGGGACAAATACACATCCTTCCTGGGTGACATCCCCCACACTGGGTGACACTCTAGCTAGTGATGGTACTGGTGTGCATGGATATATGCAGCACACTGTTACATTACATATTAGACACTATTACATTATACATTACATTACATTACATAATACACAGAGAAACTTACTTGTTATGCAATTCTAGTAGCCAAATCAGTAACAGGGAAGCATTGTCCTAGTCCCTTCCCTCTTTCCCATTTTTCTCACACACTCTAGCCACCCATCTATGCCAGCCAGGCTGCCCCTGCCATGATGGGGGTGGAGTGCTACTGCCACCTGACAGTGCCTACCAGGTCTGGCATGGCCGCTGGCAAAGCAGGAAAGGGAGTCAACTCCTTTCCCACTGGGGAAGAGAAGCTCTGCCAGACCCATAAGGCAGCTCCCTCCCAGCAGTGGTTGCTGGTGGAGGTGGGATACTGCTGATGCTAGGCAACCCCTTCCAAATCTGGCAGGGCTACTGGCCAAGCAGAAAAGACAGGCAATGGCAGTAGGGGAAGCCACAGACAATTTCCTTCTGCAGAAGAAGAGGGGTCCAGGACCATTGCTGGCATCTCCCTTTCCCAGTCAGGCCAGGAGCTCTGCCGGACCAGGAGCACCCTACCTTCTCCAGTGGCTTTAGCCAGTGGATAGTAGAGGTGCCCTGGCTGGCAGTAGGATGGCAGGGAGGTCTTGGGATGGATGGTGAGGTTTCATCTAGTGCAGTCTAAATTCCCCCGCACTTCCTGCATCCCCTAGCGATGCCTGTGAGATGAACATTATTATTATTATTATTATTATTATTATTATTATTATTATTTCTTACCCGCCCCTCTGAGCAAGCAATCGGGGCGGGCTACAACATATTAAAAACATATACAGTTAAAATCCTCCAAACATACCCACCTCCCTTCCCTTAAAACAGTATTTTGAAATCATTTTTAAAACTGTACACTTGGCTATTCTTATGATAAAATTCTGTGAATTGTTTAAATAATGATTCCAGCATTTATCAGTGACTTAAAAATATCAACTGCTTCTTTGTAGAATCACTTACAGGTGTTTTTTTTTTTAATGATGATGATAGATGCATAGATAACAAAATAGCAGATGGATTCTTGAGCGATAACATGTCTGTAGTAGAGAACAATTGCTACTCCCAAACCAAAATATGCCATTAACACACATATTCTACTCTGAAATAACTCACTCTGACCCTAACATCTAACTTTTAAATATACTGTATACTCTCAAATCACTCTGCCTCCTGTGTGCTTCAGAAATTAAGACCTCATCTTTGACAGGTTGCCCCGTCTCTTCCAATTTCTCTCTGGGGAACATTGTTTTGGCATGCTGGCAAATAATATTTGGCTCTCCCATTCTTCTTGCAGAGAATAGCATTGTTCTTGGTCAAGTCTGCAAACATTAGGCATAGATTTCAAGGCTGGATGTTGGCGTATGTAACAGCCTACATGGCATAAAATCTCAATTCATTATCAGGCTCCATATGCTTCCTCAGCTACAGGGTGGGGCAAGAGAAAATTTGCCCACTTTAAATAAAAGCACAACAGAGGAAAATATACAGGAATGCTCACAGCCATTCTGTTTATTTCGGCATTGCAGATCTTTGTGTTCAGGCCTGATAGTATGAGAATGAGCATGTATGTATGCTAATACCAAATGAAAGTTACTATCTGGAAAACATGAGGTACAGTATGTGCCTTCCTTCAATATCTTACCATCTAAATACAGTAGTGGTGGAAATACACACTGTGTGTGTGTGTGTGTGTGTGTGTCTATATTATTATTCAAGTGTCAATGTGTATGGCTATATTTACACAGTAACATAAAAATCCACCTTTATTTTAATTATTATAAAATTTTAAATTATTTAAAATATTTTAATACAATTTTAAATATATTAAAATATAAGTTTTCTGAGAGATCTTGTAGCACCTTTGAGACTAACTTAAATAAAGAAGTTGACAGCATGAGCTTTCCTCGACTTAAGTCTCCCTTCTCAAATGCATCTGAGGAAGTAGACTTAAAGCTACAAAAGCTCGTAATGCCACCTTCTTTCTTTCTTTCAGTTTAGTCTCAAAGGTGCTATAAGATCTCTCTGAATAAGTTTTCTGAGTTTGTGAAAGTTGCAACCAACCTGTAACACATCTCTTAGGGGGGAAATGGAACTGCAGTAGGGACATAAACAAAAATGTAATTATAACAAGAATATTAATAAGACAAAAAAAATTTTAGTGCAAATTTAATTCCAAAATGGGTGCAATACAATGTCAATAATATATCAATAAAGGAATTTAAAAAGAGAAAATAACTGTAAAACTGTGATTAAAAAAAATCCCAATCTGAGAGAATCTTCACAGTTTAGATCTTATTCTGTGCAAAAATAGCACTTTTTGTGCACAAATCATTTGTC
Source organism: Urosaurus nigricauda (assembly GCA_034509955.1). Classification (NCBI taxonomy): domain Eukaryota; kingdom Metazoa; phylum Chordata; class Lepidosauria; order Squamata; family Phrynosomatidae; genus Urosaurus; species Urosaurus nigricauda. The sequence continues at coordinate 259,047,974 of JAOEGL010000003.1, forward strand.
AGCTGTTTCCTGAGGGAGAAAATGTTTCTAAGCAAAAACATAACATAAAACTTGTGCATTTTGTGCAGAATAAGTCAGGAATTGTACATAATCATCAACTGACAACTGAAGTTTATATGCCTAAAAATGAAGAGGATATTCCTCAACAGCATTACAGTCAGAATGTTTTCTCTTAGGTTGCTCATGTTCAATAACTGGCAATGTGGCGGTTAAGGTACATAGAAATCCTAAGGGTTTTATTATTCAGCACAAACACTGTCTGAGACTGTCCTGGCTCAATGCTAGGGAATTCTGGAAACTAATTCTATGAGATATTTAGCCTTCTTTATCAAAGAGCTCTGGTGCTACAATAAACCACAATTCCCAGGATCCCCTAGCATTAAGACAGGGCAGTTAAAGTAGACCAAGGGCAGAAAAGAGGAGTCATTCCTGATCATTGCCAAGCTGTGGTCTACTTTCTCAATGCAAATTAACTGATGCCCTGTCTTTCACTCAAAGGTGCTAAAAGATCTCTTTGCATACTGATATTCCAGACTAAGAAGATTTTCATATCAGTGTTCAGAGGAAATTCCCTCTCCCCAAATGATTCAGTGATGCTAGAGGGGAGCTGACAATTCCCTGGCATTGAAGAAGCGTTCCAGGCTTTCACACCTGCACTTCCTCAATGTTTCAGCAACGATTTACCAGCTCTTACCCTATGGTAAGCACTGGTATGAAAATCTTCTAATATGCTATTTCTCTGGATTATACAGGCCAGGGTTGGCACAGTCTCTCCTGATTCTTGGCTATCATCAGGATACTGATGATATTTTGCTCCAAATTTTCAAAGAATTTTTCTCATTGTTTTCATATACTTGTCCAATAGCATCAGGGAGACAATGAACTATGCAGAACTTCACAGTTCAACTTCCATTAATCTCAATCCACGTTGCTGTGGACAGTGTTATCAAATGCCATTGAAAGATCAAGCAGAATCAAAGGATCACATTCACACTCTCTCCTAATGAAGAATAACCAAGAATAACGTTACAATAACCAAGGCTGATTTAATTTAATTCTGACACCAGCTCTGAGCACAAACTGTAGTGGGTCTCGAAAATCAATTTCTTCTAAGTGTGTCCAAAATGTTGTAGCTACCTTTATAGTTTTGCCACAGTTGTTCAGAACTCTGAGTTCAGTCAGTGTTGTTTTCCTGAGAAGTAGGTCACCTAAATTTATTCTTCAAGATGTCTTTGATGGATTAACCACATACTGGACCTACCTAATTCAAATTAGCCATGAAGGGAAGGAGCAAGTAGGCAACATTCAACAGCTAGATCAAAAAACAACTTGCTTATAAGGTTTTGCATCACTAATGTTTACACCATATTTGGAGAATATCATAGCCATATCCTGGTCATGATATTAAAATCATTTTCTAAAAGCTTTAAAATAAAACATATTTTGTAGTTTTTACACATTTAAACTGGAAGGTGTAGTGGGTGGTAACAATTAGACAGTACATGTTTAAAACCTGTTGAAATAGAAATGTCTTCAATTTCTGGGGAAAGAGAAATACACAGAAAGGCCTGGAGGTGCCTCCAGATAGTAGGCTTCTACTACTGCCAACCCCAAGACACTGACATACCATCTTTCCTTCCTTAAAGAAACTCTTAATATTATTTTGTTTTAACTCAAATTGGGAGCCTTGGGCTTCATATTTGAGGGAAAGGTTGAATGTCAAATAAATAGCAATGGGAAACCACAGGAGGGTTACTTTTTGAAGAAAATGACATTTGACACATCCTGTAAAATTCTGTAAAGGGGGCAGGATAAATGCATGGTAACAGCTTTGTCAGGAAATATCACAACAAATTTCAATTTAGTGCTGTAAAGCACCTGATATGGGCCCAGAAGAACATAGGAAGCAAATGGAGCTAACATCAAAATGAAATTATATTCCCAATTTACAAGCATCACACAGAAGTCTGGCCACCTCATTTTGGACCAAACAAATTTCCAGAATATCTTCACAGAGAATCTCATGTAACAATATAATATAATAATCCAGTCTAGAAACACCTGAAGCATGAATGACTGAAGGCAAATGTCTGTTCTGGTGTCTGCTACAATTTCCAAGAAAATTATCTTACTATTTTTAGAAAGTTCCACTATCACAGGGTCCAGGGAAGTGACAAGATGAAACTTGTGTGTCGGGGGGGGGGGGGATATTGCAAGTAACCCATAAATTCTTGTAGTTGCTTGCTATTGTGCTTGCTTGCTATTTATGCCTACAACCTTGAAAGCTTTTCACAAGTGGATAGAACTTTCCAGGAGAAGGTGGCAGCCCAAAGTCAGGCATGACTGCTAAAACAGGTAAGCAAAAATAAATTTAAATAATATAAAATATGAGCCTCCATCTGATGTTTAGGAATGCCAAGAGACACAATGTTGAATAAAGAGCAGAGGAAATGTAATCCATTCAGTATAATCTGAATTGATTTTATGTGAAACATATTTTAATATATAATGAACACAGAGAACAATATGCATGAATAAATAATAATACAACCTGAAATTTTCAATATATATTTATTTTCTGTAAAATATATTACTGTACATACTGTAAAATATAATAAATGAATCCTTAGGGATAGGTTATTTTACTTGGCTGTCCGGTCAGAACACTGCTGTGGTTGCTGAGAAATGTGGATGGGAGGAACAGCTTTAAGGAGTAAAAAAAAATGCCCCCCCCCCATTTATGTGAATTCCTTGTGAACATTAAGAAAAAAACACCTTAACAATAGTCTCCGAGCTCTTCTGTGATAGGAATTATGAAGGGATGGTATTCAAGCTACTAGTCCAGACCCCACAATAACTATTGTATAAGAAGACCTTGGGAAAGTAGCTGTAGAGAATGGGATGGAAACAATTTGGGTTAGAAAGGCTGTTTCTCATATATGCTTCAAAGATATTTGCTATGTTAGTCTTTAGAATCAGTATGTAGAGAGATCTTGTAGTACGTTGTGATACAAATAGCCACACTATAAGTAGAATATACAGAGAAATCTTGTAGCACCATCTTTTACAAGCATCTCAGGAAAGTTCATACTGCCAACCTCTTTCTTTCAGTTAGTCTCAAAATATGCTACAAGATCTTATATATGCTGCATCTTTCACATGGACTCTAATATCTGTAAGCAATTTTAATTGTTCTCTTCTGTTTCTACTGCTAAAAGGCTGCAGTACCCAAGGATGGGATTTGAATAGCCTGTTGTTATTAATTGCCATCAAGTTGATTTTGACTTACCGTGGCCCTAAAAATGAGAGACCTCCAATAGCCTTGATTTTCCAGAACTCTACTCAGATCTTGCAAACTCAGGGCAATGGCTTCCCTGATTGAGTCTCTCCACTTGCAATGCAGTCTTTCTCTTTTTCTATTGTCTTCTACCTTATCAAGCATTATTGTCTTTTTTGATGATTCAGGTCTTCTCATGATATGTCCAATGACATACAGCATGCTTGGCTACTATCCTCATAGCTTTTTGTCATATTTCCTTTGCTCCAACACCAACATTGCAACAAGGAGAAAGAGTGTTTAGTATTTAAGATTCCAGAGACTGTGAGAAGACTCACAGGTAGTGTGCATAAGACAATGCTGACTATATGACATGATGTTTGCAGATGTGGCAAGAAAGAAAATTTTGTTGTACAAATAGCCACACTATAAGTAGAATATGGATTGATACTACAGAGAAATTGTGATGCCATTCGAATCTGATATAGCTGGATAAAGATTCCCCAAAACACAGTTATAGATATACAAAATGGTATGGGCACTTCAGGTAAGGCAATGAGTCTTCAAGTAACTGGTGCAGTGCAAATTAATAAAAATTGAAACAAACAAACTTCCCCCAAGACGTGGGAAGGGAATAAATATTAATAAATACAATAAAAAACTCTGAGATATTTCAAAGTGGGCAGTATCAGCCACTTATTTTGGTAAACCAAGGCCAGAAAAAGACAGTCAGACAGGGATGGCTTCCAGGAGCTCCAGGGTGTGTCATTTACATGACACATGCCCCTGAAATGCCCTGAAGCCACCCCAAGGCTGCACTGGGGATGCCTAAGGTGGCCCAAAACTTGCCCCAAAAGGAATGGATCTTTTCCACTCCTATTTGAGACTGCAGCATGTGTTTGCCACGGCCTCAGAGCAATCAAGCTCAGAGCAGCTTCTAGCTGCTCTTTCCTGCCCATCTGCTTCAGCCCTAAGTAACCTCTCCTGCCCCTAACCCCCCAAAACCAGATAGAAATGCCATTCACATGTATTCAATTGCTAGCAGAATGGTCCTCTTTCTCCCCACACAGCTGATGCCCACTAATATGGTGGTGGGAGTGTTGTGATTGTGGCAATAATGTCAGAATTCACAGTAAGTAAAAATCATGATTACAGAACTTAATGATTTCCTATTATGGGTGGATGAGGTCAGGCCAGGAGAAGTGACTCATCCACTCATATCAGAAATAATCCAGGTTGGCACCACTTTAATTGCCATGGCTCAGTGCAATGAAATTCTGGGATTTATAGTCTAGGAGGGCACCAGAACTCTCTGACAGAAAATATTGTCTTCCAAAAGTACAATTCCCAGAATTCCATAGCTTTGAGCCATGGCAGTTAAAGAAGTGTCAACCATGATCATTTCTGTAGTGCAGACTCAGCCTTAGTTGAGTATACTAGGTAATTGATGTGGAATGCTGGCTTACATCCCTTAATATGGCATTTGTAGCTTTCATGCATTCTGAAGGACATCTACCTTGAGCTGTTGCCACCTGCTACTTCCAAATAGCCCCTTTGTCCCATCCATGTGAATTATAGGAATCAACAGACAGGAATCAAATAAAGTTGGTTGCAGCAATGTTCATTGCTTAGAGAGCCCCATAAATCTGATGACTGATGGGATGATGGCAAATAAATTCTCATTACCATGCTAACTTCGGTTCACTAAATAAATTAGTCATGTCGCCAATGTCGTCACTACATTCCTGTGCCACAGCAGCTGGGCTGCCACTGCTGCTGCTTCTTATGCTCCTCAAATCATAATACTCCAACCAACTTCAAAGCGGGCACTGACAGAATTAATTACTTAATACGTGTGAAGTGCTTTGAGATCCTCAGATGAAAGGCGCCGTGTAATTACTTCTCCCTGCTTCTCCAGTCTGTGTCAGCAGCAAGCAGAGAGGGAAATGATGGAATCCCAAAGTGTCGGATTTGATTGCATTGCCTTAATGGGGCTTGTGGTAGATTGCAAGGGATTACTTGGGAAAAGATGGTAAAACCTGCTGGGATTTCAGCACTTGCCACTTAAAAAAAAGTCTTGTCCACATTGTCCATAATCAACACAGAAAAAGAGAAATGCAAACCTGCCCTCCTATAACACTTTCATCCTACTGTTGCTGGAGATCACTTCCTAGAAGCCACCTGCCAAAATTATTCAATCTATGCATTTTCATGCCATGAATTTGACATAAGAAGAACCCTGGGAATAAGAGCAAACATCCACCTAGTCTAGGATCTTGTTTCCAATGCTGGTCAGCCATATGCTTTGGGGAAGTCCAGAAGAATCATCTTGTCACCTTCTATCATTGTGTCTGAACAGGAAGGCAAAGGTGTACTTTCATATGCAATGCCAGTGGAATCAAGGCTTTCTCCCTCCTCTCCCACTGCAGCCTTTTATGGCACCAAAAATCTACTCCACATGGATTCTCACAGACCTGCAGGGCAGGTTTTGAGGATGCATGGAGAGATGTATGAAGGAAAGGATACCAGCAGTTCTGGCAGAAGCAGTGAAATCCAAGTGAACTACATCACTGGACCCTTTCCACTAGAGACAGCCAACATTTCACCAATAAAAAATGGACCATGCGTGGCCAAGCAACATCAAAGCATAGGCAAGCTGGCAAAAGTTACTCATATTATTGAGGAAGAGGACACAAGCTAGGAGATGCTGCAAGAGATTGCTTTTCCTTGAGCCTGCTGGGAATGGCAAGGGTTTGGCCCTTCCTCACTTCTCCCTCCTGCTTATACAATTTGAACTTAGTTTGCAGCAACCGAAGTAAGCTAAGGACAAAGCAGGGAAGTGTAAGGAGAGAGAAACTGAGACATTTTGATAGCAGCTGAAAAAGTGGGATTAATTCTCTGCTAAACCAGGACAGTTGGAAAGCATGTCACTGTTATGGTTTTATAGAGCCTTCCTTTGTGATTCTACCTCTCATTTAAAGCTAAGACAGTGGCCATCAATGTATGTTGTACTAGAAAATTATGCAAATTGTTTATGTGTTCTATAAAGGTTTACCTTGAGCTGACCAATTTGATAATGTAGGTCCTGAATTTTAGTATATGTGAGAACATATCTTTCCCCTTTCTCCACACTATTCATAATTACAGAGTTTTCTATAATAGTTTTTGAACTGTAGTATTATGAGAGAATAAGAACATTTTTTCTCCTTTCTTCACACCATTCATAATTCCACAGTTCCCTATCATTGTCCTGTAATCTAATATTGTGAGAGAATGAGAACATGTCTTTCTCCTTTTTCCACACCATTCATTATTCCACAATTTCCCTAACATGATTTCTCCTTCCTCATTGTTGAATTCATTTAATTTACCTAGAAGAGATAAAACGCTTAATTAGTTTGCTATTTTGTGTATCCCTATGCCCCAGCCCAAACAGTTTTTAAATGGAAGCCACCAATTCTGAAAAGTGTATGGGCCTTAGGTGGAGGTAAAAAATAGATAACTTAAAGGTGGAGGGAACATAATTTGAATTATGCATGGTGTGAAAAACTGTGAAGGTTTTCACCCCAATAAGACTAGAAACTGGAGAAATTAGTCACTCTAACGTTAGAATTCTAGTATTATCACTTATCTAATGATGACAAATAGAGCAGTCAGATTACAGAAGATAGACAAAATTATAATTGTTTCAATTAATTAATGAAATTTAATTGGTACAACACATGATAATAGGCTAAGAGGCCAATTTTCTGTAGTGGGGCCCAGTTTTTGCCCTGTGACAGGCAGTGCCTGGGCATTTTTGGCTGAAAACTGGCTAAAAATGCATTGTGCAAAAGCACTGGAGCAAAGCTGACTTTCTCAGTCCTTTCATCCTGGAACATTGTTTTTTAATCACAAACTGTCATGGAACCCCAGCTACCTCTCATAGAACCCTAGGGTTGCAGGTTCATATTTTCAGGTTTATTGGCCAATGTTTAGCTGATTTTATATTATTTCTCCATGTTTTTGGGTGGGTGAGAATGTTGTGATATGTAATGCGATTCCAAACAGTGATTAGGAACATTTAATGTCTTTTTTTGGTCATCTGACAGTACGTTTAATGAGGAATAGGAGAGCAAAAAAAAAAAAAAAAAAAAAAAAAAGGGTTCAGGGCTCACAGTTTCTCCTGCCATATAGGAAGTGTTAATGTAGAACATTTAAAGGACTCCAGCAAACATTTGATTCTCCATGCCAACAGGCCAGCACACGATGCAAGCTGCTTCCTGCTGTTCTGCAGAAAGATGCTAATAATAACTGGGTGGTATACTGCATTATCAACCAGGCCAAATTTTATGGAGAATAAATATGGGTCCAACTGGCCTTGTGTAATGGCTGCCTAAAGCTTGGATTCCTTGTCTGAGACACAAATCAATCTGAGTAATAGTGCTACAGATTCTACTTTTAACCATGTTCCATTTTTCTCCACTTCTGTTCCTCTCTCATGGGCCTTCTGCCATTTGGAACCCAATATCCACTGATCTTTATCAGATTGTTATCACCTACCTGTTGTTCTTTAGAGCTTTAGTTTCTGCCTTAAGAACTTTACTTATTGAGTGTTCATTAGCTATTCATCCTTAACTACCATTTCCAGAACTTGATTTAGATTTGGTCTGGATTGGTTTGCTAACCATTGAGTCCTCCAAGCTGACATCAAAAGTTCTATGAACTATGAATCCTGAGTCACTGGGCAAACTCATTGGGTCCTTACAGATGATTCTGAAAGGAAATTACAGAAGCCCAGGGAGCATACGTTACTCATATCTATCCGTTTCGTTAGCTAATTGAAATTCAGCACTGCCACTGACTATTGCTGAGGAGCAACAGAAGGATTACTGCATTATTGCCATGGTTTGTGCTTGAAAGCACATAGTTGCTACTGCAGGGAGCAGGAAGCAAGATTTATCCTTTATTTGATCCAACATGATGCTTAGGTTTTTTATGAGATCCAGTCTGAAAAATGTGTCAAAAGCAACACACAAATATTTGCATTAAAAATGTCTGCTCATGTACAGTCTTAAGAAACACATTTATGATCTACTTAAGAACTAACTGCAACCTCTTTACTTGAAATGTTTGATACTATTGCCATTGTTATTTGTGATCACTACAGTCTCATATGCTCAAGATGTGATTTCCATATCAACAACCCCACTTCCCCAGTTGGCCCTCTTGTTCACTCAGAAGCATGTAGTGTACACACAGGGCTGTCTCCCTGATTTGGCTGAAAACTTGAGTTTAAGCCAATTTACATTACCTTTTGGTTTTTATCATGAAGGTTTTCTGTTTTGTTGCAACACATACCTTGGAAAATAAAGGTTTATAAAGGCAGTAAAGTAAAATAAAAATTAAGTAGTTCCGAGTTTCAAGTAATATTTCATGAAATGACCAGAATTCTTGAAGTTCTGCATTTTGACAAGTTTCTTGTTCTTGAAAAATATTTGCACTTGGGCTGACAGTCTTTTTGTAAGTCAGACTGGCCATATGACTGGTGGGAAGCACAAAAATGCTTCAAAGAAATAAGTAACATTACACAAACAGCTACTGAAAACTGCCTTAGCTCCATGGAAGAACAAATGCTATAGAGATCATCACTGTAGAAACCTCTCTCTACTTACTTGGTCAAGGCTTAGATGCATGGGAATTAATTTGAGAACATCCTCATTATTCTATGCCTTAAAACACAAACCAGCAGATGGCAGTTTAAACCAGGGACAGTCAAAGTTAATTTAGACATTAAAGTGTATCATTTTATTTGATCACTTGGGAGAAAATTATATTGTTCATAACCAAAAAGGCTCATATAATAACATCATGGGAATGCCCTCAGTTTTTCAAAGATTGCTACATGTAAACATGCATGCCTGCATGTGCACTTACATATTCACATACACAATGTCAAGAGAGGGAATATCTGGCCTTTGGGGTGTTTAGCCAGTGCTTCTAGTATGCAGCAATCAATAATATCAAACCATCTATAGGAGAAGTGTGTCACTGAAGTTTGTAAATACACCTTGTTTTCAAGAGGGTTAGCTCTTCAGCACATTCTAAATCATGTAAACTGTACCATATGAAAACTCACAACTGAATATTCACTATTTGCAGATAAATATTTTTTTAATCAGCATGTTTTCAAAGATTTTTGTTGAGGTTACAAGTGACTGTAATGGGATGCAATGATAAGAATATAAGATTACTCCTTTTATCCTACAGCTTTTTAACACTGCTAAGGCATTGCTTCTCTGCAGTTAGCTGCCTGTGGAGGTTTCGGCACATTATTCTTCAGATGTATTTATTTATTTACATTTCCATCCCACCTCAGTGTTTAAAAAAACCCAAACACTAACAAAATAACAAAACCATTAAAACAAACTAGATTTTAAAAAACATTAAAACCAATACATTGAGAGAAAAATTAAAATTATTTGGCTAATCAAAATCATCAAAAGACCATAATACTCCAATTGTATTTGGCTGGTTGGAAAGGTCATACCTTCACTTCCTTCTAAAGGCAAAGAAAGTAGAAATAGATTAAAGTTCTCATGAGAATGCATTCTACAACCTGGAAACAACACAGGACAAGTGTGCTCCCTCCACTTAGCCAAGAAGGCCACCAAAAGCAATACTGCTTCCAGAAGACCTCACCTGATGATCTTTTAACATTGGACAGGTTTGTAATACCACACGATATTAGCTAGTAATGCTAGTCTGCATATAAGCAAGATCCTTCCATAATGTTTATTTGCAAGTGAGTTCCATGCAGCAAAGGTCTGGCAATTTCAAATAAAAGTTTATTGCTTACAGGTTCAGCCCATTTTATAGTTTCCTATTGATCCCAGCTTGAGGATTTGTGTGAAAATTTCTCTTGAATATTTTCTGGTCCCCAGACAATTTCTGTGCCCTTGGGGGTAGAGAATTTTCAATTATGATTTAAAAAAATAAAGATAGGTTTATTTGCAAATTTAAAAGAAAGCAGGAAAGTACTGATATGAAACCAATATTTGAAAACGTCTCAGCACAATGCCATGGTGTACTGAAACTGGCATGGGATAATACACAGAGAGGCTATTTCTCCACTTTGGTTAAGAAGGAGCAGTTAAATGGTCTATACTAGGGAAATGTTTAATGTAAAGACACAATAACTCTGAAGTCTTAACTAAATTTTGTTTGTCTGACAAAGCTTGTCTGACTAGTTGAACTAGCGAGTCAGTTTACTTACTATAACATCTCCATTATCTTTTTTTTTTAAATGGATACGTGGTCTTTATTTATGTAGCACTGGAATGACAAGATTCAAGATAAATGTGATCTATATATGTTTTTGAGTATAACATCACCTGTTTGGAAATATTGACTAATGTTTCTTTTTCTGTCTACTTTGCATAGTTAAAATCAGTAATGATAAAATTTCTTTAGAATGGGGGAAAATCATCAATCATGTTTGCAAAACTAGAGATTTATGCAGAAAACATGGGATATCAGCCAAGTGAAAATAACAGAATTTGGGTGCGCTATTTTAAAAAATTAGAAATGAAAAGGAGGCAATTTCAGAGAAAGGGACTATCATGGAAGCACTTAATTAATGACTATTAATTACTATATTGAGGAAGCATGATGCTGTGATGAAATTATTTGAATGTATCTTTATGTGGGCAAACCCACCTTATTAAGTGAATGCCACCTGCTTTGAAAACTGGCCTTACCTGTAATCTGTTCAGTCTCACATTTATGGTTGCAATTTCTTACACAATACAATTGGCCATTAAAATAAATTGCCCACAAGCTGAGCAACATTGAACTTTCTAGATCAAAGCAATACAAACAATTCAGCAGAGGGCTGCTGGATCTGACCAAAAACCTATTGAGTTCAGCAACCTGTTTCTCACAGAGGCCAAAGAGAAAACTCTGAAGTCCAGAAGCAGAACACACAAGGAAAACAGCCTTGTACTGCTGTTGTTGTCTGGCACTTGGCACTTAGAGGCATCTTGCCACTAATATTGAAGGTACTATATAAGCATCATAACAAGCATATCCTCCAAACAACTGATTTGGCAGGGACAGTCCTGAGTAATTTTCTGCCATTCCACTTTTCTATCCCACTGCTTTTAAAATAACCCAGTTTCTGTCTTCTCCTTCCACTACTCTCTCTGTCTTCAGCTTACTTCATTTGCTCCAAATGGAATTCAAACTTCAAAAGCAGTGGTACTCAGTTAACTCAGCAGGGGTGTGTGTATGGAATCTTTCCCTTCCTTTCTTTCCGTGTTGACTCAGGCAAAAGCAAACTGCTGCAGCCTCCTCACTAACTTTTGCCATCTTGACCACATTCTGATGCTGCTTGGCATGATATGTCATGGTTTTCACGTGTGAAATGTTTTGAAATATATGTAGTAGCCACTGATACCTTTCTCTTGCATGAATTTGTACAACCCACTTTTAAAATGATTAGAGGTTTCCATCCAAGGCAGAAGAGATTGTTGCAGGAATTCAGACAGTGGTCTCTGGGAGCCTAGCTCTATCAGGGATATATAAGAATACTTTGGTTTTCTTGAAAAGTTTACCTAATAGCTAATTGCAACTTGGATGGTTTCTATCTTACCTTTTGAGCAAATAATTCCTCCGATGTCATAATAATTATAATAATACAGACACATGCATATACAAACCCCCAAACAACAGCAGCCTTAGGTACTTTTCTTCTACTCACTATTGAGCACGTGATGCAGCAGTCAAAAAAGTCAATGAATTCTGGGCTGCATCAACATGAGCATAATGTCCTGCTCAAGGGAAGTAGTAGCACCATTGTGCAGAAGCTTTTGGTCACCTGGAATACTGTGTCCATTTATGGACATCACAGCTCAAGGATGGTAAAAAGGAGGTGAAGCAGACAGGCAGGAAAAAGCGGCCCCAACCTGCTTTTTCTGAGAGCAGCCTGAGACCCCACTGACCACACCACTCACTTCTGAATGTGCACAGCACAACCACATGGCAGAATGTCATGTCGTGCTATTGGGTAATTTTTTTGGTATTTTTTTTTCTCAACCATGCATGTGCATCACACAAACAAACCACCATGACTGCCTGCTGCCTAGATGCCATCCCATTTGAAAAGCCACCACTTTGATTGGACACACCTGCGATCCTCCACTAGGACAGGGCATCTGAGCAGAACTGTGCCCAGTAAGACACTGGCAATGCACAATCATACCCCCCTACATGTCCCCTTCATCCCATGCCCACTATTGGACTATCTGGTCCAATATGCTGTAATTATATCGATTAGAGGTGTCACACTTTCATGTCTTTGCACTGTCGCCCTGACCACTTGGGTATGGCAGCTCTATCCTTTTAAAATGTGCACCTGCACTGGGGTTGTGCACATGCAGGATTAGGGTTAGGGATGGAGTTAGGATAGAGTGCTCCATTGGCACCACTCTGGCACTGAGGTATTTACATGCCCAATTGAAGATGCGCACTTTCCAAACTGGAATCATTTATTTCTGCTTCTTTTTAGTCTGGCTTTCTCCTCCCCCCCCCCCCCCCCCGAGTGGTCATGGCATGGTTTCTGGCCACTTTCTGTACTATTCTACATGCCATCCCCATGTGGATCTTCAGCTGTTAATAATATTGTGACTGTTTCTGTGTATCCAAACGAGCTCAGTGTAGGCCTCTAAACCATCCAGTTTAATCCAGTGCTGATTCTGTCATCAACAAATTGATCTATTTACCTCTCCAATCAACACAAGCAGATAATCACTTGCCAAGATGAAATCAAAGTCACCTGTACTTTCCAATTGCAAGAACCTTTGATATCCTTAACACTTTCATTCTGCTGAAAATGGTGCTACTTTCTCCATTTATAAAGAATGAACAAAGACAAACAAATCTTATTATCTGTATCTTTTTTAATATTTAACTAATCTAAACACTTAGAGAAAGCCTTATCTGAATAGTTCCTTCTCTAAACGCATTAACTTTGTCTTCCTTGGACTTTTAAGATATCTCTCCTGACTAATACACCTGGAAAGTCTATTTGGAGACTCTTTGTAAAGTGGCAGTGCAAACAACCTCAGGACATTCCTTTAGCTTTTCTTTGCTATTAGCTGTCCAATGATGCCATTGTCTTGTTCTTTTCTTCAATGAAAAGAATAAATGTAATTTATGATATATCCAGCTAGGTATCCTTTCACTAAGGAATTCATGACCAAAATGTAAAATAAAAGAATAAAGATAAAGGTACATTATTAGTAGCAAACTGATTTCAGACAAATAGGTTCTACCTACAAAGTTTGCTTCAAAAAGATTAGAGCTCACTAATGGAGCTTACCTAACACAATAGATTTGTGTCACTAATGGAGCTTACCTAACACAACAGAGGCTGGATGGCCATCTGTCAGGGATGCTTTGATGGAGAGTTCCTGCATGGCAGGGGGTTGGACTGGATGGTCTCTTCCAACTCTATGATTCTATGATTCTATGATTTATGAATAATCAAAGGCACTTGAGGGGGAAAAACACAGATGATTTTAGAATATTACCTATGAAGGAAATGTCAATAGCGAATATAGATCCTCTCTTGTTACTAAGCAGCCATGTTTTCTATCACATTATTCAGTGCAGTTCCCTGATTAACTGATATTTTTAAAACATTTATTAGAATTTTGAATCAATCCAGGTTATTTCTTTGACACAATCCAGTTTGGGCTGCAAGAGATTTTAGTGTAAAAAAAATTACTGAAGACTCTATGTATTATAATCACTGAGTTGATTAGTTACATAAATCATTAAATACCTAGCTGATCCTAAGATGCAAGCACTGAACTATATATACTGCCAAGCAAACTGCTCCATAAGGAAAACAAAAAGTAACCCAGATGTGATGCAACCACTAGTTTCTGAATTAAAAGCAAGTTATTTTAAATGAAGTATGTGAGAAACATACAGAAAAAGTGGTTACTTTTCTATTTTTAATCCCAAATCCTCCCCTGTTCTGGACAATATCCAAAGAAAACAGCTATTTTGTCACTATTTATTTTTCCCTTGTAAAAAGAGAAACAACCTGGTGGGTATTATTTTTATGTTACCTACAGCTACCCATTAGAAGCTTGCAAGTTTTAAAGCCCACACTGAGAGGCAATTACTGAGAAAGGGTAATGCCAGAGGGCTCAAAAGGGCTTATGGTTTATTTTCCACCATCATGTGTATGTTTTAAAAAATTCTTGGACATACATTTTAAACTAATTTAAAATCTTAACCTTAGCACCACTCTGAACTGCTGATACAAGTATATTTTATACCAAAACCAAGCCAAAAAAAAAAAAAAAAGGGCATGCATGCTAGCGTCAATCTGGTCCAAGGGTCACAGCAGTCATGTGGATTGGGGCAGCTCAATCTCCCTCAGGTCTCAAGCCCACTGGTGCCCTTGAGCATCCTTGCAAATGCCTGCATGCTGTCCAGCAAGTCAGAACTTGATTACTAGGATTCTGGCAAACAGCACAGCAAACAGAAACCAATGTAAATGTGAGTATACAGCCAGGCAAATGAGCCATTTGTTTGAAATGAATAAAAATGTTCATAGAGTTGTCCCCTTAAGGCAGGGAGAAAGCTGCTATTTCGGGGGGGGGGGGGTGGGGGGAGAGAAGTAAACTTGAGAAAATGTAAGTTATTTTGGTGGATGACCATCCAAACACCTAGGTTGTGAACTCTATAGATTCCATTTCCTGATGCAAAAGCATGGAAGTTTCCTGAGAAATCAATGGTTTTCTTCCTAAAAAAGTGTGGGTGCATGGAGGCTTGTATCTATCTGGCTACATTTAATTCTCACTTCCTTTTGGAAAGTGGAAACAGTCCAGTAGACAAGTGAAGCAACTTACCTTCCTTCATCAAAATACTTATTTTTATAAAATTTGAAGGACCCAATTTGTCCACTCAACCATCCATAAATGCAATAGCAGAGGTAATGTAACAATACTGGCAAGCAACAATTCAATCCACCTAAGGCTAATTTTAACCATGCCACAAAGAGGTCAAGGTAGCATACTCTGAAGATGACATATTGAATATAGCATATATATGCTGAGACAAATAGGAAGATGTGGTTTTACATATTACAACTGAAGATATAGACCATAGTCTACAAAGCTCATGCTATAATAAATTTGTTAGTCTTTAAGGTGCCGTAGGGTTCAGTTATACTTCCTATGTGATTTGGTTTGCTGTAATGAGCATTTCATTGAAAGGCCCAGTCCACAGAACACTCATTTTCCAGAGGGCAGAAGAGATTCTCAGATGACAACCATGTTTTTCACACCATGATTGAATGGAAGGATACTAGCAAGGCTCAATGCTCTTTGGACAGCTATTTACAACCAATGATCTTTTATTATGATTTTTTTTCACTGTGAACTCTAACCTTATTATTTTAAGCAGCTTTATTCTATTGTGCTGTGCCACTTGAGAACAAGGCAATAGAATTAACTATTATTACTGATAAAAACATCTGGATATCCATGTGCATTAGAGCTAATTCAATCAGGATATGCAAATACCTCTCTAGTAAATCATTTCTTAATTGTAACATGCAATTACACAATGAAAAAGGCCTCTCTGTTTTCTCAAACAAGCACCTTGTGGGTGAGTTGACTGAAACCTTTTACCTTTAGCTTACTGAGTTGTCCACTGTGTCACTGGAATGTTATCCTAGAGAGTAGGTGACAATGTAATATGTTTTTTTAAATAAATAAATATCCAAAACCTAGATCAGTAATTCCCAGGTGAGTGCTGGGACACATTTGTGTCCCACAAGAGAATTGCTAATGTGCCACACAAGAAATAATCCAACTGAATAATTAAAATTTCTTCCAAGCTAAAAACCAACAAATAAAACCTTAGTCACTTGCAAGCTAAAGTACTCAGATGCTTGCTGCATCTTAACTCTCGCTTTATTAGTATTGCTACTATTGTTTCCCTCTAATTAGCTTCTGCTGAGGTCAAATAATTCTACTGCATTTCCACACTAGATAACTATTGAAATAATTCACTTCCAACTCCATGTCACAGCAGAAAAACTTTTCCACATGAGTCATTCCTCTGGCCTGACCTCCTACATGGGAGGTACATCTAGAATAATAATGCAAAGAGTAGGTTTTATTGGAGAGGATCATTCTTAGTTTTACATACCTATAAAAGTACACTTTTACAGGATTTCAGAGAGAGAAATCTGCTTCCAATTTTAACTCAGAGAAAAAGGAACCATTTTATCAGCTGCTTAGGAAAGACTGTTCTAGATCTTGGCTTGCCTTAACATCTGGTCCTGTATTCAGGTCTTGACCACAAATTCATATCTTGACCCACAAATTACTTAAACTTTAATCTTACAAGATGCCCAAGGGATACAACAGCAATATATATTTTGCTTGTTGTTATCCTCACAACCTTTTGAGACAGGTAATATTCAAAGATCTTGATGTTACAAGGGATCAATGAAGATTATGGCTGGATAAAGGTAACACATGGGTTCCTAAACTGAAATTTAAGGCTATGTTGGTGACATGTCTCTCTTGCAGCTCAGTCTGTTTATGCTTTTGTCTTCTCGGATCAGTCCTGAGCTAGGGCCTAGTTATTTATACATTGCTAAGAAGTGGAAATGTGCCACTATAAAACATGGCAAAAGAAGACACAAATTCACATGACCTTTTAGCATATGAATAGATGCAACAGCAAAATTACATTAAGGAAAAAACCCACAGGTGACTTATATAACTTAAAGTGGATGATGAAGACATTGAAATAAAGATTCTTTTCTATACTGTGGCTCAGTCATAAATCTAAATGAAGGTTATAGTGAAGAAATCAGAATAAGACTAGGACTTCAAAGGGCAGCTATGAAAGAATTAGACAAGATCTTCAAGTGTAAAAGTGTAACCATTGAATACCAAAGACATAATTGTTCATGCTATAATATTTCTCATTTCTATGTGTGCTTGTGAAAGCTGAACAGTGAAGAAAAGTGATAGGAAAAAATCAACTTTCAAAATGTTTTAAAGATGATGCTGGAGAAAAATTCTACTGATAGCATGGACTGCCCAAAAGACAAATAAATGGGTTCAAGACCAAATCGAGACTAGCAGCCTAAATAACTAAACTGAGACTATTGCACTTTGGACATTAATGAGAAGACAGGATTCATTAGAAAAGGCAATAATGTTTGGTAAGGGGGAATGCAATTAGAAAAAATGGCATTACAGGTATACAGAAAATCAAAGAAACTATGACCCTGAGTTTGCAATACCTGAGCAGGTCTGTTGATAATAGGATGCTTTGGAAGTTTCTTATCCATAGGGTTTCCATAAGTTGAAGTGGACCTAATGGCAGTTAACAACAAAAAGATGCAAAGTCCTGACCATAATTGGATTAGAAAAGAAAGACAATACTTCTCACATAGAAACTGAGACCTGCTCAGTATGCTGTTGTTAACCATTTGATGACAACTTCAAGGCCCTTAATTCTCCCCTCCTATGGTTCTTCATCATGTCTTCAAATAGGCTAAGATATATAGCCATCATATTTATAACACACAAACACACACACACACACACACACACCAAAAACTAACATTGAACAAGCTATTTCAGAACTTCAGCATGTTTATAAGGGCAATAATCTCAATAACATGATATTATTTTCTCTTTAAATGCTTTATTATTCCATTAGCCAAAGAAAGCAGTAAGGCAGAGAGAGAGAAAGGCACACTGGTGTTATTTTCAGATATGGAAGTCTTATCTGAACAGATTATATTTGCTGTTACCCTGGGAAAACTGTAATGTATAGAGAATCCACATATTTGTTGACTGACAGAAGACGCAAGGAGAAATAGAAATCACACAGTTTGTATCATAGCACAGATATTTTTTTTATTTTATTCTACAACCTTTCTCTGTGGGAGATTGTTCCACACCAAAGCCAGTGATAAAAAAAAATCTGGATATTTTTAACTTGGAAAGCTAGCAAATCTGTAACCTGTACAAGATTTTCAATGAACAGAGCTCAGATGCAAAAACAAAACAAAACAAAAAAAAAAATACAACAACCCAAAACAAAACAAAACAAAACAAAACAAAAAAAACTAGAGACCAAAGTCCTCATGACTTTTGACTCTTGTATTTGCTGGCTAGCAGAAGTCTTTGTTAGCCATTCATTCTTACCTTTGCTTACTGTGCAATTAGGAAGAGGTGTTTGTTTTGTTTTGTTTTTTTGAACGGCTGCTCAGACCAAGCCTGGTTTAAAGATGAAGAACCATAATATAGAAAGAGAGCAGGGAGCATGAATACATCCATCAAATATTACTGCCTAGACAGCAGACTAAGCTGGCACACAGGTCACCTAGTACAAGTCCATCAGGTGAGAAGATCATATTTCTATTAAAATCAAGTCATAATTTTTAAATATCTATCTAATTCAGTTTAATTTAAACAAAGCACAAAAATCATCTATCCATCTCTCCACACAAATGTCATGCAAATCTGTGTGTGGTGTGTTTTTTTTTTGTTCTCCTTTCTAATGTTACATCCCCTCTTTTTCATTTTTTTTTTTTTTTTGGCTGATGTGCATGTGGCCTCATAGAAGAGAAAGGATTTATTTATGGTATTTATACCCCACTCTTCAGTGCTTTATTTATTTTTAATTAGATGGTTCCCTGCCCTCAGGTGTACAATCTAAAAATACACAACACAAAAGGAGAAGGTAAAGGTAGTGGGAAAGGGGGATGAGGTCCAGTGGTTCTTCTCTCTCCCTGGGTCCTGGACCAAGGCAGATGGCCTGGAGGGAGGGCTCTCATTCTTTATTTAATTTAATATTTAAGACATGCATATTTGCAATGAAAAACATAATTTTTAGAGAGAGCTGAAAATTCATTCACATTTAAAATTGGGCTTGGAAAAGGTATTTATGTATGAGTACTGCAGTTATGCAAGAATATGGCTGAGAATACACACTTCCTGATAAATACCCATGTTCCCAAGTACTCAGAAGGCCTGACAGAGTTTTAAAGATGGAACAATGGGAGCAGCATGACTGTGCATGGATGTGACACAGTTGTCATTTTTAAACCTGTCAGGCTCTGCCTTGTTTTAGGCCTTCTGAGGCAGGGATAAAATTATTTTATAATTTTATTTTCAAAGGTAACCAGAAGCAATTTTAATTATTTTCTTCCCAGTGTGAGAAGGTCTTCCCAAGACTATTCACAGTTCAAGAGATTCTGCACAAAATGTGCACATGGGTTTTTGCACAGAGAATGAAATTTTCTGCGCAGAAAACAGTATTTCTGTGCAAAAATTGCTGTTGTCTGTGCAATACAATTGAGTATGAATTTTGTGCTGAATAAGCTCCCAACAACAGCATTTTCTGCAGAAAATAACCATGTGCAAGTTTTGCATAGAATAAGTGCTGAACTGTGAAGATTCTTGGCCAGATGCTGGCCAAGAAGGGAGCGAAAGGAAAGGCCTAGCAACACCATCAGGCCTGGCCTCAAGTTGAAGAGCCCTCCCATCTGGCCTAGGAGGGAGTGAAAGGGCAGGCCAAACTCCTTGCGGGCCTGTTTTAGATTAAGAAGCTGAGCCCTCCCTCCAGTCCATCTGCCTTGGTCCAGGACCCAGGGAGAGAGACATCAGAGGAGAGAAGAACCTTTGGACCTGATCCCCTTCCCCACCACCATTCCCCTCACCTTTTGTGTCGTGTCTTTTTAGAGTGTAAGCCTGAGGACAAGGAACTGTCTAATTAAAAATAATAATTGTAAGCCGCTCTGATAGCATTTAGGGCTGAAGAGTGGGGTATAAATAAATAAATATTATATTATTACCTGTCCAGGTTTCCTCTCATCAGGGTTTCTTGACACTTGTGAAAAACATTTTCAACCATTTAATAAATATTTTCAAATATTCTTCTCATGCCTACTCTGAGGACTAAAATGTGGGTGCCACTTTCTTGTAGTTAGTGCCATGCTTCTTCAGTAATGCCTTCAAAAGAGGAACAAACAAAAATGGATATGGGAAAGAAAATGAATGAAGTACTGTACATTTGAAATAGATGAGAATGTTGAATATGTTGTACGAATATTTCACATCGTTATATCTTGGTACATCATGTAATATATGTTTTAATGTAAATAAAGTTTATTTTTTAAAAAAAGAGGAATCACACAGGTCACCTAGACATCCTCATTGCTTCTCAAGCCAGCTCAAATCATTTCTATTCATTCTGCCACAGCAGAAAACTTTATAGAAAACTTTGCAGTTGTGCCAGTTTTATGAATGGGTTAAACATATAGCTACTTAATTAATTTGAAGGATGGGCATTCCCTTGTTCTTTTCTTTGTAAAGATCATGTTTTTGAGACCTATCCCAGATAACTCTGTCTCTAGGTCAGTGAGTGGCAATGGGACCCATAATATTTATCTAGTCTAGCTGTACCCCATTCGTTCAATGCCATCCCATTTGGTGCCATCTGTCATCCTTTCAGCACCAACTTTACCATTTAATCCTCTTATGCATTTTAAATAAGATTTCTGAAGGTGGTTTAGTACAGATAGTTAAGGTTATTGTCAATCTTTTTCTCAAGTGACATGCACTCAGAAGGCCTCATATACATACAGGTATACTTTTTTCTATTATTTATGCTGAAATGGGTTGTTTCCCAGGCCTGAACTGCTGGAAGTGGTTTAACCTGGTTGATAGAACTATTCATGATAATATAGGCCAGGATCCACTTTATAAAAAATTTCCTAAACAGGATTGCTTGGTTCCTGGCATGATGACAACCTTTTGAGGGAATCTCCCCACCTTTGGACCCGGGAACTGTTTAATTATGGCATATTTTCAGCATACATTTAGCCATCCCCTGTAATTCCAGCCTAAGAAAATATTCCTAAACATTTCTAAACATGAATGAGAAAACCCAATATTATTTCAAGGAGGTATTTTGCAGAAAACATTTGCCAAAATAAAATAAAAACAAACCCACCTCACCATCCTCTGCACTCCACAAAATTAAACTCATTTTACATGTGGAAAAATAAAGCAACCAGCTCTTATAAATTTTGCCTTGCTATTGACAATCTGTTCATGGAATCATAGATGAGTGGGACTTTTTTTTTTTTTTTTTGGGTCTCCAATTATATATATTATCCACATCAGTGACATCATCCAATAAACTTAATTGCCTTTCATTTGCCTTAATTAGTGTGTGTATTTGAGTTGCTGCACAGAATGAAAAGTGGGAATCTTTATAAACTTGCACTTCACTATCTGTTAGCCAATCAACTATGTCTCCTCTGCCTTCAGCAGAAATCCCATACAACCTACCAGTGCAATTTCTGGAAAAGTCATGAGATTCCTTGACATATTGCCTCCCTACTGCCAAAACCTGTATATATAAATTCTTCAACCATCCCAAGCGATGGCTGATGTGTTCCTTCTAATTCTGTCATTTTATTTGCAAAGAAACAAGTGACTCATTTATAATTTGTAAATGCATGGAACAGGCAAGTAAGGCTAGGTTTTCAGAAAGGCCCCCTGACTATAATATAACTGCTTCAATTACCCCCTCCTCATGAACGTGAATTTCCATGAGACTGCCTTTTCGGAGAACTAAGGAAGAAACTGCACATATCCCACAGACACCAACACATCACTCTAAACCTCATACTATAATGGAGACTCACATTGTGACTCAAACAAACAATAGAATGACGTGTCTTTCCTAAAAACCACTTGGAAGAACCATCAGTCCTTTGGATGCACTCAAGTTGCTCATGGAAAATATGGGTAAGCTCAAACACACTTTTAACATTTTAGTCACTTGCTTTGATTTTTAACTCTGTTCTCTCATTATGCTTTTTCTACATACCAAACATGTCTATGTGGGAAGTAGATACAAAATCTGGACTGTAGGTTGTAGAATGTGAGTTTGGCAGTCATGTATTAATGTAATTGTTACAAACAGGAGCAAATTTTGAGTGATGCTCAGACATGAAAACCCATTGGGTGATCTTGGCCAAGTAACATTCTCTCAGCCTCAGAGGAAAACAATGGCAAACCCCTTCTGAACAAATCTTGCTAAGAAAACCTCATAAGGTTGCAGTTAGTCAGAAACAACTTGAAGGCACACAAAGACAAAATGTGCCAAGTGTGATATTTTAAGTTATTATTATTATTATTAACCTTTATTTATATAGCGCTGAAAATTTACACAGTGCTGTACATACAATCTTATAATTAGATGGTTCCCTGCCCTCAGGCTTATAATCTAAAAGAGACAACACAAAAAGTGAAGGGAAAGGTGGTGGGAAAGGGGATGAGGTCCAGTGGTTCTTCTCTCCCTCTGGGGCCTGGACCAAGGCAGATGGACTGGAGGGAGGGCTCAGTTTCATAAAACATAGTTAAAAGGAGACATCCTGGGGCAGATGGAACAATCCTGGGAACACTTCCCTAAACAATATAGTCTTTAAATTAATTTTGGAACTGGTTAGAGAAGTGATGAGGCACGCATGTGGGGGAAGAAGATTCCAGGAGTGAGGGGCAGCAAGTGAGAAGGGATGAATCCGGGACAGGGCAGTGGAAATCCTCAGCTGGGACAGGGGACCTTGACTACCAGAGTGGAGGGTACGAGTAGGAATGTAAGGAGAAAGAAGTTCAGACAAGTAAGGAAGGGCCAGTCCATGGAGGGCTTTGAAAGTCAACAACAAAAGCTTGTACTGGATTCGGAAGGGGAAGGGCAGCCAATGAAGGGAAGATAAAAGGGGAGAAACATGGTCAAAGTGGCGAGTGTATGTGATAATACGTGCAAGTTAGTAGATGCTTGTTTGCATTGGGACCAGAGAATGTGGGAAGGTGAATTAACTTTTTCATTTTCTATTCTAGTCATGATAAAAAACCACACACACACACCCTGTGCCACATCACAGCCCCAGAGGATTGCTTCCAGGAGTACCCATGGAGAGCTACTGGGAATTTCATCAGAAAACAAACATGATTTCTGGTGAGCAAGAGAATGAACCTGTGACTGCCTAATGATTTGGTTAAATAACTAGAAATGCCTAGACATATGCTAACAATCCAGGCAAAGGGGTACAATTTATCACTGACATCTTCCTAATTCCTCTTACCCCAGCGCAGGAGCAATTGAGGTCCAGCAGCCATCCCACTGAAGGTATATCAACCATCCTGATCTGGCAGGTTCAGTTCCAGCTAATCCTCTCTCATCCCAATTTTTCAAGTATTTTTAAAATGGCCCAGTTTTGCTCTTTTCCTCCCAATTGCCCCCTTTGCCCTTAGCATACTGCAAGAGCTGCAAACTGGGTTCAAAGTGCAAAACTAGTCTGCATTCAATTAACTCAGCATGGAAGAGAGGACAGAAAGGAACAGAATTTTGCATTTCTTGGTAGGTTTAGGGAAAAGCAAAATGCTGCAGCCTCTCCTAGTTTTTGTTTTCGTCCTCATTAATAATTGTTCCATCAGGACCACATTCTGACATTGCCTGGCCACATGTGTCCATAATTTAATCCATGAAAGGTTGGAAATATGCAATGGACCTAAATTAAGATTGCATCATTCCAGGGGATATTTTGGGGAAAGATAGCCATGGCCTCATTAAGATGATATGGTACCATTTTAGGGACTTGTGGAGGAAATATTGGCTACCAGGTGGCTACTTGCAAGGAGCTCTGCAGTTGGTTGGCCAGTAGCACATAAACATACATATCCAAAAATAAAATTAAATTAAAAAATACATGTCCAGGCAACCACAAGGGTAAATAATCCTTCATCACATGTAAAAATGGTTATTGGTTCCAGAAAAATAATCTCAGAGATCTTTTCTCCCCCTTCTCCCCAATGGTTGTAGTGAATATGGGCCCAAATCTGGGGAACCTATATACAATTGATAGCACTTGTGGGCAGAATTTGGTCATTTCTAAAGTGCAAATACTCCATAATACTCAATTACAGTTTTGTGAATGGTTGCACAGAAGTAGCCAGCAGTTCCTACTGGAGACCTTCAGCATAACATATTCCACTGGGCATCATCACAACAATGTACATTCAGCACCAAAATGAAAGTGTGCCTCCTGTGTACAGCAGCAATGTGGCTTTTGATCAGATAGGTTTAGTTTTATCCACAAATTATTAAATCTACTGCTGTAATAACTCATTTTGCTTCTGGGCCTGTGATAGATTTGAAAACTCTTGCATGTGCAGCATATTAGGGGAAAGTAGGGGTCAATGTATTTATTTTTATAAATTAAGCATAATTACAAACACATTTTCTTCAAACCTATCTGTGAACTTCTTTGCTGCATTAATATATTTTTAAAAGGGTTTTACTGAACTTTAACTAACAACAAGATTTCTTTTTGCACCGTTCATTTGGCACTCTTTTTGATAAAATTCCAAGCAAAATGTTACAAGAGAGGCTATGATTGACTTTGCTTTCAGCTTTGCCAGGAAATACGGGATATGACCAATTCCCACACACTTTTTAAAACATCATCAGTGTAGAATACTTGGACAGAAGAAATTTTGTCTGGTACCAAATCAGAATATAAATAACAAGACATGCCTCAGAGTTTGGATTTGATGTTATGAGATGTGTGAGCAGGAAAGAAAATTTGGCATGACAGTTACTGCATCCCTGCACGATTTGGTTGAAATGCATACATTATTTTTAATATATTCCCATGAAATATATTGCCATGTGGCACTT
Organism: Urosaurus nigricauda; assembly: GCA_034509955.1. Lineage (NCBI taxonomy): Eukaryota > Metazoa > Chordata > Lepidosauria > Squamata > Phrynosomatidae > Urosaurus > Urosaurus nigricauda. Next base: position 259,073,037 of record JAOEGL010000003.1, read on the forward strand.
GTAAGTGTTTTTTAAAAACACCCAGGTGTTAAAGGGACCTACAGAAACACTTTCCAGTTGCCTTTATCTACACAGAGACAAACAGAAGATTGGTTGTCCTCAATGTGACAAGCAACTAAACCAAGTCCTATTAATTTCATTGGAATTCAAATGCAATTAAAGGCTATCCTGTCTTCCTCTCATATTATCACTTAAATAGAGCCATCACACAGTTTACCTTAAACCTTACCATAACCTTCCAATTTAGAGCAAGGATAGGGAAAATTCTAAAAGTAATGTTGTGTCTTATCATGTATTTCTTTTACCAAATTACACTGACAGAGTAGCAACATGAAGTCTTTTATTTAAAACTGATGTTCACATAAAGGGCCAGGTCTAGTGGTTTTAAATTACTAGAAGGTAGATCTTGATTGGACATTATAAGGAACCTTTTAACAGTAACAGCAGTTTGGCAATGAAACCAATTGCCTAGAGAGGTAGTGGGGTCTGGACAGCTACCTGCTGGGGATTATTTAGCTGGAGATCCCATATTGAGAAGGAAGTTGGATGCAAAGGCCCATGAGGCTGCTTCCAATTCTATGATTCTATGATCTTTCCACTTTCCCCAGTTCTGCTCAGCTTACTTCAATTGTTCAAAACAAAATCAGAAGTGCAAAGGTGTTTTACAGTTAATTACAGGGGAAGAGCATAAGAGAGTCAGAATCTTACCCTTCCCAGTAGGCCCAAGCAAAAGCAAACTGGTGGAACCTCTCCAAGCATGTGTGTTCTTCATTAATAACCTTTGTCATTTAAACCATACTCCAATGTTGCTTGGCCACATGTGTCTCAGTTTTCATTTATGAAATCTTGGAGGGTATGGAATATGCCATGGCATTACATGGTTCTGCCTCTCTGTCCCATCTCTATGCCATGGTTTTCTGTAAACATGGCTTTATCATTATATCCAAATCAAAGTAACTCATGATTTGTGATAACAATCAAGGCCTCCAATCATTACGTGAAGCAGATATGGATTGGGGCAATCCTGGTTAGCCCTTCAACATGTTTGAATAAAATGACAAAATATGATTATAATAAAACATGCAATGGTGGAAGAATCCTTATGAGTGAGTGAGAGTGTTAAAGGGAATGGAAAGCGATCGAACCTGTAGCAAATCTTATGTTTGATCCATGCCCCAGATTTTGTTGGAGAGTCCTTATTCTCCCTTTCATCAGACACTTGACAATACATGAAATGGAATCCATAAACAGTTCATGTCTTGTCTCTGAACTAACTGAGGATATTTTCTTTCTCCCATTATACTGGCAAAGCACTAAAATTATGAGTACAATGCAAACAGTTGTTTTACATTAGTGAGCGAGAAGCTAGTAGCTCCAACAAGAAATTGTGATCTTTGCAATATCAGTCAAGATCTTGATTACTAGGGGCTGCCCTTGACAGATATTTGAAGTTACAACTGGTGTAAATTGCAGTGGCCATATCATCAGTCCAAAATTAACTGCACTGGCTTGCAATTTATTCCCAAGTTCAGTTCACAAAGGTAGTTTTGACATATTAACTCTTAAATGGTTTGGGTTCAGGATATCTGAAAAGCTGCCTCCTCCTATATAAGCCTGTCTGGAATTTGAGATCTTCAATGGATCCTGTCAATAGAGGCCCTGCTGTGTGCCTCACTCTTAAGAGGTTAGGTTGCTGTCTACAAGACAAGGTTTTCTCTATAGCCTCTATTGTGAAACTCTTCTCCAAAGGAAGTCAGTCAGTTTGACTCCATCCTTACTGAGTTATTAGTAACATGATAAAGAGATAAGATGGGAATACTGCAGAAAGGCCAAATAAATAAATAAATAAATAAATAAATAAATCTCAGTGTATGATATAACAGAATTGCTCTAGTGGATCACAACTGGTTCGATAAAAAATAATAGTGCAGAAATGCAAATTACTCTGTAAACTACAAAATACAGTATGGATGAGCAACTGGAAGACTCTGATACAAATGTTGGCCTTGGAAGAGCTCTTCAGTTGCTATGACAGAGGCAAAGGGATAATACGGAAAAGGGCAACCCCTATGCTACAGGCCAATGTGAAGAATATCATGAGGCTCTTATATGATATCAAAAAGCTAATCACTTTTTGAAATGAAACATTATTTTTGTTTCAGTCCCTTTAAAAAGTAATTAGTTACCCCTATGTAGTTAGTAGTTCTTATGGTTACCTTTAATGAAGTGACATCGTTATGGTAAATTACATTTAACTTGTAGTCACAGGTTGAGCATTCAGGAATTCTCAAATGAGAAATACTCCAAAATCCAAAATTGTCCACATGGGAGGTTTGAGAAAGTGATACCTTTGCTTTCTGATGGCCCAGGGAAGGAGATGTTGGGATTTTGTATGGAGTTTTAATATGTAAGCCACCTCAATTATCTTTGATAGAGAATCGGGATATAAATAATTTATGATTATGATTATTTAGTGTACAAACTTTGTTTCATACACAAAATTATTAAAACAGCACATATACAATTAGTTTTAGGCTACAAGTATAAAGTGCACATGATATATAAATGGGGCCCATCTTCAAGATATACCATTATGTATATGGAGATATTCCAAAATCTGAGAAAATCTAAAATTCAAAACACTTCTGGTCCCAAATATTTTAGATAAGGGAGACTCCACCTGTATTCCAAACTGTGGTTTGGCTGTTGTGCTCAGCTATCCTAGCACTCCACATATACGGTACTTTCTGACCCATTTATTTTTATTGAAAATAAATTCACCTACAAAATTCCCTGCACTGATTCAAAGAGAACTAATTATACCATGCACAAAATAAATAACTTTGATTAAACATAAATAAATAAATCTTCTTTGCTCCTATTGGAGTTATAATCCCCTGATTCCTTCAGTGCTTAACTTTCAGTCATTAAGAAACCAGATGGTTAGACAATCAGGTAAAGCCTCCTGCATTGATTACTTCGACTCGTCCAAAAGGACTGAACAATACATCTCACAACTTTTGTTTGGTAGGGAATGTGATGGCAATTTCCCAAGCTAGACTCAACAGCAGGAGTCCTATTTCCTGGGTCCACAGAAGATAGAAAATATCACATTTCTACTTTGTTCGACCCTTTCAATATCCTTGTCATGCTTCATTACTTTTACAAGTCACCATTCCATTCTTGCAACAAAGATTACAGAGAATCTAACAGGTAAAGGCCTCAAGCGAACATAAAAATGGAGTAGGGCCCCAACAGAAGGCACGGGGACTACATGTCTTATCTACTTCATATCTTGGCATTTCTAACCACAAGGCCTACCTTAGCGACAGGCCCTGCCGTCCTGAGGCAATGAATCTGTAATAAGATATACAACAAATAATAGGCTCCCCCTCACCCTTCTTGCTGAAAAAATATATACTGAGGTAATTAAATTGTTAACATGATGGATGGTCTTATTTTATATTTGAATTCAAAGTGACTTTCCAGATCATAACAAAGGTGGAATGACTTCACACTGAAAATGCAATGTCATATTTCAGAATAAAACAGAAAAAGAAGCCTGCAGACAGTATGCTTGAAAATCAAGCAATTAAAAAAAAGTATAAGTAGAACATGATCACCATTATATCAGATATTTATTTTTTTCATATAAGTACAGTAGTAGACAATATGGGAATTTGCATCAGACTTCATTATTGTTAGTAATGGGAAATGGTTAACAACAATGGTTCAAGCCAGGCAGATGCTTTAATGGAGTAGATCTATTTTGAAAAGTAATAAATTAGTTTGATGGAGAGAGTCTGACCATTGCAAAATGGGATTGTGCAAGTGGATGTCAATTTTAACAAAATTTTGTGTTGAAAATGTCTTCTGGTTGTACCTCTTGAATAAGTGGTACTATATATATGATGTGATCTTGCTTCTTACAATTCTTAATCTTTAAACCATAAAGCCATTCAAACAGTGGGCATCTTCAAACAGAGAATTTTTCTCTACAAAACAGAACAAATGGAAACCCAGAGTACAAGGAAGAGACTATAAGAGCAGGAGCAAGATAGGGAAGATATAAATTGGAAAATTTAGCATGAATTTCCACATATACAGTTGTGTTATAAAACTAGACCTTAAGATTGTTGGTATTTAAGTTCCTTCACAATTTATTCATCTTTTCCACAAAGTATTTGGTTTCACTTTCACTGAAAGTGGCACCAACATGTTTTCTTGATAGATCAAAACAACAGATACATTCACTCTTTTCTGCAAAATCTGAGACCAAAAAAGAGCCTCTTACTTAAACAAGACAATGCTTGTAAAATATAGAGCAAATCCATTAAGATAGGAATTTACAAGCACAGCTGCAGAAACTAAAATCTGCTCGTTTTGTAGGTAAAATGGCAAGATGTTGCATCTTAATATCTTTGCTGTTAATATACATTTAGGAGTATTATCTGAAGGATGGCAAACCAATAACCTTTTACTGGCCATTTTCTAATTAACCTATTAAGAAGACTACCAGACAACACAATGAGTGGCATGCTTCATCCTTAAGGTAGACTATGCCTGGAGTTGGCAAACAGAACTGCTGGAAATAATCTAAATATCTTATAGATGGTGAAGACAGATTGATCAGGTCAAAAATAGACAGTGCAGAAATTTGTCACAGAAGAACAAAACATATAAGAAACAAATCAGCAGTAGATTTTTGAGGCTGAAAACCTCAAGGTTACAAAGATGTCAAAACTGTAAACCTTTTCCATTCTCAAGCCATCCAAACCTCTGGGGACTATTGCTTTTCTATCTGTTTGGTTTTGTTTTTTCATACTTCCTATAAGAAGAGATTAACAAGGTACCTTTCTACCATTCTAATATAACACCAAAGACAAATATGTCATCTAGAAACCTGCTTGCAGGGAATGATTTGCATCCACTGGGAAGTTATCCTAACTGGTGCAAGAAATATGTCAGAGTCCAACAAATACTCATGCATGTGATGCAATTTTTAGTCAAGGACTAAATATTGCATTTCTTTTCATTTCCACTGCTGAAACCAAGAAAGCCAATGGCCAGCTGTCTAGCTATTTTAAGAGATATTTTGTTTTCCAGTATATTTCTGCTTAATTAAATATTTTTTTGAACACTTCTCCATTGATGCCCCCTTGTTGTGGGGGAGAGGCTTGCGTACCCTAATGAAGCTATGAGCTATGCTGGCGGTAGCATAAACAGCCACCGGTAGGTCCTCCCATGTCAGAGAAGTCACAACTGAAGGGTCTGACCAAGAGAGCCAAAGGGCAGGATGGGATCTTTAGCCTTATGGCAACCATCCTAGGAGAAGGAAAACTCCAATCCCAAACCTGGGCAGATGGTGCTCGTCTAACTCTGTAGGGTAAACCATCTGAGAGAATGAAACTCTAATCAAACCTACGACCCGAGGATTTCTCTCCCACCATCCATGCTTGCTTGGCCTCAGCAGACAAACCTTTGGTTTAAAGGGTGAGGCCAGTTGTGTGCACGCTGCACTCCACCAGAAAAATCCATTGCACAGGCTTAAAGGATGCATCTGATTTCCACCCCCCCCCCCAAAAAAAAAGTCCTGTAGCTATAGGTGAGGGATGAAATGGCAGGTGAAAGATGCACTGGAAGTAACAGACCCAACCCTGCATGCAGGCGCTTCTGGACTTTGGTCACTTGAGACTGACCAGGGAGATAACAGTCTTGTTCAGCAGCATCCTGAATGACCAAGCAGCCATTTTTAAGGAGAGCACTGCTTGCTCCATATGGAGATGGGCCTAGAAAAGGTGGCCTAATGAAAGCTCATCTCCATGCTGGTTGGCAAGCCGCGGCCAACGGACATCTTCTGATGCAGTCAAACAAAAACAAAGATACAAAGGCACACATCGGCCTCCAAAGGTGCAAACAGACTGACGCTTGCATGCTGGAACATCAGAACCATTCAAGATTCTGCAGATGATGGACTTCCTGAGCGTTGTTCTGCTCTAATAGCCCATGAACTATCACGACTTAATATTGACATTGCTGCTCTCAGTGAAGTTCGTCTCCATGAGGAAGGCAGCCTCAAAGAACACAGTGCTGGCTATACACTCTACTGGTTTAGCAAAACAAAAACTGAAAAACATCTTTCAGGAGTAAGCTTTATGATTAAAAACTCCATTGCCTCCAAACTCGAAACCTTGCCAAGAGGTCACTCTGATTGCATTATCTTTTTACGCCTCCCACATGTTGTTCTCTTCAGTATATATGCCCCAACTATGCAAGCTGACCCTGTGGAGAAAGACAAATTCTACTCAGACCTATCCCACCTCATACAAAAAGTCCCTGCAGAAGATAAAATCATTATCCTTGGTGACTTCAATGCCAGAGTAGGAAAGAACTCTGAAGCCTGGAAAGGTGTTTAGGCAAGCATGGTGTTCAAAACTGTAATGACAATGGACGCCTCCTGCTACAGTTTTGTGGAGAACAGCAGCTGACTATTACAAACACTATCTTTCAGCAGAAAGATAGCTTGAAGACAACCTGGATGCATCCTTGATCCAAACACTGGCACCTCATTGACTATGTTCTAGTGCGCCAGAGAAACATTCACAATGTTCATCATACTTGAGTGATGCCCAGTGCAAATGTCAAACAAATCATCGCCTTGTAAGATGCAAACTAAATCTTCATCTTAAGCTCAAACCTAAAAGGGGTGGCAACTAAAAGAGGAGATTTCAACAGTCTTCAACAAGCTGCCATGAGAGATAACTTCCAGGCAAATCTGCAATCAAAACTTGAAGACCATCCTATAGATTCTTCTCGTACAGTACTTTGGCAACATATTAAAAACAGTATCCTGCAGTCTGCAGAATAATCCCTCAGGTTCTCCCGCAAGAAAAACCAAGATTGGTTTTATGAAAACAACCAAGAGATCCAGGAACTTTTGGCAATGAAGAGAACTGCTCATCAGGCACACCTTGCTCAGACATCTTGCCATGTAAGAAAAGCAGCCTTCCATCTCGCATGTGGTAAACTCCAACAACAACTCTGAGACATTCAGAAAAAGTGGTGGATCAATTTAGTAGAAAAGACACAATGTTGTGCAGATCTGGGTGATTCCACAGGATTCTATGAAGCTCTTAAAGCAATGTTTGATGATGATGATGATGATGATGATGATGATGATGATTTATAAACTGCTCCTCTATAGTACAGAAATGAGCTGGATGTGGTTCCCACCTTGGAAGAGACCATTAAGGCCATACGGCAAATGAAAAACGGCAAGGCAGTCAAGATTGGTGGAATCTCACCTGAAGCTTGGAAACACGGAGGTCATGTACTCCGTGCTAAATTCCACGAGCTCCTTGTAAGTTGCTGGGAAAAAGGTGAACTGCCATCAGATCTCCTAGATGCAATTATCATCACCCTGTATAAGAAAAAAGGGAGCAAAATCTGATTGCTCAAACTATCGAGATATAACACTGCTCTCCATTGCTGGCAAAATCCTTGCAAGGATACTCCTGAACAGATTAGTTCCTACTATTGCAGAACTTCTCCCTGAAGGCCAACGTGGCTTCAGAGCTAATAGGAGCACTACAGATATGGTATTTGCTCTTAAGACAACTGCAAGAGAAATGTAGAGAGCAGAACAAAGGACTCTATGTAACATTTGTCGACCTTACCAAAGCCTTCGACACTGTGAGTAGAAAAGGTCTGTGGCAGATCCTGAAACAACTAGGATGACCCTCCCCCCCCCCAATTCCTCAAAATGATTATGTTGTTACATAGGGCCAGCACGGTCAAGTCAGATATGGTGATGCTCTCTCAGAGCCCTTTCTAATAACTAATGTTGTGAAACAAGGTTGTGTTCTCACTCCAACTCTATTTACAATCTTCTTCAGAATGATGCTTCAAAGGGCTATGGCAGATCTTGAAGAAGAAGATGGCATCTATATACATTACATACTGATGGTAGCTTGTTTAACTTAAGCCGTCTGAGGGCTCGCATGAAGACTCTAAACTATCTAGTCCGTGAGCTGCTTTTCACTGACGATGCTGCCCTTGTTGCCCATACAGAAGCAGCTCTGCAGTGCCTAACATCCTCCTTTCCAACGGCTGCAGAGCTGTTTGGGCTGGAAGTCAACTTGAAGTAAACTGAAGTTCTCTACCAGCCTGCACCACAAGAAGAGCACTATCATCCCCACATCACCATAGGCAAATCTGTGGTTAAGCCTGTCCAGCAGTTCACCTAGCTGGGAAGCATCATCTCTTCAGATGCCAATATTGATAAAGAGATCGATCACAGATTGTCAAAGGCATATAGTGCATTCGGAAGGCTTCACAAAAGAGTCTGAAGTAACAAACACCTGAGGCGAAGCACAAAAATCAGTGTGTACAGAGTCATTGTACCGTCCATTCTCCTCTATGGGTCTGAAACATGTGTCATCTATCACCAACGTCTATGACTCCTCGAATGCTTTCATCAGTGCTGTATACGCACAATCCTAAACATACACGGGACTGACTATGGGATGAATATTGCTGTCCTGGAGCTAGCAGGGATCATCAGCATTGAAGCCATGCTACTGAAAACGCAGCTGCGCCGGGCAGAACATGTTTCTAGGATGGAAGACCATCATCTCCCAGAAATAGTACTCTACAGTGAACTCCCTGAAACAACATCTCAGGCTTGACCAAATTGATCACCAACAATGGTCTGCCCTGGCCTCACATCGGGAGGCATGGAGACGCACTATCCACAATGCTGCAGCCTCTTTTAAGAACTCACGTCAAACGGGTCTCGAAGAGAAATAACAGTGAAGAAAGAACCACAACATGGAAACATCACCCAAGGAGATTTTTTGCTGTGCTTTCTGTAACTGGACTTGTTTATCTCGGATTGGCCTTTTTAGTCATCAATGTGCTTGTAGAAAGCGTGGGATGAGTCCTTCCTGAATCTTCGTTAGCAAAGAAAAGCCAGAGAGAAAGAGATTTTGAATATATCTAGAGGCCTACATGGTGCAAATGAGTTTACGACACTGTTAATAAATAAAACATTCATACATTTTGACAGTACTTTTTTTTAAAAAAACCCTATCAACAACAACCAAAAGTCTATGGGCATTAAAATTATTGTTAACATCTGTTCTTTATTTCCCTGCATGGCCATGCATTAGATAAATGCATTTATTCATAAATACATAGTTGTGGACCATTACATCAGCCATAATGTTAAAAAGGGAACCCCTAGGATTAGTCAGTGTGTATGGCATAGCCATGGTTAGGTTTCCACACCGCAAGATGACCGTGAGGCAGAAATGGCAATAACCTTGCGTGTATTTTTCCTGAAGACTTTTGTTAAATAAATAAATAGTGATGTACACCTACTAACAAGCCCTAGGAATTAACAAAATATCATAATAGATCCAGTTTGCAAACCTATAATTAGACTGTCAGTGGCATTAACTTCATTTCCCACTAATAGGGAACCTTCTAGTTAAAGCAGCCAATGCTGTTAAGTGGGTTATTTATTTTATGTTCTAATTAATCAGTACTGACACTGAGCCACATCCTTCTTCCTTCCTCATTATTTAAATTACCTATTTATATGGATGAAACTCTTTGTGTTATGCATTTCATTACCACATTAAGAGGCTCTGAACATGAAACACCACTAGGGCTTCAACATGTGCTTCTGACAAATGATACACAACCCATTCTGAGCCCTTGCTACTAAAATGTGATACGTTGACCCTTAGAATGAGAGACCATCCAAAAGGATCAAATTCAACAAAGCGATCACTTGGGACTTCAGCAAAGTCACTGGGGAAAGCTGGGGGGCTTTTCAAAATGAAGCCAACCATTGGATGTCTCTACGGAAAAGAACAGATGAAATACTTGGATACAATTGCAGAGGACAAATGAAAAGTCTCCACCAGGGAAAAACCTGCAAAGCATAGACAAATAGCACCAAATCTCTTGCCGCTTGTCATAAAAGCGAATCCGCCCCTCAAAAATGGTTCAGGAACATCTAATGCTGTAGGAAAATCTGGTAGTGTTGATTCAAACCAGATGTGCGCATGTGATCAATACCTAGTCACACAAGCTCCAGAGAAGAACAGTATATATTCAATACTGAGTTACACAAGTTCCAAAGAAGAACAGTATATATTTTATTCAGAGAAGATCAATATAAAACTATTACAAATAAATTAATATATATTATTACATAAACAAGGACAGACATCAAAATTAGACCCTCTTGACATGTATGAAATTTAGTTCAACTACCCATATGTAATTATGAATTTGAAATGATTCACATTCATGTAAGTTCATAATTATCTAATTAGGTTTATTTCTACTTTCAGATTCTTTAACATCAATGTCACTAAGAAAAGGTCTTCAAAATTGACCTAAGAAAAATAATGTTGTTAAGAAGCTATCAAACATGATCACACAAGTATATCTAGTATACACAACAAGTACTTAGAAAAATATAGATCCGTAGAGCTAATCAGGCCCTCGTGGATGTAGCAATGAATACACATGTGACAGATTTTATTTATTAATTTTCTTGTTTGTTTTATTTATATGCTGCCTTTCTCCTGTCTTGGGATCCAAGGTAGGCTACAAAAGCTAAAAACAAAATTAAGACAAAAATTTGATGATAAAAAAGTTAAAAGCTGGAATGTGTCCAGAAAATGTTGATCAAGATGACCAAAGTTCTGGAAACCAAGCATTATGAGGAACGATTGAGGGAGGGAGATATGTTTAGCTTGGAGAAGAGAAGACTGAGAGATAAGATGATAGTTATCTTTAAATATCTGAAGGGATGTAATGTAAAAGATGGAAGAAGCTTGTTTTCTGCTGCTCCAGGACACAAACCACTTGGTTCAAGTTACAAGAAAAGAGATTCCACCTAAACATGAGAAAGAATTTTGTTTTTACTACAAGAGGTGTTCTTAAATGCTACTACCTTTGGAGGTTTTAAAAGAGAGGTTTTGGGAGTGCTTTAGTTGTATATTCCTGCATGGTGAAGGTTGGCCAGGTGACGGTGGTGGGACAAAGAGAAACTCCTAAAACTCTTGCGGGCCCAAATAGGAAGATGTGCTCTTTCAGTTATTCTGGAAAGCCTACATAGAATAAAGTATTCTTTTAATAACTGCTTAAATATTTTAGAAAATCATAATGTTAATCTTTTACATTTTCTAGTTTTAAATAGTCTGTTTTTATAACTATGTGGAAATAGCTTGGGATAAAACCTGGACTTTTCATGCACCTATATTATGATACAAGGAAATGAAATGAGTATCACCATGTGAGAAAGAAGGTACATAAATACTTCAGAAATTAATTGTACTTTGGTGTCTAGATTGTCTTGAAAAGCTCCAAAGCACTGGTCCATCTGTTTTTCTTAGTGATTGTTATGAAAATTTGAAAATAAATTGGGTTTTCTTTCTTTTTTAATCATGACATTCCTTCTTTCATTTCCCCCCAAACACCTAAATTACATGCATACTTCAGTCCTGTTTGGCTATATGCCTCCATTTTATTCCCCTGTTACTGTCCAATTTAGACCATGAACTCCTTGAGAAAGGATCTGTCTTCTTTGTTGCATGAAGTGTTATACACATTGACATAACTAAATAATTAACCAAATGCCAATACTAATTTGGAATGAACTGAATATGGTGTTGGCTCAGAGTGAAGCTTCCCAACTATTCACATTTACCTGCTTTTCTGTTATTCCAGACTTTCTCAGAATGTGAAGGGATTGATAGGAATTGTAGTCCATGACACAGTGAAGGAACTAAGGTTGCATCTGCACTACAGAAATAATGCAGTTTGACACCACTTCAACTGCCATGGCTCAATTCTATGGAAATCGGGGAATGGTAGTTTGTTGCGGCACCAGAACTTAACTCCCTGATAAAGAACGCTAAAAATCTCACAAAACTACAGTTTCAGGAATTCCATAGCACTGAGCCATGGCAGTTAAAGTGGTGTCAAATCAGATTATTTCTGCAGTGCAGATACAGCCCTAATTGAAGAAGGCTGCCCTATAGCCTCTTCCTTTTCTCTCTCCCTCCCTTTTCTCTCTCCTTTTCTCTCTCCCTCCCTTCCTCCCTTTCTTCTTGCCTTCGTGTTTTGACTGAAGAGCCTAAGACAACAAATTTGCCTATTTTTCATGCTGAAGGTGACTTTTGGGGTAGGACACATTTTGAGCAGTTCAGATAATATTAATGTGTTCATTTTCTATTAATTGAAATATTCTTTACAAAAGATGTATAGTTTCTGAGTATTTTTTTTTCAGGTTTTAACATGTAAAACCTGAATCTGTATTTATATCTGTAAAGTATGGGAGCCCTAACAGTTAGAAAGTAAAACACTGATGCTCACTTACAAGACCTTCCCAGAGCAAGATGGATCAAGTTCAGTTGTAAAAATTTGTCACTGTGCTCTACGATTAGTAAGTATGAAAATATCCAATGAAATGTACATTAATTATCGTTATTGGTCTGTTACTGAGTAACAGACTATGAACCTCTACTTCATCTGTTTGGGGCATTAGTTCTTCCCATTGATCTAAATGCTGATACTGCAAATGTAAAGGAACGCAGAACAGTAGTAATTTATCCTGCAAAATACCTGATGCTTTATTTCCCCCCATTCTATCAATCATTAAACAAGTAATGTCATTTCTGTTATTGCTTTGACATTCATTAACACTCGTGTCATAGGAAATCTTTGCAATTAAAAGCCTTATTGACTATATACTGCAGTTTCTCATTGGTGCGTAACAACCAGATAATAAATAAAACAAAGGAAAGAGTAGCATTAAGGAAAATAATAAGGTTTTTGTCATAACAAAATTGACTGAGAACCTCTCCTGAATAACTTCCAGTGAAACCTTTTTGTCCCAGTTCCCCTTTCATTTCAGTGGAGTGCATGCATGCAACAGTCCTGTAGACTGTTTTCTTTGGCTCCCTAGGTGGTGTACTGTGGCAATTGGTTTGTACTCAAGTATTTAATCAAATGAAGTGATAAAATTCTGGTTATATCAGCCCTGAATAACTGGATGCAAATTTGATACCAGACCTAAAAAAAAATAACTTAAGATGAAAGTTTAAATGTTTGAAAGTGTCTTTAAGATATGCTAGTGGGGTTACTTAGTTCAATATGTGTATCATGCAGTAGTGTAGATCATATGTACCATAAAGAACAATCTGGTAGGGACACAAATAAGCGATGTAATGGATTTAGTCAAAAGGTTTTCTAACTTTTTCCATCTTTCTAATTCTGTGGATTCTACAGACTGCTATAAGAAGTTGAAAGAATACGGTTCTACTTTTTGACACCTATTTATTTAGCAAACATTTTAGGAAGAAATATGTAATGAAACACTGACAAGGAAGGTTATGTATAATTGCATGCATGCATCATTATATTATGAAGTGGTAGGACATTCCTGCAAGGAGAAGGGGTGTGCAGTACTAGAAAGATGACCAGAGCTAGAGAAGGATTCCCAGAAGTACTGGAGAAATTGTGCCATCTTCTAAAGAAAAAAAATTGAGTACAAAATGGTGTGGACAATGACAAGGATTTTAATCACTTGTTATGAATGAGATTAAGCTATTTCTTCTGTCAATGGGTACACATCCTGGTAAGAAAATGTGATATTCCTGCAATTTCATATGGAAGAATGATGATGATGATGATGATGATGATGATGATGATGATGATGATAATGATGTTTATTTCTATTTCCCACCTCTCCCTTCGGATCGAGGCGGGATTCCAACAAAGTATTAAAATACAATACCAAAGTCAATATACAGTCTAAACATCTTAAAATCATAAATTAAAATTAAGAGCAATTTGGTCCTTAGCCTAATCTGTTGGAATGAATATGGAATGAAATAGAGCAGGGACAACATCAGTTTCATGGAGATCCTTCATCTCCCAGTACCGTGCACTAGAAGCCATCTCAACAGATCACAGTAGAAAGGGAAAATAAAGCTGGGCCATGATCATCTCCTGAAAAGCCGCTTCCATCAGGCTCCTCCTACTTCAAACTGGCACCTGGCGACATCCCTTTCAGCAGGTTGCAGAAAATGAAATTGAAAATGAAAAAATGAAGTTTTTGTTTTGCTTTGTATGGAGAACATAGCTAAGCAAATAATATCATAAAGACAAGGAAGTATTAAATCAAGTCTGGGAGAAAGGTGTGTAGAAACACAACTTCTTTTTAATGGGCTCATTAAAAGAAAAGAAAAACTACAAATATCCCCCAGAACATCCTCCAGAGCATGGTTAAATCCATGATCACAAAATGGAAAGAATATACCTCAACCTTACCCATGCCTAGAGAAAGCCCTCCTCACAAACTCAGTGATAAACATGGATAAACTTACTTGTGAGCTGGTGACAGTTCTGAAGTTGGGTCTTTGACATGAGGACTATTTCCCACTTAATACAATTTGTTTGTTACGGCTATAAACATAGGGATAGCTTCTAGTCAATGTTCAGCCAGATACCTACTTGAAAAGATTAACATATGTCTGGAGATACAAGAGGAATTGCATACCGTATTACAAATGGATAACAGGCAGGCTTGCTCAAATCAAAGTGATTAAAAAGCAAAGAAGTTAATGAAGATAATGAATTAATAACACAAAGAATATTGGAGACTGAGTGTGTCAATCCATGCAAACAAACAGTGCTTAGTTTCTCCATGGGCACAAAGTACATGTCTACATGGCTAAATATTTTTCTGAACTGGCTGTAGTACTTAAGGGACCAAGGTGTGGCAGCTTGATAAGGTCCAGTGTTGTCAGTTTTAGAAGATTATCACACATGTTTTTCTCCTGAGCTGGACACAGCTTGGAGGCATCGTATACCCAATCCATACTTCTCCCAGATTTCGCAAAGAATGGGAAAGTCCCATTCTTTGCAAGGTCCTGATTGGGTATGTGATGCCTCCGAACTGGGCATGGAGACATGTGAAAACATCCATTTTTAAGCAGTTTATATCTGTGCCCAGCCTGGGAAAAAATGTGTGCAATAATCTCCTTAGTCTGCTGAAACAAAAGCAAAAGAAGAAGAGGAGGAGGAGGAGCAATAAATGTTTGAACCTTTGATTGACTTGACAAGAGCACCTAAAACTACAGAAATGTGTATATCCATCTGAATACCAATTTGCTGGTATTTCGTTCAGAATAAAAATCACATTTTCTTATGAACCATCCCAAAAATAACCAGCAAATCTGTTTGGTAAGTTGTTATCAAAAGCTCCAAATGTTACTAGTAAAACAACAATAGGGGGAAAGATGACTTCTAATACTCTAAAGGAAGAATTTGCTATCATAAAGGGCAATAAAATAATTAGCATGTCCTGTTGTAAAAGTGATGAAGGTTGGTGATTTCCTATAATAAGCTTTTTATTTAACACAGAAGAAAAACCTTGTACAAACAGTGCATCTTCAGGTTGCTATTGTTTTGGGGATCCTATTCATTGGGAATATACTGAAGATATTTATTGCTCAAAGACACACAAGTTCTGTAATGCTGGAAAAGTCTAAAAGGAAACCACAGAACATGGCACAGAATTCAACTTCTCAGAGTTCCCTTAGTTGTCCTTGTTGTTGTTGTTGTTTTCCATTTTAAAAGTCAGGTTTCTCATTCTTATGGCTGCAAACTATATGCAAAATGCCTGATGTACAGTCAGAGAATAATACTATAACAGAATAAGACTTACATGGCTTATAAGTGGTGCTCCTCTGTCATGTAAAATTTTAGCCCACACCATGGACATTTTCATGATTTGCATATGTGAATACACACCCACACTCCAAATTTTATTGTAAAGTGTTCAAATTACTTTGTCATGAGTATATGTATGTGCCTTCATATCATCTGTCAACTGAAGGCAACCCTGTTAATTTGATAAGGCGTTCTTAGGCAAGGGATACTCAAAGGTGATTTTGCCAGTTCCTTCCTGTGAAATATAGCCTACAGCACTAGTATTCATTGATGATCTCCCATCCAAGTACTAACTAGGGCTGACCCTGGTTAGGGTCAGTAGCTGATGCTAACCAGGGCTGACCTGGTTAAAGTCCAAGATCAAATGGGATCTGATGTCTTTGGGGTAATAAGGCCTGCCTGTGATTTTAGGGAATCCTCTTTCAGTGCATGATATGATGTTTAGTGGTGGGTTCGATGGGTCTAATTACCCTAACTAAAACAGAGCAACTAGTGAGCCTGGACTTGCCACTGGGAGGACGTTTTATTTGGCCTGTGCAGACAGAGCCATGGTAACATTAGTGTATGCTCATGATGGCAACAGTTATTAATGAGAAAGAGCACACAAGCTTGGAGAGGCAGCAACAGCTTGCTTTTGCCTGAGCCTGCTGAGAAGAGCAAGAGTATGCCACTTCTTCTTCTCTTCCACCTGCTGTTACTATTATGACCATACACTGATGTTACCATGGTCCTGTCTGCACAGGACAAACAAAACGCCTTCCCATTTCTTCCCAATGGCAAGTTCAGAGATATTAGTTGCTTTGGATCTTCCTTGCTGAGTTGAGTGCAACTACTTTTGCAATCTGAACTCAGTTTGCAGCAACTGAAGTAAGCAGAGATGAAGGGGGAAAGCAGGCGCAGGAGAGAGAAACTGGGATATTTTCAAATCTGGTGAAAAAGTGGGATGACAGACTGTCCCTGCCCAACTAGGACAGATGGAGGGTATGCAAAAATCTGTATTCTGAAAAAATTTGGTTCAGCAATTAGCATAATAACATTTGCTTTCCTCCAATTGATTCTTTTTCATGTGGCCTCCCATTTGAGTAAAAGGTCCCCTTCTTCCCTGCCCCCATGTTCTCTGCCTCTGTGTCTCTCTTTTCCCAGCTTCCCTCATCCAGTCACTCCAACACTCTTGGCCAAAAGGGTTTTTCACCTCATGTGTTGATAACTTAAGTGAGAAGATGAGAATTGTTATGCTCACAATGCCTCTGGATGTAAGAAAGAAAAACAATCTGTGGCAATTGTGTGATTAGAGAAGACCCCTCATTTGTGGTAACATTCCTTTGCTTCCTCTCTATAAAATGATTATGCTCGTGAATTGAATTGAAACCCAAACCTTTTAATACTGGCAAAACCTGAGATACTGCTTGACAGTGCTGTGATTAAAGTCTGAAGGGACACAAAAGAAACTTGCGAGAACATTCCAGGACCATAGGTTCAGAATCATATTTCTACTGGATGACGCTGACATGCTGACACATATTAATGGCTCTTTTTATCCAGAGATAACACAATGGCACTTGGGTTTTCTATTGAAATCCTCATTTGCTTGTGAACGTTTTTATTTTTTAAGGAAGTAGTGACTCATGGTAACATAAGCTATCACAGGAAATTATATAGAAATAATATAAGATAACTTGATGATGCTGAAACACAAACCTACCCTGTTCTTTGCTACACACCCTTCCTGTCAGGTGTAGAAAATCTAAATAGATGAATAGGCACCACATTCAATGAATCACCACCTAGATTCTAGTCTGTTTATCCTGATTTCTAAAGATTCCTTTATCATTGTCAATAAAACTAGTGTGTACAAAACTGTCTTTCTGCCATCTTTTTTCAAGGTAACAAGGCTAACTATGCTCGGCTGTAACATGGCATCTGTGTTCATCTGCCCAACTACTTATGTCTACAAAATCATCAGCCAACAAGGCCTACTGACACTACATCATGTTTCATCCCTGGCACCACCAGGGCTCCAGAGAAGGAAGAGATTTTACTGTTGCTAGCAGCTCAGTGATGTATATATATATATATATATATATAAGAAGAAGAAGCTCCTGAGGGTGCATTCACACTGCATAATTTTGGGGCCCAAACAGATGGCCCTTTTAAGCTCCTATCTGGAAGTCATCAGAGTGCAGCGTTTTCATGCCACGTAGCAATTATGCCTTGAAGCCGCCTGGAAGTCAGGCAGTTGCCCAGACATGGGTGACTTCAAGGCACTCCAGTGGCATGGTGCTTACATGCTGCACACCTGCTAGAGCAGCTTGAAACAGCCAAGGGGCTGTGGAAGGATGGGAAAAGGCACCTTTTCCCCAGCTGAAAAAAGAGCTGATCTCCCCTCTCCCTTTTCAGCCGGCTTCAAGGCGGATTTGGGCCACAGCATGTGTTCACTGCAGCCCCAAACCATCTTCGGAAGGGCAGCTTGAAGCCACCCCTTCCACCCTGACTGTTTGATCCCATTGATGTTATTCCACTTTAACTGTTTTTAACTATTCCACTTTATCTGTTTCCACCTTATGGAATCCTGGGATTTGCAGTTTAGGAAAGGATATTTGGAAATCTCAGCCAGAGCAATCTAGTGCCTCCTCTTACCACAAATCCCAAGATTCCATAGGATGGAATCATGGTAGTTAAAGGGGGATAATAGTGCTGTAACTAGTGTAAATGGGCTCCAAATATTCATAAAACCCTGGCCAGTTGTGGACATGATGTTTAGTTACAGAGGAAGAAGGTTTGTTAAGTATCATAAATCTGCAATGTATATTTTTAAGGTTTTTTTTTTGGGGGGGGGGGGTTGTTTTGTTTGTTTGTTTGTTTGTTTGTTTTTTTGTTTGTTTGTTTGCATTTGTGGCATCCTTTTTTATCAGCTTATGACACTCCATGCTGCATGTGGTCAATGCACATTGTAATCCAGGTGTTTGGCAAATGTCCACTTACTCTTTTACATTGCCAAGCAGCAGAAGCAAATGTAGGAAGTTTATCAGGCCCCTAGTGGGCTGTCCTATATGGTGCTGGGTTGCTTTTACTTTGGTAGAGCACAGATTTTGCACAGCTGTTCTATATAAAAAGATTATTATTCTAGTCTTAATTATGATCCCTGTAATAAAATCCATTCTGGTCACACCTGTAGCATATTGCCACCCATGGAGAGAAAGAGATGTGAGATAGTCCTTGTGGCATAATAGGCAGGCCAATTGGGTTTGGCATAGCAGCATTAAATCAAGTTGGGGCAGTGACAGAGAAGACCAGGAATAGTGGAAAGATGTGACGCTAATTAGTGTATTCGCTTCTGAGAACATGTGAGTGCAACAGAATAATGTCAGCCAATAGAAGATGGAACAAAAGGCTCCACCCTTCAAAGGATAGATGGATTGAACCAACATGTTTGCCAGGTGTATGGGGTTGACTTCAACCAATTATTCCCAAACTCAGGTCTTCCAGATGTTTGGGACTTCAGTTCACCGAAGCCTCAGCCATCTTGGCCAACATGCTGGGATTCCGGGGACCAAAGTCCAAAACATCTGGAAGGCCAGAATCTGGGAATCACAGAGCTAAAACATGAAGCATTCTTGTGAGGAGGATTAGGAGGCTCACAATACTGGAAAAGAAATACACTCATTTTCCTTTGGGTTACACCAGGATACTTTCCTTTCTTTTTCTCTATCAGTTAAAGCAGGCAGAAAGTGCAAAGGCGGGTTTACCGTTGAACATAAATAATGACTACGGAGGATCTTCACAAGTTCAACCTAGACAATGAGGACATAGAAATAGTAAAAGAGTTCCTATACCTCAGATCAAACAATGATCAGAAAGGGGACTTCAGTCAAGAAATCAGAAGAAGATTAAGAATGGGGAGGGCAGCTATGAAAGAACTAGAAAAGCTCCTAAAGAGCAAAAATATACAACTAAGCATGAACATTAGACTTATTCCCCGTTACCATGCATGGATGCAAGAGCTGAACAGTTAAGAAAATGGATTTAAAAAAATAATAAATTCATTTGAGATGTGGTGCTGGAGAAGAGTGCTGAGGATATCATGGACAGCAAAAAGAACAAACAAATGGGTCCTAGAACAGATCGAGCCTGAAATGTCCATGGAGGCAAAGATTACTAAACTGAGGCTGTTGTACTTTGGCCAAATGATGAAAAGACATGACTCACGAGGAAAGACAATAATGTTAGGAAAGTTGGAGAGAATTAGAAAGAGAGGAAGACCACATGCCAGATGAATGGACTCAATTTAAGGAGGTTATGGGTATGAATCTGCAAGAATGTAGAAGAACAGTGGAAGATAGGGAGTCTTGGAGATGTCTCATCCATGGGGTTGCCATGTATCAAGATTGCCTCAAGGGTGGTTAACAAAAAGCAGGCTATGATAAAGTAACACAGCAGAGATATTGCACTAACTCCAGACATCTTCTTCCTTCTCTTGTTTAGAAGTGAGGGAGAAGCACAGACTGCCCGGCATACAGGTTGCTAACAACACCAATGCTCCATGCATTGACTCATTTAAAATAGCAGCCTATAATGGTATCATAAATATTCAAACAGAACAAAAGAGTCATCCTTCTGCTTAGAAACTGTTTGGCCCTATTAACAACAAAGAAGAGTTTTGCTTCATACTTCCTTGCCACACCTTGTTAGAAGAGGTCATCCTTTCAATCATCAGACAACTGTAGCAATAAGTACACAAAAAGATTCATGTCTTATCTTTTCAGGCACCCACCTGATCATTTTATGGACTCTTTGTTCTTGTTTCAAGTCAACTGTCACAAGGTTTCTTTTTCTTTCTTTCTTTTTAAAATAATGATGCAACACAGTCTCCTCTGACTTTTTTTTAAAAAAAGACAGGTGAATTATCTTTTTAAAAAAGACCTTTTAAAAAATACACAAAGAAACAAGGCCCAAATGTGTATACTCATTGCTGCAAGATTGCCTGATGACTGAAGATACAATCTCTTCTAACAAGGTGTGGCAAGGAAGTGTGAAGCCAGACACAAATCTACTGTTACACTGACAACAATTTCTGGAAGAATGAATTCTCTTTCTATTGTTTACTAGTTACACATTCTCTCAAGAGGCACAGGCAGGGATAAACAAGACATGATTGCCAATGCATTTCATGTCCACACTTGAAATGTAGGTCTACTGTTTAAAAAAATGGCAATGAGTGGGCAGAGACTGAAATTCACCTATCATCTCACTGTGATCCATAGCTTTAAGCAAGTCTTCTCTCCCATTTTATTTCCAGTATAGAACCTGGGATGGAAAAAGGCTGCTTAAAGTAGCAGTGTGTTGGAAAGTAAGATGTGGACGATGCTTTTCTCACCTATGAGCTGCTTTATAAGGACTACCCTCTCATCCCATGTGTTATGTGTCATCAAAGCAAATATGCTTACTATGTATATGGTTGCCCTTCTTAGATTTGTCTGCAAACTCTCAAACTAGATCACCCATTTCCCTTATACCTTCCAAATGTGTTGGACTTAAATCCCTACCATCCTCCAATTGTCAGGTACTGTTCATGTTTCCTGAAATTGTTGTGATGTTCTTCTGTTTTGCTTTGCTAATTTTTGTGGGGGGGGGGATGAAATATAGAAAGACTTATTATTATCATGATCACAGTCTATCAGGTGTTGCCAACTGCAGTTTTCGACTGTCCAAGAATCTAGCAATCAGTGAAGTATAGTTAGATAATATGGCAGGTTAAAAGAAGAGTTGCTTTTGTAATTGTGCTACTATGATCTACCTGTGGCTTTCATTCAGATGTTTTGTCAGTTCATTTGGTATTGTTCCCAGAGCACCTATCACTACTGGAACTACAATTTTTTTTTTTCCTTTCCCAGAGGAGTTACTACAAGTGAAGTTTACAGAAATGGCAATGAGTGGGCAGAGACTGAAATTGTCCTATCAAGTAGAGTAAACTGATTAAGAAGAGAAATCCATGAGTGAATACATCAAAGAAATAAAAGGTTGATATAAGTATACAGAAGGCAATAATGAATATTAAAGAAATCAAAGACTTGTAAAGAGAAAAAAATATGAAAAATAATCTACATGGTCAGTAGATTAAAACACAGAAGGAAAACTGAGAGAAGGAAGATCTGGAAACAACTACAGAATGGGGCATTGAGGGAGACACCCTATTTGTAGCTCAAGAACAGGCACTTCAAACAAATTGTATCAAGACAAATATTGAAATAAATAACTACAGATAATAAATGTCATTTATGGCTCCCTCCAGACATGTGAAAAATCTCCAGAAATGTCAAGTTTTGTTTTATTGCTGGGTGAATTGATTTTATTTTATTTTTTTTACATCCATATGATGTTTTGCTTGTTTTGATTTAACTCCTCAATATTACTTTTTAAAATCTTCACATTGGATGAGACACATGATCAATGAGAGGATTGGGAGGAATGATACAGGGAAAGAAGGGAATAGCCACTGCCCTTTATGGCATTTCAAGATAACTAAATTCAGTGTTTGAAGACAAATATAGTTGGGTTCATATCCCATCTGAGTTTGCCTAGATTTTTTGGATATCTAGTGACAGATTACATATCCTCTATTTTACTTTTCTCATTGCTATAACAAGTTCTGTCTCAGTGTAAAGATCACAGTTATTGTCAGCCATTTTGTGTGCTTACAGTTTCATTAACTGCTTTGTGTAGTTACACCTACAATGCTTAATAATGGCTTCATTACAGAGAAAGAAGAAGAGGGAAAAACAGCATTTATCATTGGAGCTCTGACTGTTTTCAGAAGGTTGTTGTTGTTGTTGTTGTTGTTGTTGTTATATTTATTCATATTCCACCCTCTCCCAAGGCTGGGACTCAAGGCAGCTTACAACATTAAAAAACAACATACAGTTAAAAACAAACAAAAATAGTATATTAAAATAGAATTAAATTACTACAGTAATTAAAATAAATCCAATGCTGAAATCAAGTTTAAAAATATTACATTGCTTAAAATACATTAAAACAATATAACAACACCCCATCAGATGCCTTAAAAACTTTCTGTTTTAAAGGCCTGTCTAGACAGATATGGCTTAGCCTGCTGGCAGAAGGATAACAAGGAAGGGAGTTCCAGAGTCTAGAGGCAGCCATGGAAAAGGCCCTCTTGCATGTCCCCACCAGCCATGTTTGTGATGGTGGTGAGATGGAAAGAAAGGCCTCCCCTGAGGATCTCAGAGCCTGAGCTGTCTCATATAGGGAGATACGGTCTGCCAAATAGCCTAGACCTGAGCCATATAGGGCTTTATAGGTCATCACCAGCACTTTGAATTGTGCCCAGAAATAGACTGGCAGCCAATGGAGCTGTTTCAACAGGGGTGTTGTG
Organism: Urosaurus nigricauda; assembly: GCA_034509955.1. Lineage (NCBI taxonomy): Eukaryota > Metazoa > Chordata > Lepidosauria > Squamata > Phrynosomatidae > Urosaurus > Urosaurus nigricauda. The sequence continues at coordinate 259,096,189 of JAOEGL010000003.1, forward strand.
TGATCTCTATTACCTGCCCTGTTAGCAGTCTGGCTCCAGCTCTTTGGACTAGCTGAAGTTTCTGAACACTCTTCAAAGGCAGCCCCATGTAAAGCGCATTACAGTAGCCCAAATGTGATATAACCGAGGCATGTACTGTACCCACTGAGGCCAGATCCAGTGTCTCAAGAAATGGGCACAGTTGGTGCACAAATTTTAAATGTGCAAAAGCACTCCTGGTCACTGCAGAGACCTGGGCCTCCAGGTTCAAAGCTGTGTCCAGGAGTACCCTCAAACTGCAAACCTGCATCTTCAAGGGGAGTGTGACCCCATTTAACACAGCCTGGATCCCTATTCCCTAATCTGCCTTCCAAATGACAAACAGTACCTCTGTCTTATCTGGATTAAGTTTCAACTTGTTTACCCTCATCATTACTCATGAGAGACACTGGTTTAGGACCAGGACAGCTTCCTTGGATTCAGGTGGAAAGGAGTAGTAGAGTTGAGTGTCACTGTCATATTGATGAGACCATACCCCAAAACACTGATTGGCCTCTCCCAGACTGAAATGGATACAGATAGAACCAACAGGGACACACTCCTCCTGTCCAGTTCCCTGCGTAGGTCATCCAACAAGGCAACCACGGCTATCTCTGTTCCACAGCCAGGCCTGTGGTCTACCACAGAGGAACTGACCAGGCACAGAATAGCTTAGTTTCACTAGATATACTGTATCCCAGTGATGACAAACTTTTTAGAGACTGAGTACCCAAATTCAGTGGTGTTCCCATACCATGTGTCACCCAGTGAGGGAGGATTCCTGAAGCAGAACTTCTGGGGGATTTCCAGGGGTGGGGCTCCTGGAGACAGTGTCTCCCTTGACAAATGAAACCTTTTAACCACTTCCAAGTTTTAAAATACTGCCTTCCCAGCCAATCACCCCCCCCCCAAAGTCTGTTAATATCTGTTTTTTAAACTAGGGAGCTGCCAACTTCCCTCCATATGAGGCTCTGAGTGGATACTTGGAGAGATGAAGGGAGCTGGGTTCAAAACACTTCCTGCCATCTTTGAGGGGAGGAAATGAGGAAGGCAGGAGAGAGCTCCCCGGGCTTCTTTCCCATCCATGGTGGCACCCCTGAGCTTCACCCCCTGCTTTGGAGACATTGCCAGGAAAGGAGAAGCCTCAACTATTTTGAGGGAAATGAGTTTTGCCTCATGGGTGTTGCTGAACAGAGGTTCCTTCCCAAGCACCAAAATCAAACTCAGAGGGATGGGGACGGTTGGAAGTAATGTGCTCCTCAGGAGGGAAAGTGGCTATCTCCTCCTCCTCCTCCTCCTCCTCCTCCTCCTCCTTCTCCTCCTCCTCCTCCTTCCCACCCAGACCCCATTTGGCTCTCAGGAAGCCATCTCTGCTCAGGCTCCCTTCTCTCACCTGACTGCTGTGAGCCACACTGCTGAGGAAGGCTTGTTTAGCAACTCTGTCTCTCACACAACCCACCTCTTCCTGAGTGCCGCTCACCAGCAGTTACCATCTTGTGGATCTGTTGTGCACCCCCACTCCTCCTTTTCCTGGATGGGATGATGCACGGGGGACAGAACGTGGCTGTACCCACCCACCCCGGTGACACTACTGCCTCACTGACATAGGAGGTAGCAGGGTCCATAGGGCTGGCAAGCTTGAAAGAAATATGCAGCCTTTCCCTCCCTTTTCCCCTAGATCTAGGACCTCTGTGGCATCAGTTCAGAGGGTTCCAAGTGCCCCCACTGGCACATATGCCATAGATTCGCTGCCATTGCTGTATCCTGTACAGTTGGCCCTCTGTATCCACAGACTCTGCATCCACAGATTCAACCATCCATGACTCGAAAATACCCAACAACAAAAATTCCAAAAAGCAAACCTTGATTTTGTTGTTCTATATATGGGATACAATTTTACTATGCCACTGCATATAATGGAATTGGAATATCCACAAATTTTGGTATCCTCCTGGATCCAAACCACAGTAGATACCAAAGACCCACTGTACTTTCACACCAATTTGGGGACTTGCATTGTTTTAAATAGCTATTACAGATCATATACCCCAGCCAGAACCTTCCTGTTACTTTAATTACCATATTTGTCAATGAAGGACTTTTAATCTGCTCACTTACAAGTCAATGAATTCATACTTTACAAACATAATTGAATGAATCTTTAATGGCAGTAAACCACATCATATGAAATTCAAATCACATGACATTTAACATAGAAGTCAAAAACACTTTCATTTTATTTTTTATGAAAATACAAAGGTATATAAAAGATCATTTTAAATAAATTCATTGCTCAATAACATTTTCAAGCCAAAGAACTGTTTATAGATTTATTGCTTTCTGTGTGTGGTGTACTTTTTCCACTAAATACATCCCTCAATTTTAAAGAGGAAAAAAAATGAGCAACAGATCTTCCCCTCTTAATCCTGAGTGGTTGCTGTGTGGAGAAAGAAACCTCCAGACATTTCCCCTTCAGATCACAAAAGGAAACATTAATCAAGGAAAAGATGGGACATTTTGACACTGAGCAGCTAACACTCAACTTGACTTACAGGTGACTATCCATCAAACAACTTATCATAATACATATTAAAATGTCTGGTTTAATCAGGATAGTGGCCAAGAACAATATTTTTCTGCTGACCTTCAGAATGCATGTTTAAAAAGTAATTCTCTTGAAACATTACAATGTAAGCATTCAAAATTCCTGATTAAATAAAGGGAATTTTAAAGCCTTAGGTTTTAAAAGCATTTTGCTAACTTCTTACTTCTTCTTCTTCTTCTGCAGATCTGCAAAGTTTCAAAAATGTTGTTACATATATACTAAATGCATTGGCTTTCTTCATGTGGTGACAATTATAAAGCTGGACAAAAACAGTAACTGGGTATGAAGATAATACATAAATGATCTCAACACTTAATTGCGAAGTTGGTCTCTACTCGTGGTAACACCCATGAGAAGGGTCATTTTTCTAATCTATCATTGCTTGTGGAAGATGATTTTAATCAAAACTACTATGGTACCTATCAACTAGAGTTTCTATTGAAACTCAGTATTGGACAATTTTTGGGGAGAGGTTGGTGTTGAAAAGTATTTAAAAAAAAACCAACCTCCAATTAGTGTGAATTTTGGTGAGTGTGTTTTGAAATTAAAATTAATCCTGGATTCAAATTAGTAACATTTTATATACAAGCATTAGCTGAGAATCCAGACCATGGAACAGAAAATACTGTTATTTTCAGTTGAATGCTCATAAAAGGTACAGGGTTGATTAGATGACAGTGCTTTCAAACTGCAGCAACACATCCTATCTAAATGTTAAGTGGCCAAAGGAGTGTGGTATGTTCAAGAATATCCTAACAATAACATGCACATTGTTTTCTGCCTCATTTGTTTTAATATTTGCTGTAAAGTGTTCCAATGATTGATAACTGCCTCACATTCAGGAATGGAAGTTGAAGGATTTGTAAGCAAAAACAGACAGTCTGGTCTGTTCCAATTTAAAGAAAACTGACATCCTGATTTCAGAGCTACTCTGGCATGTTATCATGTTAAAATGTGGCTTTGGCCTGGGTCCCACAGAGATGTAAATCATTTTTTGTCTTTCATGGGAAAGTTGTGCCATTTTTTTCACAGCAGCTCCTTGAGTACATACCCTCCAACTGTCCCAGTTTAGCAGGGATAGTCCCAATTATTCCTCTTTCATGACTTTTTTTTTCAGCAGTTTTAAAATTCCTATTTCACTCTCCTCCCACTTTCCCCTCTGCTTAATTTAAATGCTGCAAATTGAGCTCAAAGTACAAAAATAATTAGTACTCCATTAACTCAGCAAACAAGAGAGGAGAGGATGGAATCTTTCTCTTCACAGTAGGTTCAGGAAAAAGCAAACTGCTGCAGACTCTCCTAGTTTGTGTATTCTTTCTCATTAATAGCTTTTATCATCTTGTCTGCATTCTAATGTTGCCTGGCCACTTGTATCCAAGTTTTCATCTCTGAAAGTTTGAAGGGTAAGTGAGTAGGGCACAAAGACCTTTGCCACGGTTGGACCTTTCCCTCTATGCTCAATCCACACTGTGCCGATGTTACTATTCCTTCTCTCTTATCACTTGCTTGGTCATAGAAGGTAAAGAATAGGTAATAGGAGTTTTAAAAAGAGAAAGAGAGAGCAATGCATTGTTAGGCACTGGCAGAATGGGCCTGTTCCTTGAGGCATGGTTTCGAATGAAGCTGAACTGTTACCTCTTTAAGTCAAATGCAAACAAGACGTTGCAGATAAAACAGATAAAATAGGACTCCTATAAAATTTCAGCTCTCATACAAGTGGCCAGTTGAGACATAATGATCCCAATCATGCTTTATGAATTTAGGAACGAATGTCAGTGTGCATGCCCCACCTCAGACATGAGCGTCAGTGTTTTGAACTAATTTGCTTGTTTCTTTATACACTCTATTTCTACTAAGAATACCTAGAGTGCATGCATCATCATCATAAACATATATACTGTAATAAGTAAAGGTAGAACTATAACACTTTCAAATTGCAAATGGAAGAAAATACAATATAACCAAAACTAAAAATAAACCTTATTATTATTGTTATTATTATTAAAAAACCCTTTGTATCTTAAATGTGGATTAATGCTGGTTTACAAAGGCCTTAAACCAGAATCAAACCAACATTTACTTTAACTAGACTGAAGAGGAGCAAGATAGGAAAAAATAATCCAGCATATATCCCAAGCTTCATAAACCTACAGCCATACACATCTGTGTGGTGTTAAGGCTATATACAACCATGTTTACAAGCTCATCATGAAAATCAATTAGACCTGGGATCATTACAAACAAGGCCTTTTTTTTCTTTTTTCTTTCTTTCTTTTTTTTTTTTTTTTTTTTTTTTTTTTTTTTTTTTTTGGCTAGTGACTCTATATTTATGGGTCTGGGTACAAAGCACACAATTCTCCAGCCCTTCTAGCTGATGTTATAGTAAAGTTACTTTCATGGAGAGCAGTCATAAATTAGTGTTTGCCAAGGATTCAAAAGGCTTATGTCCCAGTTGTGAAAGAATGACAGAAAGGCTCCATGATGGAGTAGGGCTAGGGATGACTGAGTAGAGATTTTATACAATACATATAAATCTCTTCACCTCAGGCAAAGATAACCAGGAGTGTGCACATAGTGGTGGGGAACAGGCTGAAATAGGTGCCAGACAGGAGGTGTATGAAAAGCTTTATCTTTTAAGCTTCTGTATCGTGTACGAAGAAATTCCTCGAAGGATCTCTATTTATAATGATAAATCTTTGAGTAGCTGGATTCCCTGAAGCCTTTGTTACCTGCTGAATTTCTGAAAGGATTTCTGATGCAGACAAATTCACCCCACTGTCAGTCTTAACTACTGCAATGCCACTTGGTGAATATTTCTAACTGATAAAGTCAACAGATCCAATTTTAGAGCAAACTGTCTGCTGGAGTGAAGAGCCATTAAAAGTGGGGCAAACTAACACTGGCATGTCTACCATGGAGTTATTGGAATGCAGTCTGTGTTGTCTTCTCAGATCATTGCTATGACTCTTGAAAATAATTGAACTGAAAGATAAGCATGCAGAAGAGGTCTATTCCCACTCAAAAAGAAAATGCTGCCTCCAGAGTGGTAACCACAATCTTCTGTGACAGAAAACTATTTCTATTTATCATTGTCTGTGGTGGAAAGCAACTTTATTGTCAGTGTACCCAAGACTGGAACATGGACTAATACTTGACTGGGTACAACCCTTCTTATTGCCATAGTGCATGATTGCAATGTGGTCTGTAGCCAATGGAACTACTCTCCCTGGGATACTGTTGAAATCTTTTCAATCCCTATTGGACCACAACAGAGATTTGCAGTGAGCATGCTACTTCTCATGGGAGGTTCCATAGTAAAAATGGCCTTTTGGTGGAATGAGACAAACTATCATATACTAATCACCAAGAAAAGGTGGCTGTCAGTACCATTTTATAGAGTGTTCCATACAGTAAGACTGAAAATTTAGCAAAGACTGTTGATGTCAAGGAAGGGAACCACAAGGAAGCCAACTATGCAAAACTCTCATATGAAAGCAAGCACAGAGTTTGAAAGGGATTGTGGGTGCTATGGGTGTTAAGAGGACTTGTGCCATTTCTGTTGTCATGAATGTAATCCCCATGCATCTGAGGAAGTAAACTATGAAAGCTCATGCTGCCAACTTCCCTCTTCTAGTTATTCTCAAAGATGCTACAAGATACCTTTGCATATGGATGTAGTAGGCAGCACTTTCCATATTATAGTCACAAGGCAATAAAGCTAATTCGTGCTTGGAATTCATATGGCTCGTTCCAATGAACCATATGAAATACATCGATAAGCAGTACAGAAATGTACTTGCTACTTGCTAATGAATTGATTGTATCACGTCAGAATCAAATGTGACCTCATTGTGTTGATTTTCAATTTGATGATATTTAGATGAAAGTGTTGTGAAGATGTCAGGGCAGAGCAGATCGATACTCAATCATCTATGTATAGAGAGTTAAGTAAATCAACTTATCTGAGATGGGGTACTGGTGAAGAGTGCTGGTGTCATGGTCAGCCAAAAATACAAACAAATAAGTCCTTGAACAGATCAAGCCTGAACTTTCCTTGGAAGTCTAGTTGATGAAACTGAGACTATCATAATTTGACCATATCATGAAAAAGAATGACTGACTAGAGTAGGCAACAATGCTAGGAAATGCAGAAGGTAGCAGAAAAAGAGAAAGATGACTAAACTCAATCATGGAGGTCATGGGCCTGAATCTGAGCAGAGCAGTGGAGGACAGGGGCTCTTGGAGATGTCTCATCCACAGAGCCGTCATGAGTCAGGGCTGACTCAAAGTCAGTTAACAAGAATAAGACACTGGGCTTGCAGGAAGCAATGAAAAAGATAGCAATGCTCGCAGGAATAGTCCTTGTATATCAAGATCTGTTACAGAGATATTTCATTAGGTTCTGCAGTTAATGAAAGTAAATTTTCAAGCTTTGCCTCAGGAAAGCACAAATATTTGTCAGGCAAATGATTTATGGATTTAGCACTGTGGAACAATGAAGAACAAGCTTGGCAGACACATAGAAAGGCTACAACCTTTCAAAAGACTCCACAACAAGCTCATTATTGAACTTCTGAATATAGAAACATGTGATACAGACTCCACTGAGACTAGGAAAGTGTAACACAAAGGCAATTTCTCTTAGATGACTATTTGGGAGCCTTCATTTCAATGTGGTAACAGTCATGATTGCGGGGGAGAGGTGATTTCAGAAAAATATATTCCTGAACCAGGCTGAGGGGAATAAAGGTGGTTTGTGAGGGATGACATGAGTGGGGGGAAGAGGGAGAAAGAGAAAAATTGAATGAATCAACCCCAGTTGAGGGCACATAGATGTTCCCTTCAAGATAGAAGAGTTTCCTTTTATTCCTATCTGCATTCTTTTTAATATGATTTATATAGTGCATATTATATAAAATGAAAATTCCAGGCCTTTGAAATTTCAAACAAAAAACAAACACAAAAATACAAATTATATATTCATCAATAAGTCAACAGAGAAAGTATTTTTTCAAGATAGAGATTTAATGGCCTTCTATATTTAAGCTGTACAAATACATTGAACAGAGCTTGGCCGTCAGTGAGTTAAATGTTAAAAGAGTTACAAACAAAGAGATTGCACCTCCTGCTATAAGTGTTTCCTACCAATAGATCAGTTCAGCATAGACCAGTGAGGCCTTTTGTGATCTTTCATACCTCAAGCCTGAATAAGACACGTCAGAGATGGGCAACTCAGGCTTATCTTGAACAACAGCAACAGCAGCAGCAACAACAACAACAACAATACATTATTTTTTCCTGCCTTTCCTCAAGGTTCAAGGTGGGGTACAGCACATTTAAATACAATTAAAAATACATAAACCCACAGTCAAAATACAATAATAGAAAATCATTAAAATATACCCATAAGAGCTCATATACAAATTTAAAAGTCATGATTAAAAATTGACAGGAACTTAAAGAAGAGCATTCAGCATCTCATGTGGATGCAGATCTACTCATGGTCTCATCTTCCCTTCAGCACATACACTACTAAAAATTTTCATTGAGAGGAAAAGAAATATCTAGTGGACAAGCACAAGCATCAAAGAAGTGTGGAAGCTTCTTCACAATTCTGATTGTTTTGTATATCATTTCCTGTTGTGGCAACTCTTTAGCATTCCTGGGACCTCACAGAGGTCTCACTGGGGCTTCACAGAGAATTCCCCAGAGAATAATATTTATTAAAAAGTATTTCCCAGTTACAGCATCATCTATGTTTCCTTGCAAAAGGAGTGAGTACTGGAAAACAACAGGGTGGAATTTATATGATTGAATAGAACAGGGTTGGGAAATGGATAGTTTCCCATATATTGCTGGACTGCAACTGCTGTCCTAGCCAGAACAGCCAATAGCATGGGATAAATGGAACTGTAATTCAGCAAAATCTGGAGGGCACCTCTTTCCAGGGCTACCAGGTAGAGGCTTTAGAAAGAAAGTAGGTACCACAGTAAGATACCACGGAAGAAAAAAAATATGTTAATTTCATGTGCATTAGTGCTTCCTTATAACATCTAAGAGAAGTTCTGCTTTTCCTGTATCAGTGAATCACTGCTGGAAGATTTGGGGCTGGGTGACCAAATTCACCTATATAAATTTGGTAATACCATGGAAACACCATGAGATAAAAACACACATTAGAAGGACAATAATGCTTGGCAAAATTAAATGTACTAGGAAAAACAATAAGATTATGTTACAGATTGATAGACTCAGTAATGGAAGCCACAGCTCTGGCCCAATCACACTACAGAATTATAGCACTGTTATTCCAATTTAACTGCCATGGTTTCACCCTATGTCATTCTGACATTAGCTGTTTAGAATGAGGTATTTAGAAGTCTCAGCCAGAGCATTCCAGTGTTTCACCAAAGGACGAAATCCAGGATTCCATAGGGTGGAACTATGGCAATTAAAGTAGAATAATAATACTATAATTATGTTGGTGTGAATAGGCTCCTTGAGTTTGCAGAACCCATGCAGAGCTAGAAATGATAGCATGTATTGGAGATCTTGCATTCATAATATCACCATAAATCAAAGCCAACTTGATGGCAATTAACAACAACAATGGAAACACCAAAATATAATTAGTCTTTCTTTCCATTTAAGCATAATTATAGGTATCGTTTTATTCTATAAAATGAGAAAATTAACCTACAGAATTAATGTTGTGATTGTTCTAAACTTAATTTTTTTAATCAATGGTGTGCAATCAAAACATGAGAGAGGACAGCAGGACTCAACAACAGACAAGGTAAAGGTTCCTTTATCTCCCATCTCTCACAATCAGAAATAGAATAATTTTATGCCATTTGTCCTGTTTAAAGAAAGACTACTTGTTGTAAAATGGAGACAGAACAGAAACAACAACCAAAAATGTTTAAATACGGAAATGTTAACACTTCTGTAATCCGCAATAATTGTCAAGGACCAGCCAGGAAAAGGAAAAACATTTGACAGTGTCTGGGCTTGCTGCCATGGACTGAATCCACTGTTTGGTGTTGTATAATTTACAAACTTCTGTTCTTTCAACAACTATTCAGAAATCAGAATTGATAAGTAAATATATAGGGAAAAAATAACAGAGGACTATAACTTCTCCCTTGCATCATCTAAAAGGTGATGGCCTTTTAAAAGGGGAAATAATTTTCTAAAATTTGCCAAAGGCAAGAGAACATTAAATAAATCACATAACATGAAAGCTATGAAAAAATGTTCATGGTATTTTTCAGCACACAGAACAGGACTCTTTTCAGATGCTACACTGATTAGGAGATAAGCCCTTACATGCTTATTATACCATCTGAGCAAATGGATTTGAGATCCCTAGACTATATAAAAGATTTTTTAAAAACTTAAACATAATCCAGGTGTTAAGACATTGGGGAGTTTTCTTGTTGGAATGCATTATCCAAATGAAAATAAGTGGTTGCTCTACAGAACCAAATCATACAATTCACAGGAAGAAATAGTTCAGTTAAAGGAATCATTATTATGTTCCCATGCCAGCTTGTAAAGCTAGGAAAGACTGCATCCCAAAAACATCCTGAGAGTGGGTGATACTCAACAACATGGTGCAATAGACTAAACCTAAGTTAACTTCTTTCAAAGGTTCCTTCCTGCAAACCACCTTCCTACTTACAAAGATAAGATGGGTGCTTATCCTAATTGTCAAAATATTTGCTAAAGGAGTGAATTAAAATCAGAGTCAATAAATAGCTCTCTCTCTATATATGAAAATACCAAGATAGAAACAGGAAGATTGTTGTCTGTTGTGTGAAGCAACCAAAGGTGCAGGCCTACAGGACTTTGGGTGATGGTGGTGGTGGGGACTCTGTTCCACACTATTTCTGACTAAGTCCTTCCTAAGTGTCACAAAATCAGTTCTCAGACTTCAAGGAAGACATCTGCAACATGAATTCACCAGCTGATCTTAGAGCACAGGAAACAAATAGCTAATCTAACCATCTTCTCTAAAAACAGCTCACTCTAAGAAGCTTATCACTTGGGCAAATAAGCTGGTTTACCTCTTCTGGCTTCAATTCTAGATCCAGAATGTCCTCAGATGTTATTATACCTAAATCGCTATCTATCCAGCTGGAATGCCACCACCCACATGCATCCCGGGTCAACGTCACACTCAGCTGGCCAATTTTTAAAGTCGGAAGCTCCCCGACTTAAAAAAAAATGCTGGCTGAGCGAGGCTTCAACCGAGGATGCATCCGGATTTTGGCATCCTGGCTAGATCAGTGATGATTTAGGTATGATAACATCCAGGGGCATCCCAGATGCAGAATTGAAGCCGGAAGAGGTAAGATGGCTTATTTGCCCAAGCAATAAACTCCTAAGTGAGGAATTCTTAATCTTTTAATTATGCATCCACAGTGCTTTTTCCACCATATCAGATTATACCTGCCTAGAGATTGCATAAAGAGGAACTCTTCTAATACCCTTTGCATTTTTGTGAAGCCATGTGATCTATGTTAAATGTGGGTAGTTGCTTTTGTCCCCCATGCAGCTACTCATTTCAATGGGACTCACAAAGATAAATTCTCAGCAAATGGTGCACAAAATCAAAGGGCGAAGAAAGTTCTATATAGACCCACATAATGCTTTAGAACTCCTCGGAAAGATTAAAACCAATTGTTGCGTCCATGGTGACGTATCTGAAAGGCAAATCACAAATATAAATTTTGCAAGCTGGATTAAGCTTGGATATTGTAACAGCAAAGCAAAATCAGGGTGGATGGAGAACTGCAACCTGTGCATAATTGGGGTGATATATCAGGAATAACAACTAAATCTGAGAGCCAATGTTGCATAGTGGTGTGAGTGTTTGACTATGGAGTTTATCATAAGAGGGAAATCCTGTGCAAAAACAAGGGTTTACATTGGGGAAAACCCACAAAAACAGGTTGATTTGCACACAACGTCATTGTTAAACTAATGTCAACCCCAATGGAAAGTGGAGGGAACATAAACAAAAGCCACTCCTTTTTACTTTTGGAAAATCCTGAAAGTAAAAAGAAGCAGCTTATGTTTACTTTCCGTTCGTGTTAACACAAGTTTAACAATGACATGTGTGAAAATCAACCCACTTTTGCAGGTTTTTTTCTACCATTGAAATCCTGTTTTTGCATGGGATTTCCCCCGTGTGATAAATTCCTATCACTCTGGGGTTTGATTCCCAGCTTGGCCATGAAACCCATGGGTGACCATGGGCAAGTTTCACTCTCTCAGGGCTGAAGCAGACAGTCTGAAAGGAGTGGCCTCTGGCTGCTCTGGCCCCGAACAGTCCAGGACCATGACAACTATACAGACTGCTGCCAAAGTGGGCTGCCACCATGTCCCAAACTTGCAGCCAGCAGGAGCAGATTAAATCTGCTCCTAAAAGGGCCGGCTCTTGCTGGCTTAGTGTGGCCTTGGCAAGTTTTCAGCCACTTTTGGAACATGTGTGATCTAAATGCCATGTCCCCATAGCAACTGAAAGTTGCTTTATTTGGCCCATCTGTTTCAGGCCTCAGCCTCAGATTATGGCAATGGCAAACCTCCTCTGAACAAACCTTGCCAGGAAAACCCCATGATAGGATGGCCATAAGTCAATGACTTGAATGCACACAAGAAGAACTGCTCTTAGCCTGCCTTGATAATAGGGAAAGTTGCCAAGAGTTTACACCAAGATACATTCTAGATAAGGCTGGGGGGGGGGGAGAGGACCTTGTATTTTCATTTGTAAGAGACTGCAGTTTTGTAGAGAAGGCCATTTCTGAAACGTTAGAATCCACCAGGACAGCTTTCACACATCACATTGAATGGGAGCCCAGGAAGACCACTTAAGAAAACTGTAGTGCTGTGGTTCTACAGGCACATCTCCTTGAACAGGAGAACATCCTAAGAGATGGTGCCCTTTGAAAGCAATTACTTCAAAGAGATTCAGTTTTAAGTATTCACTGGCCATTTCTTTCTTTAAGGCGTCTGTACCTGAGTACTACCAAAGTGAATCAACCGGACTCACAGGCAATCTTTTACAGCTCTTTTAGAAAGATGGTTATAACTTTTGAGACCACTCGCGATTCTGGCAGTCTTCCATTCTGATACCAAATTGATAATATCAGGGGAATGGGGGAACCAACACCTGAACAAGTAGGAAGAATGCGTTACCTTTCCCACAGTCACAATGTGAAGCCTGAGAAATTGTTTCTTTATTAAACATATTAGCGTCTCAGTACTGTTTACTTACTGATATCCTTGAAGGAATGGAATACAAAGATGAGGGTGTGAATGCTATCTGCCGTATCACCCCTTCCAGGCAGCTGGGACATCGTTTTATTTACTTTATAGTAACTCATTGCCAAGTGCATACATAAAAGTTAAACAAGCTTTTTAAAAATGATAACGCTGAAAAGACAGTTCTGCAAAAAACATATCTCAACACAAAAACAACTTCAAACTCACAGCTTAAAAGGGGTGAGGCAGAGGTTACTGAAGAGGGTTCCTGCAGTTTGTCCTCTGTGCTGTTCCAATAAAAGTTAAGAGGGTGAACTGTGTGTGGAACACAATGGCTCTCAACAAGAGGTGGAATTCTGGAGAAAGAATGGGAGGGTCTTGTGCCTCAAGAAGAACAACCTTCCCTTGGCACTGCCAGTATTCGAAAGGAATGCACGTCACCCACTGGTGAATGACTTTTATGCAACTACCACTCTGCCTTTTATAGTTCCAGCTTTCAAATCCATATTGCTATCGCAAAGTGGAAGAGGGCACCCAGTGACAGAGCACATGTCTTGTATATAGAGAGGACCCTTGGTATCCACTGCAGTTTGGTTCCTAGACCTCCCATGAATACCAAAATCAATGGATGATCAAGTCCCGTTATATACAATGGCACAGCAAAACGGTGTCCCTTATATAAAATAACAAAATCAAGGTTTGCTTTTTGGAATATATGTGTGTGTATATATATATATATATATGGAGGGCTGATTGTATAAGCCCCAGTGTTCAGTCCCAGTCATCTCTACCTAAAAGAATTTTGAGTGAGAGGTTGGGAAAGATGTCCTCCCAAGACACTGGAAAACTGGAGCCAGACATAGTAGACAATATAAGGAAAGATTGAGCAATTAAATAACTATCAACATTTCACAAATGACATATTTTGGCCAGGCAACATCAGATTGTGGACAGTAATGCAAAGGTTATTCATGAAGAAGAGCACACAAGCTAGGAGAGGCTGTAGTAGTTTGCTTTTGCCTAAGCCTACTGGGAACAACAAGATTGTGCCCCCTCCCCTCCTCTTCTCTCCTGAGTTAACTGAGTGCCGACTATTGTTGAACTTTCAACTCAGTTTGCAACAACTGAAGTAAGCCAAGAACAATGGGAGAAAGCAGGAGAAGAGAGAAACTGGACCATTTGAAAAAGCAACTGAAAAAGTGGGACAAGAGAGGATTAATCCTCACCCAACGGAGACGATTGAAAGGCATGCAATGGCATTTTTATACAAAGGCAGTTTCATATATCCATAAGCCTGAACTGAATGTTGCTGCTGTTTTTGTTTTTGTTGTTGTTGTTGTTGTTGTTGTTCTTTGTTTCTTGTTTTAAGGCAAACTCTAACTTGAAACATTTGTTCTTTAAAAAACAAACCTTCAACATTAGAGTTCAGACTCTAGATGTGTAAAGTAACAAGAAAGAGGCCCCTTTGGCCCTGTACTCATCAAATGTAAGACTTCAATGTTGGATTACTAGGAAGGAGCAATTTTTCAGTTTGCCCAAACAAATCAATCATAGAAGCTTGACAATAGCCACTAAACTAAACTAAAACAGTAGGGAGATTAAATCTAACCCATGTAAAACAGATGTAGACCTCCAGATGTTGTTGGAATATAGCTCCCTGCATTCTATCACCGTTGGCTAAACTGGAACCCAACAACATGTGGAGGACCACTGCTTCCCCAAAAACATTTCCCCAAATACTATCTGTGGTGTGTTGGAGCGTTCAAACCAGAAATCCCTTTCTGTCCAATTGCACAAATGGTATTCATGAATCATGAGTATTCTTGGTTGTTTTGAGATACACTAAAAAAAAAAAGAATAAAAAAGAAAAGAAAAGAAAAGAAGACTGTTTGTTTATACCCATAGAGAACTTAATCAGAATGTGAAGGTATTTTTTCTAGTTATGCCTGGAATATTTAAAACAATCCTCTCCCCAAGTATTTAAAATAAAGCTATGGTTCTATCAGCCACTGATTCAGAAGTTCTCAGTGATTATACAAATCAAGGTCATTCATAATTGCCTCCATCTTTTCCATTCCCTCCCTGGAGAATAATTACTTTGATAAACAAAGTCCTGGTTTATTTTACTTCAGATGCAGAAATGTGCTGCTTTTATAAAAACACTCAGCTTTCTTCCTGCATTACATGGTTAAGGAGAATATTAACCAGTGTTCTTCCACTGTAGAGTTGCCATTAACAGTCATTGTTAACAATCATTTTCAGAAGTGGCAAAAAGAGGAACCTAACATAAGTCCAAATTCAGCTTCTTGTATCTACTAAAGTAAACCAACTGAATCAATGGCACTTACACAAGTATTGAAATACCATTTAATACTTGATTAAATGGGTATATTCTTGTTGGGACTATCAATGTTATTTAGGCCATATTCAGCAACTGTATTCAGACCAAAACAGATAATGGTTGTATCAAACCTAGATTCACTAAATATATTATCATAACACTGTAGGAGGCTGGAAGTGAGTTATGTTTTACATGATTTTATGTATGTTTGGTCAAATTCAAACTGTTGATAAATCATATGCAAGAATAATATGTGTGGCTAGAAAGACGGCACTTAGAAATAAGTTAAAAGTGACAACAAAATAAGGAATTTACGTCAAAATGGTACCTTCCTTTACTGAAGCAATAACATTTAGGATGTTCTGTCTCTGTGGTGGTGGTAGGACAGAGAGAAAGCCTTTCACTAAGGATCTTAAAAGATGAGCAGGTTCATATTTGGAAGATATGGTCTTTCAAATAGTCTGATATGTTAGGGCAAAAGAGATGTCACAAGGCAGTCAAGGGGAAAGAAGGTTTATTCACTGTGAGATGCTCTTTCCCAGAGTGCACAAAAACTATCATGTTTTACAGAAAATCAATCACTTTCCCTCACTGGAGAAGAACATTTAGGGCACTATGTGTATGTGTGTGTGTTGCATAGATCTGCAACATACTTATACTGAAATAACTTCTATTCTGTGAGGTTAAAATGTGTCAAATATGCACGGATCTAAAAAAAAATGCACTAAGGTGGACCACATAAATTGTCTTGTACCCAATAAAAATTCAAAAGCCTTTCCAGTTTCATCTTTGGTGTTTTAATCTTTTAAAAGCATGTCCCGATACTATTCCATTTGATTTGGGCAAGATTGTTCCTCTGAAAGGAATGGGCTATGTGCACATAGACACACTTACACATGTGGAATTCCTTTTCAGTAATCCTCAAAGAGCCTTTTGATTTTTCGTTCTGATTCACCAAAAAAAAAAGTGTGAGTGAGCAACTGAGATGTGTCCTGGGATTTGGATGGCTCCAAGGTCACTACATACATTTACAGAGAAAACATATGGTTATAAGAAAGCTTTCGGCCGTGTTCTAAAGTGGATTTTGGAGGTGTTTTCCACAGGCTCTTAGTCTCAAGTGGGTATGAATGTATGAATCTAAAGTGAACAGGGGGATTCCACAATATATAAAGGTAGCCTATCACCACATGACCCCAGGGGTAGCTTCAAAGTCATTACTAGCTTGCTTTTCCTATTCGCTAAGGAGATAAGATTTGTGTGTGTGTTTGTTAATTTTTTGTTGCTTGATGAAAGGATTTGAGGTTCCCATAATGAATGATACAGGAGTTACTGTCTGCATAGCTTTTAAGTAGACAAACCCCGTTGACCTTTTTGCTTTATTTAAAAGAGAGACATTGTTTAGTTTTCAAGGCCCATTCTTTATATAGTACAGTTGCCCCTCCAAGTCCACGGGCTTGAGATGAGTGGACTTGAAAACCCACAGGAGGCAACCTCCATTAACTCCAATGGAGTGTGCATCCATGGCACGTGCCCCGCATGCACATGCCCCATTCAAGCCTATGGGGCTTGAATATGCACAGGTTTTGGAACTTGCGGGGGGGGGGGGCAGAATGGATCCCCTGTGAGTTCCAAGGGCCAACTGTACTTTAAATATATACAAGAATCCTAGAACCCTGTTTGAAGCCTGTTTCTCTAGCTATTTATCTCAAACCATTTGTCTTCTCTTCATTGACTAGGGAGACAGAAGCAGTTGCATGATCTCATATGAAATGGACTTACATAGAATCACAGAATCATAGAGTAGGAAGAGACCTCAGAAGCCATCAAGTCTTTTTTCCTGTCATGCAGGAAGACACAATCAAAGCACCCCCGACAAATGGCCATCTGTTTAAAAACCTCCAAAGAAAAAGACTCCACCACAATCCAAGGCAGGAAGTTCTTCCTATTATTATAATAATAATTATTATTGTGAAGCATCCATAGCTTTTTGTGGGTTTTGGGGGCAATGTGGCCATGTTCTAGAAGAGTTTATTTCTGACGTTTCGCCAGCATCTGTGGCATTTATTCTCTGAAGATGCCAGCCACAGATGCTGGCAAAATGTCAGGAATAAACTCTTCGTAGCTCGAAAAACCCACAAAAAACTATTATTATTATTATTATTATTATTATTACTATTATTATTTTCTTATATCCCGCCTTTCTCCCAAAGGCAGCGAACAGCAAGTATAAAAGAATACAATTTAAAAACAGTACAACAATAATAAAATATATAAAATTTAAAAACAATTAAAGAATCCTACTGTTGAGGTGGAATCTCTTGTCCTGTAATTTGAATCCATCACTCCAAGTCCTATTCTCTGGAGCTGCAGAAAACAAACTTGCTCCATCTTCAGTATGACACCCCATCAAATACTTAAACAGGGCTATCATACCAGCTCTTAACTGTCTTTTCCCCAGGCTAAACACACCTAGCTCCCTAAGTCACTCTTCATGGTTTAATTTGGGGTGCTAACATGCTTAGGTCAAACCACCTCACATGGAACACTGTGCGTCCAGTTCTAAAATGTCACCGAATCCTATGGGGACCTTGGAAGTTTAGTTTGGAGACTAAGAGGTGACAACATAGCTGTATTTAAATTTCTGAAGAGTTTCCATGTAGATGATGGAACAAGTTTGCTTTCTGTTGCTCCAGTGGATAAGACTAAAGCAATGAATTCAAATAACAAGGAAAGAGACTTCCTATAAAACTAGGAAGAATACTGTACTTGCTGGTATGAGCTATTCAGCAATGGAACAGCCTACCTCAAAAGTGGTGGATTCTCCTTCCTTAGTAAATAGAGTGTAAATGGCCATCTTTATGGGGTGTTCTAGCAATAGATTACTCTATAGCAGGGACTCAGGCTATATGGTCCTTGTAGTCCCTTCCAACTCTATGATTCTAAGATCGTATGACAGAGTTATGAGAGACAGGAATGTCTCAGATATATTTTATATTTGTTTATTAAAAAAAACATAACTTGGGAAACCTGGTTATTTTATTTTATTTTTTTACTGTAATCTCCATAATTCCTAGCCAGGACTGGTCATGAAGGAAAATAAATAAAGTGAATTTATATTATATGATGACTGACAGGGTAAGATGATTGCACTTTTTAAACTCTCAGGGGCTGTCAGAGAGAGGAGGTGCAGAGTTGTTCTCTGCTATCCCAGAGCGTAGGACCAGGTCCAATGATTTTAAATTACAGGTGAGTATATTTTGGTTGAACATTAACAGTAGCTCATACATTTCTATACCACATATCAGTGAACTCAGCACTCTCTATGCGGTTTACAATCTGTAAGCCAGTTGCCCCCAATAAGCTGGGTACTCATTTTACCAAGCTTTGAAAGGATAGAAGGCTGAGTCAACCTCGGAGTCCTGGGATCGAATTCACAACCTTGTGGCTGCAGTACCGGAATTTAACTACTGTGCCACCAAGGCTCCCTTGGAAGGAACATCTTGACAGTAAAAATGGTTCGGCAATAGAACCAATTAACTAGACTGCTAGCGAGGTCTCCTTCTCTGAAAATCTTCAAAAAGAGATTGGACAGCTACCTTCTGGGTATGGTCTAGCTGAGCCAGGGGTTGAATCTGATGGCCCATACGGCTTCTTCCAGCACTATGGTTCTATTATTCCATGTCCTTCTACACCATGCTTTGACACATGAGAAACATGTATTTCAGGCAGGACTGATAATATTTCAGCGTTTAGTCTGGTTATCTCTTGATTTACTCATATTTCAAGACCGTTCAAAGGGGGGACCCTAGTCCCCTCCCTCTGCAAAATACATCACTGCAGTTGGCACTGCCATCTTAGATATTTATTTAAATTCACTCTAAGGAATACTGTCAAAATATGTCAGCTTATAGGGCAGAAATGAAATCATAATACTTTTTCCAAAAAAAAAAAGCTGTGTCTTGGGGAGATGACATATAGCTTTTAATTTTTTTTTTATTTTTTAAAATTACTTGGTATTTGAGTAACATGTGAATCATTTAAATCTTTTGTTTAAAAAATGATAGTTTTGTCTGACTGATACGTAAAACCAGCTGACTGATACATAACACCATTCGGTGTTGCATGCAGATCACCTGCTGTAATTACTTATGGAGGGGGTAATTAGCTGAAAGAGGCCTGTTGTATTGAACCAAGCATTTATACTAATTAGTAGCTTTATTGACTGTTAATTCTGGTTCTCAGGCAGCTACCCCACAGTCTTTGAAAAGTAAATCTGTTTTCATGAAAACCAGAAGGTAAAGCAAAAGTCAGCAATCTTCTGGCTGGATCTATGAGGCACTTTATCATTCTATGCATCTTTTTTTTCATTTCATTTATTTATGTAATTTCTTCAAACTGTTCCAGTTTTGGCAAGTCTGATCTACATAGTTTTCCTAATCATATGACTGGGACAAATAGTCATATTTACCAAATCCTATACTCAAATGAAACAAAAATCCATTGAACTTGCCTTTCTCCAAATCACATGATTGGACTGATAAAGGAATGTCTCAGATGAACACTTATTCATCTACCGGTTGTGATTATATAACCATGCACCTTGGCAGTTTGTCACATTTTCTTTGTGAAGAGGACATTGTCCAACCTGTTTCAATAGAGAGGAGCATTTGGGGCATAAGGAGATTAGAATCTGTATAAGAATGTCACTAGCTCAATGAATAGTGTTTTTCTGGGCAATGTTCCCAGCAGTCCTAAATCAGTCAGTCCCCTTCACCAGTTATGGTCTCATCTATTTACTGGGAATACTTTTTAGAGATACAATAAAAATGTACCTCTTGCCAAATCAAGACACCTGGAAAGAGTTCTGTATGTAACTGTAAAACTTGAAAAATATCACAGGGTGCATATTATCCAAGTCTCATTTTCCATGTCCCATTCATGAGGGGAAATGTGGTCTATAAATCTAATAATAATAATAATAATAATAATAATAATAATAGCAATTATTTTAAAATGTTATATTGCTTATACTTAGGGCTTCCATATCTTAATATGCTTTTCACATCAGCTGTGTTGCAGCTATGTTGCAACAGTTTTGCAACATGATAAGCCATAGCACATGCACTGCTCTCAGACTGTTTTCATGATCTCAAGGACAGGATGAATAATCTAACCCCAGGACAAGCTTTTGGAAGCACTGGTTTGTGATCTAACTGAACTATTCCCAATTTTGTCATGGATTTTTTTTAACAGTCATAATAATATATAGTTTGCATCAAACTATTTGTAGTGTGGGCAAGTCCTATTCAAAGTAATGGCCCTTGCCACTGGCTGCTGGTCCCTGGGGAGTTTCCAGGAAAGAAAAGAAACAATCATAGTCATGAAGTATAAACATGGTGCTGGCCCTTGACTCACTGGAAAAAAATTGCCCCCCCCCCCACACACACACACACTAGTAGCCTGAAAAGCATTGGTTTAGGCAAGGGTTTCAAACCTGTACTCCGAGGAGCGCTTAGGGCTCTGCATGCACTCCCTAGATGCTCTGTGGCTGCTCCAGGAAAATGAAAGAAATAAAAATTGAATGAAATTAAAGAATAAGAATATATTCTTATATATATTCCTAAACACCATTAGGGGCTCTGCCATAGAAATAAGGGCTCCACATGTCAAAAAGGCTGTAAACTCCTGATTTAGGGTATCCCTAATCAGAATTCGTAGTATAAAATAACAAGTTTTATTTACTCAGTGCTAAATTGTTACACTTGTTTTAATGTGTCAAAAACAGCCTACAAGGAGATGCTGATAATGTGCAATTTTATCTGAATATGATTGATTAATTAATCTAGTAATTATCTAAAAGACAGGTTATTATTTTAAGAAATCAATTGATGGTAACACTTATATTCCTATTAAGTATTTCTCCATCTCTTTCCTGAATCTGGTATTTTAGATTTCAGTCAGATTTCTGAGAAAGCGTGGCAGGAATCTGCATTAAGTGTGGATGATACAACACTGACAGAGATAATTGACATTTGGGTATACAGGATAGATGCCAACAAGCAGTAACCAACAAAATGAAATTCAACAAAGGGAAAGGCATAACTGCAGATGCACCGATATAGAACAGGAGACACCTGACTTGACAGCAATGCATATGAAAAGGATCTTGAGATTGTAACTGATCATAAGCTCAGCATAGATCAGCGATGTGATGCAAAAAAGATGAATACTTTTATTTATTGGTAGAAATAGTTTCCAAGTAAATGGAAGCAACACTTCCATTTTATTTTCTGCTCATCTTACCTGGAGTACTATGAACTTTACTGGGCACTGTTCTTTAAGATGGTTCAAGGGATGGCAATGAAATGGTCAGCAGCATAGAAACCAAACCCTATGAGAAAACCCTGAAGGAACTGGGAATGTTTAGATAGGAGAAAGAAAAGACTGAAGGAGAATGTAACTGGGGGGAAGAGTTAAGTTAAATAAGTTCATGGAAGGAAATGTTCCTTGCTTCTTCTCTCACCAACAGCCTACTATACCCTAGCCAATTTTGCCCAGTAGTGCACTCTGACCTTTCAGTAAGAATAAGAGAGATCAC
This sequence comes from Urosaurus nigricauda, assembly GCA_034509955.1. Classification (NCBI taxonomy): domain Eukaryota; kingdom Metazoa; phylum Chordata; class Lepidosauria; order Squamata; family Phrynosomatidae; genus Urosaurus; species Urosaurus nigricauda. Next base: position 259,118,020 of record JAOEGL010000003.1, read on the forward strand.
AAGTGGGTGCACTGAAGCAGAAATGAAGTAAAACTTTCCTTCCATGAATTTCTTTAACTTCCCTTAGAAGCCAAATCTACATTTTCCATTGTTGCAGGCAATGGTGATTATGTATAAAGATACTTTCCCACTCATCCATCACAAATCTGGTTTACAGTTTGCCAGATTCCTCACCTTTCCTTCCTATCTATTCAGCTTCTTTCATAATCCATATTTCTTCTTAACCCAACTTCCAAACTAATATTTCCGTCTCCTTCATCTTTCAACTGCCTCTTACACATCTACCAAACTCCAGTTGCTTCATACCTGCCAATACCTATCTGTGCAAATTGGGAGGGGAGAAAATTAATTAATTTGCAATTCCTGTTTCCCACACCTCTATGGGAAACTGCATAGTTATTGGGATGATTCTGGATGGGATAGAAAAGCACAGGAACATGATGCAGAAGTCAATTGTGCATCCTTTCTCCCTCATTTATGACATAGGATATGGCTAAGTCCACAGAACACATACAGAGATGTATAATCTGGATCTGGATCATCTTAAATATGCAACTAACTTTTTTGTTGTTACTGTAACTGCTATGTGTTTTTGCTCTGTTAGTTGTTATTCTCTTTTGTACCCCACCCCGATTGCTTGTTCAGAGGGGCGGGCTAGAAATAAAACTGGTGTTTTAGGAGATAAAGAATTGTATTTAGTGGTATCAGACCATCAGCACACAGCGTTTACTGCTTGCAGAAATGCTGTTTTATTCCTTTTACAAGTGGCAAACCCAATTTTGTTTGTGGAAGCCATTATGAAAGCCATTCTGAAAATAGTTGCACAATCTATTCCACAAGCTTTTATGCAAGTGGTTGTACAAATCATCTCATAATCTGTTCTACAACCCATTGTGATTTCATTACATTACATGATCCTTACACTACACATTCTAATCCAGTAGTGTCTGCAAAAGGAGTAGCATGAGCTCACCAGAATTCTTGTTTTTGTGCTGCCTTAAGTCATTTCAGGCTTACCTTAAGGAACCCTCTCACAGGGTTTTCTTGGCAAGATTTTTTTTTAGGAGGGAGGTTGCCATTGGCTTCCCCTGAGTCTAAGAGTTCAAACAGTCAATTTCAAACAGTTCCAATGAGGACGAAAAATGGGAGATGTCTCAAGAAACCAGGATGGATGACTAAGGAACTTTCAACTGAGCTAAGTTTTAAACGGAACATGTATAAGAAATGGAAAAATGGGGAAATCTCTAAAGAGGAATTCAAACAAATAGCCAGCACATGTAGGGATAAAGTCAGGAAAGCTAAAGCGCAGAATGAACTCAGGCTGGCTAGACAAGTTAATAACAATAAAAAGGGCTTTTTGGGGTATGTCTGCAGCAAAAGGAAGAAGGAAATGGTAGGGCCATTGTGTGGTGAAGATGGAAAAATGCTAACAGGGGACAGAGAAAAGACAGAATTACTCAACACCTTCTTTGCTTCAGTCTTCTCAGAAAAAGCAAAGGGTGCTCAACCTGAGGACAGTGGAACAGGGAACAGAGTGGGGGAATTTCAGCACAGAATAAGTAAAGAGACAGTACAGGAATACCTGGTTAATCTAAATGAATACAAGTCTCCAGGACCAGATGAACTACATCCAAGGGTACTAAAAGAATTGGCAAATGTAGTATCGGAACCATTGACAATAATCTTTGAGGATTCCTGGAGAACAGGAGAAGTCCCAGCAGACTGGAGGAGGGCAAACGTTGTCCCCATCTTCAACAAAGGGAAAAAAGAGGATCCCAACAATTATCATCCAGTTAGTCTGACATCAATTCCAGGAATGATTCTGGAACAGATTATTAAAGAGAAAATCTGTGGATATCTAGAAGATAATTCCATAATTGCAAAAAGTCAACATGGGTTTCAGAGAAACAAGTCATGCCATACAAATCTGATCTCTTTTTTTGATAAAATCACCAGCTTGGTAGATGAAGGGAATGCTGTGGATATAGTATACCTTGATTTCAGTAAGGCCTTTGACAAGGTTCCCCATGACATTCTTGCAAAAAAGCTTGCAAAATGTGGACTAGACAAGGTAACCATTACATGGCTTTGTAACTGGTTGACTGGCTGCACCCAAAGGGTGCTCAACAATGGTTCCTTTCCATCCTGGAGAGGAGTGACCAGTGGGGTCCCACAGGGTCTGTCCTGGGCCCAGTGCTATTCAATATCTTTATTAATGACTTGGATGACAGTATTGAGGGCCTAGTTATCAAATTTGCAGACAAATTTGCAGACAAATTTGCAGACAATTTAAAGATGGCGGCGTCTATACGTAGGCGCCACAAAGGCGTCATCACGTGCGCAGCGTTTTGACACACTGCGCACGTTTTGACGCTTTTGCGGCACGGGAGGGCGCCAATCGCGCCCTTCCCGCGCCGCAAAAAAAAGAGCTCCAACGCGGAGCTCTTTTTTTGCGGTGGGTTTTTGCTGCGGCCTTCAAATGGCTGCGGCAAAGACCCAGGGAGAAAGGGGCCGCGGCGGCGGCCCCTTTCCCCCTTCAGCCCCGCCGAGGGAAGCGGGGTGCAGCGGGCACCCAGAGCGCCCGCTGCACCCCGCTTGGAGGCTGCGGGGAACCGGCAGTTTGCTGGTTCCCCGCGGCCTCCAAAAGCGGCGGGAAGAGGCCTCTGGGGCTGCCCGTGCGGCAGCCTCGGCCTCATCTCGCCACTTGAAGGGGCGACTATGGACCGCCCATTTGACCGGTCTAAAAAGCCCCCAGTCTCCCAAAGTCCTACTCCAATGCTCAGACCAGTATAGCAGGCTGGCTCTCACCAGAACTGAAGGAGCCAAATTCCATCAGTACACTGTTTGTTTTGCTGCACCACAACTTGGTAAATAGTCCAAAAATGTCCACCAACAGCACAGAGGAATATGATTTAAAAATGATCACTGTTTTTTTTCTTTTTTCTGATATCATATAAGTGCCATTAGTGCCTTTTGTGCTTTAGAAACTACAGTGATGTCTGACTCCTTGAACCTTTCTTTGGGGAAGTTAAAATTCCAGTGAAATCACCCACTGTTTCATGCCATTCAAAGGAAATCATATTTTTGAAAAATATGACAGAAATTCTTGTAATAACATTTCCTAAGTACAATCTAGAGACCATTTGGAGGAAACAGTATGAGGTCATAGAACTAGTGCTATTACCTATGAAATGTGTGAAATATTAATAAGGGCCATATTTATCATCAAAGAAAAGAAAAACTTGCAAAGGACTCCATTATACTATTTGCCTAATTGAAAGTTAGTTAAGAATTTGAAAACATAGAACATCTCTTCCTGAATATCATATTAAACACATAAAATGAGCAAAAAAAAAAAAAAAAAAAAAACCCCTGTGAATGGGACATCTAAAGACAATTTTATTCTTTTTTTCTGACTGATCAGATAAACACCATCCTAATATTTGTACCTTACCTATTGTATACATATAAAAGGAAACTTCAAAAACAAAATTTTAAAATCCTCATGCCCTTCCTATTTTTTATAACTGGAAACTTTATTATTCATGGGGGGGGGAACCCTAGAAATGGTTACTAATAAAGTTTTTTAAATGAATTATTCACATTTATTTGTTTCTTGCCATCATTATTACTTATTTTCCTATTTTTAATCCATTGGCCCTGTTTATTAATTGTTTTTCTTTAGGTTCCATTCTAATAGTTTTAAGTTATAGGAGAGTAAATTTCAATTGGAATCTAACAGTAGAGCAAAGGTTTGGTTTCTGGATTGGAGGGTCTCTTTTGGCTTCTCTGGGTACCTTCCAGCAGATGTGGACCTCCAAGCAAGAGTATGAAGAAGGAGGAAAGCAATGTGTGGAAAGGAAACGTCCATAAATATTGTGCTGCAGAAGTCTGCCTTTAGTATACTCAGGAATTGAAGTTTTATCTCTTTTGTAGGAACTGTATACTTAGAAGGAAGCTCGTGACAGTAAGAGTTGTTCAACAATGGAACCAAATACCTAGAGGGTGGTACCAGTTACACCAGGTGGGGGCTCTTTCTCTGAATGTCTTGAAAAAGAGGTTGGACAGTGACCTGCTGGAGATACTCTCAGTGGATTTCCTGCAATGAGTAGTAGTTGGACACAATGGCCTATGTGGCCTCTTCCAACTGTATGATTCTATGAACTTGTTATAAAAACTAATTTAAAAAGCTTTTTGTTTTGCCCCGAAAAAAAGAAATAAAAGAGAGATAACTTTACATGGTTAATGGCTAAAATCTGGTGACAGTGTTTCTGCATTGCCGTTCAGTAGAACTATGTTATTGTTAACTTCATATACAGGTGTCCTTCCTTCTTTCAAACAGGGAAGGTTTCACTTGCTTTCTGTACCATTAAAGAAAGAAGGCAGCAAATAAATATTTTAACAAATAAATAAATAAAGTTGTGAATGTCACTGGTTACAGTAGACATGACAGTATAGTTTGTTTAGTATTCTTATTGTAAAGTTTTGTGTAACTCAGGAACAAGGAACACTACCAGGACCAGTGGAATAGGTACTTAAGCCATGCGAGACATCCGTGTATATATTATAAATCACATTACATCTGGCTCTGACACTATTTAAAAGATGCTCCATTAAAATACTGCACCTCTTTCCTGAAAGGTTGACATATTACTGCCCATGTCCTACTTAAAGTGATAAATTGTACTGAACAACTGAGCAGGTTATCTTGCTCTAGACATGGCCAGTGTATGAGAATGAACTCCGACCTGTTTAAATGAGGTTTAATACTTATTGGCAAAGGCCTGGAAGTGGTTCTCAATATGACCTGCTAAACAGATGCAATTGTGTAATGTAACTCCCTACATACATTGGATCTGTGATATGTAACTAGTTGTCCTTTTGTTCATAATATTTACCATTACATGATATACAGAAAACAAGAAGAGTATTAATAAGATGAAACTTAGGGCAGAGTTATTGGTGACTATTTCATGTTTAAGATGTCACATTTTATACTACATTCTTTTTATATCAAATAATCAAGAATCAGCTCTAAATGCAGAGATAAAAAAATTCTGAATAGTATTTAAAACTAAGTAGGCTGGTTTATCTTGAGCTGCACAGTTTCATACAATTAGTAAATAATTATTTTTCTCTTTAGTTCAGTAATGAATATAAAGTATCTCTACGTTATAATCCAAAGTGTGCTCATACGACATTATTTTAGTCTATCTGGTAGGTTCATGAGAGTGTCTTATGATAACAGCATGATATGCTGTGAATATTGCATATGACTCCTCACACACCAAGAAAACTCTATAAACTTATGTAAACTTGTTACCCGCTGAATTTGTAACCATTTCAGCCAATCAGGAACCTCCAAATTAATTTTGAACATGTATTTAGCTAAAATTTGGAGAAGGCAGCTCTCTTACAGTTTGGATTTTAAACAGGGAATTTAACCTCATGGGTGGGACAAAGATGGTGAAGGGTCTGGAAACCTTGCCCTATGAAGAACGCCTTAGGGAGCTGGGGATGTTTAGCCTGGAGAAGAGAAGGTTAAGAGGTGATATGATAGCCCTGTTTAAATATTTGAAGGGATGTCATATTGAGGAGGGAGCAAGCTTGTTTTCTGCTGCTGCAGAGACTAGAATGCGAAACAATGGATGCAAACTGCAGGAAAAGAGATTCCACCTCAACATTAGGAGGAACTTCCTGACAGTAAGGGCTGTTCGACAGTGGAACACACTCCCTCGAAGTGTAGTGGAGTCTCCTTCCTTGGAGGTCTTTAAGCAGAGGCTGGATGGCCATCTGTCAGGGATGCTTTGATTGGGAGTTCCTGCATGGCAGGGGGTTGGACTGGATGGCCCTTGTGGTCTCTTCCAACTCTATGATTCTATGATTCTATGATTCTAAATACTCCTTTGGATGAAAAGATGAAAACAAATAAGCTAAATTTAAAATAATGAAAAATAACAGGACCCTGGGCAAAGGACAGCCTTGGTATCTGCTATACACATATTCACTTACCAGGTATGTGCTGGGTCAGAATTGCAAAAACTATCAATGTAAAGCTGTATTCTGCTTACTGTTGTTAGTTTTTGTCAATTCAGCTTCAACTTACAGTTGATAAATGAGAGACCTCCAAGGCATTCTGTTATGAATAGTCTAGCTCAGATCTCACAAGCCCAATGCTGTGGCTTTCTTGATTGAGTCTATCCATTGTAATGCTGTCTTTTTCTTTCCTACTCCCTTTCACCTTATCAAGCATCATTGTCTTTTCTAATGAGTTATATTGGGGTGGTACAGACCACCCAAAAAGTGCAGTCTGGAGCCACCTCTTTTAGCGCCGTAACTGCGCTGCAGCAGCTAGCTGCTGCGGCGCAGTTGCGCACCTAAAAAGGAGAGGGGAAACCATACTCCTTTTTAAGTGCGCAGTTGAGGCGCGATTTAGTAAAAAGATGCCATTTGGCACCTTTGCACCACCGCAACTTCACTATCTAAATGGCGTTACGTAATGGCGCCGGTGCCATTATGTACTAGGGTTCGGGAGTGTGTAAACGATGCGTGCTCCCGCAGCCTAATGGCGCCTCAATGGCACCTCTTCAGGCCTGTCTGTATCAGTCCATTGTTTCAAGATATGTCCAAAGTATAATAGCTTCAGTTTAGTCATTTTAGTTTCTAGGGTGAATTCTGACTTGATTTGCTTTTGGTCCCATTTGACTTTTTACAATGGACTGCCAAGAGAACAAAGAAATCAGAGTTCCACTGATATTTGTTTAGAAAACAATGACATCAAATTTGAAACTGGGGGAGGAGAGGAACCAAGATAAAATTCATTTTCACAGCCTCTCAAAGAGCCTATAAAACTTGGACAAAAAGACTAAAGGTTGTTGCAGGGTTTTTTAGACTTGGCTTTTTGGAGTCAGTAAAACAAAAAGTAAACCGTAGAACTCAATGGCCCCTTCAGCCTGGTGTTGAGGGTTAATGCCCAGCTTGCCAATCTGCAACCTTTGAGTGAGATTTGTGAATTCAGAGTTAAATGCAAAGTTATGTAGGGCTCTGAACAAAAGATTTAAGGGCACCGGTTTGTGACACCTGAGACCCACTCATATTACCAAATTATAGTGCTATGATTCAACTTTAACAGACTTGGCAACATATTATGGAATCCTGGGGTTTGCAATTCAGGGAGGGGTAAACCACATTTTACCTTTTTTAAACCACATTCATGCCAACAACGGTAAAAGGATAATGAAAACATAAAATGTAGCTTCTCGTAGCAGGACATAAGATGCTTTGGGGGGATTTCCTGTTTCCTGGTAGGAAGAAAGTTAGTGGGTCTAGAAAGCATGACTGTCTCTCACCCCAGGCAAGAGTAGAAGAAACACACACATCTTCCCTACTACATGTTACCACAAGAGATGGCTCTAGTCTCTGATTCCAGTGTTGGTTTAGTCTCCTATCCTGCACATCATTAAAGATGTAGCAGAGAAATAAAAAGAAATTTTGTTGGATCTGAGAAGCTTGATGAACAAAGGATTTTCACACTTTCTAACACTTGTTACAAGAAAAGGAACACCTTGCCCTTGAATGTTTGTACATTTACAAGGCTTACAGGACATTTTGCACAAAAAATACATATTGTGGGGCTTTCTAGATTGGCAAAAAGAAGTGTGTTCATGGCTGCATGAAACTCTAGTCTTTAGATGAGAAAAAGGGAAAGTGTGCCTTGAAAATGCGCTTTTTTTTTTTTGGCGTTTTAGGGGAGAAGAAGCGCCTTTAAAAAGGTGCTGGTTTTCCCAGCTTCTTTTTTAAAAACTGAGGAACAGCGCAGCTCCATCTAAAGGCTGTGGTGCAGCTGCTAAGCATTAAGGAAAAGGCAACTTCATGTCACACTTTCCTGCCAATCTAGAAAGCCCCTGTAAAATGAAAACTACTAAATATGCACAATTTGGAAAAAAATATGCAAAAAACATGCTATAATCAGTGGAGAAGGACTGTATAAATTTAAAAATGTGCAAATGAATGTTCAAATTAGGAAAATGCATAAGTTTCATTGCAGAAATGTCTCACAAGCTATTATAAAACAACAATGAGAAGAACATGCAAGTGGAGTTTGGAGAAACCTGACAAAATTGAGACACATTTTGGCATTTCTGACAGAGCAGTAGGCTCCGTATGTGTAGGTGTGTGGAAGGATAGTATCTGCTAAAGAAATGGGTACTTATAGGTGCAGGCTAAGAAGGTAGAACATGTTTAGAAGGAAAGCAAGTTCAAATACTTTGAGAGATACTGAACTAAATACTTAATATTTATATATCTATTTGAATTTATAGATCAGGTTTTTCACTTGAGGCCCCAAGCAAATACCAGGATATTCAAGCAGCCAGTTCACAAGCTAGTTTTCAATCCCGAACTAGAACTTCTCCTCTTGGGTTTTTAAAAAATCCTTTCCACAGTTTATCTACCTAAAATTAAAGTTGTCAAGTACACAATCTCTTCAGTGCACCTGCCTAAACTTCAGGTTTAGTAAAAACTGTTGCTGCCTTTCCCCGCAACAAGAAAAGCACGATTTTGCTGAAGGGTTAATGAATGTGCAAAGCATGAAATCATGAAATCAGCTTCAGAACGTGTCTTTGTACCCTAAGGCTAGACTTCAGTAATATATGGAGCTGACCTTAATGACTACTTGGAATCTACAGCAGGTGCACAGGCTGGGTGGCCTGCCGGTCCACAGGGACAGCTCTCAGGGAGGCCTGGTGCCTGCATCGGTTTCCTTCAACGCTCCAAGCACAGTTCAGTGCTTTGGCTTTAACTATAAAGCTCAAAGCAGCTTGAGTCTTACACAGTCAGGAAACATCAACAACTTCTGTGTCCTACCATGATAGCTATGATGTCCAAAATGAACCATCTAGCTGATGCCTTGCACAGAACAAGTGTGACTAAATGGGTGAGGGCTTGCAGAGCACCATTCCCCAGAACCACTTCCCAGTGATAAAACTGCCCTTCCATTGGACACTATAAAGTCTAAAAGCCCATGTACATTCTTGTGGGGGAAATGTACAAAACAGCTGCCTTAGCCAAATGCTACTTTAGAGTTTCTCTGCATTAAAGAGTGGTGAGTGGAGAGTGGTGGAGTCTCCTTCCTTAGAGGTCTTTAAGCAGAGGCTGGATGGCCATCTGTCCAGGATGCTTTGATGGAGAGTTCCTGCATGGCAGGGAGTTGGACTGGATGGCCCTATGATTCCATGACTCTAAAAACAGAATACATCCCACTGCACAGAGAAAGCCAGCACAATGTCAGGCAGAAGCTATGCTTGGATATTTCTCTCGGACAGGGTGACATATATATAGTGGAATTCCTGTACCCTCCAACTGTGCCAGTTTGGGAGACACAGACCCAATTAATCCTTTGCCTGCTTTAGGAATTGATTTAGACCCAAGATGCATACCTTCTCCTGGAATGTGTAGCTTAGCCCAGAAAGGATGTGTAGATTAGCATAGAGAAGGAAAAGTAGATGAAGCCCATTTTTTTCTTCTTTCACTATTTTGACAGCAGTCAAGTGAATGGGCTAAAATAAGAGGTCAAGCCCTGAAGATAAAGGTGGTGTTCCTGCTCTAACTAACCCTACTGCAGATGTATCCCTGCCTACAACTGGCAATGCAAACAGTAGCTGCCTCTGGAATCCCTTACTGAACATGCTTGAACAGCAAAACAGTCCTTTTTAGTATCATGGCCAAACATCACTGTAGACAAATAGTGTGTTACCAGTGGCATCATAAGATGAGTGCAGGGGTACGAAATGGACCAATTGAGACCCCAGAGGAGGTGTGACACACTGGTGGGGCCCTTCTTCTGCTACAGTAGAGATGCAAGCACATCCCTTGTAACTTTGTCACTGGCCCTGCTCTCTCCCCAGGGAGAGAGCTGAGGTGGTGGTGAGAATGGCATGTGAGTAAGGCAGTGGGAGGGCAGGTCAGGCTGCCATTGCCACTCCCCCCTCCCAGCAGCCCCCACACACCAGGTGTCACCAACCCACCACTATCTATTAGTATTAGTGACCTTGTTTAATATATTTTTCCATTCACTTTCCAGTTAGAGGATGGAAAGACTGACAGCATGGGGGTGAATTTCCTCTGCTAATAACCCGCTCATACAGTTTTCATATCTCTGAGTGGAAAAAATGAAATACTTGCACACTTTGGTTTCTTTATTTGCTTTTGCACTGTGGAACCCATGTTCTATCAGGTTTAGTTGGGATATGGGGAGTGAACCCTAATCCCAGATACCCCATTCAGCCAGGGATAGTCTGAGTAGAATAAGTTTGTCGATCCAGTTCTACTACTGGATGTGAGGGGTTGCTGGACCCCATCAGAGAAAGGACTGAATTACCTCTCTGATATAATTTAAGACTCATAAAGTTTATGCTATAGCAATAATGTGTCAGTGTTCAGCACCAAGAATTCTTGGGAAGGCTGGAACTAAACCCAGTTCTGGACCAGAAGATGCCCCAAATTTAATCTCTGCTATGTTCTGCCTGAAGCACCTGAAATGACTTGGATGACTTGGATAACAGTATTGAGGGCATAGTTATTAAATTTGCAGATGACACCAAATTAGGAGTAGTAGCTAATACCCCAGAGAACAGGATCAAAATTCAAAATGACTTGAATAGACTAGAAAGCTGGGCCAAAGCTAACAAAATGAAATTCAACACAGAGAAATGTAAGGTTCTGCACTTAGGGTGGAAAAATTAAATGCACAGATAATAGGACACCTGGCTGGACGAGACCACATGTGAACTGGATCTAGGAGTCCAAGTAGACCACAAGCTGAACATGAGTCAACAGTGCAATGTGGCAGCTTAAAAGGCCAATGTGAATTGATTTTGGGCTGCATCAATAGAAGTATAGTGTCTAGATCAAAGGAAGTAATAGTGTCACTCTATTCTGCATTGGTTAGGCCCCACCTGGAATACTGTATCCAGTTCTGGGCACCACAATTCAGAAAGGATGTAGAGAAACAAAGGAGGGCAACTAAGATGGTGAAGGCTCTGAAAACCATAATAATAATAATAATAATAATAATAATTAATAATGTTTATTTATAACCCGCTCCTCTAGCAAAGTAATCGGAGCAGGGTACAGCAAAATTAAAAAGTACAGAGTAAAACAACACTCATACCCCTTCCCAACCACCCCCCTTTAAAATTAAATTAAACCATCAAGTATTAAAATCAATGACCATGCCCTATGAGGAATGACTTAGAGAGCTGGGGATGTTTAGCCTGGAGAAGAGAAGATTAAGAGGTGATATGATAGCCCTGTTTAAATATTAGAAGGGATGTCATATTGAGGAGGGAGCAAGCTTGTTTTCTGCTGCTCCAGAGAACAGGACCCGGAACAGTGGATGCAAGCTCCAGGAAAAGAGATTCCACCTCAACATTAGGAGGAACTTCCTGACAGTAAGAGCTGTTCAACAGTGGAACACATTCCCTCGGAGTGTAGTGGAGTCTCCTTCCTTAGAGGTCTTTAAGCAAAGGCTGGATGGCCATTTGTCAGGGATGCTTTGATTGAGAGTTCCTGCATGGCAGGGGGTTGGACTGGATGGCCCTTGTGATCTCTTCCATCTCTATGATTCTATGCAAGCCAATGTCCCTCACTGAGGGCAATGTGGGATTAGATGGACCAGCAATCTGATTCAGTATATGGTGGCTTTCTATATTTATATGTTCCACTTCTGAGCTTGCCTATCTTTTTCCTGTAAATTTTGGATTACTCAATAGTTGTTGCGTTCTTGTTTGGTTTTTTTTTTTAAGGAAAAAAATCCACTTAATTTGTACTATATAAGAGCACATACAATTTTTCACACATTTAACCACTAATAACTTTTATCACCATGAATTTGCTATTGATTGCTTCTTTAACTACAAAATGCATCACAAACAGAAATGAATGAAGCTGTCGAGGCAAAAGTTCTATAGTGGTTTTACTGTCAATGCCCACCATAAATAACCATGACATCATATGAGTCTTATCTACGGGTTGCTGTTACTGATCGATGGGATCACTCTGGTAGTGTAAATAGCTTCTAATGTCCCATCTTCCACCTTCAAATAGGTTCTGATTATTTATGATAGCTGTTAGGTTACAAGTCTGAGCTGTGGCCTGGATTTATTTTCTACTTATGGCTGCTGTGGATTTCAAGTTAGATAGGATTATTTTTTAGTTAAGATGATGAACTGGGATAAAACTGTCATGAAGCCTGGAAAACTCGTGTCTCATATACTCTCTAACGATTTGACTGTGAAATCCAGAAACCTTGAAGGCTTTTTTTTTCATTAAATCACAGAGCACATTATTATTTAAAAAAGAAAAAGAAGACATCTAGCCTAAGACTGAAACCAGTTGTTATCAATCAGGCATGATAGGCCCACTACAATCTATTTGCAATGCACTTAAATTGAATAGGAAGCATGTCCTTCCGCCTTGCTATTAAACTCTAAGCTATATACCCTCCACTCCTTGCTAAAGTCATCATGAACATTTAAAGCCCTGCAACCAAATGTTCCCATTTTTCCCATTATGATAATGAAAAAACACTTTTTAAAATTCATTCAATTAAAAAAAAATTATAGTCTCCAGATTAATAGAAAATTTGTTAATAGATACACAACACTTTTCCTATTTACTGTGGGCCATGCAATGACAGCAGAGACTTAGGACAATTTTAAATCTTTATCTCCCCACCCCCAACAGATAGTAATTTAGAAAAGAGCAATAGCTGTTTCTTCTATGCATTACAAACGGATCTGGAAACAGATGTTACCACTGATTTTAGAGTATCTTGGAAAATAAAAGACAGTCAGAACCACTTTAACAAATTCATTATTTATATTTCCACAGTCATTCAATGTTCTTCTCTTATCTTCTGCTTAGGAAGTACACTCAGTCAGGGAGATATTCTAAAAGGAACAGGTCATCTTGCCAGCATCAACTATAATTAATATATGGTTAGCATTCTATGGGTAATTTGTCTAAAAGAAACATCCTTAATGGCCACGAGGGGAAAAAAAATCAATGCAAATGAAATGACAATGTAATGAACATACTAATATTTTTAGCCTTCACTGACCTTCTCAAGCAGCTCAGTTTTAAAGAAATATCATGTCATACTCCCTTCTTTTACCCCATCTCACATTAATCATTTCTTGTTGATTTCCAAAAGGGGAGCCATGTGGTATCTTAAAGACTAATGCTTATCGGAGCATGAGATTTTGTGCATTAACTCATTGCAAGCCCGCATGGTGTAGTGGGAGCAGATAGAGGGGAAATGCCAGCTTAGCCCCTGTGTTTCCTACATAGCTACAGGCCACACTGGGCCATACCGCACCAAACAGGGTGAGGCTGTTTCTTTCAGCCCATGTGGACAACCCCAGGGATCAAATCCCTGCTCAGTCGTGGAAACACACTGGATGACCTTAAGGAAGTCTCACCCTCTAAGCCCCTGAGGAAGGAAACAGCAACCCCCCTCTGAACAAATCTTGCCAAGAAAACCTCATGATAAATTTGCCTTAAGGTCACCATAAGTTGGAAACAATTTGATGGCACACAATAACAACAGCAAGCCCATTGAATCTAGTGAATAAACGTATAGTCCAGGCTATCATAAATTTGTTAGTCTTTAAGAACCACAGGACTGACTTTTTGGTTTGGTTAAGTATAAGTAAATTATTGGCTGAAATTCTATTTAGTCCTGACTAGAGTCATTTTATAACACTTATGGAAGAATGTTGCCACACACAAAAATTCCTGCTCAAACATTTCTGTCATTTGACTCATCTTTATGGCAATTTTATGCCCATTGGACTGCACAAATGTCATGCCTTTTCATGGTATTCCAATAGAGAGCCCTAACAGACAACAGACAGCCGACCTTCACCTTAGTTCACCCATTGAGACTAATCATTGGTGTCATTGACAAAGATGGGTGGATTATTATCCTTAAAACAATACTTGCAATGGTTTAGCTAAAGCCACTATTAAAATTAAGTTTTAAAGTATCATCATAAAAATATCATACTTTTTAAAAACAGTTCTTAGAAATACCATATTCACATGGATATCACAGTTAGAAAAAAAAAGCTGTGTTGGTTTTTTTTAAAATCATGAAGAAGGCAGTCAAACAATGAGTAATCCTTAAAAAGAGAAGCAGAAGACTTGCTTTTTTGACCTTGCTCAAAAGGGGAAACATATATAACCCTTTTGGGGAAATACATATGAATTCTGTCTTCAGCTTTGAATATTACTTTTCCCCCTTGGGGGACATATGTATTTTACTCACTTTAAGAAACAGTCACAAAAATGATAAGGAAATATAAATTCTTCATTCTACCTCTCTTTCTGCTCTACATTTTCAGGCCGAAGACATGTGTACCCACCATGTTTCTAGGCATTGATTTAAAATAACTATTTTCCACATCACATGCAGCTTTAATAACAGTTTTTAAAAGTATCCTCATTAAAGACAAAAGATAGCCTTGTGAGAGCACCCTGGGCTTTATGAATTAGTAATTTTTTATATTCCTTGTCCAAGCTTCCTATGGCTACATTCCACTGGGGAAGTATTAAACAATTTTATCAATTGCATATATTTATATATATCCTCACTTTCATATTGTTTGTATAGGCCAAACATTTCCTTATAACACTTGTAACCTGCACTTCTCTGTGGCCGATGTTTTAAAAAAGTAATAAATATTCAGCTCAATTTTAAAAAGAAGGCAAACAAGAAACTGATGTTTCAAAATATCAGTGTGGCATTTCTGAAAGTAATTGTGCTATGTAAGCATTAAAACATATAGTGCTTAACCCACAGTTTAATTTAGTTGAGTTGGTAATGCAGACATACCTCCAACATCTTATGATTTATTTTCTTTCCTCCACACCACGCAACACACCAAGTTCAATTTAACATCTAAAACTAAAAATATGGTGCTGAGAATTCAAGGTTCACAACTGAAGGACAATGGCGGTTTTGTCACATGTAGGCGCTGGTAGCCACACAGGAAAGGGGAACAAGTCCAGCTAGCCGATGCCAGGGGTGGATGATTTATTGCTTAATGTTCGCAGTGGCAATTGGCCCCCTTCCCACTGTCACTCAGGCCTTGCAAGGATTCTGCCCTAAAGAAGAGGTTCCCCTCTGGTCTAAAGAGATTACAATGCCTGTCATAAAGTGTCTTTTAGTAAAGGAGAACGGCTATGAAAATGGCAAAAGAAAGGGAACAATCAGAAGAGACGAGAAGATGGATGTTCTGTAACCTTTTCTCAGAGACCCGTTTCTTCTACTTTTTCTCCTGTCTTTAGTGAGGTTTTGTTTTGGCTGATGACAATGCGTAATAGCCTGATAAATTGATTTTGTGAGTCCCCTTTCTCATCTCTTGAGAAGACACTAACTCATTGGGACTTCAGAGGGCTCTTGGAGGCAGAAGACAACAATTAGTTTGTTGGGGATGTCAGAAAGGAGCTTCAAAGTTTTTGGCAAGGAAAAAAAATCCTTTCTGACAGATCAGGGCTGACAACATTTGCAGCTGCTAGTAACTGTGGGACTAGAAACTAGTTTAGAATCCCTCTTGCAAGGGGGAAATTGCAACTTTACACTATGCCCTGTACTCTTGTGCTTTTAGTTTATACCATATCCTTTTGTTATTTCACCAAAAGATTAGGCAACGGGGTAAATTACATTAAATAACCATTTTAAACTGCAATCCCAGCTCTATTAGTGCATAGATGCTTCCACAACCCTACTCAAAGTCCTTGTCACATCTACCTCACATTCTTCATTTCTACATAGAATTATAACACTTATAATATTCCATCTGTTGTGTTTTTTATGTTTTACACAAAAACATAAGAAAAGTGAAGTTCTACAGTATTTTAATTAAAATACACACAGTGCATGATCCAGTAAATCAGAATATTCATTAACAGAGTTCTTATATTCAATATTCTATGACACACTCTTACACTAAAGTGTTTTTCCTAACAACAGTCACACTGCACGGATAACATGTTATTAATGACTGTTAGGGCTTGTCTTTGCTGAAAGCTAAATTTATTTCTTGGTTTAAAAAAAAAGGATAAGAAAACTCAAAATCCTGGTAATTAAGCCATTCTCCCCCCCCCCCATTAAAATGTACCAGGTTTTAAGTACAAACCTTAAATCACTCTGTTTGAACTATTATACAGTGCAATCCAATATGTGTCTACTTATAAGTAATCAAAGTAACCTCACTGAGATATATACCCAGGCAACCATATTTAAAAAAAATGAACAAAAACATTTGTACTCTCATCAGCAGGTAGAAAGTTTAGAAATTTTTAATTCTTGCAAAAGTGGAATGGGGGGGGGGGGGGATTTATCCCTGCCTGAGATTCTAACTGATCAACTTTGTTAAAACAGATCAGTCTTCACAATCATTACTGCACAAGTGTGGTATTCAGGAGGGGAAATTTTAAAGCCAAAAATCTTAAGAGTTTTATTTGAAGTCTGTCTCTGAAACATAGTATGCAGGCCAGACCTATAGAATTCATTACTAAAGACCTACAGAAAATGAAAAGAATGATTTGTTATATAATTTCACACAAGATTAGAATTGTTTGCTTTCATGTCAGACATTTGCATTAGAAGACTATTGATATAATTTGTTTCAGATTGAACACAGCATTTCTTGAAGAGCTGCAGCAACCATAACTCAGTATGTATAAAACCCTGCACTAAATATTCACAAAGAGAGTTATCTGAATTTATAATGTGAGAACTGTGAGAGCCCTATTGATCATGCTTTATAAACAGTTTATCTGGCCACAATCTATTAGTCTATCCATATGTCTATCTAATAGAGGATACTACATGCAATCAATACTGCCTAATATGTCTGTTCCAGTGATTAATAGCCATTTTCTAATTAGCTTTAGACAATAACTGACATGTAACTAATGGGTTTTACACAAACATGTTTTAATTGATGCCCACTTATTAAAAATATGAGATTAAATTCAGTGTATTAATATGAAATCACTCTTTTAAACTTGTCAAAAACAAGACATTCAAAATTGTAGCTTTGCTAAAATTATTGTGAAAAAATGATATATGAAGCAAAGTATGAATTGCACTCAGTTGCCTAGCTATTCTTTACTTCAAAACAAACAAACAAACAAACAAAATAATATTTAAATTTCTCCCTCCTAAATGTGTACATCAACATTAGATTATTAGATGCTTTAATATGATAATGTATAGCTATCCGCAAGAGAAAATTTCTAATCCATTCTAACAATATAACCACAAGCTTGCAGATCTCTCATTCCTAATGCCACTCCTTTACTCATCTGATAAATTCTCACTCTGCTAAATTCATGTGTTTTCTCTTTTCTCTATGTATCGTATGATAAAAAAGATAATGCTTGATAGACACAGAAAATGTTGGTTTTATTTTATTTCTTAATACTACAGCACAACTTCAACATGTGATTAATCAAACAGATACAACTATGCTTCCTTCAGTTGCTAGCGTGAACTGAGTTCCATTGAGTTCCACAAACTCTTCAGCACAACAGGAGGCTTTTAAAATGCAAACCCTCTAAAATTTAGCAGCACCCCTGAGAGCCACAAATTGAGAGAGATTAATTCTGTGCTCTTGCACCCCTCATTACCAGGAGAGCTGAAGTAGGTCAAATGCAAGTTAATCTGTTAAATTCCACGTTTATGCGTGGATGTTAAAGCAGCCAGCAAATTGCCAAACATCTTTAGGCTAAACTGCAGAACTCAATAAATGCACTCCAAGTTAGTTGAGAGGATCCTTCAAATTAATACACAAAATAAAACTTTAAAAACAAACAAACAAATAAATAAATAAATAAGCAAGCCACATTGCCCAAGAAAATATATGGGGATATTAATTAAGACAAGTTATTGTGCTGCAAAGAGATCACAAAGGAGACTGATAATCCATTAACAATAAAAACGTGGTGTTTAAATAATTATTAAAAGGTTTCATTACAGTAATGGCTCCTGGTTATGAATTCTCAGAAAGTGGTAATTTCTCTTTTCAAAATGTGATAATGATCAAGGAAGAAAAATTTGCAACTGGTTTGGAAGTTTTTAGATAACTAAAGCTGCTATGATACTATAGGTACTAGCATTGGTGAATAAAAGGTACACATAGAAGCACATCTGTCCAAATTCTAAAAAATTATTAGGGAAAAAAGTGATAGAAAAACTTGTCTTCAGTTTTGATCAGCACTGGTCTAAACTCCAGTTTAAATAAATTAGGGGGGGGGGAGCAATTCTGTTCCCTGCTCACCCTGTTTACTGAAGGATTCAGTATGTCAGCATCACTCTCTCCAAATCAACCAAGGAAATGTCCTCAGGCACAAAATTACCAGTAATCATTAGACATTCTAGGAAAAGAGTGGTAGCAGGTTAAAGCTGGTTTTGGACCCAATAATTCTAAAGCTATTCTGTTTTTCCCATCATGGGTATGAATTGAATGCAATAGTTATGTCAGCACAGACCTAGTAGAGTTGATACCTGCTGGTGTCAAGGGGGAGGATGTTAAAAAAGAAATAATTGCTTGGTCAATAATCTCAGCAAGCCACTTCCCACCTGTCCAGTGTGAACCATCAAGGCTTCACAAATGGTGAAGGATTCCATATGACTCCACTTGAGTATGTACAGTTAGAAAGCCAATGAATTTTAATGGGGATAAAATTTCGGCTATATTTGACCTATATATTTATTTCCCATGTGTGGATTTACTGTAAAATTTTGCACCATGAGACTTATCTTATTTTCTGCGCATAAAGGAGTTGCATAGCAATGTCATAATAGACTTCTCTCATTTCAGTCATGTACACAGCTAGGCACCACATCATTAAAGGGTTTATTTACACTGACAGGAATCTCCACCTTTAGGTTACTCTAATCCGCAGTGCCCATGAGCTTATGGACACATACTGAGGTGAGTTCAGGATAATTTTCCACAGTTCTCTCTTTTGGGACACACTCCAGTCCAATAAATCACAGTATGTATGGCCACACAGCCATGGCCACCATGGGTTCTTTTTCCATGACCTCCCCATGCATATGAATGTATGCATTTCTGAACTCCTTTCCCAGAGATCACATGGATGTTCGTAGGGAGTGCAGTCCACACATATACATGAATGTCTGGATTTTATTTGTCCCATGTAGATGCAACCATGGCCATAGGGTCTTCACATATGCCAAGGTGACAAGGGGAAACAGGACTCTTTTAGACTGGCAGGAATACCTCTGTAGTTGACCACTGCATCCATTATTAGACCTTTAGTATTTATGTTGTGACCAAGTTCAAGGGGCAAGTATTTGTAGTCTCTGGGAATAGGAGTTTTCTGGCCACTCTCCATCCTAATAGAGATACCTTATCTCCCAATCCAACAGCTATGCCACACTTTCTTTAATGATTTCACTGAAAGACATAACCTATTTTGCAGTAAAGCTAGAAGAAAAGTCTCACCACCCCTCAGTGAATCATAATCAAACCCTATATACTGGCAAAGCTATAAGAAGTACCATTCAACCACGTAACACTCAAGAATATTAGAGGTTATGGGCCATATACTTCCTCTCAGCCCCATGCATAACTTGCCTTGATGTTGACAAGAGTTGCATACTGACTGAAAGCATTCTATTTCCTGTAGTGGCTTCCCTTGGTCTTCCAATTCATCTGGGACTGACATTTCTATGGATGGTAGTAATTTTCACAAAAAGGAAAATATGACAAATGCTAAAAACTAGCAGAGAGCCACATAATTGTATGTCAAGGTGATTCCCTAGCATGAGTTTGCCTTTTCATATTTCTCGTTTGCTCCTAATGCATCTTCAGCAGGCACACAGCCTGTCAGCCACTTTAGCTAATGATCTCCATTTTGTATGTCAACCTGAGTTCAGCTGCTGCTTTCCAGAGGTATAACGTTATCAGTCTTGTCCCAAAGAAAAGAACAGCCTTCTTGTAAAATCATCTTTGAACCACTGTAAAGAGGGGGAATTTCCATTGGTACTGCAATGAAGAATAAAATCACTGCACATTTATTTTATAATTTTATTAAGTTTGCAGAGCACATCACTGAAAGGTCTGTAAGAACTTATAGTTTCCCCCTAGATTGCCTTCATCTTAGAGCTAAAATATATTGCTGATTTCTCCTCACATTTTTGTTTGATGACTGAAAAGCTTATAAACCTGAAACTTTTGATTCTTTTACATGGATTTCTGGCTTATTATTGTTCTGCTTCTTGTTATTGTTATCCCAATTTTCCCTAAAATTGGGGCTCAAAGAGACTTCCAATTTAAAACAAGTATTATGTAGCTGAAATGGTAATTTAAATATGGCGGTAATTTCAATATGGCTCATTTTCCTATTGAAAATGATTAAAATGCTGTGCTTAATTTGTGTCAGTTTGTACTCTCTTAATATTTTCCTTCTCATCTATATTAGTAACATGATAGCTGGCATAGCAATATATACAGCTCTCTCTCTCTCTGTGTATGTGTGTGTGTGTCACTGCAGAAACTGGTCCTTCCTTCCTCTGCAATGATCAAAGGCCTCCCCCTGAACTTACTGCAGCTTGTTCCACAGCATGGCCATTCTATGACTGGTGGAGAGTAAGGATTGAGAAGCCCCAGCAGACCTCAGCATATATGTAATCATTTTTCAGTTGGCTATGGCTCAAGTGGTAAAGATGCTGAATCTGTTGACTGCAAGAGTGACAAGTTGGCAGTTCAAGGCCCAAGCACTGCATGGCAGGGTGAGCTCCCATCACTAGTCCCAACTTTTGCCAACCTAGCAGTTCAAAAGCATGTAAAAGTGCAAGTAAATAAATAGGTATCATTTCAGTGGAAAGATAAACAGCGTTCTGTGCAGTCATGCTGGGCACATAACTCATAGAGTAGTCACTCACAATGCTGGTTCTTTGGCTTAGTAACAGAGATGAAGACTGTCCCCTACAGTCAGACACGACGTAACAACCTTTATCTTGGTCTATATGAAGACATGGCCAGACACTTCTTTGATTTTCCCCTTCCCACTCTCCACCAGCCACGAAATAGCCTCAGAAGGGCTGAAGTGGCTCAACAATAAGTCTGGGGATATTGAACAGCTAGCAGTAGCAGAATTCCATATCAATTCATGATCCTAGCTAATATCTGTCTGCCATAGCTCAAAGACAATGATACCTGGACATCCAAAAATTGTCATACATGATAGGGAGGATCTAGGAATTTGACCCTGTGGGTCATTTTGATTTTAAAACACATTTAATTTTAGTGTGTTACTCTGTTTGAAAGACTATCTTCAGTTACTAGTTGTCCACGACAAGCACATAACTTTACAATACATCCAGTACAAAGCCAGCAGGGAACTGTCTGAGGCATAGAGATATAGGGTCATCAAAATTCAGAAGTAAGGTGCCCTTCATATAATGTGCATATATCACCCCTGAGGACCTCCAGGGCACATGGAGGTGTTCATTGCTATTGGTCCCTAAAGTGGCCTTTACTCAGATCTGGGTGAACACAATGTGTCCAAATCTTGACACATATACCCTGCTTGAAGGCACTGGCATGTTAAGCTAAGGGCTATTTCATCCCATATGAGGCTGGGTATTTTTGATATTAAGAACTGAGGTTTAAAAACTCTCCTTTTTAAAACAGTGAAATCAACCTGAAATTCTTCCTGCACAACTCTTGATTAAATGAATGGAAAATTCACCAATGTGGTAATGTGTAGTTCCTCTTCATTTGAAGGGGCTAATGCAGGCATCCTAAGACCATAACAAATTACATTCACCTCTAAAAACAGCTTCATTGTCCCATCCTTTGTACTCTCTAACAACCTCACCTGCGCTAACATCCTAGCAATGCATACGACTGTTCTCATAAAACTACTTCGAGAAGCATAATGTTAATAGGGTCTTGTGCTTATTATTAAGTTAATTCCAAGACTGCTTTCTAACCACCTCCATGAATCCTTTTATGTGTTTGGAGCCTAAATAGAACAACAGTTTTTTGAGCCAATGTAATTTCATCTTTTCTCCACCACCATTAATGCACTCTTTCCTCCTGTCTATCCTCCCCCAGCTTCTGAGATGCATTTGGTAACAATCAAGTTCTTATTTAAAGGAGCCTGAAGATAAGGTATCTGTGAGCTCCACACTTGGAGTAATTGATCACATTTGTTTCCTGTGCATAGGTTAGGCTCCTCTCTCACACACACTCTCTCTTGTTGGCATGTTTCTCATTACCCTCTGCCTTGTTAGCCTACTTGAAATGGTCTACCGTAGTGAGTGAAAACAGGACGATACTATTACAAGCCACATTTAATCACCAATGGCAGCCTGTCTATTTCTCCGGGAATTTTAGTACAGTTAAATGCCTTTCTGTGGAGCCCTCCTATGGCTTGAGGCATGAGAGTTTTTAGCTTTAGTAATATTTAGTTCTGAATCACAGTTTGTCCTATGTTCTTCCTATTTGATCTGAACAAACTGAAATTTATCAAAACAGAGGTTTACAATCATACCATGTTATTCGTAACTTCTTTCACCCCATGCCATTATTTTGGAGATTTAATTTTCCAGAACTTCCAGGGATTGAGAATGTCTTTGCCTGCACAAGGAGACATCACTGTGGCATGCATCTATTAAGCTGGAACAGCAAACTCCCACTGCAGTTGTATTCTCAGTATTTAGTATAGATTCAAGTCCCTCTCTTAGTGGTAATGATGTATTTAAAGGATGACTAAACCTATCCTTTTGCCACTCTTTTATCACTCTAATTGCCAGTATGACAAAGCAATTAAAGAATAATTAATCTGGATTAAATGATCTTGAATGTGAACCATAAATTAGTCTCTGTCTTGAAATCATACAGTATTGTGTTTAAAACAAGCTTTCCAATTTGAAGGGGAAACCATATTTGCTGAATCATTCTAGGATACAAATATTTTGTTTGTTCATTAATTTGGTTAACCCACACCAATCTCTAGTATCTTCAAGTGCCTAGTTCTTTATGGTATTAAAATAACACCTGAATCCTTGGTAAAGACATGCTGACAATCAAAAGTTCATAGATATCCCCAATAAAAACATGATCACAACTTCACCCATTTTAAAAAGTTGGTGCTTGCCAATTATTGGGCAATAAATTTGACATTCAAATGGTTTATACTTGAGACATATATACTTCAGATTACCCGCATCATCCTGATTTTAGGATTGGTCACAGTCTCTCCAGGTATGAGAGTTACCAGTCATGGCCAGAATCCTACACAGAAATCACATCTTCATAGGAGCTACGTATGTGTGTTAATTAGAATCGGGCAGTTTCATAACATCTGTATCCACTAGAGGGCTGCTGTCATGTTACTATGTAGCAGAGCATCAAAGTGTTCATTGCACAATAGGAAACAATGCACAACAGGACCAATTCACAATGGGACCGATACACACCAGGCACCAATGAGCACTGGACACTTTTGTCAGTGTCCCAATATACATCTTCACATTTCACTATAGCAAAGTAACATTGTGAAATAGGAAACCATGCACAACTGGACCAATGCAGAATAGGACCGTTGTACATTGGGACTGATGCATAACAGGACCAATACACAGTGGGACCAATGTGCATCAGGAACCAATGTGTATTGGGCCCTCTTGCTAGTGTCCCAATACACACCTTCACAATTCACTAACAGGATTTCTTAGTGCCTCTGCTACATTGCTAAGCATACATAAAATTACATCAAGTAAAAGATGATATAGGATTCTGGAGACTGTGTTTTACTTCTTTCGATGTTCATATGGATTGTATGTGTGTGCACGTGCATACACACATGAGCATGTATGTGTTAGATTAAAAATTACTCCCTAGGTGGAAGAGGCTTAAATATATAAATAACTATTTATAGTTAAAGAAGTATGGCTGAGATCTGTAAAGGGTCCCTTATTGTTGTCCCACCATTAGGAACAATACATTGCAGGAGGACTTTGTGTGCCTTCTGTGAGGGTCTTCTCTGCTATTTCATCCCATTTGTTTTACAATCTCCTCTAAGAGGTCCAATTGATGCTAGCACTGGTTCCTTTCTAGTTCCAAGTCTGAACATGCCTTTCTGTTAAAGCATTTGAGGGCCTATTTGCTTTCTAATTGTACATGGCTTTAACTGTTTTAACATTAAAATATTTTCTAATACGTTCAATTGTAAAATACAATTTTAGCCTATTCAAATTATCTTATTATTGTTTTGAACCTGGAATTGTTTTAAACTCTTTATATTGTGTTACTTGTATGCTGTCCTGAGAACCCATGATATAGGGTGGAAGTATTTCAATCAGTCAATTAATCAATATTAGAATCCATTTTATTTGTGCCCCCAAATAGATATTCAGTTTAATCTCTTCCCAGCCCTTTATGCTCAGTCAATTATTCCAATTAGAAACTAAAAGGGTATATCATAAATTGATCTTTTTAAAATATTCATTAATTGACATAGTGACAGCAATAACATTGACCACATTTTCAATCTCTCTCCTTCTCTCTTTCTTTCTGTCTGTCTCACTCCCTCCCGCTAATTTTAAGGGTTTTAGAGGGGTGGTTTTTTGTTTTTGTTTTTTCTATTGTTGTTAATGTTTTATTTTGAGTTTTTGTAGGTATAACCAACCAGTTGGGAATGCCATACACTGGCATTCACAAATTTAACTATCTTAGGTAAATACTTTTGCAGAGTTACTATCCTTCTCCTTGCCTAATCAGGTCAGTGACCCTTCTGCTATTTCCTCTCTACCATTAGCCTAAAATGTGCACCATCTATCTTTGATTTTTTTTTCTTCACTTCTGTATCTACCTCTTTCATTGGGTTTTATCTAATTAAGAAGTTAATTTCCTCTTCTGCAATGGAAGGCTTTTGATAACAGAAACAATCCTCATCATTCAAGAGTGCTATAAAATTGCTAAGGCTTCCTGGTGAAAGTTTTGTCTTAGCTGCTTTCATTATTTATCATAGTGGCAACTTTGCCTCTCACAGAAAGTGATTTAACATTCTTCAAAACATGCATATGGTGACCTCTTAGGCTTAATAACAACAAAGGAAAAGCAGCAGCACCAAATAAACAAACAAACAAACAGTTTGTGTATGCAGATTTGTGGGCAGAGATGCAAGAGGATCCAGACTACAAGAAGATCTGGACTAAGATGTAGGTTTTTAAAATGCATATTAAGGATGTTATACCCCAGTTCTGGTGCTGAACATGCTGGATGTCATCTGGATTGTTTGAAGCAGAACCGGAGTTTGTCCACATGCAACACCACCAAAAAGGGGAAGGGAAATGGACCTTTTAGCCCATGTATGCAAGGCCCTAGTAATGGTGGCCAATTTGGTTGACTTTAGAAGAGTACTGGATAATTTCATATAGCACTGTAGGCTTCATTTCAGACGAAGAAACTGGCAAAACCACCTCTGAGTATTCCTTGCCTTAGAAAACCCAGGAAGCTTGAAGACCTATACTTATGTTACCTACAGGATCACGTCATCTCAAATATAACTCCGGTGCTTAAATCTCTCCACTGGATGCCGATCAGTTTCCGGGCACAGTATAAGGTTTTGGTTTTAACCTTTAAAGCCCTACATGGCTCGGGTCCATCCTATCTTAGGGACCGCCTCTTCCCATATGAGCCCCCTTGCATGCTCCAGTCCTCTGGGAGAAACCTGCTACAGCCCAAGAAGACCAGGCTGTCACAGACCTCTCAGAGGGCCTTCTCTGCCATCGCTTCTAGACTGTGGAATGGCCTGCCAGATGAGATGTGTCTCATCACGACCCTGGATGCCTTCAAAAAAGTGACCAAGACATATCTCTTCCAGCAGGCCTTTCCGGATAGCGACTAACTCTTCCCTGGTCTCTAAAGACACCTATCCAGCCTCCCCCGGCCAGACATCATATACCACCTCCAGCTGCCCAAATATTCTGATTTGAATATATTGTATTGTTTACTGTGTATTGTCACTTGTTTTTAAATTTGTTCTAGTTTAATCTCTTTTTTAGGGGTGGGAGACTGGGGCTGTAGCATTTAAATGGTACTTGTTTTTAACTTGTACCCCGCCCCGATTGCTCGGACAAAGTGGTGGGTTATAAATAAATATTTATTATTATATTATTATTATAAATAATCTGCCCCATACACTCAGCTCCTGTGGTGGACGATTACTTCATCAGCCAGGACTAGGCTGGTGACTGGCAGCCAGAGGGCTTTTTCTTCAGCCGCTTCTAGACTGTGGAATGACCTGCCAGAGGAGATTTGACAGCTGAACACATTGTCCAAATTTAAAACAATTTTGAAGATCTCTTCTGATTTTTAAAACTGTACAATGTAAAGTCTTTAAAATCTCTTCTGATTTTTAAAACTGTACAATGTAAAGGAGGAATTTTTAAGGTAGATTTTCCCTATATGGCTTGGGCCCAGGGTACCTGAAGGACCGTCTCTCCCTATATAATCCGCCCCGCACACTAAGATCTTCCGGACAGCGGTTATTGAGAGTTCCGGAGACCAAACTAGTGAGTACGTCGAAGAGGGCGTTTTCCATCTCTGCCCCCTGTCTCTGGAACTCTCTACCTACCGAGCTCTGCTTGTCCCCCTCCCTTACTCAATTTAAGAAGGATCTAAAGACCTACTTATTCAAGCAGGCATATTGTTGAATGGACCTTTTTATTATTAGCCTGTAGTAAGCCGCCTACTGTTTTGCTGCCGCACTTGCACTTGCACTTATACTGGGAATATTGTTTTTATTGTTTTTATTGTTTTTATTGCTGTATTGTAATTGGATTGTTTTTAATTTATATGGTTCTGATGTTTTAATGTTTTTATATGTTGTACACCGCCCTGATCTATGGAAGGGCGGTATAGAAATAAATCTTATTATTATTATTATTATTATTATTTAATACACGTGTCTTGTTTGTTTTTAAAATTGATGTATGTTCTCACTTAAGTTGTGTTTTTAACCGATGCATATTTGTTGATCTGTTGTTGTTCCCTGCCAAGCTATGAGTCTGGATTGCTATATATCACCTCATGTATCACAGGCCATTATATATTAAATGTTGGACATGGAGTGCACTTGTACTCATGACCTCCAGGTGGATTTTCCATAAGCAATCAATTGGTCATGGTGAGCAGAACGATAGAATGCATAGGCTCTAGTGTTATTTTGTTTTGTCCTTACATTATATAATATATTTATATAATCTATATAATCTATATAAGTATAGCGTCTAGATCAAAGAAGTAGTAGTGCCACTCTATTCTGTTTTGGTCAGGCCCCACCTGGAATACTGTGTCCAGTTCTGGGCACCACAATTCAAAAAAGATGTGGAGAAACTGGAGTGTGTCCAAAGAGGGCAGCTAAGATGGCGAAGGGTCTGGAAACTGTGCCCTATGAGGACCGCCTTAGGGAGCTGGGTATGTTTAGCCCGGAGAAGAGAAGGCTAAGAGGTGATATGATAGCCCTGTTTAAATATTTCAAAGGATGTCATATTGAGGAGGGAGCAAGCTTGTTTTCTGCTGCTGCAGAGACTAGAACGTGGAACAATGGATGCAAACTGCAGGAAAAGAGTTTCCACCTAGACATTAGGAGGAACTTCCTGACAGTAAGGTCTGTTCGATATGGAATGCACTTCCTCAGAGTGTAGTGGAGTCTCCTTCCTTGGAGGTCTTTAAGCAGAGGCTGGATGGCCATCTGTCAGTAATGCTTTGATTGGGAGTTCCTGCATGGCAGGGGGTTGGACTGGATGGCTGTTGTGGTCTCTTCCAACTCTTATGATTCTATAATTCTATGATATAAAAAATACAGTAAGAACAATTTAAATCATCCAAAGCCATGTAAAACAATTCAACAATAAAAAATGACATTTAAGACCATGCACCTGTACAGAATGAGGCAAAATTGTTAGATTTCATAGGCTTGGCACCAAAATGAAGCTGGCATGAACATTAGTTGGGTCCATAAGGGGAGGACATTAAACAACCAAGGTGCCATAGCAGAAAAGGCCCTTACCTACATTATCAAACTGTATATTTATGGGGGGGGGGGTGTCCAGCAAAACCTAGTCCTCAGGCAAGACTCATAGGGAGAGGGATTCCTTCGAGCATCAAAGTATTGAGTGTTTTAGGACTTCCAGTGTCAGTCCCTGACTCTTAAATTCAGTTTGGAAACCCACTGGCAGCCAATGCAATTCTTTTAAAAACACTAGCATACAATTTTCTGTAACGGCTCCCATCAGAGGCATAGCTGACTTGTATTGCACTACCAGTATATGTCATTTCTGAGTCCCCTTCAAGGACAGAGTTTGTGATTTCTCAAGGTCATCCAATGTGTTATCATGGCTAAGTAGGGATTCAAACCCTGGCTTACCAAAATCCTAGTACAGCATTCAAATCATTACACCATGCTGGTTCCAACATACCTACAATACCCATGACTAATTATAGTGGCTTTCTAGATTGGCAGGAAAGTGTGACATGAAGTTGCGTTTTCCTTGCAGCTACACTGCAAGCCCCAGGTGTGCATTTAAAAGGTACAGGGCAGCTAGACTGAGGGGTGTGGGAACGACTTATCTGAAGTCTTTTCTGTGGCTCAGCAGCTACACTGGAAGCTGTCAGAACGCTACAAACACAGGCGGAGCAGCTGCACCAGTGGCAATGAACGCGGCTTTTAGACGCGCTGAAACTTTAATTTTTTTTTTCCTTGCTGGCTGCGAACTGCACAGCTGCGCAGTTCCCAGCTGGCAAGGAAAAAAAATTAAAGTTTCAGCATCATTCCGGTTTCTCTGCTTTTTTTAAACTGTGCAGTTGCACTGGTGCATCATGAATGAACCCCTTTATTTTGTGAATGAATTGACATTTTATGAGCAGTAGAATAACAGTTACAGCATCCCAGAGTCCCTACTGCACATATCTAGGGTTCGGATTAGGGCTGGAGCTAGGGTTTGGGAGCTTTAAAAAACTGCGCAGTTAAACCCCAGCTTTTACACCTGCAAGACATTGAGCGTTTTAATTAGAAGTGAACTCCACACCACGCATGCTCCCAACTCACGATCCATTATGATCCACACCTGTATTGCTGCCTTTAAATGGGCGCTTTAAAGATACAGTGGCCCCTTTAACTGCGCATCTGCACCACAGCCTTTAGATGGAGCTGCACTGTTCCGCAGTTTTTAAAAAAGAAGCTGGGAAAACCAGCACATTTTTAAAGGCACTTCTTCTCCCCTAAAATGCAAAAACAGTGTTTTCATGGCACACTTTCTCTTTTACTCATCTAAAGGCTAGAGTTTCATGCAGCCATGAACACACTTCTTTTTGCCAATCTAGATCAGCCCATTGTTTTCTTCTTAAGATTTCTGATTGTGAAACCTGCTGTAACATCTTTTCCATTTCCAATGCTAGCCCTTCAGAGCTTTTTTTTTCTGTTCTCTCTCTCTCTCTGATCAAACATCATTCTATTCTGCTAGGACAAGAAAAGAAGGTTTAACAGAAAACACTGGCTGAGATCCTACATTGGGACCTACAGAAATATAGCTACATCATCCAATGCTTTCCTGAAAAGCCTACTTTTTAAACAGTGTAGCCTCCCCACAAAAAACATGGCCTTTTCCATGTTGCCCCGGGGGAGGGGATGAGCAGGGATGCATCCAGCTCTTTTCCTGCATTGCTTAAAAGATAGGCTTCTGGTGACTTGCAAGCTGCGCAATAACTGTAAAAGTAAATTGTGATGGTCTGAGTTGGACTCATGCCATCATAATTCATGAAAAGATGCCAGCCACTCATTCTAGTAATGCTAGAGAACATTGTGCTAATAAGCTGCATATATACTTTCTTGCATTTGTATCCCAGCCTCTGTTCCCCTTTAGCTCAAGCTTGAGATTTCAGTTATTCTGCAAACAAGGCTCAGGAGACATACAATTACACTCCACTGGAGTCTCACCCCTTATAGCGTCCACCTGTAGCCAGACCACGATAGCATCCCAGTGCAATGAATTAGCACTCTAAGCTGATTAGAGCAGCTTGGCACAACTCTATTTTATTGACTCAATGAAGAGAGGACAGAAAAGGGCCTGAAATGAGAAAATCATTTCCATGCTGACTGAATTAAAAGGACAAAAGATCCCCTTGCAGTTGCAGCATTCAGTTTTCTGCTGAGGGCGGGAGGAAGCCACTTAATGGATCACAATAGATCTGAGCAGACGGATGAAATTCTGAACTTCAGCATGAGTGCTATTAGCAGCTAAATATATTCTAAATCATTTTGTCTATATGCATAATTTCAGTGATTGTTTAGCTCCAGACTTTGGAAAATAAAATCAATATTAAAGCAATATTTTAATCTACTTGAACTCCTAACATTTCAATTTTTAAAAATATATATATATCACAGCATGTTGTTCAGTAATAGGTTTGGCAGCAAACCTAATTTGGACTTAAATGAATGCTTGTTTCTTGGTTCAGAGAAGTGAATTAACACTGTTTAATATATGGGTAGTAATAACACAAACTCATCTCATTCCCAAGAAGGCTTAAACTGATTCTAAATCACAACCATTATTTGACATTATTTAACAGCAAATAAACTTACTGCAACTCAGTGTATCAGGAAAATGTATGAGTCTGTGTCATTACAAACAGCTATCTCATTAAATTTCAGTTTACGTTAACAATAATAGGAAAGGAAATACCGACTGCCAGGAGTTCGTGTGACTGATCTGTATAATTATTTTCAAAACAGGTGTGCAATTTGGTTCATGAGTTTCAAACCATGAGCTATTCATCTTTTTTTTTTCTTACATAGCCTTAAAAACCAGTCCATTAAGGCTGCAATCATATACACACTGACCTGGAACTAAACCTTATTGAACTCAATGGGCATAGTTTTGAGCTGACTGTGAATATGATTGTGCTGTAAATGGGATACAGTTATCAGTACTGCCATGACTATAATTAAAGCTAACATAGAAAATAACTTTTTCAACTATCATGTTCATGTAACAACAATCTACACTTTGAAAACCTGGTTTTGTTACAGTCTTTTAAAAAAGAAAGTCATACAGCCACAACCATTTATGTCTAATGGTAAGTTGATTATTTTGATTACAATTTTACTTTTTAAAAATATTTTTAAAATACTTTTCCCAGTTAGCCTAACTAGCTAATTTTGCAATCAGAACTATCTTTAATTTTAAAAAAAAATACATGCAAAAATATAAAAGCTGCAATGTTTTGGTTACAATGATTTACAAAAAGAATATATAGTGAAAATTAAAGAAATATTAGCAGCCATAGTAGCCTCAATATATTTATACAGGACTTTAAATAAACTAAGTACAACATGGAATGACAACAAGACAAATTCCTGCCCAATGCAGAAGGGGCTATTTGGATGCACAAAGTATCAGACTACCGCACCTGCATAAAAGTGAAAAATCATTTGTTCAGCTATGCTGGAAATAAATTGAATTTGTTTTGTTTTAATTGCTCCCATACACATTACTGTGGCAAACGAATCCCTTGTCTGACCCTAGGTTGCTGACACCCCTAGTTTTAGGAGGTGATTGTCCGATTCCAGAACATGAAAGTCCTACACAAAATAATCGACACCCCTTCCTTCAGACACAATGGCTCCAACATGTCCCTTGTCTTGGAAACATTGATCTGGCAACCCTAGTAAAGACTTCAGTTACTGAAAAGACAGCTGACATAGCATTTGGTTAACAGTCATATTATGAATTCCCGGACTAGATTTTTCATTCTAGAGCTATTATTGATAGATGCACAACTCCTTAGAGGAAAGGAAGAAAATGCAGGGTTAAGTGTTCAAAATCATACAATGGATGACAAAACAGAAATTACTGAGAAAGGGTGTTTTCCTTTCCTTTTCAACCCTCGAACCTCCAAGAGCCAGAGCTAAGCTCTCCTCCCCCCCCTCCCCCCATAAAAACGTGTATATAAAGCTTTGGGATATTTTAACAAACTCAACGTAGTGTAACTTTGCTGACAGCTTGTCACATTTCACTGACTGTCGGTCTGGGATCCTGTGATAACATCTGCATTCACTCAGGGTGAAAGCTTAGCATAAGACCAAAAAAAAAAAAAAAAGGAAAAAAGAGAAAAAGAAAAAGCAAGCTCTGCCACATAATGTTCCATCATTCTGTCGGTTCTGACATGTCATCTGAATTTTTTGAATCACTAAACACTTTTTTGACTCTGGTCCATATTATCTTTTCTTCATTTCTATACTCACTCAGCAATGCTGAAAAACTTAAAATCTAAAAGCAAGGTACTGGATAGAAGCTTCTCTTCCCCTCTCCTCTTTTTTTTTTTAGTCTAATCCGCGGGCCTTCATTCATGCTCACTGTTAATCTCTTAAGACATTATAAAACTGTTAGACAAAGAAATGTGAATACCTCTGCACTGCTCAAGAATGGGAGGAAACCAAGGAAAATCTGAATCATGCTAAGCTTTTCTTTTCACCACAGAAATGGTAACTTAAACCTGTTGCATCAAATTATTTATAATTCCCAACACAGAGACGAATATGCCCCTTTTCCCACTGGAGAAGAATAGGCATCAGCAACATTACAATGGAAGAAATACTGTTATACAATTTTTAGGACATATCAGAGGTGTCACTCCAATGAAGTCTGTTTCCTCCCTCCCCCCCCCCCCCCAAAAAAAAAGAACAGGCCATCAGCAACACTGGAAGGGAAGACATGCTTCTACTGAATTTTTAGGGTATATCAGACACATCCTTCTGATGAGGAAATATCCATACAATGTCCATCAGAATGCAAATAGATTGGCCTTTTCCTCCACTAATTGTTTCAAGACTGATGGCAGTGCTTAGAATTAAGCACTGTCTGACTTCTTTAAGTCTTCTCATGATCATCAGAGGTGTCCCTTTCCTAGGTAAGGAGCAGGGGACAGATTCATCACATGGGAAATAATGTTCTATAAGTTGAAATTCAGGAAACAGAAGGTGCACATTCCAGCAGGCATGTATGTGAGCTCTATTTCATCTGTAAAGATACCCAAACTTTGGAGTTTCCCTCTCAGCAGTTGCCCGCATAGAACCTCTGAGTCACTTTTCAAACTTCCTCAGATGCAATGGGCAAATGAGGAGTTTAGTATTCTGTAAAGGGATACCCATGGGAAAAGAGCAATGTGAACACCTGTGGCAGTTAGATGAGGAAATTGCAGAGCAGCATGTAGAACATTTGGGAGTTAAGATTTATGAGATGTAGCAGCTCACCAGAAGATGACACTAGAAGAAATTTAGGTGGACAAGAGTATGGAGTTTTGAGATGAGGTAAACTGAGGGCCATACAGAACTATCAGGGTTTGGCACTGCATGCATTCACAGAATTGCTGGCTGGGGAAATTGTGGAAATTGTCCCTGGAACAGAAATTTTCCCAAGTTTTGTTCATAAACTGAAATGGGAAATGAGCAAAATAAATAGTGATGTGCAGGGAAATCATCTATCTTTGTCATATTCAGTGCAGCACGTTTTCAGAGAACTGTATAAGACTGAATCCCGAAATTCACTGTAATTTTTTAAAAAAAAGGTTTTTTAAACATTAAAAAATGTACTTGCATCCACTTCAACACCTTTTTTAAAAAGAGGGGGAGATATTGGTAGTTGAAAGTGCTCTAAGATTCTGTTTGACACTGGAAGCCAAATGTTGGCTCTCAGTAATTAGAGGGTAGACGACAATGTGATAGATATATTTTAAAAATATTTCAGTTAAAAAAAATGTCATCTACATGCCAACTTACAGTTCAAAGGAAAAGACAAGATACATTAAGAAAGAGGGGAAAGCACAGAGAATGGGAATCAATGCAGAGTAAAGAATTACTTTGCTCCTGCAGTAGGTCAGGAATCCAGCAATTTTTGTTCTAAATTTTCCAATGTAAATACTGGTATATCTGTGGGCGGGTGGGCAGGGTTGGCGTGGGATGATCACTGTCCTGGACCATTAGGATATATATGTATTGGGATTATGGTGTGGACTAGCAGAGTATCCATCAAAATGACTACTGGCCTCTATGAACAGCCCTGACAGTAAGGGCTGTTCAACAGTGGAACACACTCCCTCGGAGTGTAGTGGAGTCTCCTTCCTTGGAGGTCTTTAAGCAGAGGCTGGATGGCCATCTGTCGGGGATGCTTTGACTGGGAGTTCCTGCATGGCAGGGGGTTGGACTGGATGGCACTAGTGGTCTCTTCCAAGTCTATGAGTCTATGAGTCTGTGAAGAAAAGATTACCACTGAGTACACCCTTGTACCTGGCCTCTGTCTTGTATAATCAATGGTTTGAGCTTCACAGCCTGATTTCAAAAGTTTCTGAGAAAAGATCCTTTACTTTTTCCTATAAAATCCAAGGTAACCTTCTTCTGACAGGGCTTCCTGTCTCTCACCTCCATCCTCTAATCACTGTCCAGAACTCAGCTGCACATATTATCACATCCGCTCGCCACTTTGACCATGTTTCTCCTCTCTTATCCTCCCTTCACTGGCTCCCCTTTCCCTTCTGCATCCAGTACAAGCTTTTGTTGTTGACTTTCAAAGCCCTCCACGGACTGGCCCCTCCTTACTTGTCTGAACTTCTTTCTCCTCACACTCCTACTCGTACCCTCCGCTCTGGTAGTCAAGGTCTCCTGTCCCAGCCAAGGATTTCCACTGCCTCATCCCGGATTCATCCCTTCTCACTTGCTGCCCCTCAATCCTGGAACCTTCTTCCCCCCCACACACGCCTCATCACTTCTTTAACCAGTTTCAAAATTAATTTAAAGACTATATTGTTTAGGGAGGCATTCCCAGGATTGTGCCATCTGCCCCAAGATGCCTCGTTTTAACAATGTATTAAGAAACTGAGCCCTCCCTCCAGTCCATCTGCCTTGGTCCCGGCCCCAGAGGGAGAGAAGAACCACTGGACCTCATCCCCTTTTCCCACCACCTTCCCCTTCTCCTTTTGTGTTGTCTCTTTTCGACTGTAAGCCTGAGGGCAGGGAACCATCTAGTTATAAGATTTTATGTACAGCACTGTGTAAATTTACTGTACTATATAAATAAATGTTAATAATAATAAATGTGAAGTAGCCACAATCTTCAATGCAGCTAAGGGGAGAATCTTTGCATCTTGATCTCCCCCCCACACACACACACACTTAACATCCCAGATTGGAGCTATGTTACTCCCCACTACCACCTCCAGTGTTGGCTTTCCTTCTCCCAGAGAAATTAAGTGGTCTCATGAACTGCCACAATCAAAATGTGGACTACAGTCAGCATGCCATATCTACAAATTCTGCATCTGCTGGTTCAACTATCCATGGCTTGATATTATTTCACACATTAAAAAAAAACAATTTGATTTTGCTATTTCATATAAGGGACACCATTTCACTATACCAGTTATGGGATTTGAGCATCTATGGATTCTGCTATCAACGTGGGTTCCTGGAACCAAATCCCAGCAGATACCAAGGGTCCATTGTATAAACAATTCAAATTAACAGACTTAAAATAAAAGCAATTCCACTAATGGTGGACATTGTTGTATGGAAACTGGACACTTAAATAGTTCCAGATGCTAAGTATTTCAGGTTTTTGTTTGTTTGTTTGTTTTTTGGTGGAGCTTTCGGGCTATGTGGCCATGTTCTAGAAGAGTTCCTTTCCAATGTTTCACCAGCATCTGTGGCTGGCATCTTCTCTGGCAAAACGTCAGAAAGGAACTCTTCTAGAACATGGCCACATAGCGCGAAAGCTCCACAAAAAACTATGGATGCTGGCCATGAAAGCCTTCGGATCCATATTTCAGAATGCTTATCCAATCCCAACCTTTCCTAAGGATGGATTCTCCTACTTTTTTTAAACAGTGCAACCTTAGGCATATTTACTTGAGAGTAAGCAAGGTGAACACCTGATAGTAATAGAACAGGTCTTATGTCTGGACATAGACAGGATTATGGAGTAAGACATGATTGTTTGTTTGTTTGTTTGTTTTATTGGATCAACTGGTTAAACCATGATTTTGCTACTGCTATTACTTTCTTCTTGTTTCATCTTGCTTTGTAAATGTTACAATCATTCCGATATTATTTTGTTGTAATTTATTTGAGTCTGTGAAAACATATTTCTTAGGCAAAAAGGCACCATTAGAATTTAACAAATATGAGTGTGCTTCTTTATAATCATGCAAAGAACAAAACAACTAAGATTGAAGGCGGAGTGAAGCAATATCAATTTAAGTTATTAATTTACAGTGTAGATGAGTTATTTCATCTTGCTTGCTTTTCACCTACTTCAAAGCCAAAACAACAGGTTTTACATTCTCTTGCTACAACTGGTGATAACTTGTGGAGACCCTTAATTGTTGCTAGAAGCCAAAATGGCAAAATTGTCACATTTTGGCCATATCATAAGACAACAATATTCATTAGAAAAGATGATAATGCTTAGTAAAGTTGGAGGCAATAGGAAAAGAAGAAAAATACATTTCAGGTCGATAGACTCAATCTAGAAAGCCACAGCCCTGAGTTTTCAAAACCTAAGCAGGGCTGTTGACAACAGGGTGTCCTCGAGGTCTCTAATTCATAGGGTCACCATAAGTCAAAGCCAACTCGATTGCAATTAACAATAGCTGTCATGGCTGAAACACTCAAACAGTACGACATTGGTTTAGCCAGCCTGGATATCATTGTACCTGTCCTAAACACTAACCTGCCATTCCTGAAGTACATAGGACCAGCAAAAACAAAACCTCATATGATCATCAGACATGAGAGGTTCTTCAGAATTTTATGATGACATATTAATTTATGGGAACTTAGAGCAACATTTTAAGCTTCTGAGCCTTTAAAGTGTTTTCAGTCAACTTTCCATCCATGAACACATGCATGCACACATGTAGAAATATTGTATATTAAAATTCTACAACTATTTGTTGATGAAGAGAGATGTTTATCCCCATCCAAAAATGTGACAAGAAAGAAGATTTTGGTTGCATCTGTACTGCAGAAATAATTCAGATTGATACTACTTTAACTGTCATTGCTCATTGCTGAGAGTCCTGGGAACTGTAGCTTGCTGTGGCACCAGAGCTCTCTGACAGAAAAGGCTAAGTGTCCCACAAAGCTACAATTCCCAGAATGCTATAGCATTGAGCCATGACAGTTAAAGTGGTGTTTTCTCCAGTGTGGATGCAGCCTTAGAGGAGGGTTGAGCTAAGAACAAAGTCAGGGAGTAGTTATCTGGTGTATGTGTAACAATGAATGGTCAAGGAGGGAAAGAAGAATATTCCCCCCACCCCAAAAAAGTATTTGGCCAAAGTAACAAACACCTAAACCAACTTCTGCATGGACAGTTAATGACTAGTGCCACATTTGGTTAGTTTCACTATAAACTGACCAAACACGGCAATTCCTCCCATGCTTCTCTTTGAGAATGTCACACTCTCCCAGTGCTCACTTACGCTCTGTCTCTTCACTGCTTGTTGAGCCATCAAAACACACCTTTGTTTCATTTTGCATGCAGTTTTCACCTCTGACCCAAGAAACTAGTTGTAGGCTTCCTGAACTTTATTGCCTGTTAATAGACTGCTGGCTTTCTTTTCAGCGGTTACAGAAATGCAAAGAAAAGACATTTAATTAAAGGCTCACAAAGCCCAAGTCTGAAAAGCAAAGTCAGTATGCTATTCTAAAAAACCAGAATAATATGTTTGAGATGCTTTTGATATTCTTTACAAGTTTGTGCCACCCTTTCAACAAATAAGAAAGACATCACTGATTTAATTATCTTCTCATGGAACAATGGCATAACAAGCTGAATAGTACTAAATGATTGATCTGGATCATTCATCTTCTCCTTCCATCTCTCTACACATTTTGTTTGTTTCAAGGTGTCAGGCTGATGTCCATGTCATGGAGCAATCCAGGGCTTTCATCAAACACGTCCAGATTATCTTTCCTGCCCACAGTTTTGTGACACATGGTTATAATTTTGCCCATAATTCTGTCACATGATGCTGTTAGCTACATCGGCTCATTTTTCCTCTTTCTCAATTCAGCTGGAGAATTATATTTGCAAAAATAATAAT
This sequence comes from Urosaurus nigricauda, assembly GCA_034509955.1. NCBI lineage: Eukaryota > Metazoa > Chordata > Lepidosauria > Squamata > Phrynosomatidae > Urosaurus > Urosaurus nigricauda. The sequence continues at coordinate 259,156,236 of JAOEGL010000003.1, forward strand.
TGTCAAATATCTCAATGAATTGATGGAAAGTGGCTGTATCATTCTTTTTCTCACAGAAGAATCTTCCTAACTCTCTAAAATCTGTTTTCTGCTTCACTTAGGAAAGGAGATTATTTTGGACCACAGATATATTTTACATCAAATGATAGAGTTAAAGATGATTTAGCATCCTGTTTTATGCAGCCTAGAAGAAAAATCAGTGAATATCTTAAAACCTTTTATTTTATAAAGCACATCATGAAATTTTTGAACACCCTTCGTTTTCTCCTTTGACATGAGCAATAAAGTCCGCTTAGTACAGACATGCACTGAATATCCTGAGCCAACTACGTTGCTTAAGGAAACATGCCCAAACAATCAGCTTTTGACAGCTGCATCTCCTGTTATTTACAATGGCCATCACAGTAATAACTCACCATTTCTATATTAATAAGGCAGCGAAATTTATTATGATGGTATTGAAAAGTTATTAAGTACTGCATCCCAAGTGACAAAGTGCCACAGCACTGTCACCATTCAAAAGCAGTTGCCCATCCATCACCAAGCTTTCCAGATGGCCCTGCATCTTTATCGCTCCCAGGTTGGTGACATCACCTGTTCACCCCCTCAAAATTGATGATGAAAGCAAACAGATCTATCTTACTTACATTTACCAAATCAATTTAATTTTACAGGCTGTGGCTTAGTGACATATTGACTGTTTTCCTTAATGGCATCTACTGTACTTAATGCAAGGAACTCATCTTTGAATCCCAGCTTGCATAATGTGTCTTTTCATAATAAATTTTTTTATCATGCATTTATTTAATGGGGTAATATATGTATGTGTGTCAGTTTTCTCTAATTCGGTTTATAATTAGTCTTTCTTTTTATTCCCCCCTATTAGAACTTTTCCCCACCAAATCCCTTTTTTCCTATGGTTTTTGTATCTTCCTAAGGAACTGAACATTATTTTTATTCTTCTTAAAAGGAAAAAAAAAGGAGAAATTGATCAGCAACCATACTTTCATCTAGTGTTACAATATTCTCCTTCCAGAGACAATCTGCATGTCAGGTAGAGCATGAATTTTAAAAGTATGCTTAAAACTACACACATAAAATGAAAATTTGCACTTTCCTTGTCATTTTCCTCGTGAAAATCAAAATCCCACACTGTTAACTGCTATTAAGCCTGAAACTGCATGTATAAGGACAAATACCAATTCCAGGGAAGATTCTTTGCAGGAAACCTTTGCAGTGGAAAATGATTGCATTGTAATCTCACCCACTGTGTTCCCAATTCAAATTTAAAATAAGAGGGTTTCCAGTTGCACCCATGCTTTGTAAAGCACATGCATAAGTGTCATCAATGCATGCCATGGCAAACAGTATAAAGTAGCACCTGATATGCTCTTTACAATCTTAAAGTTGAGTGCCTGGACCAATCCTTATCCTTTCCTTAACTTGGCCTCCACTCTCTTACAAAACAGTATGAGGACACAGAAATTATCCCTGTGCTCAGGTTCCTTCTAGAGGAGAAGATGAACAAACAACTTGTGTGAACAGCTTGTGCTATAACATCACTTCCACTGAACCCAGAATCTTCCTGGGCTCAAGAAGCCAGATATAAGTTGCATCCACACTGCAAAAATAATCCAGTTTGACATCACTTTAACTTCCATAGCTCAATGCTATGGAATTCTGGGGACTGTAGTTTGTTGTGGCACCAGAGCTCTCTGACAGAGAAGGCTCATTGGCTCACAAAACTACAATTCCCAGAATTCCATAGCATTGAGTCATGGCAGCTAAAGTGGTGTCCAACTGGATTTTTTTTCTGCATTGCAGATATAGCCACAGTGTTACAACCTTTTCTTTGGTTCTGGAAATCTCTCATGATCTTTTGTAACTGCCAATGACAACAATTTTAGCTTTGGATGTAAAAGATTCCACCAAAATCCCAGCTGTGACATTAGTCACATTAGATATTTGTTCAGAACAATTATTTCAGACTAGTCTGACTTGCTTCACATCACTCTGATGGCAAAAACAAGATGGACATCGGCTATATTACGACATTAGTATGAGATCAGTTTAGTCATTTAAGAACTAAGAAAAAAGCAAAATCCTATGAGAAATTTCAAATAGATAAAAGGAAGTACTTTTTCACAAGGTAACCAAACTATCTCAAATTATACTAATGGCTACCAATTTCTTTGAAATAAGCTAAAAAGAAAGTACAAAAGCAGAATTAGAGCTGAATATTAAGAATATAAAAATTATGATCGCAGATTATTTGCATGACTTTAAAGTGGGTGACTTTAAAGTGGGTGACAAAGGCTTTAAAATAAAGATTTCTTATATCTTGGCTTAGTCATTAATCAGAAAGGAGAGTGCAATCAAGAAATCAGAAGATGACTAAGAGTTGGAAAGTCAGCCAGGAAGAAACTAGATAAGGTCCTCAAATATAATGGCATATCATTAAAAACACTGTGTTTTTTTAGACTGTAAGGTACTTTGGGTCCAGTCTTCAGACAAAAGTGGGATAGAAACAACAACAACAACAAAATACCAAAGTCAAAATCATAGAATCATAGGAGTTTATCATACAACAGAACTTGGGGGTATAATACAATGGCAATCCGAATACAATCATGGGTTTTCACTTAATTGTGTATGAGTGTATCTCATGCAATTTCGGGCAAAAGGGAAGTCATTCCAAATGCAATCATAGGTTTTATGTTAATGCATATAAGAGTATCTCACACAATTTTGGGCAATGGGGGGGGGTCATTTTCAGGAAATGGGAAGTCATTCTGAACTCATTCCAAACGCAATTAGATTTCACGTAAATATGCTAAACTAGTGAATTTATGTGAATTTGAATTGGTTCAATTCGAAAAATTCCTCCTGTGTGATAAACTCCAAAGAGTTGGAAGAAACCACAAGGGCCATCCAGTCCCACCCCCTGCCATACAGGAACTCTCCATCAAAGCATCCCCGACAGATGGCCATCCAGCCTCTGCTTAAAGACCTCCAAGGACGGAGACTCCACTACACTCCAAGGGAGTGTGTTCCACTGTCGAACAGCCCTTACTGTCAGGAAGTTCTTCCTAATGTTGAGGTGGAATCTCTTTTCCTGTAGCTTTCATTCATTGTTCTGGGTCTGGAGCAGCAGACAACAAGCTTGCTCCCTCCTCAATATGACATCCCTTCAAATATTTAAACATGGCTATCATGTCACCTCTTAATCATCTCTTCTCCAGGCTAAACATCTCCAGCTCCCTAAGGCGTTCCTCATAGGGCATGGTTTCCAGACCCTTAACCACTTTAGTTGCCCTTCTTTGGACATGCTCAAGTTTCTCTGCATATTTTTTTTAAACTGTGGCACCCAGAACTGGACACAATATTCCAGATGGGGCCTGACCAAAGCAGTATAGGGTGGCACTATTACTTTCCTTGATCTATACACTATACTTCTATTGATGCAGTCTAAAATTGCATTGGCCTTTTTAGCTGCTGCATCACACTGTTGACTCATGTTCAACTTGTGGTCTACTTGGACTCCTAGATCCCTTTCACATGTGGTCTCGTTCAGCCAGGTGTCCCCCATCCTATATCTGTGCATTTCATTTTTCCACCCTAATTGCAGTACCTTACATTTCTCCATGTTGAATTTCATTTTGTTAGCTTTGGCTCAGCTTTCTAGTCTATTCAGGTCATCTTCCAGGCGATATTATTTCTGATTTCTAGGTAAGGGTGTGAAAATTGGATGGTGAAAGATGACAGTAATTTCAAATGTGGTGCCGGAGAAGAGTTCTACCAATATCATATACAGCTAAAAAGGAAAATAAATGGTGTTTGGAGCAATCTTCCCTGAATTCTCACTAGAAGGAAAGATATCTAAACTGAGGCTGATATACTTTGGACATGTCATGAGACAACATGACTTACTGGAAAACTTGATAATGCTGGATAGAGTGGAAGGCTGTAGGAAAAGAAGAAGACTGCATGACAGGTAGATTGATTCAATCAAGGAAGCCATGGCCCTGGATTTGCAAGACCTGAACAGAACAGCTGATGAAACTCCAATGGAATGAGAAGAAGGTCTGCAGAAACAGACTTCCACAACATATTTGCTATGAAAATAATGCCTACAAACTTCTATTTTTACAAAACAAACTTCTTTCCCATTCTATTCTAATATTAAAGTAAGATTAGAATATATATTTGGTTGGCAACTCTTTTTTAACCAGTTTCTGAGGTGAAAACTACTTTTTCACTAGTTTCTAAGGTGTAAACTATAGCTATAAGCTATATTCTGTTCACTGCAGTTTACCCATAATGGGGCCTTGCACAAACTGGCATTAGGAACATTAAGCCTGATAAATGCCAGTTTGTCTCATTGGCCAGGCGCCACAAGTGTCTAGATATTTTGGGAATTGATTCATGGTTGTGAATATTTTTAAAAACATAATATAGAAATCACATTAGTTGTTAATAAATTAAATGCATTATTTCACATCATGCTGAATGATATAAATAACTCTAATTAATCAAGCTTTTACACTTACCTGAACTTTGGTGGTTAACACAAGTTTCATCAATCTGTTTCTCTGAAACCACCTTGGAGTTTCAGTCCCTTTATTTTAAATCTCTACTGGCGACTTCACATATTATATTTTAACTCTACATGTAAAATAGGGATGTGCAAGTGTGGCATTCTAGATGTTTTTTGGCCTTCAACTATCATCCGCCCCGCCAGCATATGAAACAGTGAGGGATTATGGGAGTTATATTTCAAACTATACACAGGTTATATTTCAATCTATACACAGGTCACATTTGCTCAGCCCTGATCTAAGACATTTTAAATGTACAACTAAAATATTTAACATATGTTTAATTAAAAAAATGAATACATTGATGAATCAAACACATGCTTGGATCCAAAAGTCATACAAGCAATGGTGGCTGGTGCTCGCAGGGATGGTGCACTAAAATCAAGTTCAATAGAGCTATCTGTATCTACTTTCTTACCAACCACAGCAAAACTCATTTGTGAAAAAGGTGTTCTGAACAGCACCAGTAGCAATTGCCTTGCAGGTTGAGTGCCAATAAGCACAAAAACAAGGTTGGAGGAAAAGTCCACAACTTTATTGAACAATTCTCAAATGGAACACATATCAAATATGGTAACTATAAATGTAGGGTTGGCTCAAAGCATAAGGTCTGGATTTGGACATCACCAACTCCAATGGTTGTTGATGTATGGTTGCTTGTGAACCCAAGCATCGGGATGACGTAGGTGCCAAGCCCCGCCTATGGTGCAGTTATGCAACTCTAGTCACCAGGTGTACCACTACTGTGGCCCCCGCACTGGCCAGCCGTTCTGCTCTTTCCACCCAGGTCACAAGGACTCCCAATCCAGTGCCGGAGAGCACTGGAAACCCCTCACCCCAGATCCAGGCCTATGCTGCCACCCTTCAACAGTTGCGAAAAACCACTCCCCAAGGGAGGGATGGTGGGAGAGCCGACAACAACAACAATTTTTAATATATACAAATTATCCATGATTCTCTTTCTTCTGGTAGAAACCTTTCAACCTTATTAAAACAAAAAGGTGGGATATTTTGGTTTCATATTTAATGTTTGAAACCTTATGTTTCCACTTTCCTAATTAGCAGCCCAAGCACTACAATACATAGAACACAAAAACCAATACTGATAAACTGTGTCTTCTTGAACACAATTAAATCTTTGAAACCATAAAACAGGGGCAACTGAAAGGTTGAAGAAGTTTCAAATGTATATATGTGGCTGTGCACGTCTATACAAATGTTCACATGTATGCAAATGATGTGTTCATGTGCATGCAAATTATATGAGTGCTTATGTCTTTCACAGCATTTTCCAAGCAGTTGCTCCTGGCATCTTTCCAAAGACACATGTAAGAGTGAAATCACATATTTTAAAAAAACTTTGCTTTTTAAAAAAGGAATTGCTTACATGTCTGTACAATACATTATCTTGATTAAGGAGCAGAACATTTTCTTTTTCTCATTGAGCTACAGATTTTTAACCTCCGTGTATGATTGGCCTCCTGGCAAATACTAAACCATAGTGACAAACTGCAAAAAAGCTTGACCTTTGTCCTTGCCCAGTGACCTCTTGTTCGATTTGGGCTTTCGCCAACCAATACATGATTAGAAGGTGCTCAGCTCTGGGCCCACAAACTGAGATAAAATTCAAATTTATAGCTTTTCATTTAAAATGCTTTCCAACACTCTAGGTATGATGACCAGAGCATAACTAAATCAGAGGTTTTTGTCGCTCTATATGTTTAATAGCTCAGGCACAAAAAAGGGAACAATTTACCATATCTGGCAGATTGTATGCATGCCATGTCTCTGCAGGACCATTTAAAAATGTTGAGCCAAAATTCCATTCTCTGCTCTAGGCAAGACATGGAATTTAATAAATATTTTTACATACTGGTTCACAGTTTTCAAGTGCAGTGTCAATTGTTTCTACCATCTGGCATAATTGGTGATAATCCTATTAAATTTTGTTTTTAACATACAAACACTTGAAATTATATATTGTTCAGCCTGACTGTTCTTTAATTATTAATGGCAGAGTCCTTGTATCTATGACTATTTTACTCATGTTTGGTGTACTATAATAATAAATGGCATTGGTGAGTTAATATACAAGGATTGTATATTAACATTTCATACTTATCTAAATTTTAAATACAGAAAACATCTAATACACCAAAATTATAAAATGTCAGCAATAAGATAGTCATGTCCATACTCATTCTCAAAAAGGGGGAGGAAGAATTTGCATGTATTCCATTGTACATTGTTGAAACCAATGGCTATATATATTAGGGATGTAAACCTTCACTTACTACATTCATATACATAAAAACAAAACAATTTTAAAAAAAGCTTCCTGAGTTTGTGCAACATCATAAGGAGGTGAGGGTTTTGTATTGTTTGATGCCTTTGTTACATTTTGGGAGTTTTTTGTGAAAGTTCTGCCAAGGTTTTTTGTGCAAGCTAACATTTTGCAGCAAATACTGGATCTTTTGCTACTACTGCTGCTGACAAAAACAGTACTATTTGTTTGGCTTTTAACATTTTTTTCAATTGAGTGTTTTGCTATGTCATGATACACTTTGTCATCAAGGATGAGAAAAATTGCAAGTAATTTTACATTCTTAATATAATTGGGTACAAAATTCTATAGTTTTAATACTGCATCAGTTCTCACTCACTTTTAAAATGCTTCTTGGGATTCACACAGATAAATTCAGTTTGTCTCATCTACCTTGTACCATGTCTATGGAAAATCAACAATATTATATCAAATACTTTTAGTGAACTATGAGGTGTTGCAGTTGGGAAGGCATGGCCTTACTTCCATAGAATAAGCAGAATCAAAGCATAAAGTGACGAAGAGCCACCTTGTGGCTTTTCGGCATATACAAGAGAGATGAGAAAAGAGTAAGAAAAGTTTTGTTTTGTTTTTCATATGGCCTATTTTCAAAAGGACAGAAATCAGAGAAGTAATGATAGACCTATCCTCAAAGACTTAAGTGCTAACATAATCTGCACATCTGCAGAAGATCTAAAGTGAAAGTAACTTTTTTTAGAAAGTAACTTTCTAATCTCTGTTTCATTCATACCACATCTTAAAGAATTTGCAATAACTTTTTGAAAAACACATTTTTGTCATTTTAAAAAACAACATGGTTTTGAAAAACTAAAAAGAAAATCATAATTCTGGAAATTAAAATTGAAATAATACCACCTACTTGTACAGACACTCACTCAAACCTTCATCAAAGGATCAAAAATTAAAAACATCCACAAATTTCAGATAATTATCACCACTCCCTGACATTCATCTTAATGGAGACATTGCGTTTACAGTGCCAGAACAGATGATGTGAAGGAACTAAGAGAAAAACATGGAAACATTTTCCTTCACAAATATGCTTCACTTCACAACGACAGATTATAAAGCCACTGTTGCCAGACCCTCCATACTCCAAGATTATCATATTTAACAAAAGTAAACATATTAGCAATCTTATAATAAAGACAATAACATATATATTTTCCTACCTCCCATCCATTACTGGGATCTTTAAGACTTGGACGATGTTCTCCTACATATGGTCCAAATCTTTCACCTACTTCAATCTTCCTTTTGGTCCATATCCCTAATCCAGCTCCAGGAATATTTGATTCTCGAAGCTCAAACTCTGATGGAATTGGGATGTCATCAGGAATGTATATTGGAGCTTTGTAAGGAGAGCCTTCCTTTGGTGAGAAAGCTTCACTTGACGTGGCTGGAGAAGATTGCTCATGGATACTGAGTGACAAAGTGCTTGGTTCTCCATCATTTTCAGGTGTCTCTTCCAAAAGAATTTCATGGAAGTTTTCATATACACACTCATTATCTGAAAAGGATTCCAAACATTAAGATCAAGATGACTAGGTGTGTCAGAGAGCTATTTGGACAAACCTATTGTGATATGCTACCATGTAAAGAGAATGTTTTATCCATTTTTAATGTATATAAGGTTATATCCAGTGGTGGTTTTGACTTAGAAAGCACAGTTTACCTAGCAAAGCCTTTTCCACCGTGACCTATTTGGTTCTAAAGGAACCATAATTTCCATGAGCAGCTTTTTGAGGAAAGAAAATTGGCATAATTGGGTTGAAGAATCATCCCAGTTATATGTCTGGAAGTTCTTTCAACTAAGCCAGGGTAACCATTGGATATAACCAATATTGTTAAAGCTTCTGGCGGCTTGATACAAGGGAATTCTACACAAATGTCTTCCTCTAAGAGACACCCATGTATCAAACTTCTACCAAACATAAGTCTTTATGGAGAGTTACAGTGTCTCCACAACTCATTCCACTTCCATTTCTTTAACAAACTTATTTGTAAGAAAATTGATGTTTATTTCTCTGCTTAGATCCCACCTTTTGATGATAAAAATCAAACTGACAATGACCTTAATACAAAAGTATACATCAAAACAAAATTTAAATCCACTCCAACAATAAAACAAAATGAGCAAGTAGATGTGAAAATAATGTTATAAAAGCTATAGAAGTTACAAGAGACAGGAAAAAAGTATCATTAGAGTCTCTGACTAAACAAAGTCTGATGGAATGGAGCAATTCTAAGAGGCTGTTTAAAAGCTGGCAAAGAGCAGGGAACAAAAATCTCTCTTGGGAAGCTGGTCTAGTCTGTAGTTGTCACAAATGAAAATGACTTCTTTCTTATCCCTCAAATCACTCTATTCTTGGCAAAGGAATAATGAAGAGGACTGCTAAAACTGAGCACATCTTTTAAGCACGTTTATATAGGAGCAAATAACTAAAAGCCAAAGCCAGCACTTTAAATTGAATCTGTAAAATAAAATTGAAATGACATTAGAAACAGCATTCTGAACCAATAGTTGATTTCATATTATTGTCAAAGGCAGTCCTGCATAGACTATATTACATAATCCAGCCAAGAAGTAAACCAGGGCATGAGTGAGCAAGGCTGGGTGTTACGTCTCCCAAACATGGTGTAGATGAAGAACTAGAGAAAAATCAGTATTGGCATGTCAGGAATTTCAAAGGGAAATATGGAAAGTGGTCATTTGTAGTGAAGTATATTTTCTTAACTGAAAATAGTCGATGATAGTTACCAAAAACCAGTTAGTTAAGGAACACTAATTCATGTTGGGGCTGATGAATTGTTTACGTTGATCACAATAAGAGAGACTCTGCCAGGAGATTTCTAGTACTTATCACAGTTGTAACATCTAAGTTACTTGCTACATGGATCCCTCCAATCCATGTGCTGCTACCACAAATGTCTTGCTTGGCTCTGCGAGATAGTGTGCCTATATGGAACAACTGCCACATGCAGCTTGATTTAAGAGACCTCCATGAGGCTAACATAATACTTTGATCATTTTAAGATCTGTCCTCCTAGGTCAGACAAAAAGAACTGTATACTAGTACCATTTTGTACATGTTTGCAAAAATCCCAAATTGTGGGGAAAGCAGGAATACTACTACTACTTGTTGTTGTTGTGTTCTTTCAAGTCATTTCCGACATAGCAACCCTATAATGGGGTTCTCATAGCAAGATTTGTTCAGAGGAGGTTTACCATTGCCTTCCCCTGAGGCTGAGAGCATGTGACTTGTCCAAGGTCACCCAGTGGGTTTCATGGCCAAGCTAGAAATCAAGCCCTGGTCTCCAGAGTCATAGCCCAGCACTCAAACCATTACACCATCCTGGCTCACTATTACTACTACTACTACTACTAATAATAATAATAATAATAATATAGTGTAATAGCAACATCAGTAGCCTTAAGCAGTTGCTTGTTTCAACATATAGCTATTCTCTAAACTGATATTTCATTTAGCTATTACAGATAATAGATATTGGGAAATCTTTTTTTTAAAAAATCTAATCTACTAGCCACTCCAACACTTTGTTTACTAAGTTCCAAGACAAGTGTGGGTGGTAAACCACGTTTCATCTGTTTAGAACCCACACAATTAGTTTCACTAGGATGACCATGAGTCATACAATGAAAGAAAAAGAAAAATGAAAAGTCGATTGGATGCTTATTCGCTACTTTTTCTTTCTTTCTTTCTTTCTTTCTTTCTTTTTTTTTTTTTTTTTAGATTTCATCTTACCACAAGAGACCAGGGCAACTTATGATTATTTATTTTGTCATTTTGCACTAACAACATTCTAAGTCTGAAAGGTATTGATTTGTCCATAGCCATCTCAATAGTTTTGTAGCTTTAGTAAGATCCCCTTTAAGAAAATTCTGGTCTACATGTGCAACAATTGGATTTAGGGAGAAGAATGGGCTGTGAACTTCATGACAATGTTTTAAAAATGTACTAATTTTTTTTATTAAAAAAAGTCTTCACCAAATGAAAACAAGGAAGAAAATGTGAAATTTCGAATTGTTTTGTTTTGTAAAAAGAGGAGGCATCTGAAACCCTTCATCTGTGATCTGAAGTGGTACACTCAATTTTATCAGCTGAGAATTATACTCTCTCATTCTGTTACATGTAGACTACAGGGGACTTTCAAAATATACAATTAGAGCTCTCTAGCTAAGGATTCGAAATACCCCTCCCAGAAATGCAAATCCCAGGATTCCTTGGGAATGAACCATGGCAGTTAAAATAGAATGACAGAACTATAGGGGCTTTTTACATTGGCAAGAAAGTGTGACATGAAGTTGCACTTTCCTTAATGCTTAGCAGCTAGACAGCAAGCCCCAGGTGTGCATTTAAAAAGTACAGGGCAGCTAGACTGAGGTTTTTTCTGTGGCTCAGCAACTACATGGGAAGCTGTCAAAACGCTACAAACACAGGTGGAGCAGCTACATGGGCAGCAAGGAACGTGGCTTTTAGCCGCGCTTTAAACATTTTTTTCCCTTGCTGGCTGCGAATTGCGCAATTGCGCAGGTACATCATACAGTCGGAGCTTATCACATGGGGGAGTACAGGACCATTCCGAAAGAGGGAGAAAGTGAGGTCAGTTCGGAAATGCACGTGATTACGCACAAGCTCATCACACACAAAACAAGAGAGCATCTACACAAAAAGAAAATGCAGAGTCAATACGAAAGAATTCATCACATGTGAACATACTGGTCGGCTTTCTGTTGCAAATTAAGGCATCTTGGGAAATGGTAGCAAAGGCTCATGGGAGTTGTAGTCTGTGTTCTGTCAGAGCATTATATTGAGTTGTCTTGAGGTTTCAGCCCTCTGTCCAGGAGGGATTCCCATATGTTCTCCATTCTTGAGCAGAGGCCCCCCTTTTCCAAGTTGACCAGGCACGTCCTCCTTTGCCAGGACACGTCCTACTTTTCCAGCCTTCTTTTTGAAGAGGAAGCAGGAGGGCCAGGCGTGCTCTGGCCAGGCTCTGGGAGTCTCTTCCTGGCTCCTTCCCTCCCTCCCTCCTTCCCCGCTGCCTTCCTCCTCCCTTTGGCTGAGAGAGTGTGACTTGCAGGGAGGAAGGGCAGCGGTGGTGCTCCAGGTCCTCCTGATGCTGGGCCAGGGCAAGCTGGAAACAGGAGGAGGAGGAGAGGGACATGGGGCCCCTCTGCTGCCCTGCCTCCCTGCAAGTCACACTCTCTCAGCCAAAGGGAGGAGGAAGGCAGCCAGGAGAGATCCATGGAGCCTGGCCAGAGTGTGCCTGGGCCTGCCTTCTCCTCCCCCCTTCGGCTGAGAGAGTGTGACTTGCAGGGAAGCAGGGCAGCGGAGGTGCTCCAGGTCCCTCCCCTTCTCCTCCTCCTCTTGCCAGCTTGCCCTGGTCTGGCTGAGCGCCTCCAGTGCCCTGCTGTCTCCCTAGAAGTCACACTCTCTCAGCCAAAGGGAGGAGGTGAAGCAAGGTGCAGGCGCACTCTGGCCGGGCTCTGAAGGTCTCTTCTTGTCTTGGCACCTTCCCTCCCTCCGCACTTGTATCGCTGCCTTTAAATGGGCGCTTTAAAGATACAGAGCCCCATTTAACCGTTCAACTACACCTTAGCCTTTAGATGCAATAGGGGTGCTTTTTACATTGGCTAAAAGGGGCGGTCCAAACTCGCCCCTTCTAGCGGCGAGATGAGGCCTAGGCTGCCACACGGGCAGCCCCAGAGGCCTCATCTCGCCGCAACGACCCGCCGCAAAAAAGAGCTCCGGGATCAAGCTCTTTTTTTGCGGCGCGGGAAGGGCGCGATTGGCGCCCTCCCACGCCGCCAGAGCGCCAAAACGTGCGCAGCGCGTCAAAACGCTGCGCACGTGATGATGCTTGTACGGCGCCACCGTGTAGATGCCGCCATCTTTAAATGGCGGCGTCCATGCGTTTTAGGCTTAGGGAGGGTGTAAAGGCTACGCCCTCCCTAACCCTAAATGCGGGCTTTTTAGCCCTAAAAGCACCTTTTTTTGCCCGTGTAAAACGGGCCAGCAATGCTGCACCCTTTTTAAAAAAGTAGTGGGGAAATCAAACTACTTTTTAAAGGCACTTCTTCTCCCTTAAAACTCCAAAATAGTGTTTTCATGGCACACTTTCCATTTTTCTCATCTAAAGGCTGGGCTTTCATGCAGCCTTCAACACACCTCTTTTTGCCAATGTAAAATGGGCCAGCTCCTTTTTAAAGCACTTCTTCTCCCTTAAAACTCCAAAATAGTGTTTTCATGGCACACTTTCCCTTTTTCTCATCTAAAGGCTGGGTTTTCAAGCAGCCTTCAAAACACCTCTTTTTGCCAATGTAAAACGCACCATAATTGTGTAATGTGAAAGGGCCCTAGGTCTCATGCATGTCACAGAAGTGATATATTTTATAGAGAGCTAATAGTGAATACTATGGAACACATATCTACTATAATAAAATGAATCCCATGGAGTTCATTATGCTATCTACTATAAAATAAATCCCTTGGAGTTCCCAGTTAAATGTTATAGGACTGCCGTTGGAGACTACAATACAGCAAGGGTAGCTACCTGATGGTGCAGCAAACTTGGAAGGGTTCTCTCTAGTTTTAAGGATTAAATACTGCATACTTGAGTGTCACAGTTGTTATATTATACATGTAACATTTAAATGTATTCTGCGTGTATATTAGTCTTAACCAGTTAAAAAGATCTGTTTGTAGATGATGGGAAAGAACTGAGATGAATCTACCACAGGGTTTTCTTGGCAATATTTGTTCAAGGGGTATTGCTTTTGCCATTCTCTGAGGCTGAGAATGCATGATTTACCCAAGGAAACCCAATGGGTGTCCATGGCCAAGCAGGGGTTTGAACTCTGGTCTCTAGAGTCATATTTTCTCAATATGTGGATATTTCCGCATTTTGGAAAACTTACTACTAAACACCATGGTAGCTGAGCAAGAATTTGTGTATGGCTCTTTCCCACACTGAAATCCAAATATTCCTTGGTACCACACTACAAAAATAAATACTACTTTAACTGAAAGAAAACATCTCATTGATACTTTGCAAGTGAATATTGGAAAAATATTGGCAAAAACATTTCCCAGCCAATAATTCATAACATCTGATTTGATTATAACTACATTTTTAAACATGTTTCAAATCACATAGGCACCATAGGTCAGAGAAAAGTGTACTTTCACACTTTTCTGTTAATGAGAGGCTTTCTTTGTTCACATAAAGCATCCTGTGACGTTTGCAAAGGGGGAAATCCTCATGGGTTCTAAAGGTATTTTATGTCTTGATCTCTTAATCCTTATGAAAACAGATGTTGTGAAGAAAGCATCCTTAATTTCCTTAGCCAGCATAATTTATCTCCACACTAAAAGTGGGAAGTCATATATACACAATTGTTATAGTTTGGAATTCCAGGCAGACCTCTTTAAGATAATAAAATTGTCCCCATTAGGAATTGTCTAGTATAATTGCAATGTCTGCTTTGGGAAATAGAATAGATTAAGTAACATGGAAGCTTAGACATTTCCCTTCATTTAAAAAAAAAAAAAAGAGTCTTCATTGCTAGATTGCAATAACAACATGAGCAAGCTTCAAAGGAAACCCTGTAGGAAAGGTTAATTGCTACTAAAAGACTAGGGTGGACACCAGAGTGTGCACATTCTACACAAACGTGTTATGTTGGCAGGAAAGAATGCACACAGCTAGCGCTGGGATGTTCCTGATGAAGATGATAGAGCAGCTCCATGCCAAGGGTAATGCCAGAGCTTTAACCTCTCTGGAGCCTGGGGTCATTTTAAACAGTAACCTGGGCTTCTGTGTGGAACACAAGGAGGGGGATGCGCTTCCTTCCACTTGGAAAAATGCTTAACTGTTTAGTATCCTTTTTCCACTCCTAAGGCTATAAAAGATTGCAACAGAATGGCTGAGAGAGCACATTAGGGAATTTATAACAGCCGGTGCCCCTTCACCTTCAACTACAGTAGCTAATAAAGCAAGTATAGAGACTAGCTTGTAGTTAGCAGGAAAGGCACAATGCAACAGAAGACCAGACCTCTGTGTATTCAGCAATTCCATGAACAAGCTGAGCTAGTGTAATATGTTTGATGTGCTACAAAATTCAGCATTTTTAGATTGAGACATTTCCCTTTCTCATTGAAGTTTGTTTCTAGCCCGCAGGACTATATTTAAAAGTGTGGGGGCATTGTGAAATCTCAGAAGCCAGTGGACCTTAGCAGAAGTTTCAGGTACTGTTGCTGTGGAGCAGTCTTGTATTTGGTCCTCATTGTGACGTACAGAAACAAATAAATTATGCAGAGTTATGGCTTCTCCAACCCAACTCCAAGATCTCGTACAGGCATAGTGAGGTATTTCAGTTGTGTCCAGATTTTGTAACAATTAGAGGAGACTCACTGAACTCAACATGACTTGAGTTAATAATAAATAAATTTAAGTCCGATTGCTGTCAGTGAGTCTATTCTAAGTATGACTGAAACTGTATAAAACACGTATGTTAACAAAAATGGTGTAACACAATTCTGAAAGTTATCACCTACTCCTGCTCAGTGGGGGCTGCAATATTTCCAGGTGGAGCTTCAAAGAAATAAATGAATAAAGAGTCTCCCAATAACAAAAAGCAATCTTTTAATCCTCTGGTCAAGCACAAGCATCAATGATGCATAGCCATTTCACTAGCTATATATTGTTAGTATCCAAAATCTTTTAGCTCAATAAGAACGTTTGTATGGTGCCATGTTCAGCATTATTGTAGTAGTACAGGAGGGCTTCCTTCAGGTCAATCAAATTAAGCATAAAGGTGAACATGAGGTGGGAAATCCCACAGGACTGGGAGGAGGATGAAGTAGCTAGGCTGGTCACTTGGGTGGGGTTTTGTGCAGTTCTATCCTTGAAGTCCATCACAGTGTTATAGAATGCAAGAGTTGGAATAAGACCCAAAGGACATCTAATGAAACCTCCTGCTAATTCAGTAAATCCATTGCTTAAAGTATTCCCTGCAGGTAAGCATGCAACTTCTGTTTGCAAATCTCTAACAAAAGAGAGCCCACCACCCACCAAGGCAGCCTCCTAGTCTTTTATTGTTTTTATTATTCCACAAAACTTCCTGTCCTAGAAAAGCTTTCCATTGCTGGGTGAAGCAAATTGGAGGTCCAGGTGAAGCAATGGATACCTTGCAACTGTGCTGGCTATAGACCCACTCCTACAGGGACTGTGTTAATAATTGTCCAATCTAATAATTCTTCATGCCAATACCACTGCTATGATATAAGCTGATTTCTAATCTCTGCTGTTCAGAGAGCCAGGGGGTTATAAATACAATGGGCCCTGCACATCCAAACCATCTAGGGTTTGAATATATATATATACACACACACACACATATATATATATATATATCCCCACTTGGATTCCTGGAGATTAAGTGGAATATAAATACTACTACTGTTATTATTACTATTACTATTATTATTATTATTATTATTATTATTAAATATATGTAAATTCTGTTGACCTTGCCAAAGGTCATCTAATGGATTTCCGAGGCTGAACAGGAAATTGAATCCTGGTCTCCAGGATCATACCCCAAAGCTCAAACCACTACATCATGTTGTCTCTCTACTAAGTAGATATATAGATATATATAGTATAAATATAATGTGTGTGTGTGTGTGTGTGTGTCTATGTATACACTATATCTATCTATCTATCTACCTACCTACCTATCTATCTATTATAGAGATAGAAATAGAGATGACAGAGATAGATAGTACACTCCAAGGGAAACTTTGCAACAAACAAACCTCCATAAGCTACTTATGGTAAGAGTGGATATTATTTACCACATTATCACATATTTGCATAAACTAAGTGATATACAAGTGTGAAGAAATCAAGAGTTTGATTACACATCTGCCACTTCTGTCAAATAGTTGGTTAGACATGCCAAAAGCCCTATGGAATTGCAGAAACCTACTCATTAGTATTATTCATTGTGAGTTGTGACCCGCTTCTAGACAGTTTGATTTTATTGAACTATACAAACACAGATTCTGATAATACTCACTCTGGTCTACAAGTTAAAAATGCCAATGGAGTTACTTTAAGGTTGACATAAGGTTGATGTAAGTCAAAATAGAATCAGATTTTTGTCATTTGTTATAATTCTATACAGTTTCTCCTGCCTGTAGCAGAGAGAGAAAAATGGCAATGTAACCTTTTGTTTTTTCTTTTGTCTGTATGTCTTGATAGTAGATTTACATAAGATAGTAATTACTATTGCAACACAATCCTACACACACACACACACACACACACACAGTTGTTTGATTGCTATCTTATTTTGCAGCAAAGAACTCTTTGTACAAACTCTGAGCAGCAGTGGAAGTTCTAACAATAAGGGATAGCACTACAAAGTATTAGAAAGGCAATATAAAACTGTGGATTCTCTGTCGCCTTTGAAAAACAATGAGGGAAATAATAATAAAATTGGAGCTGCACAGCCATGCCCTTTGACAAATTAGGGTCCATAGAGTCCTATGAGGAAAAAAATAACATGTTACCCAGAAATATTTTAAGTGGAAATGCCCGACACTGTCAGAAGAGAATAGGCTGTGAATGTATTCATTAATTTCTATCTTGTCTTTTCTGCCGATCAACTCAAGATGGAGTACAAGCCAGAATCACTGAAAGTACACAGAACTCCCAGGTAGTTTCCCATGTAGTAATCAGCTAGAACCAGATCTGTTTAGTTTCAACAAGATTCTTGTTATTATGTGCTATGTTCCAGGAGGGAGTCTCAAGGAACAGATTTTGCCCACCCTCAGCTATGTCCTACACCAAAGCCCCATCTTTTCATCTGTTCATCCACCCTTGGTTCATTTACTTGGTACATTGCTATACTGGAACAGAATCCTGGATAGGAGAAAGTGTGACAAAGGGAAAAAGCTGGGAAATAATTGTAAAGGAGAAAGAAGATGCACAGGTACATTTTTCTGTGATGCAGTTATGTGATTTTGCTGTAATTCTGCAATCAGACTAGAACTTATTTCCACCAGTACATTTTGCATGTTAAACTGAATTTTACATTCACCTGCCTCTCATATAAATGCTTGCACACAACATTTGGCTGGAGCACTAAACCACAACATTCAGAGAAGTACACATTTCATGTGAAATTGCATTTGGCTTCACATAATTAGAAAAAAATTGTGTCAAAAAAAAAAAAAAAGAATTTTTCTGGAGTCAAAGTATTTAAAGGACCACTTTCATCCACAGGAGACAACTTTCATAGGAGCTGTTAGATGTAGTATTTTATCCCTGCAGTTCTTGCTCTGAGAAGGGATAAACAAAGCACCATGCCCACAGCTTCAACTTGCCTTCTCCCTTGGGTCTTCTCTTCTCCCTTAGCCCTGCACTATTATGATTGCTCGTGCTGCTACCCATCTCAGCAAGGCTTCAATGGTTTTTAAAATGTAAAGGGTGAGAGTCATTTTTAGAATCCAACTGTGCAGCTGCAATAGATGTCAATCTCTCAATGGACAACTGATGCTTGGAGTTACTCTCTCTTCTCTCATTTCGTCTCTTTACAAATTGGCAATAGGCTTGGTCAGCAATCACATTTGGTATATCAAAGCAAACAGACAAGTAAGAAGGTCAGGAGTAGGGAACTAGAAACAATGGTAGTAGAAAAATTATCACCACAAGAGAGAAGCGAGAAAGTGATGGGAAGTGGCCAGAGCAATGTAGGGTCTGCACCTTCCCAAACCTGGCCTGGTTTCTCCACTCCATCCAGTTGTTGGCTCTTCTGCATGTCCACACATCACCTGAGGGATGGTTGCTAGGGGCACTTGAGAGGACTTTTCCTGTTACAATAACTAAGGTTCAAAACACACTGCAGAAATAATCCAGTTTGAGACCACTTTAACTGCCCTGGCTCAATGCTAGGGAGTTCTGGGAACTGTCATTTTGTGAGACATGTAGCCTTCTCTGTCAGAGACACTTCTGGTGACACAATAAACTACAATTTCCAGGTTTCCTTGCACTGAACCAGGGCAGGACTAGATTATTTCTGTAGTGTGTTTTGGACCTCAGTTGTAGAACTCCATGCTCCAGGAGATATGTTTTGCAATCTTAAGGTGGTGTTTAAATGGCACCTAAACTTTGGGGCTGAGAGTGTGTGATTCACTCAAGGTCATCCAGTAGATTGCCATGGTCAAGCAGGGGTTCAAACCTGGATCTCCAGAGTCATAGTCCAACACATAAACCTACACTATACTACCTATTCATTTTTCATGTTGGCAGACCCTGGTATCCACAGAGCTGTCCTCCAGAACCATATTTCTAATGGGTCAAGCTTCTTCCTATCAAGTTTCTTCATTGTCTAGCTTTCACAGTCAAACATAGAAATCAGAAATCAGCAAGGATGCTGCCATAGCTACACCCAAACTACAAAGCTTCAAATCAAGCTCATTTACTTTATGCATCAAAATAACCCTAAGCTTTTTCCAATCGTACAATAAATTTCCAAAACTGCTGCCCTCAAACTAACCCAACTTACAGTGTTTTTTAAAAACAAACAAACAAACAAACAGGGAGAGGTTCATAACTGCCACTGTGAGCTTTCTGAAGGACAAATGGACTAAACATTAATGAATAAATAAAAATGAAGCACTGCCTAACAATCACACACATACACACTGTTAGATATATACTGGCTGCCAAAAGAGAAATTATCACAAAGCTACATTCTAAATTTTGACGTTCAGTCTATGAATGCATTTAACTCTTTGCAGTCTGACTGAATGCCATTTGTCAGCCCTCTTCTTGTAAGGATGACTGAGATAAGCATTTAGAACACTTGGGAAAATAACTATAAATTCTAACATAAATTCTAATTGTTATCGTTATTATCTTACAAATCATACATGACTTCTTTCTATGTATCACAGGTTAGTATAGTTACAAAAGTGTTGACAAAGAATCACACCTCTCTCTCTTTACAAAATAGAAAGAGAGTGAAGGAGAGAGAGAGAGAGAGAGACCTGAGCTACTGAAGAGGCATAATGAACTGCAGAAAAAGTAAAACACACTTAGACTGAATGCTTTGGAAAGAGGAATATAAACCCCTGTGCAAACTAGGTGCAGCTGCAGCTTCAGAAAAGATCATTTCTATATGAGTAAGTGATCATTCTGGGCTAGCAGTTAATACCATGTAATAATACGTTAACTGCATGAGAACTCTACATTGTTTCTGGAACATGTCAATATCAGCTTGCACAATAACTAGCAGCATTTGGGACTCTGGATAGTGTTGGTTGTGTCTAATTGAGTAACACTGTCTAAGGCAATTGACGTGCACCAGACACCGTCTCTTAATTAGGGGCCAATATTGAAAGACTCCGGGTCAAATTCTGCTTTTCAATTACATGGGTGCTGTTCGCCTTGATGTCAGCAGGAGCTGCACCTGCATACCCCTGTAAGGAATTAAGCATACTGCATTCTATATAAACTATGGTAATTCCTGCAGCAACACAACTCTGGATTTATTTGCAGTTTTTGAATCTCATTTTATTTATAGTTCCAATCCAACCTACTTTGATCAGCATATTTATATTATCTGTACTTCTCCTCTGCTAGAAGTTAACTGCAATCATAAACATTGTTGAAAAATTATTTGCAGTTAACAGGGTTTGAAGTACCCCATTATATCACCAAAATGAGTGCAAGTAAAGTTTTCTACTGGTTGATAAAGATTGTTCAACAGAATACATGTGCCTCTGGATTTAAGAATCTTTTTCTGGAAAACATAAAATGCTGGGCAAAAAAAGTAGTTCGGAAATGCCAGTTCACAAGTTTTCTATATTAAGCCAATTCAATGTACATTAGTGGTCCTATTTGTGCATGAAGGAAATTTGGAAATAAAGATTTGGTCTATCAGTAATGATGGTATTCATAAGTGGGCAAAGTGCAGCCCTGGGCCACCATGCAGCCACCAGGGAGATGCAGCCACTAGAGACATTTCTGTGGGGCCCATACCCTTGTGGTGTCAATTTTTACTTCCAAAGTCCTCCAAATACTCATGAGTTAGAAGAAAAGAGGTCATTATTTCATTTTATTTGAATATTATTTTATTTAAACATTTATTTAATGTTTGATGTTTGTAATGTCTATAATGTTTGTAATGTTTACAAAGATTGTATAATGTTTTGTGTAAAACAATATTTTTTATAAAAAAAACACCTCTGAATGCTCTCTAGGTTGAATTGGGAGCATTTGTACCACATTTTGATTCCCTTTGGACAATTTAGACCCAAGAGAGGACTTTTGTTACAAAAGTGTTCTCTTAGATCAGAAATGGAATGGGGGTGGGGGTCTACAAACACAGCAAAATTGTATTCATGCTCCCTAGGGGCCATTTTGGGCATGGAGGAGTGCAGTGACCCTCCAACATCTTCAGGGAGGCTGATATGGCCCTCTAGCTTTCCACAGTTGTTCTCCCAGGCTATACATACAAAGGCAAAGACCCCAAATGCACTGCTCTTCACCTAGTGAGTCATGACTCAAAACATGTCAATGGCCCAAAATATATGGGCACTTTAGGGCACCCTCATCACGTGTTAGGGTTGCCCGGGAGTGGAGCTAATAGAAGCTGCGCAACTGCGACATCATAGGGGCACCCTATGGTGCTTTTTGCTTCTTCTTTTTTTTACGTCGTTCGGGCACACTTTTTTCTGCCGCACCTTCATCGCTCTGTCTGGTTGCTGTAGCAAAGGTGCACTGGAAAAGGAGGCAGCTTCAGACTGCCCTTTTTGGGCAGTCTGTAAAGCCCTATCGTTTTGTTTTGTTTGTTGTGTGTCTTGAAGTCATTTCTGACTTACAGCAACCCTAAGGCAAACCTATCATGGGTTTTTCTTGGCAAGATTTGTTCAGAGAAGATTTCCCATTGCCCAGATCACCCAGAGGGTTTCCATGGCTGAGCAGGGAATGGAACTCTGGTCTCCAGAGTCACAGTCCATCACTCAAATCACTATGCCATGCTGGTTCTCAAAAAAAAAAAAATGTCAATACTAGGTAGCAATAACAGGATTTTACTTTGTGATGGATAATTACTATCCATCAAGAAAAGGAAAAATAGATGAGAGAAAAATTTTCTAGAAAAAGTAGGAAAAATCTAATAGTATGAGAAGACAGTTTTACTTTTGCTTCTGTCCAGGGAGGCTTAAAACTCCATATGTCTGAACTACCCATGAAACAGGTTGGTATCCTATGATACAAAGAAAGTTCACACAGTATTCAAAACTAACATTACAACCCAACTAAAAGCTGAACTGGTTTTACTTGTAATGAAATGCAGCTGTATTTAAGTCTCTGGGATAAAATCAGCTTAATTCCTAATATTTTGACTTCAACTCAATTGTAGAACAATTCCTAAGTAAATTAAACTTTATCTTACAGTATTTCTTTTTTTACAAAAACCAGCATATATATTTTTTTAAAAATAAAGTCATTAGTAGAGTTTCATCATTTTAAATCAGGATTTCATCAAATAACACTAAAAATTACACATCTTCTGGTTTAAAAAGAAAGCCATAATCAAAGATTACTATTCCTCCAAATTACAATACAGACAGATAACAGAATGATTTATAAAACAAAGATTAGAGACAGAAACTGAGCATTGTAGTGGTAACGACTTTTAATTGGATTCAGTTTATCACATTTTTCAGAGTACCACAGAAGCAGAAGAAAGGATTAGAATTATTTCCACATTTCACTGTTTGGCATAATGAGAAAACAGAGGGAGGTCCTCATCCCTGATGCGTACGGTGAGCCACAGGAGATGTTTAACATGTCAGGATATAGTAGTGTATGGTCTTGAGACACAAACGCATTGGCTCCATTATAACGTAGCAGAGTGTAATCAGTTGGAAAAAAATTCTGACTAGGTCATGAAGTTTTGTTAGGCAAGAACACAATTTCTGAAATGTAGTTTAACCCCTTAGTAGCTTCAGTGGTTTATAGAGTAAACCTACAGCATCTAAGAACAGCTTTTTATTTTAAGTATGGGGGGGAAAGTTTTTCCTAATGATTAATGAAGAAATAGATATTATGTCTCATTCTAGGTGAATGTTACAGAAAAAACATAGGGGTCACAATTTGCTTTGGTGGGGTGAAATTCTACAGTGCCTATTTCTTTGGGAGTTGGGTATTTATTAACACTTCTTTCTACCCAGCTTGGATGCTTTACACACAGAGATATTAATAGTGTGATCCTAAACATGTCTATTTGGAAGTACATCTCACCAAATTCAGTAACACTTGCTTCCCAGTAATCATGCTTATCAGCAAAAAAAAAAAAAAAAAAAGTGCAGGGTATCATATTCAAAGTACCTT
This sequence comes from Urosaurus nigricauda, assembly GCA_034509955.1. Lineage (NCBI taxonomy): Eukaryota > Metazoa > Chordata > Lepidosauria > Squamata > Phrynosomatidae > Urosaurus > Urosaurus nigricauda. The sequence continues at coordinate 259,179,612 of JAOEGL010000003.1, forward strand.
CTTAAACCTGTTTCAAAAGTTTAGGAGTGTTTCTACCTAATCTACTTGAACCACTTCACTGGAGATCGGAGGATAGATATACTGTACATCAGAAAAGGAGAAAGAAGAGAAATCCTTGAACACATGAATGTGGCATTCCTTCAAGTATTCAAAGAGTATTCTCCTTCAATCTTTTCTTCCCTATGCTAAAATGTATATATGTTCATTCATAGGACTTTGCTAGGTCATGTAAACTGTTCCAGTTACTAACTCAAAACGCTTGTTATCTTAGGTATAGTTTACATATGTATACTCCTCTCAAAATTAAAAAAAAACAACAACTATAGACAGCCATGCATAAGCATACATATGCACAAACATTACACAAATATACAATAAAACAAACAATAAAAACAGAAAACTAACTAATTTACATGCATTATTACATACCATCACATTGTTGAGGTCACAACATTGAAACAAAACAAAAGGTTACTTCCTGAGTTTTGTTCCAACTCTTACATCACATTTATGTATAGACTGTTTGAGATATTAAATATCACATCACATCACAAAGGTTATCACCTTTAAAGCCTTGCATGGCTCTGGCCTGAGTTACTTGGGGAAACACCTCTCCCTACACAATACACCCTGCACACTCAGAACATCAGGTAAGTATTTACTGGAACATCATAATTCTAGGCTAAAGACAACTTCTCACAGAGCCTTCACTGCCGCGGTTCCTAAATTATGGAATGGCCTACCAGAAGAGATCTGTCTAATCACCACCTTAGAGGCCTTTAAGAAGGCACTTAAGATGGATCTCTTCCTGTGGGCTTATCCACCGGACTCTAAAGAAGTGACAAGTGGGGTGCCACAGGGTTCTGTCCTGGGCCCAGTGCTATTCAACATCTTTATTAATGACTTGGATGACAGTATTGAGAGCCTAGTTATCAAATTTGCAGATGACACCAAATTAGGAGGAGTAGCTAATACCCCAAAATGACAGGATCAAAATTCAAAATGACCTGAATACACTAGAAAGCTGGACCAAAGCTAACAAAATGAAATTTAACACAGAGGAATGTAAGGTCCTACATGTAGGGTGGAAAAATGAAATGCACAGATATAGGATGGGGGACATCTGGCTGAATGAGACAACATGTGAAAGGGATCTAGGAGTCCAAGTAGACCACAAGTTGAACATGAGTCAACAGTGTGATGCAGCAGCTAAAAAGGCCAATGCAATTTTAGGTTGCATCAATAGAAGTATAGTGTCTAGATCAAGGGAAGTAATAGTGCCACTCTATTCTGCTTTGGTCAGGTCCCACCTGGAATACTGTGTCCAGGTCTGGGCATCACCATTCAAAAAGGATGTGGAGAAACTAGAGCGTGTCCAAAGGAGGGCGACTAAAATGGTGAAGAGTTTGGAAACCATGCCCTATGAAGAACGCCTTAGGGAGCTGAGGATGTTTAGCCTGGAGAAGAGAAGGTTAAGAGGTGATATGATCGCCCTGTTTAAATACTTGAAGTGATGTCACATTGAGGAGGGAGCAAGCTTGTTTTCTGCTGCCCCAGAGAACATGACTCAGAACAATGGATGCAAACTGCAGGAAAAAAGATTCCACCTCAACATTAGGAAGAACTTCCTGACAGTAAGGGCTGTTTGACAGTGGAACACACTCCCTTGGAGGGTGGTGGAGTCTCCTTCTTTGGAGGTTTTAAGCAGAGGCTGGATGGCCATCTGTCGGGGATGCTTTGACTGGGAGTTCCTGCACGGCAAGGGGTTGGACTGGATGGCCCTTGTGGTCTCTTCCAACTCTAAATTTCTATGATTCCATGATTCTATATAGGACGTTATGATGAAACACTGCACTTTTAATTATGAGTATTGGCTATTGACGATTTGCTATTTTACGATTGACGATTTGCTGTTTTATAGAACGAATAGGAATGTTGGTAATTCAGTATTAGTGTTTTATTTACTGCATTTTTATTGATTGTATTTTGTATGGTATCTCTGATAATACTTTACTAATACTTTATACTTCATGACTTGTAACATTCTTAAAGATTTTGCAAGATGCAGGACATCATGATTTGAACATCTTATTGTTATAATCCTGCCTCGATTCATGGGTGGGGCAGGAAATATAAGTATTATTATTATTATTATTATTATTATTATTATTACCAGTTACTATAGTGCAGCTTGGTCGCCAAGCAGATTATCTTACTTAACAATGCTATATCATTTTTTTCTTGTTTTATCTAACTTACACAACTTAATACTTCCTCTTAGCAATCTTATTGATAAATTATTTTTACGTAAGCCTACATGTAAATTGCAGTTGCCTTGATAAATTTCAAATCTTTAACTTTTATACCTTTTTTAAAAAATAACTCAACAGCGGATCCCAATCACTTCTTTGTTCTTCCCACAACTCACCAAGCAGGTAAGTTTATTTACCTCAATATAATCCATCAGTTTGTCTAACCAAGTTTCAGTCTTAGGGCATTCACACACTGTCTCTTTTTCACACTCAGCCACCCACCCCCGTATACCTCTTCTCAACTATCAACGATAGTTTCTGAGTTCATAGTAATAACAAAAAAATACTTCGCTGATTGAAAAAAGTCATGAATAATAAGAGCCAATCCTTTAAAGCACACAAAGACTTACAACAGTAAACCATGCCTTACAACAGTATCTTTAATGTATTTATTATAGCTGTATTTGTTGTCATGGTTTTCTTTCATCTCTTTGTTCAGCTTTTGTCCAATAATGATGTCGAATATCTAAAGATATTTTTGTGAAGATAACAACAAAATGCAATATTAGCTAATATTGAATTAACAAATCGGTGGGTGGGGTTTATGCATAGGTAAATCCAGTTGATTCAGCAGATCTACTCTAACAATCAGATGTATACCAAAGTGGTTAATATCACTTTTCTGTTGTGAAGGTCAGGGGGCGAAGGTCTACACTGGTGAAAAATGCTACACTAAACCCAAAGCTGGTGCTGGGAGTCTTCATGAATATTTGGGAGGGGGGGGGAGGATCTGTAGTTTTTGGCCCTTAACCCAATTTTGCTCCAAAGTAGATAAGTAAGGGTTTCCAGAAAACTTCAGAGTGCCTCTGGTTCTTTTGGCCCTGCGGACAGCTAGATTAGCAGCCAATAAGTTTCCAGGCAGGGTACAAAGTGTTGGTTATTGCCTTTAAAGCCCTACGTGATTTGGGTTCAGTTTACCTACAGTATTGCCTCCTCTCATCTGCCCCATACACTCAGGTCCTCTGGGAGACATTTACTCCAGTCAGCCAGGACTAGATTGGCAACTGTCAGCCAGAGGACTTTTTCTTCAGACCTGCTGGAAGAGATTTGACAACTGAATACACTGTCCAAATTTAAAACAACATTGAAGACCAGTCTCTTTCTGCAGGCATATCCAGATGATTTTCAAACTATGAACTTTAAATGAGGAATTTTAAATGAGGAATCAGGGAGCCCTGGTGGCGCAGTGGTTAAATGCCTGTACTGCAGCCACTCACTCAAAAACATAAGGTTGCGAGTTTAATACCAGCAAAAGGGCTCAAGCTTCCAAGGTCACTAAAATGATTACCCAGATTGTTGGGGGCAAGTAGCTTACAGTTCTAAACCACTTAAACACTGATAGGCAGTATGAAGCGGTATATAAATGAAGCTATTTGTTTGTTTTACTATCTGAATACTGTATCTTATTTGTCCTTTTAAATTGATGTCTGTTTTAACTGATGTGTTTTTAACTGTTATATGTTTATTCATTGTTTTTGTTCCCTGCTTTGATCCATGGGGAGGGGCAGGTAAGAAATTTGATTAGGATTAGGATTAGGATTATCAGGTCTGGGTTGGCTAATCTTTTTGTCCCCATGCCAAGAGCCACAACTGTCCCTCACCCTTCAGAACTGCCACTGCTGCTTCCTTGTCAGCTAAGCAGATCCCTGTGAATGCCTGGCTAATGCAACCCTATGTCTGCCAAGGTCTAAATAGGGTGCCTGTGCAATCCATGAAAAGAGGGTAGAGTTACCCACTTCTCCTAGATCACATGGCTGGATGTCTCCTGGAGATCTCAATGCTATCAATCTCAGCCCCCTTGCAACATATGGCTGGATGTCTTCTGGAGACACCACAGCCAGAGATCTCAACCTCCCCACCTATATTGCATGGTTGAACCACAAGGAGATTGAACCTACACATTCCCAATCCCTTACAGTGTTTCACATTTAGTGATGTCTAATTTAGCTGACAAGTAGCAGAGAGGATGGGGAAAGGCAGCATGAAACCAAGGCAACATATATCTCTTTTTTGACTCCCTTGCAGCTCAATGAGCATGAGTTCCAGGGAAGCTGTTCCTGTCTTGGAGTACTGTAGGCAGCTGTGGGTAAACCAGCCCTGGCTTGCTATATTATTGCACTTTCCTATACACTGAGTACAGCTGTGTTCACTGAAACCTGGACATACCAGGAAGATTGCACCCAAAGTTAATTTCAGTTAAAAAAGACTTCTGAAGAATAACCACGGAATAGCTTGATATGAAGCTTTTCCCAGTGTGACACTCTTCAGACATTTTGGATTTGAACACCCAGCACTGACAATTGTGAAGAGTATGGAAGGTGTAGCAGCAAAATTAATAGTACACCTTTTATGTCAAGAAACCCCAGGATTTGCCACAACCACCTAGCTTAATATTCAAGAAATACACACACACACACACACACACACTTCTCGGGACATATGCCTAGTGGACAAAAATTGGGACACTGGAATCAATGAAGTTTTTATCATGTCTTTTTTGTATTTCTTAGGGGATGGGCCGAGCCCACAGAAGGGCTGAGAGCATGATTTCCTGGCCCCAGTGCACACCCAGGTTGGTCCCTGGGTTGGCATAGGGACAGGAATGCCTCTTCCCAAGCTGACCCTTGACCCGGATTTGGGTGCCACTCCCTACCTTGCTGGCAGTCGATTTGACTGAGAAGCCCCCCCCCCCCCCGTTGCCCTGTCTGATGCAGAAACAAGGCACCTGGCCATGCCCACGTGGTCAGGCACCCTGTTCCCACCATCGGACATGGTGACACGGGGGGGGGGGGGGCTTGCAGTCAGATTGACGGTCAGAAAGATATGGAGCACGAGGGGAGCTGTCTGAACAGCCTGGTTTTGCCACTGAGTTTCTTAGAAACTCCATACAAACCAGGGTTTAATTACTGTAGAGTAAAGGCTCTTTATTCTGGGGTCAGAATGGATCCTCCAGATCTGTGTATGGACAGGCAGGATTAGGCATGATCCTTCTCCTGGAGTTTTGGCCTGTGTTGTCCAATCTGGACAACATGAAGCTAGGGGGAAGCTGGGCTTTTTGGCATGGACTGACAAAATTTAATAATATAATTAATTATACATACCAGCAAATTAAAAACTTTTTTTAAAGTATGGTAGGGGAAAAAGTCTGTCTTCTGCAAAGTTTGGTAGGGTCAGGTTCCTACAGAGTACTACAGGGCACCAACAGGAGCCTTGCCATCTTTTTACCATATGTTGGGGATGCTTTGATGGAAAGTTCCTGCATGGCAGGGAGTTGGATTGGATGGCCCTTGTGGTCTCTTCCAATTCTATGATTCTATTATTCTATACATAAGAACAGGATATTAACTTGAAAAGTGGCTTGCTCTAAATTGTGGATTCAGATTTCAGGCTAAGCATGCCCAACTTGTAATAAAATTTAGGATTGAAATAGTCACAAACCAAGTGACTGTTTCTGAACTTTATCATCACTACCACTATCCAAAAACATCTCTGATAATACTGTACTGTTTATCTATATTTCATGATTTGTAACACTTCTTAAAAAATTTTCAAGATGCAGCACATCATGATTTGAACATGTACTGGGCATCCACCAAACAACATCAAAATGATCAAACACATGCTTTGTTGATCTCAACAATATCAAGAATGACAACATTTGGAGTTTGTGGGGGAAATGGTAGATGACTAGTGCAGAAGTATTTCCCCACTGTTTGTAGGCCCTTACATTTGAAAGCAAACCTTTAATTTTAATTTTTACACAAACATCTCCTAGCTGAATTGGTACCTGGCTGTGATAGAAATGAAGTCATATTTTGAAGAAAGCCCATCATATCCATCCAGACAATAAACATGGTCATGGATGGGGATACTCAGTTAAATAGATGTTTGTCTAGAAGAATCATCATCTGGCTAGCATCTCTGCTGGATGTTTCTAAGCAGCTAACTGATGTATACTAAACAAATTTGGTTTGGCTGGAGTTAAAGCCGCCCTGTGGAAATTCTCAACATACATTTGTTTGATTGAGCTGTCATTTTCAGTTGATCTGCTGATGATCTGTGTCACTTTGTTTAAATGTCCTTGCATTTTTTTGCTTTATACAGCAAAAAAAAAAAGTAAGTAAAAGAAAAAAGAAAAGAAAACAGAAGAAGAAAAGAGAAAAGAGAGGCACGCTTTCTGTGATGGATTAAATGGAGGTGAAATTTGAGAGTTACTCCTGTTTTCGATTTCTGTGTTCTCAGACAGGTGGGTCTGGAATGACAAAGAACTTCATATGGCAACATTTGAAAAAACAGAGTAGAATGGATGTCCTTATGATTTAAAACATCCACAGATGTGTCAGCTTCCAAATGCTCCTGTTTTGAGGAGTTGTTGGAATCAGTAACAGGAACAACAAATATTATTTATATATACTGGAGTAGACTAAGCTCCTAACCTTTAGCCACATATCAAAATCTTCACATATCCCAAAGCCATCATTCACACACACACACACACACACGATCTCAATGTACCTTTTATGGCTACATTTTGTTCTCCTTCAATTCTTCTTTTCCACTGTTTCACCACCACTGCCATCTTTGCATCCTCAACCTTATTCCTGTTCAAATTGATTTAAAATACTGCTCCACTCTGCCCTCCGTCCCTTGTTCACAACCACTATTATTTTGCCTTCCACCATACTGCTATTTATCATTATCAGTTGGAAATATACAAATCTAAGCACATAGCCACATTGCAGTATTAAAGAAGTTTGATACCACTTTAACAGCCATGACTCTATCCTCGAGAATCCTGGGGTTTGTAGTGTGATGAGTAGTTCAGGCTGTCAGAGAGTTCTGGTGCCTCACTAAACTACAAATCTCTTGAGGACAGAGCCATTATAGTTACAGTGGTGTCAAACTTCTTATTTGAATTTCTGTATATTTTTGGCAGGGTTTTTTCAGTATAAACCTTTTTGGGTAGAGTGTTGTGTTTTTACTTCTTTCACAATAAATAATGAGCTATGAAAAATCTAACTAGGCATTTGAACATAATGAAAATAGCCACCATTTTGATTCCTTTAAAAATTTTGATAGACATGTTTACTGTTTAGCTTCTATGTCCAGAGCATTCCAAAATACAAATTTAGCAAATCAGGGAAGTATGCACTTTTCACTTGTTTAAGGGAAATTGTTTACATGAAAATCATGATTGTGTGTGATTAGGCTGAAAAAGGAATATTGCTTTCTCTCTGTGTTAATATTTATTAGTCCAATGACATGAGAGGCGGGAGACACAAAAATGTTTAAGCTGGAGGATGTTAATAAGAGTGCACATGGGGCCCTATCCAATTTCTCACTGAGTTATACTTAAGGGAAGTTTAAAAATTGTGAGGAAGCTATTGCCCAAATTATGCAGAACTTGGAAAAGTTATAGTTTGTATGACCATTCCCAAAATCCTCCTGCCAGTGTGGCGGGAGATTTCATGCTAAGTGAGGCCAACTTGTCATAAAAACTGATCATTATAAACAGTGACTATTAATTGCTGTTTTTGAACTTTATCAGCATCTCAACATCTCCAGCATGCCATAATGCCTATGGCATACAACAATATTTCACAACTATACAATGCAAACATTCCTATAATAAGTACTGTTCTTGGTGGCAAAACATTGGGTGGCAGTAACTGCATAGCAACCCTCTTGTTAACCAGTAAATAGAGATCACTTTCACAGAGTTGGATCAATACACACACACACTATTTCTTCCTGAGATCCCCAGGATTATTGTGTACATTTCCCAGAAAGGGAGTCTTGGGACTATTTTGAACTAATACATAATGACTGTTTCCACATTTTCAGACAGAGGGGCATGCAATATTGTATATGTGCATCCATACACACCTGGGCAGCATGGCAGAACCACAATAACTCACATAACAATCATATGCTTCTCATAAAGGTACCAAATTTACACCATTTGTGGACTAATACATCATTATCATTTCCAGATGATGGGGTGTATGGTATTGGACATGTGTATGTGCATGTGCAACCAACTAAAATAATGTTTCTAATAGTGCATGGTTTAATAATAGTACATGTTTTGAAATATATAATATCACTCCAGTCCATAAGATCAATAAACACACTAGGACCAGTTTGGACAATGATACTTATTGTAATTTTTAGAAATCTCAAACATTGATATATGTCTCTGTCTGCCCCATATAATGCTAAGTAAATCCATAGAAATTAAGTACAAAATTGGACATGGGTTTTGATGTGATGGTGAAGACTTTTATAGCATCCATAGTTTTTTGTGGTTTTAGGGGGGCTATGTGGCTATGTTCTGGAAGAGCTTATTCCTGACATTTCACCAGCATCTGTGACTGGCATCTTCAGACGATGGATTACATTGACAATGGCTCCAGCAAATCTCACATGATATGGAAATAGATACAGGGAGATACGTTTCCATAAACGCCCTCAATCATGATTTACACAAATGTACCACATGTTTTGTTTGTTTGCTTGTTTGTGTTTTACTTCTTGAAATAATGGAGCTGGGGATTGGGCCAAACCATAGTGGAGTGCATAACCCAAGTAATGTGTACCATCCCCGAGTCCCCAAGTCTTTTTGTTTGTTTTTATTAATGTTCTGTTTCTTTGGCAGTATAATTTCTGCTGCAACACAGAAAGCAAAACCAGGAGTGTGCAGTTCTGTGTTATGTGTAATGGTCCTTTATTTGGACCCTAGCTGTGCTTTCCAACAAGAGTATTGTCACAATTTGCCTGGCAACCCTGCAGTTAATACTTCTCAAAAGAACCTATCATGACCTTTCAGTTTTGCTCATTGCAGTGCCTATTGTACAGGAGTCCATCTTTTACCATGTCTTGAAAGAAGGAGCTTGTCCTTCAATAGAGGCACAAGATGTGAAACATGGCTGACCACTTTTCTCTTTCAACAGAACAAATCTTTCACTCACAGAGCTGCCTTTATTCTAGCTACAAGGTTGGAGTCTCCTTGAATCTGCTAGAAACTATTCCTGGAGAGAGGAAACAGACACTGTAAATGAACCATGACTCAGTAAGGCCCCCTTATACCTGCAAATATCCAATGGGCTCTAAAGAAGCATTTTCTGTTGGGCCTCTTTTTCTCAAACACAAGTTGTTACTCTCTGAGTCATTTGATTTCTAACCAATTCCAGCGGTTTTCCATCCTTCTTTGGGAAAGTTTTAAATGTGCTTTTTGTTCTTCCTGCCTCCTGGCTAAGCTTTGTTTGATTGATCTGGGGATAGATTGCTGCTTTGCTCCATCTCTCAATGCTAATAAATGAGCAATTTACATACATTTAAAGGAATTAATATGTGAATATCAGCATTTGCCATGGCTTTCTTTTCTTTCTTTTTTTCTCAGAGCAAAATGGCAATGCTAAATAACATACTGAATATAGTATATTGGCCTCTCAGGCAGTCTAAAAAATAAAGAAAACACCTTCAACCCCATTTTCACAGTCTCACAACTCGCATAATCACTTCCTTGTATAAAGGTGAGAACTGCAAGTGGAGGCTGAAAGGTGAGCACTGAAACCTGAAGAGTCCATGGGTTCAGATTCTGCTAAAAAACAGAAGAAATCCCCAGTGTTATTCCCACAACTTCACGCTGTAACAAATCCACCTTTTATATTGCTTTGAAAAAATTGTCTACAATTTACTCACAGACTTCTGAGCTAAATTACTAGAACTACATGATGACACAAATTTACTTAATCCCTCCTACTTTTATAGCTGTTACCAAGCAATGAGCCACCTGTGACCAGCAGGGAGGGAATCTCCAGAAGAAAACTACATTTGGACCAAGGAATGACTAACTGGCTAAATAGATTTTAAGAACTGATGTTTACAGACCATTTCCAATGTTCTAATAGCAGACGTTTACTTCAAACAGGGAAATGTCCGTGTGAGAGTCAGAGGTCGAACTTACCACTACTACACAGATCCTATCCCCAGCTTTCATGAATGGATTACCCATAATTACAATGCCTTCAAAGATGCCTAAAGTTTTTTTTATATATATTCAGTACATTGATATCCCAGTTTTTCAGGGATAAAACACCACAATACGGGTTATAAAGAGACAGAGGTTGGAAACAATTACATAAATAAGCAAAATGCTACAATCAGAACTGAGGAAATGAAGTATGTGAAGTTGCTGTGAAAGACATACATGAAATACCTACTTGGGAAACCATAATTGTTTGGAGTTTTGTTAAAGGCTACACCAAGGAGTAGGAAGGGAATTTCAAAAAAGATTGTTCTCTAGGGAACTTGGCCTTACAACATTTCAGGTATTAACCAGAACTTGAAAATTTACCATTGAAATGAACTGATAACCAATGCAATCAATTCCTCCTTCTGTCCTCTGTCATCACGTGTTACAAAAGAAGTAGGGATCAATGCTTATTATCAATCCCCTCTTCAGTTTACTCTGTTTCCCAGGATAACTTGGAGAGCGTACCAACAGATCCACAATCCCCTAATCTGCTCCTATGCAATGTCAGGTCGGTCAAAGGTAAGACTCACATCATCCACAATCTCCTCATGGATGAACAGGCCGACCTGGCATGCTTTACCGAGACCTGGCTGGGAGACACCACCGCTGCCACATGGGCACAGGCTTTCCCAGCTGGTTACACAGTCAATGAGCAGATAAGGGAAAGTGGGCAGGGGGGAGGCGATGTGGCAATAGTCCTTAAAACCAACCTAACCTTGATCAGGAAACCTGTCTGGAAAACAACCCACATCGAGTTTGGGGATTCTGTTGTTATACCGGCCACTCCGTTGCCTAACAGACTCCCTAACCGAGCTGACTCAGCTGGTCTCTGAGTTGCTGCTGGAGTCGCCCAGACTTTTGGTCCTGGGCGACTTCAACATTCCTCTCGAGACCAGCCCTTCTGATTTATCTGGAGCAGCTCAGGAATTCATGGACTCCATGACAAGCATAAACCTATCCCAATTGGTCAACGGGCCTATCCATTGTGCAGGACACACATTCGATGGGATTTTTAGTATGGAACAGGAGTTTCTTTGGCGGAGGTAATTAAAACCTCCGCATTGTCATGGACAGATCATTTGCTGATCAAAATGTAATTAAAAGCCATGCTTCATCCCTCCGGGGGTGGTGGACCCATTAGAATGGTCCACCCTCGAAGGCTAATGGAACCAATCAGTTTCCAGAAGGCCTTAGAGGATTTAATGGTTGGTAACTCCGGTGATTCTGTCGAAGCCCTGGTGAATACCTGAATGACTGACCTTCCCAAGGCTATCGACGCAATCGCTCCCGAGCGTCCTTTCCAGCCCACTTCTAACAGAAAACCCTGGTTCACAAAGGAACTCAGGGAGATGAAGCAGACTGAGCAATGACTAGACCGCAAGTGGCGGAAGACTCGGCTCTCATCCGACAAAACTTGCAGTAGGCAGCACCTTCGCGCCTATCGGGAAGCATTGCATACAGCGCGGAGATCCTTTTGCTCTGCACACATTGCGTCTGCAGAATCCCGCCCAGCAGAACTGTTCAAGGTGGTGGGGGAGCTGACGCAGGTCCCCCCTGCACCAAATCCCCTACTCGAACCCACATTGGCCTGCTGTGATGCATTTAACACCTACTTTGCAGATAAAATCTCTTGGATAAGGGCCAACTTGGACGCCAATGTTTTACCAGTATCCACAAATGAGGCAACTAACAACTCCGCTGCTGTCACTTTACTGGATGAGTTTCAATCCATGAGTACTGATGACGTGGACAAGCTCCTTGGAAGTGTCAGGAAGACGCCTTGCTCTCTTGATCCATGTCCATCTTGGTTGGTCGTCTAGAGAGGGGACGCATTGAAGACATTCCTTCGGGATGCAGTCAATGCATCTCTCAGGGAAAGTATCATTCCATCCTGCCTGAAGGAGGTGGTGGTAAAGCCTCTTCTGAAGAAAACCTCCCTTGGTCCCTTGGACAGAAATAACTACAGACCAATTTCCTTGCTACCATTTTTTAGCAAGGTGATCAAGAGAGCTGTCGCCTCCCAACTCCAAGGTGTCTTGGATGAAACTGATTATCTCCATCCATATCAAACCAGCTTCTGAGCAGGATATGGAGTTGAAACCGTCATGGTTGTTCTGACAGATGACCTCTGCTTGAACATCGACAGGGGTAGTGTGACCCTGCTGGTGCTCTTGGATCTCTTAGCAGCATTCAATACTATAGATCACTCCATCCTTTTGGATTGGCTGAGAGAAATTGGCCTTGGGGGCACTGCTTTGCAGTGGTTCCACTCCTTCCTCTCTGGCAGGTCCCAAAGGGTGAGGCTCGGGGACAGTTGCTCCTTCAAAATTGAGCTTAATTGTGGCATCCCTCAGGGCGCCATCCTCTCCCAGATGCTATTTAATATCTATATGAAGCCGCTGAGTGAGATCATCCAGAGGCATGGAGCGCAGTGTCATCAGTACACTGATGACACTCAAATCTACTTCTCCATGACTAGATCATCTGCTCAGACCTCAGATGGCGTCTCTCCTCTTAATGACTGCCTTGTGGCGGTAATGGATTGGATGAGGGAAAACAGATTGAGGCTCAATCCAGACAAAACGGAGGTACTGACAGTCACTGGCCTGAAACCAGGTCCGGGAATAAAACTTCCAGTCCTAGATGGAGTCACACTCTCCTCGAAGGACTCTGTTCGCAATCTGGGGGTACTTCTAGATTCATCTCTTCACAGGACTAGTCAGGTGAATGTGACAATCAGGAGTGCCTGTTATCGGCTTCGGCTGATACGCCAGCTGCACCCCTTCCTGGACATGAGGGACCTGGAGACTGTGGTACATGCTTTGGCTACCTCACGTTTGGATTACTGTAGCACGCTCTACATGGGGCTACCCTTGTGCCTAACCCGGAAACTTCAGCTGGTCCAAAATATGGCAGCCAGGCTTATTACTGGAACATTGAGGAGAGAACACATAACACCTGTGCTCAGGTCTCCCCACTGGCTGCCGATTAGTTTCCGGGCGCAGTACAAGGTGTTGGTTTTAACCTTTAAAGCTCTACATGGCTCGAGTCCATCCTATCTCAGGGACTGCCTCTTCCCATATGAGCCCCCTCGCACGCTCCGGTCCTCTGGGAAGAATCTGCTACAACCCATGAAGACCAGACTGTCGCAGACCTCTCAGAGGGCCTTCTCTGCCATCACTCCCAGACTGTGGAACGACCAGCCAGATGAAATGCATCTTATTAAAGCCCTGGACGGCTTTTAAAAAGCCGCCAAGACGCATCTCTTCCGGCAGGCCTTTCCGGACAGCAGCTAACCTTCCCTGGTCTCCAAGACGTCTATCCAGCCTCCCCAGCCACATCAGACATCATCTTGAGGCTCCCCATAAATCTGGACTGGATATATTGTATTGTTTCTTTTTTTATTGTTGCTCTTTTAACCTTGTGCTAGTTTAATCTTATTTTAAGGTGTGGGAGGAGGGATTGGGATGTAACATTTTAAATTGTACTTGTTTTTAAATTGTTGTACCCCACCCCGATTGCTCGCTCAGAGGGGCGGGTTATAAATAAATATTTATTATTATTATTGTTGTTGTTGTTGTTGTTGTTGCAACAAAAGTTGCACAGTTTTCAGCATAAAAAGAAACTGTTTGCAGTTGCACCCTTTGATATAACTAAGGCATACCATAGATTGCATTAATTGACACATTCATTCAAAACATGCCCAAAATAGATTTTGGAGATGACTCCTTGAGGTATTGTAATTATGCAATTATCAACAGGCCATAATATTTACCGATGATAACTCCAAACCAACAGACTTATGTTACTGTTCAAGACAATATTATCTTCTTTCTCCATTACTTTTTTGCTTTTGCTATTAAGTCACTAGCTATTTTATTTAGAACAGATCTGCAGTTAATTGGAACCCAAGTTAATAGCCAGGGACCTTTAGTCAGTTTATTTGAGGATGGCAGTGAAATATAGTTTCACATCCTTTAACTGAAATTTCTAGAATTTATTATGAAGGTTTTTGAAAAGATCTCAGAGTCAGAAATTAACACAAGTTAATACTGTACTAACTTTCTGGTTCTATTATTCTAAATATTATTATTATTATTAATTATTATTATTAATTATTATTATTTTCCCGCCCCTCCCTTATGGATCGAGCTGGGATTACAACATAATAAATATACAAAACAGAACAATAAAATACAGTAAAATTTAACAGTAATTCCATTAAAACAGATTCTATCAGAAGTGATGGTGGAATAAGGATATACAGTTCTTAGTCAAAGGTTTAATAAAGTTTCCTATACAAGGTCAGGTGGGTAAGCTCGGCAGAAGAGATCCATCTTAACTGCCCCCTTAAAAGCATCCAAGGAGGTAGTAAGACTATTCCACAATTTTGGAGCAGCTGTGATGAAAGTTCTCTGGGCCCAAATTCTCTTACAGTTATGTAGCTACAAAACCACAGTACAGTGGGACCCTCGTATTCATAGGAGATCAATTCTGGACGGACACCCCCCCCCCCCCCCGTGGATATGAAAAAATGTGTGACATTAAGTCCTGTTGTCCCTAATGATGGTGTGATGTGTGTGCAGCAGCTACCACAACCATGTGTACACATCACCATTGGGAACAATGGGGCTTGCCATCTCCTTAAAGCAACGGATGGCAAGGCTGCAGATAGCGAGACCCCAATGTAGTTACATAGATACATAGTGTCTCCCATTCCAACCCCACTATCCCCATTTGCCAGGCAGCAGTCACTGTACTTGACAGTTATGCTGCTGACTGAGAAATAGCTGGCTGAAGTTTCCCCCACTTCCCATGAGTGATCTCCAATGAAATACGCAGAAGCAGAGACTCTGTTGCAATGGGCATCATTACAGAAATGTGAGGTGTATGGCCCACACCTCTGAAGAGAGGTGACACCTGGTTGCCCCCTCCTCCCCTGTAGGGTGAGGAGGGCAAAGCACACCCCTCCTGGCTTTGTCACGGTGGCAGAGGCTTCCACATGAGCAGACCTCCACTGCCACAGCAAAGGAGAAGCCCAAGCATGCCTCTCCTGGCTTTGTCACAGCAGTAGGAGCCACCACTATGGCAAAAGAGAGGACCAAGCATGTGGCTACCACTGCTACCCCAGGAGCCCTCTGCACTGTCTGACACCAGGGATGGTTACTCCACTTCCTGTTGCAATTCCCCCTTGCACTGGAGATCACTCACTTTATTTGTTTGTTTGTTTGTTTACTTCCACGTTAAAATACAAAACACAGTTTAAAAAGAGAACACATAAAACCGAGGGTTAAAATACAATACTATAAAATAATTAAAATACACTGATATAATACAGTCTTTAAAATATACCAGTTAAAAAAATCATGATTTAAAATTGATTGGTTAGAACTTCCGGAAGAGATGTGTCTTCAATTATCTTTTAAATGCTATCAGCAAATTCAGCTGTCAAATCTCTTCCAGAAGGTCATTCCACAGTCTGGGAGTAGTGGACAAAATGGTCCTCCAGGAAACCATTGACAGTCTAGTCCTGGCCGGTTGGAGCAAACATTTCCCAGAGGACCTGAGCATACAGGGCAGATTGTACAGGAGAAGGCGATCCTGTAAGTAACCTGAACGCAAACCATGTAGGACTTTGAAGGTAATAACAAACACTTTGTACTTTGTACTTTGTAACTCATTCTTGTCATTTTTAACAGTATGATAATCTAGTCTAGCTGGCAAAAAAAAAAAAGTTGTTGCCAGTTTCTTCTTCATTGTTATCTTTTCTATGCCATTATTTCTTTAGTGATATCAAAAAGTTTAAATAGTTTAAGGAACAAGAAGAGAAAAATTTATATCATATTCATGATCTTTACTACAATAATTGTTCTAAAACAGGATTGCAACTAGGAGAACAACTTCATTCTGTTGAAGTTCTGTGGTAGCAGAAACATCCGACTGTTAATTTTGCAGAACCTGCAGGGATAAAATTGGAGGCAATGCAACCACTGAGTGATTTCGGGAAAATATTTATATGCCATAAATTTTATGAAGAGCCCAGCTTTCAATATTTATTCTCTAATTCTAGAATTATATCATGGCAAAAGAGCAGGGGTTAAACAGTTTGGGGGGAAAGATTTGTGAGCTGAGATTGAAGATAGCATTATATGTCAGGGATATTTACACCAGTGAAGAGATCCAGGAAGTCAATACTGGAAGCCAGGTGGAGAGCATCTGGATAAAAATTAAAGGAGAGGGAAATAACAGGGATGTTACTGTGGGAGTCTACTACAGACCCCCGACTCAGGCAGAGGAATTGGATGATGCCTTTCTAGAACAGATGACCACACAATCAGGAAGGAGAGATGTAGTAGTGATGGGTGACTTCAACTATCCGGATATTTGCTGGAAGTCAAACTCAGCCAAATCCTCAAAGTCTAGCAAATTCCTCACTTGCCTGGAAGACAATTTCATTGTCCAAAAGGTGGAAGAGGCAACAAGGGGATCAGCCATTTTAGATCTGATCTTAACCAACAGGGAAGACCTAGTTGATGGGGTGCAAGTGGTTGGATCCTTAGGTGGAAGTGACCATGTTCTCCTGGAGTTTGTTATGCAGTGGAAGGGAGAAGCTAGGCATAGTCAGACACGCACTCTAGACTTTAGGAGAACTAATTTCAATAAACTTAGAGAAATACTGGGAGTGATCCCATGGTCAGGAATACTAAAAGAAAAGGGAGTTCAAGACGGATGGGAGTTTCTCAAAAGGGAGATATTGAAGGCACAATTTCAAACAGTTCCAATGAGGAAGAAAAATGGTAGATGTCTCAAGAAGCCAGGATGGATGACTAAGGAACTTTCAAATGAGCTAAGTTTTAAACGGAACATGTATAAGAAATGGAAAAATGGAGAAATCACGAAAGAGGAATTTAAACAAATAGCCAGCACATGTAGGGGTAAAGTCAGAAAAGCTAAAGCGCAGAATGAACTCAGGCTTGCTAGAGAGGTTAAGAACAATAAAAAGGGCTTTTTTGGATATGTCCGCAGCAAAAGGAAGAAGAAGGAAACAGTAGGGCCACTGCGTGCAGAAGATGGCAAAATGCTAACAGGGGACAGAGAAAAGGCAGAATTACTCAACACCTTCTTTGCTTCAGTCTTCTCAGAAAAGGCAAAAGGTGCTCAACCGAAGGATAATGGAGCAGAAGACAGAATGGGGGAATTTCAGCACAGAATAAGTAAAGAGATAGTACAGGAATACTTGGTTAACCTAAATGAATATAAATCTCCAGGACCAGATGAACTACATCCTAGAGTATTAAAAGAACTAGCAAATGTAATATCAGAGCCATTGGCAATAATCTTTGAGAACTCCTGGAGAACAGGAGAAGTCCCAGAAGACTGGAGGAGGGCAAACGTTGTCCCCATCTTCAAAAAGGGGAAAAAAGAGGATCCCAACAATTATCGTCCAGTTAGTCTGACATCAATTCCAGGAAAGGTGCTAGAGCAGATCATTAAGCAGAGAGTCTGCGAACATTTAGAAGCCAATGCCATAATCACAAAAAGCCAACATGGGTTTCAGAAAAAGAAGTCATGCCAAACGAACCTGATCTCTTTTTTTGATAAAATTACCAGCTTGGTAGATGAAGGGAATGCTGTGGATATAGTATACCTCGATTTCAGTAAGGCCTTTGACAAGGTTCCCCATGACATTCTTGCAAACAAGCTTGCAAAATGTGGGATAGACAAGTTAACTGTTACATGGATTTGTAATTGGTTGACTGGCTGAACTCAAAGGGTGCTCAACAATGGCTCCTTTTCATCCTGGAGAGAAGTGACCAGTGGGGTGCCACAGGGTTCTGTCCTGGGCCCAGTGCTATTCAACATCTTTATTAACGATTTGGATGACAGAATTGGGGGCATACTTATCAAATTTGCAGATGACACTAAACTGGGAGGAGTAGCTAATACCCCAGAGGATAGCATCAAAATTCAAAATGACCTGAGTAGACTAGAAAGCTGGGCCAGTGCTAACAAAATGAAATTCAATACGGAGAAATGTAAGGTTCTGCACTTAGGGCGGAAAAATGAAATGCACAGATATAGGATGGGGGACACCTGGCTGAACGAGACCACATGTGAAAGGGATCTAGGAGTCCAAGTAGACCATAAGCTGAACATGAGTCAACAGTGTGATGCGGCAGCCAAAAAAGCCAATGCAATTTTAGGCTGCATCAATAGAAGTATAGTTTCTAGATCAAGGGAAGTTATAGTGCCACTCTATTCTGCTTTGGTCAGGCCCCACCTGGAATACTGTGTCCAGTTCTGGGCACCACAATTCAAAAAAGATGTGGAGAAACTGGAGCATGTCCAAAGGAGGGCAACTAAGATGGTGAAGGGTCTGGAAACCTTGCCCTATGAAGAACGCCTTAGGGAGCTGGGGATGTTTAGCCTGGAGAAGAGAAGGTTAAGAGGTGATATGATAGCCCTGTTTAAATATTTGAAGGGATGTCATATTGAGGAGGGAGCAAGCTTGTTTTCTGCTGCTGCAGAGACTAGAACGCGGAACAATGGATGCAAACTGCAGGAAAAGAGATTCCACCTCAACATTAGGAGGAACTTCCTGACAGTAAGGGCTGTTCGACAGTGGAACACACTCCCTCGGAGTGTAGTGGAGTCTCCTTCCTTAGGGGTCTTTAAGCAGAGGCTGGATGGCCATCTGTCAGGGATGCTTTGACTTGGAGTTCCTGCATGGCAGGGGGTTGGACTGGATGGCCCTTGTGGTCTCTTCCAACTCTATGATTCTATGATTCTATGATTCTATAGGTTCAGTCTCTGTGGAAGTATAGTTTAAAGGGTTTTTTCATAAATAGTATCTAATTCCAGTTAGACTTAAATACTATTTAATACAAATGTAAGTGAATGGATGTTATGTTCTTGTTACCTATATGCATGTGTGGTGGTTTTGTCAATGGATAGGTCTGGACTGATATTTTTGCAGAAATAAGCTTGATTACAGGCCAAATGTTGTAAGTATCACCAATAACTGCACTTTTCTCATTATTTATTAATGAATATTTTCAAGTGCAGCATAAAAATTAATTAGACTTATATGTGTGTTGCAGCATGTTTGGAAATTGTCATAAATTGGAAAGAGGTTTCTAACAATATTTGGACAGCTGCAAATATGGAATTTTATTCTAATAGAGAACAACAACTCAGTCTAAGGTTATAAATATATTAAAAACCCAAAGATTTAATAGTCTTATAGTGTTTAGTCTCCATATATAGAATATGTGTGTAGTGACTTCTTCGATCTGCACCTGGGCTCTTCAAAAGCTTTGCTATTTTGGCCTTTATTTTGAAGGACAAATTTTCTCCTTCTGGATTTTTTTTTAAAAAAATCTTACAATTATAGTGCAAAAGTGTTATAGCACTGATGTACTGATGTGTTGTTGTTTTATGCCATCAAGTTGTTTCCAGCTTATGGTGATCCTAAGGCAAACCTATCACAGAGTTTTCTGAAGCTGAGAGTGTGTGAATTGCCCAAGATCAACCAGTGAGTTTCCATGGCTGATCAGGGATTCAAAACCTGGTCTCCAGAGTCATAGTCTAACACTCAAACCTCCAGTTCACACCTGCTCATGCACTGATGTAGTATAGTGCTATAGTTCTTTTAAAAAATACTTTAAAGATGGAGAGCTACCAAAAGAGTTTTTTTTAAAAAAAAAATATCCATTGTATCATAGAGTTAAAAAGAAGCCTGTCTCAAGATGTGAATAAAATGAATAAATCTTGCCAAGAAAACCCCACGATAAGGGGTCACTTCGGGTCACTATAAGTCAGAAATGCCTTGAAGGCACACGACATAACAACAGTAGAAGGTTTTCACGGCCAGCACTTCCAAAAAGATAGCCACCTAGACCCACAAAACATATAATAATAGCTGGTGATGGGAGCTGCCAGAAAATAGCCCAGTACAACAAAAATGCTGTTTGGATATTTTAAAATGCCATGAAAATTACAGGAACAATACTGCAAAATCCTGGTGCATTTGACCCATCTGGAAGTGCCTTTCCATTTAAGAGCCAAGCTATTTAAATAAAGATAGGGTCATCACTGGAAAATTGGTCATCAGATGCTGTATTGGCCATAGCATTTAAAAACACAACAAGATTGGTGAAATCTGCAAAAATGCCTACACATTCCCTAACAGGAAAGAAAATCCTCCAATACCTAATTATAACAATACAGAACATGATGTTTACCCAATTTACAGGATGCTGCATTTAGATCTCCATGAAAACAGATATTTGAAAGTATACTTATTGCCAGTAGTTTAATCAACATCATAGGTAACATATTCATAAACTAACAGTTTGTTTATTCACTGAATATTCAGAAATTTTTAGTGCTTAGAAATGAAACAGTCACCTATAATTAGTTACTGAGGCATGGATGAGTTTCAACAAAGTTTCAATTCAAGAGTAACCAGATAAGCCAAAACAAAATGACGTACTGTATAACAGTTGCTAGTTACTTTCCAAAAGATACATGGAAGGGCCTCAAATTTTTGTCCTTCCCATATAAATCCTGAGATTTTCTCTCTCTCTCTCTCTTAAAAAAAGTGAAATAATAGAAAAGCAATAGGTATTGTTGCCATCTATGCAATGTCCTACATTTTCAGTACTGTAAAAAGTAACAGCAACAAAGCTACCTTCCAAATACTGTAAAAATGATGAAAACAATTTTTTTTAAGTAACTTTCCAAGTAATGGTCTCTACAATGGTAGATGCTACACTGGCAGGTCACCACTGTAAAAGGGGTCAGTGCATTTCCTGATTCCCAACCAAAAACAAAAATAACCTAATTTACAAATAATGAGGTGGGAAGTTGTATCAGCTTCAAGTGGTATAAGGAGATTAGCTTCAACAGATGATCTTCCTACACAACCAATAATTCTTCATTAGTGGTAGTTGATACATCCTATATAGTAGTGTAAATAACTTTAAGCAGAGATATGTTACATGTGTGCTATGTAACTTCCATGCAGAATGGCACATTGTGAAATATATGTCACTGACCAGGTGCCATTGCACCATGTAGAATACATGATGCATGACCAGAATGCACTGTGTAGGATGTGAAAGCGCAACACATAATGCACAATCCATAACTTGCACACACAAAAAGTCACAAGTGAACATACTGTCTGCAGAACTTCTGCCACTAACAGCAGTATCTGTTTAGTGGTGGTGGTGGCGGTGGTGGTGATGATGATGATGATGGTTGCTTTGCATGAGTTACACAGGCCTATGTCCCCAACCAAATTCTGCCCTACATGTCCTGCACCTCTGTGCTTCCTCAGCCATCACTTAGGGTTAATGGACAGATGAACTGCAACACACTTCTTTCATGATCTCAGGATTATGGTCTCACAGGAATTATCATGATATTATGATATACCTGCTGTTAATACAACTTAAAAAGCACAAAGTATTTCATCCAAATCCCCTGTTTATCTTAGCATTCAAATGTATCTGTATTTCTTTCTAGAACCTCCAGCGGCACCATGACGTTAGGCATGCGCTGTGCCATCTAAACGCAGCACATGCCATGACATCATGGCAGTGCGCCCATATTGACGGAGTTGCTGCGCTCTCCCCAACCCTAATCACAGTGCAGAGACGTCTGTATCGCACCATACTTACAGTCTTCGCTTAGTCATAAGCATGGAGTGAGAAGGTAGAAATAAGCCCTATTTGTTTTTTCCCCATTCTTTAAGTGTTCTGAGTCTGTGTATAAAAGGATGATCACATGACTGAGGAGGGAGAATCTTGTTTTAATTCACAGTTTTATGAATGCTTTGAAAAGACTTGACTATTTTGTTTCTGCAATGTTCTGTATCTCCTGCTATCTTGGCATTCTTACTTTTCTTTTCTGGAATATTCTATAATTTCACTGATGTTAAATATTAGGGCATATCCTCTAACTGTCTCAGTTTGGTGGGGACACTTCTTCAGCAGCTTTCAAAAAGTTCCCAGTTTCTCTCTTTTCCTGCTTTATCACACTAGGGGGCAAACAGGATTTAAACAAGAGTTAAATGACAGTTAAACAGGAAATGAGCTATGTTTATCACAGGACATTTCCTGTTTAACTGTCGTTTAAATCTTGTTTAAATCCTGTTTGCCCTCTAGTGTGATAAAGCAGGCTCTCACTTTCCCCCTTAGTCCTCAGTTTAATTCAGTTGCTGCAAACGGAGTTGAGAGTTCAAAAGTAGTTTGCACTCAGCTTAATGGTGAGAGAGAAAGGGAGATGGCAGAATCATGTCCTTCCCTATAGGGTCAGGCAAAAGCACAGCCCCTCCATGCATGTGTTTTTCCTCATAAATAACTTCTGCCAGCTCCATCATTCTCTGATGTTGCTTGGCCACATGTGTCCAATTCTCCTCTGTGAACTGTTGGAGGGCATATTGGGCTGATCTAGACTGGCAAAAAAGAGGTGTGTTCATGCCTGCATGAAAGTGTAGCTTTTAGATGACCCACACTGAAAGTTTGGCATGAATGCTCTTCTTTTGCATAGGCCCTATCTAGACAGGCACTAAAAGGTGCCTGAGCAGCGCCATTAGGGTTTGGGAGCACGCAGCATTCACACGCTCCCGAACCCTAGCACGTAATGGCGGCGGTGCCATTACATTATCAATTAAAACAGGGAGAAAAAAACTCATCTCATTTATAGCTCAGTGGTTATCCATCTTGCACACCACTTGATTGATTTTTGTATCTCATCTGGAACACACTTCCTCAGTGTGTAGTGGAGTCTCCTTCCTTAGAGGTCTTTAAACAGAGGCTGGATGGCCATCTGTCAGGGATGCTTTGATTGGGAGTTCCTGCATGCCAGGGGGGTTGGACTGGATGGCCCTTGTGGTCTCTTCCAACTATGATTCTATGATCTATAACGCCATTTAGATGGTGTACATAATGGCAGCGCCGCAGCTGCACAGCTTCTGCACAGAGCTGCGCAGTTGCGGCACTGCAAAGGCGCCAAATAGAGCCTTTTTTTAAAATCACGCCGCAACTGCAGCGCAAAAAAGGAGTGTGGTTCTCCCGCTCCTTTTTTGCGGCGCAACTGCACTGCGGCATCTAGCTGCTTCAGCGCAGTTGCACCACAAAAAGGGGTGGTGCCAGACCACCCCTTTTGGGTGGTCTGGACAGTCCCATTTTAGTGGGGAAAAAGCAGTTTTAAAAAGGAGCTGCTTTTCCCAGCTTCTTTTTTAAAAGGGTGTAACTGTGCAGCTGTGTTTAAATGCTGCAGTGCAACTGTGCAGTTTTTTAAAGCTCCCAAACCCTAGCTCCAGCCCTAGTCCGAACCCTAGACATGTGCAGTAGGGACTCTGGGATGCTGTAACTGTTATGCAACTGTGCATAAAATGTCAATTCATTCATAAAATAAAGTTTATTCATAAACTTAAATTGTAATGGATTTAATATCTTTTTAGGGGGGGAGGGATGCAGTTTGTTTTATTGATGTAATAGTATTTTAATGTGTAAGCCGCCTCGACTGATCTCAAAGGGGCGGGGTATAAATTATTATTATTATTATTATTATTATTATAAAATAAAGGGATTCATTCATGGTGCACCGATGTAACTGCACACTTTAAAAAGAGAAGTGAAACCACAATGGTAATTTGACCGATCTTCATAACTGCACAGCTCATGTGTGATGTACCTGAGCAACTGCGCAGTTCGCAGCTGGCAATACAATTGCCTGTATGATGCACCAGTGCAACTGCGCAGTTCACAGCCGGCAACAACAACAACAAAAATATTAAAGTTTCAGTGCGGCCAAAAGCCCCATTCATTGCCACCTGTGCAGCTGCTCCGCCTGTGTTTCTAGCATCCTGACAGCTTCCAATGTAGTTGCTGAGCAACAGAAAAGACTTCAGATAAGTCGTCCCCACACCCCTTCAGTGTAGCTGCCCTATGCCTTTTTATTACACACCTGGGACTTGCAGTGCAGCTGCTAAGTATTAAGGAAAAGGCAACTTCATGTCGCCCTTTCCTGCCAATCTAGAAAGCCCCATTATGGCCAGATACTGCAATGTGAAATTGTTTCTTTAAAAAATCCCTCTTATTGAGTAATTATTTACCCAGCAAGGTTTAATTTCTTGCTTCGCTTCCTTTAATTCCAACGAAAAATATAATGCAATTAACAGGTCCGAACTACCCTTGTGCATGGCAGACTTTTGTAAATGTTTCTTTCTGCTGCGTTTTCTAAAAGGGAAAATCATCCTACTCCTATTTGCCAATAATATACATCTTCCACTACTCTATTCTCCTACTCCCAGCCTCTACACTTGCTGAAGACTGGTCATTTGTTACTTGCTACTTGCAATTGATTTCCTATTGCTTCCCACCACCTCCACCACAAATACAGAGGCGGGGAATAACACAATTTATATCAGCCATCTAGAACCAATCATTAGGTAACAAGACCTTTTACTGAAAATGGTCAGAGTAAAACAATAGTTTAATTTTACCTTTGCTTTCATTGCTTTTACTATAAAAGGTTCAACAGAAGGCCAGAACTTGTAACTGGGGCCCAAAGCACACTGCAGAAATAATCCAGTTTGAGATTGCTTTAACTGCCCTGACTCAGTGCTAGGAAATTCTGGGAACTGTAGTTTTGTGAGACATGTAGCCTTCTCTACCAAAGAGCTCTGGTGCCACAATATACTACAATTCTCAGGATTCCCTAGCAATGAGCCAGGGCAATTAAAGCGGTCTCGGACTGGATTATTTCTGCAGTGTGTTTTGGACCTGAGTTCCCTCCATGCATTTCCACAGTGATGAAGCAGATTCTTTTCAGTGGCTACTTTCTTGGATCATGTGGATTAATTAGGTAAATATGTCCTATCCCATCTTTGCTCACACTTTTCAGTTGGTGGCAGCTGTACAGGAATGGTAATGTAGTTGAGATTTCAAACAAGCCTTCCCTCTGTTTTTAATGATCAACAATATCAGTCCAAAACATGTTGCCCAGGTCTTGTTCCAATATTCAGACACTAATTCCTGCCATACAGAGATCGTGTACTTTCCCGGTTGCAACAGATCCATTGGCTAACAGTCTGTTTTGAGGTGGAATTCAAAGTGCTGGTTACAGTGGAATCAATAAGGCTGGCATTGCCTGGTGTGATAACTCATTGTCTCATCACTCTATTGACATCCTCTCATACCACACCATACAGCATCCTTAGTAATATTTTTTGTGCAATGTTACTTGTAAATAGTAATTCCCATGTATCACTGAATATAATGGCAATAGTTGTGACATAAACATAACCAACTAGCATAATTTAAATTATACCTTTAAATTACAATATTGTACACAGGGACTAAATATGTTTACATTTACATAGCTTCATGTGGTGAAAGCGAAAATTTGGTAAGACGTGATATTTTTAAAGAATTTTAAAAAAATACAATAATTAAAATCTGAGACCTCTCATTTCTCTGCCCAGAGATTTTCCCCACTTATGTCTTCTCTTCTACTGAATTTCAGCAGTTTAAAGGGACGTGGATGAATGCCAAAAGGCAGATGTTTGGGGAGCAGAGTTGTCTCCTCCACAATACCAATAAAAAGTACATTTCTATACCACTTTTATCAGTGCACTTAAGCACTTCCTAAATGGTTTACAATGTATACGCTAATTGCCCTCAACAAGCTGGGTATTCATTTTAGTGACCTCGGAAGGATGCAAGCCTGAGTCAAGCTTGAGCCCTTGGCTGGTATTGAATTTGCAGCCTTGCAGTTTGTGAGTGAGTGGCTGCAGTACAGGCATTTAAACACTGAGCTATAAAGCCTCTTAAGGTGTCATCTGGTGCAATGCATACTCCCCACACACCCCAAGTGATGCCCCTGGCTAGTTATGAACTCTAGAGGCATACACAGCTTGGGTTCTGATTATCTAAGATCTTAAATTCAGATTATCTTTTCTCATCCCCACCACCTTTACAGGCACAGTTGATGATGACATGGGAGAGAACCTTTTCAGTGGCTGCCCTAAAGTATGGAACCCCCTCCCACGGGAAGTATAGTTAGCCCTCTCCCTAATCTCTTTCCCTCAGCAGGCCTTTGACTGATTTTATTTAGGCAGGCCTTTGACTGATTTTAATCATATGGTAAAACAATGTTCAATTGGTACACTCTGTTTATATTTTGTATGTTTTTAATTATGTTTTAGATGGATTTTAAAATGTATTCTAAAGCTGTTTTAACTCTGTGTGTTTAATTGTTGTTGCTGCTTTATTTTTAATAATAATAATAATAATAATAAATTTTATTTATACCCCGCTCTTCAGCCAAAGCTATCAGAGCGGCTTACAATTTGTTAATTTTTGTAACAGTTGGTCTTTAAACTCTTGTTTTAAATTTTGTAAACTGTATCGGGATTTTTGGTAGGAGAAAATGAGGCAGATTAAAGTAAGTGGCTTATCTGTCCATTATTTGGAGAAGCAAAGGTTAGCTGATTTCATATAGGAATTCCCCAAGAATTTAAGCATTCCTAGCAAAATTGCTCTTAGATGAGACACTTAGATTTGGCAGCTGCAAGTATTTCAGGAGTTGGTAAAAAAAAAAAAAAAGAATTAGCAGTGCTAATCCAAAAAAATAAAAATAAAAAATCTGATAAACACTGCATTATCAAATATCAAGTAGATAATTAAATGGATTATAAGAGAAGGATCCCAAATATGTCCCTCTGCATTATCAGACATTTGCTATCATCAACCTGAAACACATAGACCAAAAGAAGCAGCTTCCGGCCATGTTGGAGGTACACTGTTTATATGATGCACTTCTCCAATGCAGCCAGAAGCCATGCTGATTACTTTAGATTGGAGCAAAAAGGAGCCAGGATAATCTGGTTCCTGGCAGTGCAGCTTCGATCTGGCAGCCACAGCCCACTTTCAGAATGGGCCATGCGGGCACCATGGACGTGATCTGCTTGCAGCCAGAATGGCCTCAAGCCATGCTTCCCTGGCTGTCTGCTTCGCCCCATATTTGTATTATGTATAGATACTGGGAAACACACAAGGCAATCCAGGATGGCTATCTTGGCCCGGCTCACAAGGTGAGTTGCATCAGCATCTAAGATTCTAATGCCTTCAAAGTTCAAATGGTTTTAGTCAAGGTCTCTGTGAGATTAATTGTTGAAGAGGTACCATGGACCTGCCACAAAAGGAAAGTCTGATTGGAGACAAATGTCCATCCTGTTTTGCAGCAGGGGGGAATGCATGTAATTTTCTGCCTGTATT
Source organism: Urosaurus nigricauda (assembly GCA_034509955.1). Lineage (NCBI taxonomy): Eukaryota > Metazoa > Chordata > Lepidosauria > Squamata > Phrynosomatidae > Urosaurus > Urosaurus nigricauda. Next base: position 259,207,256 of record JAOEGL010000003.1, read on the forward strand.
TAAGATTCACCACTAATTCATCTCTCTCTCTTTCCTTCCTTTTAAAGCCACATTAATTCACCCTATGCTATCACATGAAACACACAGTAAAGGTTCGAGGAACTGTGCATGAGAATGATGGGAAGATGATGCCCTGCTACGGAAGCACAGCGGAAATAAATGCATAATTCAGTCCCCTTTTTTAAAAAAATTGTCCTTGGCATTAATGAGGAACAAATTAGCTACTCTCCTTGGGTGTCTACCAGAAATAATAGTAACAAGTGGAGATTTACCCCTGCCCCCCTGTAATATGTTCGTTTGTAGATAAGCGCTGCAGAGAGAGGTAAAATTATGTCTTTTAAAAGTTTGCAATTTTCTTATGCTGAGATGTAAATGATAGGCTTGAGTCTGGGAAGCATTTCAGAAATGTATATTCCTCTGAGACAATGGCTTTGTCATCAGAAGAAAGAATCAGAGACTATTAAAAAGAACCAAAAAGAGCAGCAGTTTTAGACTTGGTGAATATAGAATCAGTAAATGATAAACACACACCTTTCCAGAATTACTGAACAGCCACACATTTCCAGCAATAATAAGGAGGGAGCTGGAATTCAAAATTGATCTTTTCCAAGCTTTCTTTGGATATTGGAGATTTCCTATAGGCCAATTATAGGGGCCATTGGTGGAAACTGAATACTGTAGTGGACTACAATTAAGGTAGGGAAATCTGCAACCCTCCAGATGTTGGACTACAAAACCCAATATCTCTGACCATTGGTCATGCTGCCTGGGGATGACAGAGGCTAAGATGTTTTCCCATACTTGCATTAGATGCACCCTTATTATGACCATGAGGGCCTTTTAAAATAGTACTTATCTGATAAACATAATGTGACACTTGCTTTCCCTCATTTATTATACTTTATGACTTTGTGGCCTTTTTTATCTTCTATTTGTAATATGCATTACAAGAGTGGTTGTTTTTTTCTTCTGATTTAAACTTCATTGCATCATTTTGCAATTATAACAGCTTGATGGCCACCATTTCTCAATTTCATTCACCAACCAATACCAGAATTGAGTCTGGATCATTTTGCTGTTGGAGAGATATCTGTATTTTGCTCTTGTGCCAAAAGAAAATAATGATGTAAAAGGAAGCAAACAAGCAAGCAGGCTATACAATTGAAAGACAGATTTGGTCAAAATGCAATTTATTTGTATAATTTAATTAACCTGCCACTATCTCATCTATTATGCAGATGCAAAAATACTAAGGATACCTAGTCTTACATATCTCACAAGTCAAAACAAATGGTTCCATGAAATGAAGACAGGGTGCTCTGCCTCCCATCTAACCCCCCACAAGCCTTGGATCTCTTTTGCCATTGCTTTTGTAACTAGCTTCTGGGTAAAATTCATTAATTTTTATTAACAGGGAAAACATTTGTCCCCGTGACAATATTTGCATTGCCTGAATGATTTTCACCTCTGCCACAAGGTGTACTATTGGCTCATACATCACCCGATTACTTGGAGAGCAGAAAGACCCTCAGTCATTAGTGAGTGAATTAAAGATGATCTAAAGAGCTATTAATCACACTGACAAAAGCCTTAATGTTGCTGTGACCCTTGTGGAGCCTGGGGACTAAAAGGGAAGCAGAGGGAGAGAAAATGGAAACATATGTTTTCTCCAAAATAACCTACCGTAGGAGAACTGTCAAAGGGAAAGTCCTGTCAAGTCGAGGAATTTTGCCTCTGGATTATATGGGGAATTGTTTGTATAATCAACCCTCCTCAACCCCACTCTCCCTTCCAATGAATTTGCTTGTGATCAATACAAACAATTAAGGGGCATGAATGCTACACTCATAACCTGATATTCTTAATCAGAATCTATTTTCAAGTTAGGTTACTCCTTGTAATACTGCTTTCATTGTTTAAAAGAGAACATGCATTTCATAAACATCTGAGGAGATTTCCATTTATGTAAGTGATACATGGAGATATTTATTTTTTTATATTAACATATTTTTTAAAAAAAATAATGTTAAGCACTTCACTGTTTGTTTGTTTTTTGAAAAACTGCATGCATGAAAGAAGTGTGCTCCAGTTTAATTCTAACAGCATTCTCTTGTTGACATGTATCATTAGTTTCAATGGGGTTTACTCCTGCAAAAACATTTCAAGCTTGCAGCTGAAATGTGCGATCTTACTTTATTGAGTTCAACAGCATTTCCTACCAAGTCATAATGGATAGGATTGAGTTTAGATCTAGACTTAAGTCATGCTTAGATAAGATGTACTAAAATCAATGAGAGATGTTATTCATCACTGATTTAAATCTCACTGAATTCCATGGGTCCCCTCTAAGTATGAGTAAGTGTTGCTTTAACCTCAGGAATCTTGCACCAATTGTGTGCCCTTCAGAGCAGCAATTATTTCAAGGGGCAGATTTATAGTAAGCACACAGGAGAGACTTTTGAAGCAATATATATTTCAAAATTAAGCCACTGGTTCAATGGAAGCTAACTGTGATTTAGTCTTATTGAAAACAATCAGAAAAACGTATAAAAACTATCTTAAACCCTATTGCTAAATCTATGATTCCTGTCCCATAGGACAAACCTATGGTTCTTGTGATTCCATTGTACAAACCCATGATTTCTGTGATGGAGTTTGGGGGTGAGGGTGGAACACAGCAACTGAGGAGCATCCCATCTATGGATAAAGGAAGAGATTTATGGAGATTTTTCTTCTTGTTGTTCTGTACTTTCAAGTCCTTTCGGGCTCATGGTGCCCACCAAGGAAAACCTGTCATGCGGTTTCATCAAAGGGGGCCTGCATTGCCATCCTCTGGGGCTGGGAGAGTGTGACTTGCCCAAGGTCACCATGGGTTTCCATGGCTAAGCCTGGATTCAAACCCTCATCTCCAGAATTTTAGTCCAAATTTCAAACCACCACACCACATTGGTATACATCCTTACCAGACAGCAGTTGCCTCACTGGTGAAGCTCTGCCTGCATTAGAAGAAGGAAGGAAGTGTTGCAGGGATGTCAAGGGAAAATATGATGTGGTTTTGGCTTCACTGAATATGCACCCATGGAGATGTACATGAGTACATCCAAGACAGAACACAATAACAAAAGGAAAACCATACCAACATCAAATGTAGGGAAGGGTCATCTTCCATCTGTTGCGTGCCTTCAAATCATTTCTGTCTTATGGCCACCATAAAGTGAACCTATCATGGGTTTTTCTTAGCAAAATTTGTTCAGAAAGGGTTTGCTTTTGTCTTCCTCTAAGGCTGAGAATGTGTGACTTGTCCAAGTCACCCAGTGAGTTTCCTTGAATGAACAAGGATTTGAACCCTATTTTCCAGAGTTATAGTTCAAAGCTCAAACCACTGCAACACACTGAAACTTTATCTTCCACCTCCTGTGGTACAAATCCAGCTAGTTTAGGAAGTAATGTTCCTAATGAGTCTCTTATCTAACTGTATTACCCAATATCCTTTGGGGGGGGCAAGGTATTGGAGCATGCAGTGGCCTACTAGCTCCAGGGGTTCCTGAATTAAAATAATTATCTAGATCCCTTTCAATTTGGCTTCAGATCTGGCTATGGGACAGAGACAGCTTTGGTCATCTTGACAGATGATCTATGCAGGCAACTGGACAAGGTGTGTGTGTCCCTATTGGTTCTACTGAATTTTTCAGTGAGTTTTGATACCATCAACCATGGTTTCCTTCTAGATTGCCTCTCTGGGATAAGAGAGGGCACTTACATTACAGGATACAGAAAGATGTAAATGAGACACTCCCTGTAAACTTTGAAAGGGGTTGCATAAATTGATAAAAGTCTGTCAAACAGCTAACCTGTTAATCTGTGCCCATGGTGTCTGGGAGATTCCAGTAGCCCAAAAAGTAATTTTTCTTATCTCTAATCTGGCATCTTAGCATGTTACAGATATGCATAAAGGGGATCCATGCTAGGATGGCATCAACTCCCAGTATTATACAGCTGGGCTGAACTTTCCCCTGAGGTCCACTTCCTGAGTTTAAATGCCCAAAAAAGAAATCTGTATGCATGACCAATAGTTTTCTTTAAAAAAAATAACCCAAGACATTTTTTTAATGGAAAACACAAAAGAGAAAAGAACAGAAAGTAATTGGCCAAGAGCAGCAACTCTTCAATAGAAAATGAGTGCCAGCTTTTAGTTAGGAAAACACTTCAAAGATGGCTGCCAAATGGCCTCAATGATTTCCAGTTTTGCTGTCCTTCTGTTCTCTTACATACTTTCATAAACTGCTAGGACAAGCAATGAGCTATTCAGATTTCAAGGTCAGGTAAAACTTTGGCTTTCCAAGCCTATGAAACATTTGGCAATCAATATGCCTCTCTCTGTCTAACCATGACCTCTGAAGCTAAGAAAAATCCAAAGAACTGGAAAATAATCCCAAACATTTTAAGACTGAACTATGTTGCAGATAAGAATGAGCCTGGTTTAAGAACATGCTTTTAGAGCCAATCCTAAATTATTTTTTGTATCCCAGTATAGAGTAAGGACCACGGTACAGTGCATAAAATACACACATTCCTCTTGTCACTGAAGTTGATAAGGAAGTTACTGAATGTATTATAGGAAGTTATGCCCATGTCTAGCCCCGATTAATACATGCAACACAAATAAAGAATAATTGATTTCAACAGCAGCCATCGTTGTTACATGTAAAAGGTCCAATCTCTTTAACTAATTTTCACTTCTGCTTAAAAGTGTACCCAAACATATACCCCATTCATAGAATCCTGGACTGGAATTCAAATACTGTATACATATTTGAATTCTAGTCTAGGATTCTAACCCAAGGACATTAGATGACCTTGGGCCTGCTACTACCTTTCAATGTAATCAAGATCATAGGGTTCTTGTGAGGTAAAAAGGTAGCAATACTATTGGAGGAGACCAGTGTGCCTCTATAATAAAAATAATATATATTGGTCTTTGAATAGATTTATTTACTCAATGGGATTTATCTACATGTTGAGTCACAATTCAGCAATTGATTGAATGGTTCTACTTTAGTTGGGATTAACCAATAGGATGCAACTCACAGAGTGTATTTTGTTCATTTTCTGTTCAGAGTTCCCTATACACAATTGTCCTGTAAAAGTTTCAAATTTTTTACCCTTCCTGCCTGAGCCTTGAAACCCTCACAACTGTCTTCATTCACACTTTCTAGATGCAGTATAATTAACAGTCATTTTAAATGCAATGTGTTAAGAACAATGTAATCTAAGAAATGATACTAATTGAAGGTCATAATTCTACTAATAATTTTTAAAGCCCTATATGTTAAGTTTAGATATAAAGGAGATCCGTTGGAAATGAAGCATGTGATAGTAAATAGGAACTGTGCTCACTTGCCGTCATGCACTATAGCTATTAAGCCTTAAGGTCTTAAAGGTACCAAGCAATGCATATGATAAATTCTTTCAAAACATCCCAGCCATAACATAGTTCTTGCTGATTGCTCATTTACCCATAATGCATGCTGTCATAGCAAAGCCTGACAAATGACAGAGAAAGCTCAGGTTATTTTTTACCCTGACTGCCAAGCCCCTCACCTCAGATTATTCATTTATTAGGGCAATCACAGAGGCCCGGGTACTTAATATTGTTTTCACCAAATATGAAAATGATCTACTTTCCTATTCTTTAGTTTCTCCCAGGGCAAGCCATTTATCATCAGCTCAGGATAAATGACTGCTTCATTATACCCATAATTTATGAGATGTTAGAACTAAAGAGCCACACCTAAAGACTTAAAGCTCTAATATGGATTAGAATACAATAATCAATCAATCTAATATACATTTTTGGTTGTTGCTTAGGACTGTTTTTTGTTTTCAACTGACTAGAGATTTTCCGCCCCCTAGGTCTTGGATATCCTTCAATCGTTCTTTCTTTATTCAAGTTCCCTTCCAATTTTACAAGGAATTACTGGGAAGATCATTACTGATGGACATTGGAGCCAACTGTGGGCATAGTCCATTGGGCTTTGAATGCCGGTATAAGCCCCTTTCAAATGAATGATAGTGATGCAGACTATAAAACAACCCCATGCTATTGCCATTCCTTCCAAAGAGACTTGCACAGGAGACACCATTGATGGATTGTGCCCTATGGCTACTTTGCAAACTTCTCGAGATAGCATGATTTCAACAGAAAGGCAAGAATTCTTTTAAGCAAATTTGGCAAATGTAGAGTAGTAGATATGCTACTTGTTCAGTGCAATACAGTAATACAGCAATAAAGCAATACAGTAGCAATTTCATAAGCTGAATGGTCTGAGGTTATATGATATACAGCTGCAAAGTTTTCACTGAATCTTAGTGACTCTGTTCAGTGCCTGAATGGGAGAACCTTAAGTACTCTGACATAAATTCATGAGCAGAGCAGAGCAGGGAGTAGGATACGAATGAAATCAGTAAAATAAATTTTATATAAATAACTGCAATAAATGAAGTTATTCTATCATTATGGCACATGCTTAATTTTCTACATATGAGTTAATCATTCTTCCACAGTATGCCAGTTTGGTTGTGTAAATGGGGTGTTAATAACACTCAGTGATAAGTGCACACATTGATTTAAGCTAGACTGCCTGTCAGTCTAACATACCTTCCAACTGTCCTGATTTGGCAGGGACAGACTCATTTATCCTCTCTTCTTCTACTTTCTCAGACACTTTGAAAATGTCCTGGTTTCTCTCTTCTCCCACTTTCATCCTTTGTCCTTGCTTATTTCATGTGATGCAAACTGAATACAAAGTGGAAAAGTAGTTTGTACACAACTAACACTGCCAGAGGGAGATGCGGGTGTGATTTCTTACTCTTCCCAAGCAGTTTATTTGGGTTTTTAAGTGTTACAGGCTTCTATAAATTAAGTACATATATGCCAGGATTTCATCTGCTTCAAATACTAGTTTCGTGTGTTTTTTTCTTTGTGTGCATGGGAGAGCAAGGCTCCATGAAACTCTAGTTTGCAGCAACTGAAGTGAGCTGAGGGGGGAAATGGAAGGAAGAGGAAGAAATGTGGACACTTTAAAAGCAGGTGAGAAAGTGGGGTGACAGAGTATATTAATTGGGACCATCACTGCCAAATCCCGGTCCCAATAAGGACTGTTGGATGGTGTTCTCTAATTGTGGGCTACAGAGATAGGCAATGAAGTCAGTCTTTCCAAGACTGTCTGAGGCACAGGACAGTGTAAGGAATAGAAGATCTGTTCAGTGTTGTTGTTTTTAAAGCTACTCATCTCCCCCTAAGATTTCGAAACATCCCTGCAAAAGATGCATCCTCCTTTGGATAAAATCACAAAGGGAACAAAATCCTTCTACTCAAAATAGCATTTTGCTCTTTAGACAGCATGTCTGGTTTGTATCTGCATTGTATATTTACCCGACCCAAGCCAATGCAAACATTATTTTTAAGCTCTGAGTCATGTTCAAAACACTTGCCTCAACGCACTTAACCACTTAAGCCTGATCCTTTTTGGAGAGTTTGGCCGGAAATCTACAGTTTATTTTCTTTTCCCTTTCTTTTTTCCCTTTGAAAATACTCATATAAGAAAACCAGGTTGAGGATTAAAAGATAAACACAGACGGGCAGAGCAGGTGCAGATTCCAAAGCTTTCAGAAGGTTCTCCCCACCTTCCTGAGGCCATGTAGCCTACAGGTGAGACAAATGGCCCCCTGCTGCCAGCAGGCAAGTCTTGAGTGATACCTCCAGCAAGGCCTGGTGTCTTGAAATCAGTCAGCCTTGAAATTAACATCCCCAAGGGGAGGAGGGAAAGCAGTTTTTTCCCCTTCTCTCTTTAGACAACAGCAAGCCTACATCTTCCTCACAAGGGAAAATGACAGCAAGGGTGCTAAAGGAAGAAGGAACATTATGTCTCAGGAAGGAAATGTTTATTTTCATCTACATAGAGACCAACCAGGGCCAAGCCATACTGCCATTTTTATACAGCACACCACGCAATTTCATTGCATTGGCTGACAAATGTACAGAATGAGACTCACTGAATTGTACCTCACTTGTGGAAGTTTTTTGTTTTCACTCAGAGCCTGATGAAGATAGATGTTCACATGGGGAGTTTGATTAAAGTAATGCAAATAAATGAATAGAAGCATGGCTCGCTTTAGAATTTGGCTGGAACTGCTTTTCCCTTCTAAACAAGCCACTGTCTTTTTGCAGGCTTTAGAATCATAAGACTTAGAGGATGTTTTACAAACCAGCATTTTTAAAAAGGTCTTATGTAAGGGACTAGCCTCCCCCCACCCCCCCACCCCCCACCCCCCCACCCCCCGCAATATGCTAGGAGTCACTGTTTCTGCCCGTTGCAAACAATTGTTTCTTTGTGAAGTTGAAGGCTTTTATGCCTGGCATTCATAGTTTTTTGTGGGTTTTTCAGGCTATGTGGCTGTGTTCTAGAAGAGTTTATACCAGCCGTATCACCCGCATCTGTGGCTGGCATCTTCAGAGAAGATGCCAGCCATGGATGCTGGTGAAACGTCAAGAATAAACTCTTCTAGAACATGGCCACATAGGCTGAAAAACCCACAAAAATTGCTTCTTTATTTGCCAGATATTCTCCAAATAGCAACAGCCAATTCAGAATTATAGCAATCTACAATATATGGCTAACTGTCCAGCCTTGCCTTCCCCTTTACAATCACATTTCCTAAATAGTACCATGGTGTTTTAAACTCAGAACTAACCAACCTTTACCATGCTGAGTTCCTAATATGGTATACTGGGTAGAGTGTTAGAGTGGAACTTGAGAAATTTCCCACCCAGCTTTGAAACTCACTGGATTATCTTGGGACTGATCACTTTTTTTCAACCTGACCTAACTCAATAGTGTTGTTATTTGGACGAAAAGAAGAAAAAAGCTATATTTATTGCCTTGAGCTAACTGGAGTAAAGATTATGTATAAGTTCAGTAAAACTAAGCAGATATTTTTCTTCTTACGCCCCAAAAAAGTTTCAGAAAGTTATATGTTTAGAACCAATATAGGATTCACAATGAGCTCCCATCTTTTAACAGTTTAATATCTCATTCCCTCTTTTTAAAAATCTTTTAAAATTATTTGTGAAATACAATCACTGAACTTTGCTCTTACTTCTTCCAGATTCATCTTCTCCTCATTACTGAAACTATTTTAAATCCAAGATATGAAATGGTATTCAGCTGCCCAAACCAACGAATGTCAAGAATCAGAACAAAGCTGATTGGAGACAAAGCTGACTGTCAACAGGTGAAGACATGCATAGCATTTTGAGACAAATGAGAGTGTTCTGGAAGCATCACCTTTCTTTCTGTCCAAATGTACAGATTCCTTTCCAGGGCTGGGTTTCCAAACACATTCAAACGCACACCATACTTCTACAAGACTGAACCAGATTGGCAGTCCAACACCTTGGTATCAGCAAGACCAAACCCCAGAACCATTTTGCACTTCCAGACATTTCTTTTGAGGGGAGACAGATTTGTGGGAGTAGCTGGAAAACTAACAGCTGGTCCAATATTTGGTTCACTGATATGGATGTCTGCCATTTCAGTTACATAGCCAGGAAGAAGCCAGACCTACACTACTCTTGACAATGAGCCATAAGCTCTGTTTCCATTTCACATCTGTCTTCGCCCTGAAAATCTGGGCATAAACTAGACAATGTTATGCAGTCTTCATTCTTCCATTGAAATAAATGGAGCTTAAAATGCTGCACTTTTTCTAGACTGTGGCCTTTGTTCTTGGATTTGCAACCTGGGTCATTATTTTTGGAAGATGTAGCTTGGAATAGAGGATGTAGCCCATCACAATAGAAAGTGTGTGACAAAGACTTATAACCATCTGGCTGGATGGAGACCAAAAATCTGGTTATACTCCTTGAGGATGATATGCTGGGATGCCCTTATGCAATGGCTTGGGCTGTTTGGTGTGGGCTCTGGCTAGATGTGAATTAGATTGGTTTGCTATTTGCAGGAACTGACTTGAGTGGTGGTATGTGATCAGCAGGGCTTCCAAAACCACAGTACATACAACTGTGGGTTATAAGCATGAACCAAATGATATCAAAATATAGCCTCAGGGTGGGGGGGCTCATAAATAATGTTCAAAAATTTGATTGAAGTATATTACTGCTCTTATTGTCATAGACCATAACACAACTTTAGACTACATTTCTCTTTTCCAGTGCTCTTAAATATCACTAATGCTGGTTTCAGTTGAATTCCATTTCAAGGCTTTCTTTGCTAGGGGTTATTCTTCAATCCAACCATTACATGTAATTCAAAATCAACCCTTCACCATGGATAAAACAATTGAAGCTCTGCAGTTATACTGTTTGTGAGCTATTTTTTACTCTCTGTATGACTGCTTTGGAAGCTATGTACACATATACTGCTTTATTCAAGCAAGCTTTTAATGTATCATCATGTCAGGAAGGCTTTTATATGGGGCATGTGTTCTAGTTATGTTTTTAACTTTTGTATGTTTATGTAATTTTATACTGTTTTTGGCTATTGATTTTAATTGTATTATTTTACAATACAATAAATGTATAATAAATTTTTATTTATTGTATTACAATAATTTACAATAATTTTTATTGTAAAGTTTTTAAATAGTTTTAATTGTGAGCTGCCTTCTGGGAGAAAGGTGGCAAAGAAATGAAATGAAATGAATAAATAAAACTTTATTTATATCCCTCTTCTCTGTCATGAGAATAAATAAATAAATAATGAATGAATGAATAGTGTACACACTACTATTTTTTATAAATGAATCGGTAGAAATAATATATGTAATGATATAGGTAGATAGATGTGTGTGTGTAGGAGAATGATGTTTGGAGTAACTGGTTCATACTCTCACCAGCCAATTGCTAGGAAACATTGCAAGTATAAGATATAGTTTATATATAGTAAAAGACAAATCAGGCCTAATCTGCACTGCAGAAATAATGCAGTTTAAAACTACTTTAACTGCTATGGCTCGGTGTTATGGAATTCTGGGACCTGTAGTTTTGTGAGATATTTAGCCCTCTCTGTCAGAGAGCTCTGGTGCCACAACAAATTACAAATACCAGGATTCCACAGGAAGGAGCCATGACAGTTAAAGTGGTGTCAAACTGCACTATTTCTCCAGAGCAGATTACACCTGAGGAAGATTTCAAAACATGTAAATCTATAGAGTCACGTAATACAATATTTTGTGACAATAATGGAATCTCTGAAAGGGATTTGCAGGACCATTGCTAATGGCTCAGTGAGGTAGGGCATACAGAAGTTTCACTGGGTTGCTCCATCTCCTGCCACAGCCTTCAGAGATAAAACATGCAGAAGTACCAAGGTTCAGTCTCCAGCATCTTTTTACAAAAAAGAAATAAGTAGCTCTGAAAAGCTACTACTGAGTACACAGCCCGTGGGTAGATGGAAAAGACAGACTGACTTCATTTATTCCCTGTCTTACGGGTAAAGCAGTATAGCTGGAAGGGAAGGTGAGTTCAAAAGGGCTCAAGGAGATACACAAGGCTGTGAAAGTTAGGGCTAAGGAAATTCAGAATGCAGCGGAGTTCTGGGGAAGGAGGCAGTGAGAGCATCCTAAGGGAAAAAAAAACAAGCTGGAAAGGGGAGGAAGGAGAAAGAAGAGCACAATAAATTTACTTTCTAAAATTATGAAGCCATACATTCCAATTGACTTGACTGGGATATTCACAATTAATCCTTTATTGTCCCACTTTTTCATGTGTTTACAAAATATCCTAGTTTCTCTCACCTCCTCCCACTTTCCCTCTTTGCCCTCAGCTTACTTCCATTGGTGCAAACTGAAGTCAAACTGCAAAAGTAGTTTGGGGAGGAGGGAAGGAGGAGCAGAATCTTGCCTTTACCATGTAGAGTCAGGTAAAAGCAAACTGCTGCAGCCTCTCCTAACTTTTGTGCTTTTCTTCATTAATCACTTTTGTCATCTTGACCACATGTGTTCCAGTGTCATCTGTGAAATGTTGGAGGGTAAGAACCCACTACCAGATTCCGAGAGATGAAGTTCAAAAACTTTGGAAGAAATACCCACAGCTAGAAGCTTTGGATGTGTAGATGTCAAAAATCCACATACTGGTCTGAAATAGCCAGCCAGATTTTGATTTGTAGGACTCTGGCAAGAAGGGATGATCATCAGAGTAAAAGATGCTTGAAACTTTTCTTGGACATGAGGAGCTGAAAACATGATGTCTCAGTACTCCTTGAGGAAGGACAAGATTTTCATCTTACTCCCCACCCTCTTCCCCCACTGCTAACAGCCTGTATTATATCCTTTGCAAAGTCAAAAATAATTGGAATTATTTCCCAAAAATATTCTTGCTCACTCACTCTCTTTCTTAAGAAAAACATTTGCAGTTCACACTCAATGCCAAGATAAATGTAAGGTCACCTCTAAGAATAGGTGGTTGGCAGTACAAATATAGACATGCCATTCTTCTGACATACCAAGGAAGAGAGTACAAGCCAAGAGTGCAGTTCCACACTGTAGAAGAAGAGGACATTCTATTACAGCACTGTGCACATTAATCTATTTCTTTGGCTCAAGTGCTATTGTATTCCATCATCATTTTCTAAAGGTGTACTGTTTTGGTTGTCCCAAGTCAGTGCATCCTGAGGGTAACTGTGAGATGGAACAAGATCCAAAGCAACACCAAGCAATGGATTCATCCTGGCTAGGCAGGATTTCATGGGGAACCTGAGTGGCTATCAGTCCAAAACAACTTGTCACCCAATAAAAATTTGGCCTGAATTACATTACAGAGAAACAAAGAAAACGGTTACAGTAGACCAGCTAGCAAACACAGAGCCTTCCAGGTGTTTTGTACAACAGTTCCCATTATCCCCAAATAGTACCATCAATGGTCAGACATGTTGGGAGCTCCAGAGGTCACTCGGTTAGGGAAGCAAACAATACAGTAATTGGCAGTATCTCTCCACAGTTTCAGGTGGCAAAGCCTTCTCTTACATAAAGATGCCATTAATTGAACCTGGGTACCTTTACATTCAAAGCATGTCCCTTACCATTGAGTTCTGTTCTCTTGAGACTGCATGACTGAACACCTCCCTACAAAAATAATCCATATAAATAGAAAACCAACATATCAGAACAGAAGGATAAGCTGGAGCCTTTATCCATGACACATAATTTTCTGTTTTGTTATCATATAGAGAAACCATCCAATCATGTACTTTCTAATTTCAGCACTAAATAATCTAGTCTACAGTCTAGAGTGTTTATCAGATGACAGAAATTGGAAGCATAATCCAATGGCAGTCCAAACACAATCATGGGGTTTCACGTTATTGCGTGAGAGACAACCACATGCATTTTCGGGCAATGGGAAGTCCTTCCGAATGCATCGTGGGGTTTCACATTATTTTGTGAGAAATTATCACACACGATTTCAGGCAATTTTGGGCAATTTTGATGCAGCGCCAGCACACAATCAGGTAAATTAGCTGAACTAGCAAATTCACTCATTTCCGAACTGGCCCCACTTTCATTTCTTTCGAAATTGAGAGAAATTCCTCCCATGTGATAAACTCCTAGGAAGAGTTGTGATGAGCTGTTTTTCTAGACAACCTTTGCTAAATCTTATAGCTTCCTGTCCATTTCATCCTATGTATGTCAAGAACACGGGGTCTAAAATTGTTCATAAATGTAGGAAAACAAATCCTAATTACTAGAAAATAATGAAGCATGTTGGTAATTTCAGACTCTAGACTTGATGGTCTTAACAGGGCCACCATCAATTCTCTTATTTAGATAAAGCATACTGCTACCTCTTGTTATTCTCTCTTTCTCCCCTGCCGTGTCCCAGAAAGGAGAGTGGCTTCAAGCAAAAATGAATGAAGGACAGCAGCTGCCACTACCTGCCTGCTCCCAGAGCAGCTGTTGTAAATGGGCTCAAAGGCAGAGGGAAACGAAGTGGACAGTTGCATGGTGAGACAGAGGAGATTTTACTGGGGACAACCACCCCTAAGCTTCCCACAGCCCTTACAGATGCTGCCAAAATTTGGTGATAACTGCTTCAGTTTCCTATGGTATAAGATGGTGCCAGAGCATCCCTATACCAGAAGTTCTTCACCTGTGGTCTGCAGAGTGCCATATCACTGCCATCACAGAAAGCTGTTAACCACTGATGAGGTTCCTATAGCCTTTGCATTTGCTGTCAAAAACTGGTGACAGCTCCCATACCATAAACACCTCTATAGTATAGGAAGGTGCCAGAACATCTTGCACATCACAGAGTCCCACATACTCTTTTCTTAGACTGTCTCCTCCAGTTCTGGGGCGGGGAGGGGGGGAGGAGAGTCTTGTGCAGTGCCACCCAAATTCAGTGGCTGTGTTTCTAGTAGTGACCGTCACAGCTTGAGAAAGCTGATTTGGGTGATAGCGTCAATGGGGGCAGTAGAGACCACCTTTACATAATGTTAAGAAGCAGATCCTATTCGAATCTTAGGGATAAGGCGATACATTATTATAGGTTTCAGTTCAGTAATTAATCCATGAAAAGCATTTCATAATTTTAATAAAAGTCACTGTGACCTGGCTGACCCCCCCACCAAAAAAAAAAAAAAAAGAAACATACACAAAACCAACAGTGAGATCATACACATGCCTACTCAGAATAAACACCATCAAGTTCAATGGTACTTGTTCTAGTGTAGGCATGTATATTATAGGACTGCAGACTGTGTTACCAATTAGTTTCTAAAGCAGCCGAAAAGTACAGACACTCTGCAATATAGAGTAGTGGTTAATTAATTAATATTAAATGTGATTAATAATGAGTCTCATTTAATAGTAAGCATCTTCCTCCGATGCCTGCATGACAGAATGCAAGGGAGAAAGGCGGAGGAAGAGCCCACAGAGATTAGGCAACTACCGTACATTTATCCTGATTGTGTTTGGGAATTTAACACGTTTTTGTGCAGGCTGACAAATGGCCTATTAATTATCTAATGTTGTCTGACAATAACAGCTTGATAAAGATGTATGTTTTTGAATTGCAGGATGAAAACAGCAGAGGAAGAGCTCCACTGGGGCTTTGCTGTCTTCAGACTGGGCTCTGAGCCATGAAAGCCAGCAAGACAAAGCCCTATCTTCTGCCACACAGCCTTCAGAGATAAAATATGTCCCGGCATTAGGGATGGTTTCAGAAAACAGCTTCTGCAATACCTGATTAGGAAAAGGAGGAGTACGTCTTTACTAAATTGGGGTTAAGGCATAATCAATATCATATACAGAGTCTTTGGCCTATCTGCATAAATGAAGGCACTTCATAATATCCAGAAGTCTATAATGCAGAAGGAGCATATGGCAGGACACTGCCTCCCACTCCCCTCTTCTTTTTATGATTATTATTATTTAGAACTTTATCTTCCAACCTGTTTGACAGCTGCTCCTAAGTGGTTTCACAGTGCCAAATTATTTTTATGATTGTTTGATGTTTTATTCTCCCACTTCAGTTAATGAGATAGGATCCCACAATGGTCATAATTCAGAGCTGTCAGAACTAAAAGGCATGCTTGTGGCAAGATGGCCTGATAGTAAATAAGGGCTAAAAGCTGTAGATTTTTTTTAAAAAATCCCAACCTCTTATCTAGTAGTCTGTTTCTGTTATCAAAATTTTATTTGGATCTACCCACCCCACCCCACCCCATCTGTCTTCTGACACCCCAGTTTAATCCTTAGCCTTTTAAACCTCCAGCTACAGGTTCATCATCAAGCTATATCAAATCTCTGCAATAATAAAATATTATGTAGAAGGACTTTAATGGACTAGTGTTCCATTTCTCCATCTCTACTTCTCTTGATTTCTCTCTTTCACATACATACCTGTCCCTCTTCTCACATTCACTTGCATCACTGCAGTGACATTATGCTCATCAAGAGAATCCAATACTTCATCTACACAGCAGAAGTAATGAAGTTTGACACTGATTTAAATGCCATGGCTCAAAGCTATGGAATTCTGGGATTTGTAATTTTGTGAGCTCTTTTGCCTTCTCTGTCAAAGAGCTCTGGTTCCACTACAAACTACAAATCGCAGGATTCCACACAATGGAGCCATGGCAGTTAAGCAGTGTCAAGCTGGATTAATTCTTCAATGTGGCCACAGCTCTATTGTTATGATGTTACATCATTCAAAAATTCCCCCATCTCCTACAAGTGGCAGCCAATGAAACAGAGGGGAAAAACTGAGCATGGTGATACTGTGTGCCTTTTCAAAGTTCCTGAAACTAAGAAGGCAAAAAAAGGACATGCAGGTGATGGTTATCCAAAAAGTAATTGTGTCTGCAAACTGTAGGACTTAGACTGCATCCTCCAAAATAATAATAGCAATGAATAAATATGCAGTCATCCCTTTATATCTGTGGAGGATTTTTTCCAGACCCCCAGCCTGTTGAAAACAAAAAATAGAGACTTGAAGTCCTGCTGTTTTCTACTGCAGTGTGGCATGTATGCACCTCCATTGCAAACAATGGGAGTGCCATCCACAGAAACTCAAGTCCACAGATGGCAAGCCGATGGATAAGAAGAGCCCACTGTATAAGCTAATAGTAAATAAAATTCAGCACTGAAAGAAAACTGGTGGCTTTTCAATGACAAAGGAAACTATTTTAATCAGTTGTGTGTAGTTAACACCAAAACATTTGAGGTTTTAATTAATTTGTGTGTTGTTGTTTTTTTGTTTTGTTTTGTTTTTTGTTTTTTTAGGAGAGGAGACATACGGTTGAGAGTCTACATGGACTTCAGAGACCTGTTCACCCATAGAAACTCACAAGATGACCTTGGGCAAGTCACACCCTCTCAGCCTCAGAGAATAGCAATAGTAAACCACTTTTGGGGGAAAAAACATGCTGAGAAAACCCTGTGATAGATTCCCTTAGGGTCACCATAAGTCAAAAATGAGTTGAAGTTACACAACAAGAAGAAGATATTGATAGCTCAGTAGCTTTCAATATCCTGACATCTACAAATAGGACCAAGTAATAGGCTTTTTCATAAACACTGGCAAGTTGAAGTAAGTATCAAAGATACTGAGCTAGGTGGACCAACTGTCGCACGCAATATAACACAGTCTCCTTTGTTCTTCAGAATGGTTCACCTTCTTCAAAGGCATTTGACAAGCACTTTACTTGTTTTCTCCTTTGGGTTTTACTTGTGTCCAGATTTTATTTATAATTACTAAGCAAAACTTGGACAGTATGGTAGACTTTTTTCTTCTGTTTTTGCACAGTGGTTGTTTAATTCTCCTCAACCTTTACTTGTAATGAAATGGGTAAGATACTCAGACACACCATTTTGAACGCCTCAAGATATTGAGTGCTATATTATAATTAAAAGGCTTGGGTATCATTTATTGTGCCAAGGGAATAATTTGTCATATGCTTAGAAAAAAAAACCTATTCAACAAATGACCTCTAAGAGTCCCAGGAAAGGTTTTGTACTTGAAACTTGCTCATGTGTTGTTTGTTTCTTGCAGTCTAGACTCCCTGTGGTGTTTTAGTCAGAAGATGGTGTTTTTGTTTGTTTTTTACAGCTTTATTTCAGGGTTTGTGAATGCGAATTGTAAAGAACTCTTATTAATGTACAGTTATTATTATTATTATTATTATTATTATTATTATTAATTTTATTTATATAGTGCTGTAAATTTACACAGTGCTTACATCCAATTTATAATTAGACAGATCCCTGCCCTCAGGCTTACAATCTAAAAGAGACAACACAAAAGAAAGAGGGGAAGGTGGTGGGAAAGGGGATGAGGTCCACTGGTTCTTCTCTCCCTCTGGGGCCTGCACCAAGGCAGATAGAGACTGGAGGGAGGGCACAGCTTCTTGATACATAGTTAAAAGGAGGCATCCTGGGGCAGACGGCACAATCCTGGGAATGCCTCCCTAAACAATATAATCTTTAACTTAATTTTGAAACTGGTTAGAGAGGTGATGAGGTGTACATGTGGGGGAAGAAGGTTCCAGGAGTGAGGGGCGGCAAGTGAGAAGGGATGAATCTGGGACAGGGCAGTGGAAATCCTTGGCTGGGACAGGAGACCTTGACTACCAGAGCAGAGGGTACGAGGAGGAGTGTGAGGAGAAGGAAGTTCAGACAAGTAAGGAGGGGCCAGTCCGTGGAGGGCTTTCAAAGTCAACAACAAAAGCTTGTACTGAAAGGGGAAGGGGAAGGGGAGCCAGTGAAGGGAGGATAAGAGGGGAGAAACATGGTCAAAGCGGCGAGTGGATGTGATAATACATGCATCTGAGTTATGGACAGAGATTAAAGGATGGATGTGAGAGAGAGGAAGCCCTGTCAGAAGAAGGTTACAATAATCTAGTCATGATACCACTAGGGCATGGACCAGAGTCTTGGCAGTGGAGGCTGAGAGGAATGGAGGGATTTTAGCAATGTTGTAGAGAGAGAATCTACAGGTCTTGGTGGTGGCCTGAATCTGGGGAGTAAAAGACAGAGAGGAATCAAAGATGAAGCCAAGACTGCAGGTTTGCTGAACCGGATGAATAGAAGTGTCATCAACAGAAATAGAAAAAGAGTATTGAAGGGTGGGCTTAGGTGGGAAGATGAGAAGCTCTGTCTTAGACATGTCGAGCTTCAAGCGCCGATGCCGCATCCACTGAGAGATGGCAGCCAGACAAGAGGAGACTTGCTGTTCGAGCCCCAGCGAAAGGTCAGAGGTGGAAAGGTACAGCTGAGTGTCATCGGCATATAGATGATAGGAGAAACCAAAAGAACTGATGAGTTTACCAAGGGACAATGTGTATAGAGAGAACAAAAGGGGACTCAGGACAGAGCCCCGAGGAACTCCAACAGATAAAGGAACAGAGGAGGAAGTCTGACCATCTGTGACCACTGCAAAAGATCTGTCTGACAAGTAAGTTGATCACTTCTCAAATTTTGGTGCTGTTTTGAACAGCTAAAAAAGAGAACAGTTAAAAAAAACTTTGCTGCCTAAATGGAGACCCATAATTCAGCACTACATGGTTTCTGGGGTTGTTGAAAATAATAAATGCAAATTGGAGCACTAGTGCTGGGAGGAAATGTTACCCCATTTCTCCATGCTTTGTCCTCCTTCCACCTCACTTGCCATTTGCATTTTGTAAATAAACCTACAGGTACCACATTGGTCCTTGTATATTTTCCACTTTTATATTTTGCAGCTTTAAAATTCAATCTCATATAGACCGACTGAGAAGTAAGCTATGCTAAGCATAATAAGACTTTCGCATTAGATTCCTCTTGTAGCAACTATTATTAATGCATACTCACACAGAGAGAGACAGATCCTATTCATAAATCTGTGCCTGTACCCTTAGATTCTAACTTTGTTGATAGGTGTCAATCCCATGTTCTTTGTCACCTACTAAAATGCATATTTTCATGTTCCAGCTGTATCTTCATTTCACTCATAAATAGCAATTTGAAAAGGTCATTTTTCTCTTTCAGTTCTCCTAAACCTGCTGGAACATGGGAAGGAGGCCATCCTATGGAATCCTGGGATTTGTATGCTATAAAGCTGTTATAAAACTGGATTCCCAGAATTCCATTACATTGAGCAATGGCAACTAAAGTGGTGTCCAAGTAGCTTATTCATGCAGTGCAGATACAAGCCTTATCAGTGCTGACTTCTAGGCGTTTTGATACTCCAAAGTGAAGGGGAAAGGAGGGAGTGTTTCTAATGGAGTTAGGCCTGATGGGCTCCAAGAGCCGCATTCTTTATCCCAGAGCACTTTGTCTCTGAAGGCCCTGACAAAAGCCAGGTTTTCCTTTCTATGGACAGGAACGAGTAACAGTAAGTATTGCCTTGGGATGTCCCCAAGTTACGGCCCCAACAAGAAATCAATAGGGCAGTCAAACTGCATTCTTAATTAATCCGTCTCTTCCACAATGTTGCTCAAAAACAAAGATTAAAGTGATAGTTCATCCCAGTACTAAGCTTTACAGTTCTGTCCAGGTTGGGGTTTAACCTTGAGAGGCTTCACAGAAGCTTACAAGCTAACAACAATACTCATGCAACCTGTATAATAAAACTTACAGCATTACATTAGAATGAACACAGCTAGCATAATACTCTTTAAGAAAAAAAAAGTAAAAAAAAAGAGTTTCACACATGCAATTGTATAATAAAAGACTACAATGAAAGCTTCAAGTCAACAAGAACAAGAAGAAACGGAATACCTAGCATTAGTTCCTAAAAGTCTTCACACTTGGAGTCAAACTTATTTCCCTTCCAACCTTGAAAATACTACAGTAATGGGGCCACCCCTGATAAAACCCTGTTCTGGGTCCTTTTATCATTATTTTGGGCTTATTTTGCACACACTGGCTAATCAGTTGATAAGTATAAGAAGTATCAGTTTAAATGCATTAACTAGTCATTGTAAGTCAATTATCACAATTGCAAAGCTATCCAAATACTTATCGTGGAGTCGCAGTCTTTCATGGCCGGCATCCATAGTTTTTTGTGGGGCTTTTGGGCTATGTGGCCATGTTCTAGAAGAGTTCCTTTCTGATGTTTCACCAGCATCTGTGGCTAGCATCTTCAGAGAATGTTTGCCTAGAAAAGGATTGGATATATATATATATATATCCTGTGTGAACCTGGGAAGGGAGGAATGATTTGCAAATGTATTGTTCTGTTGCTAATGGCAGTCCTCAGGGTGGGAGGATGTGCACATCTTTATCCAATCCTTTTCCAGGAAAACATTCTCTGAAGATGCCAGCCACAGATGCTGGCAAAACATCAGAAAGGAACTCTTCTAGAACATGGCCACATAGTTCAGAAGCCCCACAAAAAACGATAAAAATACTTATCAATGGAGAGAGTTAGCATCTTTAGGCCACTGAGATATAATATACAGTCAGCCCCCTTTATCTATGGATTCAAAAATATATAAATTATTAAAAAGCCAATCTTGATTTTGCTTTTTTATATAAGGGAAAACATTTTACTATGTCATTATATTTAGTGGTACTTGAGCATTTTATCCACAGATTTTTGTATCCATGCAGGTTCCTGGAACTAAACCCCAGTAGATACCAAGGGACCACAGTATTCAATTGTTTACAGTCACACGTTTCCTTTCCTTTTCTTCATTCCTTTCTTTTTTTAAAAAAAAAAAATCTGAATAAAAAGAAAGTGGCCTGTACAAGAATTCACCAGAAAAACCAAAACAAAAACAAAGAGACACCACAGATTTTGCACAACAGAGATCCAACCAATAACATTTGATCTCAAGATCAATGTTAATGATATCAATAATTAATGACCACAGCTAAATAATTGTGTCATTCGCATATATACCAATAGTCATAAGTAAAGTTTTTAAAATGCACCTCTACCTGGACAGGGTGAAGATATTTGCTCTGGATGAAGCAAAGTTCAGCTACACACCTCCCTTTGCCCCACTTTTCTCCTGTCCTGAGGAAAGAAAATTGATGATGCCACCAGTTTAATGCTAATTGATTTATTACCTGCCTAAGCAAATCCTGGGCAATGCAATGGCAGGCTTAGACTTAAAGCAAATGATTTACAAGATAATGTTTGACTCTTCGAAAGGGTAATCAGATCCAGATACAATGGATGATAGGATAATTGAGAAGAAATAAAAGAGGATAAATTGCTGTGTGCTAATGAGTTTAGAGGCCCTAATGGGGAGGACATCAGTTTTAACACTCAGGTTATGAGCTGGGAGCAAGAGTTTTTTTGTTTTGTGTGGGTGGGTTTTTTTCCCTTTACTTCCAGCAGCTAAAGATGTAGTGCTGAAACAAACCAAGATTAAGTGTGTCCAACTCACTTACTTAGCCATTCTTTACACTTCAGTCAGCTTCCTATATTAAAAGCAAGGTGCTTTTTAAACCAGGTTTTAGCCAAAGCAGCTCACATCTGCTGGAAATTCTGTATATCTTGAATGGAGCTGCAGTACACTTAAGTTGTTTTCAGATGGTACATCTGTAATTTCTGCCTGCTTGCCATCCTCCCTGTAGGTTCGTGGGTCTCCTTAGGATCCCACAAACATTTCCAAAGCATTCATTCTGCCCTGGTAGAAGTCAGATTTCAAAGCGATTGCCTGAGCAATACTGTCTCACCTCATGATTCATTTTTATATCTCATTCCACTTCCATCCCACATCACCTCCTAGAACCGGGGACACTTTATGGGTCTTTTTGATTACTGCAGCAGCGGGTCTAAATTTTTCAACAGAACAGAGGGACTCTCTGGCCTTGATGTGGAAATATATTGCAGGGAAAGATGGGGGGTGTTGGAAAATAGAAAAAGACAGTGAAGCACAGTGTTATCAGTGAGGAATATAGAATGGATTTTCCAAAGAGAAAGAGCCAGAATATATACCTATGTAAGGTTTCCAAGATATAAAGTTTAATATGATTAAATGGCAATGAAACTGAGCTCTAGGAAAGGTCTTTGGCCTAAGGGTGTATCTGGAGAGGCATTCAGGTTGCATTTCATTTCATGTCATTTCATCCTTTCACTGTCCTAGCAGTACTAATCACCACAAGTACCTCGTGCATATTGCCTTCCTTTTCCCAAAATTGCAGGTTGGGGACACTGAGGTTGTATGTTCAAGTAAGCAAGTAAGCAAGTAAGCTACTTGCCACTCAGCTTCCACAGCAGCAGTAGCAGTGGGTGGTAGTTTAATTCAATTCCTATATGCTTTACCATATTAAAATGATATTTTGAAACAGTGTATTCAAAACAGTGTATTAAAAACAAACATTAAATACAAAGCATTAAAGCATTGTCACTGAAAACTTGGTTCTCAAACCGCACAACTGGGGCTGCATTTGCACTGCAGATATAATCCAGACTGACACACTTTAACTGCCATGGCTCAATGCTGCAGAGTTCTGGGAATTGTAATTTGCCATGGCACCAGAGCTTTCTGAAAGAGAAGGCTAAATATCTCACAAAACTTGAGTTATGGCAATTAAAGTGGTGTCAAACTAGATGATTTCTACAGTCGCAGCCCAATTCAGAAAAGGCGTGGATAAAGTGCTGGGGCCTAACCAGGTGCTTAAAGCATACCACATTTAAGACACGTGTGCATGCACACACTGAGATACACACACCACCACTACCAACAACAATAACACTGAAGGATGGGCAACCCATTCCAAGGTTTGCGTGGCAAAGCAGGGAAAAGGCTAGAAAAAGCTGAAAAGAAGGAAGGCAATGACCAGTTCGTTATACTATCTTCCCTGTGTTTTATTTTTAATTTCAGTCTGGGACCTAATTCCCACCATGGTTTAAACTGGATCATGATTCCAAATGATTTGTTTTAAACCACCATGGTTCCCACTTAATTTGAATTGCTGAAGCAATGCGGAAAGGGGGGGCATGGTTTTTACCCATTTAACCCACGTTTTACCCATTTAACCCGTGTCAAAAAGACACTGGTAAAATGTGGGGTTTGGGGGGCTGAATTGATTTATTTAGAAATAAATCAATTCAGCCCAAGTGGGAACCATGCAGATTCAAATTGGATTCAAATCCACCCCCTGGTTCCCACTGGCAGCAGCTTTTCCCCAGCTTCTCCACCCCGGCCATGCCTCCCTCCATCCCCAGCCTTCTCCTGTCACTAGCCTCTCTTACCTGATCCGTCCCCAGGTTCTCTGTCCCTGTTGCCTCCTTACTGGCCTCCCAGGCTTCTGCGTGACCTCCTTACCAGCTTCCCCTTGTGGCTGTCCTGAACCGATTCCTGAAACCGGTGCAAAAACAGAGGGAACCACTGTGTTTGCTGAACTGGTTTCAGCAATCAGATCAGGAATCGGATCTAAAGGTAAGTAGGAATTAGAATCTGTTTTATGTCCTGATGTGTACAGCATTTTTTTTAAAAAAAAAATCTGTTAAGTTGGAAAATGAAAGGAATATACGAAGTTAAACTCCTTCTTTTGAAATTCTGCAACAGAAACAATGATACATCATTCCTTTGAAATTAAAAGGATAGGTAAATTTCTACCCATTTGGAAAATAAATTGGTCCACTCAAAAATAACATAACCCTTTTTAACTGTTGTGGGGATTATGCAGGCATACAGAAGTATATGCATGTGAAAATTAAAAGACAAAGGCCCAAGATAGACCACTCAAAAACGGTGGGCTAGAGGTGCCCATTTTAAGGGATGTGCAGCAACATCTGTACACTGCACATTTTTTACGTCATCATTGTGGTGCCCATGTGGACGGAACACTGCCATGATGCCACCACTGTTACATGCTAGGATTCAGGACCATGTGGTTACTGTGCACTTCCAAAGCCTAGTATCAGTGATGGCAGGCCGCTTTTGGCCCGTCTGTCCTGGGCCAAAGATAGGTAAGAAAATGTCAAGCTGAAACAAAAGGAACAAACTGGGGCTTTTTAGACCGCCCCAAAAGGGGCGGTCCAAACTCGCCCCTTCTGGCGGCGGGATGACGCCGAGGCTGCCGCACGGGCAGCCTCTAGGCCTCCTCCCGCCACTTTTGGAGGCTGCGGGGAACCGGCAAACTGCCAGTTCCCCACGGCCTCCAAGCGGGGTGCAGCGGGTGCTCTGGGCACCCGCTGCACCCCGCTTCCCTCGGCGGGGCTCAAGGGAGGAAGGGGCCGCCGCCGAGGCCCCTTTCTCCCTGGGTCTTTGCTGCGGCCATCTAAAGGCCGCGGCAAAGACCCGCCGCAAGAAAAGAGCTCCGAGAAGGAGCCCTTTTTTTGCGCCGCGGGAAGGGCGCGATTGACGCCCTCCCGCGGCGCAAAAGCGTCATCACGTGCGCAGCGCGTCAAAACGCTGCGCACGTGATGACGCTTGTACGGCGCCTCCGTGTAGAAGCCGCCATCTTTAAATGGCGGCTTCCACGCGGTTTAGGCTTAGGGAGGATGTAAAAGCTACGCCCTCCCTAACCCTAAAAGCGGGCTTTTTAGCCCTAAACGCGCCTTTTTTTGCCCGTCTAAAACGGGCCATAAATTTCTAAGACTTAAGAAGTGTTGATGATAGCTGATCCTATGGAGCTAAGATCAAACATGGAACTTCTTTGGGTTTTTTAGATCCATTGTTGCTCTGCTTGGGACATTTAGAGATAAAGAATTATGGCACAACATGCTGAATTATGGCACAATATGCTAGGCAATAGCAATAGCAGCTTCATTTATATACTCCTTCATACTGAACTAAGCAGTCACTAAACAGTTTACAACTGTAAGCTAATTGCCCCCAACAAGCTGGGTAGTGGGTACTCATTTTAGTGACCTCAGAAGGATGCAAGCCTGGCTTACATAAGAACAAAACTAAATATCTCATAATATGCAATACAATAACTGAAATTATGATTTAAACTTCAAGAGTAATCATGGTGAGCCAGTGTGATGTAGTACAGTTGGCCCTCCTTATCCATGGGTTTTTTATCCACAGATTTGAACATACTCAGCTTGAAAATATTCCACAAAAGTATAAATTCCAAATAGCAAACCTTGATTTTCTCTTTTATATATGGGGCACCATTTTGTTGTGCCATTATATTTAAGGGGACTTGAGCATCCACGGATTTTGTTATCCACGGAGGGTCCTGGAATCAAACCCCAGTGGATAACAAGGACCCACTGTAGTTTGAGTACTGGACTATGGCTCTGGAGATCAGGATTTGAATCCTTACTCAGCTATTAAAAACATTGGATGACCTTAGGCAAGTCGCACTCTTTCAGCCTCAGAGGAAGGCAAAACCCTCTGTGACCAAATCTCACCAAGCAAACCCCATGATAGGTTCATCTTAAGATCATCATAAGTCAGAAATGACTTGAAGGCACATCACAACAATAACTATTACTACAGCCATCACAGTGGGGGGGAAAGCCCAGATGAACTATAAAGTGATTCAAAAATGAGCAAAATATCATTAATCAGAATATTCTTCTTTTTTTTCTCCCTCCCCTAGCCAGGGTTGTTTTACGCATACCATATTTGTTTGCCTTGTTTATATTTACACTGTAATGCACACATTTTCATTTTTCCTGATTAATATCCCTCCACAAACATTCTCTCATGAGTGTAACTCTAGGCAAAATCCTATGCAGGATTTTGCTTGGCTCTCTTCTAGTCTGTTTTACATTTCAGGGCCAAAATTGGCCTAAAATAAAATACATGTCAGTATTTAATGTGCAGTTTTCAAAAACTGGAAATGAATCAGCTGGAGCAGGATGCCATGGCATTCAGTTGTTTGTTCCAATTAAAGTCAATCCATTCAGTCAATGCAACTGATATTATGTGTTGGCTTATCAAGTTTCCATTATATCAATGCAACAAAATTCAAAATACAGAAGAAGAAGAAGAAGAAGAAGAAGAAGAAGAAGAAGAAGAAGAAGAAGAAGAAGAAGAAAGAGAGAGAGAGAGAGAGAAAGAGAGAGAGAAAGACAGACCCAAAATGCAGAAAATACATCATGCAAGCTTTCAAAGCTTAACTGACTTTTTCATCAGGCAAAGATGTTAAATGAATGATGTTAAAATCACAAGTCTACATTTTTGTCTGAGATGTAATTTCTGTTGTCACTTAAGGTGGTCTAGAGGGATATCAATGCAGGCACAGGGCAGTTCCCTTCTCCGCCATGTGGGGATCAGGGACAAATGGCAATAAAAGCCATTTATTTATCATATTTTATTTTATTTAAACAACATTATTTCTATTTTATTGGACTTTTATTACCTGCCTTTGGATTTTGTTACATTTTGCTACATGGCCAATGCAGCTACCCCTAAATGTTGGTTCAATGGTCTACTCTAGTTAGGATTAAAAATTTTATTTAGGCTATGATTATTGGGATCACATCATCACAAGCAATTGATCTGAAAGCAAATACCAGTTCCAAAAGACATATTTCTCTTTCTCACCTGCTGCAATCCCAATAAATTGGTGCTATTTATTTATTTATTAACTGCAAAGATACATTGAATGCCACATCCTGGATTCCCGAGTCTTTGGTTTTCATGAAACATTTCTATGTGGGTGATATGGGTGCAAATTCTCCAGTTTTGGGGACCTCAGCCCCAAGGACGAGGAATAGGCTATGTGGAAATCTCCCGCTCACCTAGTAGAGTTGCCCTTTAGCTAAGATTTCTCCATCAGTTTCCAAACAGGAAAATATGTTCTGTGCATGTGTGTGTCTGTGTTTGAATGACAAGCTGTGAGAAGCTATGGTTACTACTTAATACATAATGCTTCACAACATCACCAGGGAGCATCAGGTTTTGGTCTTAGGTTTGGGCCCTTATAAATCTCAGGGCTTAGTACAATCCTGAGCGGGCAACCCTAAGGCTAGTTTACACTTAATGCATTGTGCAAATTGCTGCAGATTTTCACACATTCACATTAAAGCTTAATTATCTCTATTTGCCCTGTGTATATTGGCATTTATTCAGATCTTTTCACCCTCCCTCTGCCAAAAATGTGCAGCCATCCAATACTCTGGTAAAAACTGTGAGGCCTTTTTCTGTGGAGTTTAAAGAGTTTTTCAAAAGCCAGAACTCCTACAAATCACATGTGGCCAGATCACATTCTATTCAACTAGAATGAGGAGTATTTTAATCATGTATAGACTAGTCCCTAGTTGTATATAGTTTAGCACTTTATTCTACTCCTTGTGCCAATACACATGCCAATACAGAGCATAAGCCAAATAAGCATACATTGAGGAGTTTTGTTCTTTTTTTCAGCAAACAGGAAAACTCTACTTGAGGAAGAAGTGCTGTCAATTGCCTAGTGTACATGCAGCATTCAAAGAAGAGCACTTGAATCATTAAGTTATCTACCTCACAAAAATATACCAGAGAACTTTGCTTATTTTCAGGGCTAGCTACCTGTAATAATATATCACATACATATATTTCAAATTAGGCTCAGGAGTTTCTTGAACCTCTTTAAATAAACAGTCACCTCTACACCAGATGTTTGACATGAGTCAAACAACTTGGGGCAGGGAGTTAGGGAGAGATGGTTTCCATCAGGCCTGTCAACTTGAACACCACTGATTGTCAAACTGGTGCCACTGGAAAGAGACGAGACATAATATTTTGAGATTTACCATGTTTGGTGGAAACTTCTTGTCAATTTTACATTGCAGTCATGCTGAGGTACATTGCTTAGCTTCAACCAACCAAAAATTAAGATTTTTGGTCAGTGTTACATTGCACAATGTCAGATCTAATTTTTCTTATGTCTTTATGTGTGGGTTACTTCCATACCAGTACTGCTGTGCATCTGAATGCATCCATGTCACGTTAATTAATTATTAACCAAACACACTTTCTACAACATGCTATGAGAAAAAGCAACACAGCAATGTCAAAAATATCTAATTTTCCTTTCTCCTT
Organism: Urosaurus nigricauda; assembly: GCA_034509955.1. Classification (NCBI taxonomy): domain Eukaryota; kingdom Metazoa; phylum Chordata; class Lepidosauria; order Squamata; family Phrynosomatidae; genus Urosaurus; species Urosaurus nigricauda. Next base: position 259,235,698 of record JAOEGL010000003.1, read on the forward strand.
CTAGTGTAGGGATGTCAGAATCTCTCAGTTGCAATTTCATTGCATTTCTCACAATCTCACGTTGTTCCTTCTTTGGTTCTTATTGGTTTGTAAGATCTTGATGTTGTTGCTTTCTTCTCACAGATTTGTTGAGGTTGCTTGGTTATTATTATTTCAAAATTCATATTTTGTACACATTTTAATATCTGTATTTTCCCATTAACTATGATTGTGGGGTTTTTTCAGTTTGCACCTACATTTAGCTATTCACATTTTTAAAATGTACACATGAATTTTTACTGCATTATATTTCTCTGAATCACATCACAATTCTTGCAAATATGTGGAATTTGGAGGCAAGTTGTACTTTGCTTCACAACAAGCATTGGGGTATATGCAAAATGGATACTTTTGTCAAGGTTTTCAAAGCCAATGAAATTATTTCCATCCCTACACTAATATAAAAATTGTATATCTGTTGTTGCAGAGCAGATTGCAGCTCTGGAAAGACAACAGGTTCTTGCTAAAACAATTAAGGAATTTAAATAGCAGCTGGATTTGCAAGTTATTGAGCAATCTGAAGATGCCAGCCACAGATGCTGGCGAAACGTCAGAAAGGAATTCTTCTAGAACATGGCCACATAGCCCAAAAGCTCCACAAAAAACTATTGAGCAATTGTAGCTTACATGCAACCCACAAGAAGCATTCAAATGATCTTCATATTATTGCAGACAAATTCTTACTGAATGATCATAATTCGCATGGTCATTGGAAAACCATAGGTCTGTTTTTGAGGATAAGTGCCAAAAATATGCAGAAAGGTGGAAATAAAAGGGAAGATTTTTCAAAAAAAATATTAAATCTGTTTTTCAGTTTTGTGTTCACAGTCACAGTGCATATAGAGGTGCCTCTCTGTGTCTATGCATAGTATTGAACAACCAGAAATCAGACACAGGTATACAGAAAAACATACCAGAAGACATGACAAATCAAAATACTAATCTGCCACAAGCCATGCTTTTAAAAGAGACATTATGATGATTATAGATACGCTGTGTGCCAAAGTCTTGATATTTTCTAATAGGTACATCTCACAGGGGCATTTCTGCACACCTCTGACCTTTACTCAGAGTGCTCAAACATTGCTTGTAATGAGGACTACCAATGAAAGTTCTATGCTGTGCTTGGCTGCACTTTCTATATGAGTGCCAGCAGTAAGATAAATGAAAGACTGGTTCACAGGAGTACTTGTGGTTTGGGGGCTATTGATTTTTGGTCCATTCTCTTTAAAAGTGAGATCTAAAAAGTTGACAGAGGGTCATTAATTTCATCATATACTTGTCGTCTCATCCATAACCAATCCAGGGACTGAGTGTGCTTGTCACTCTCTGTTTGCACTTTATTTGTTTAGCTTTTTTTTCCTCTTGATGGTTTCACTTCCTCCTCCTTTTCTCTGCTCTTTATTTTGTTTTCTTTCCCTCTTTTCTCTTTCCTTTAACACAGGAGTCCATTGCCAAAATCTTTCCACGAAAGTTAAATTAATATCACACCTGTGAATAATGGATTGCCTACTCCAGTTCCAAGATAAAACTGACATTAAGCAAAATACAGGAAAGATGATATCTCGGTCATCCTTTTGAAAAGGAGAGGGTGGAATCAAAAGAGAAAATCATTCCTATTAAAGTCATCAAATCTAATTATTCAATCTGAATGATTCTCATTGAATTAAACCTTATAGAGCAACACCTGAGTCTTATTAAATAACTCTATTAAAGTGAGTTAAATATATTTGTTGATATCCTACTTTGGCTACTTAGTTATGAATGCATAACTAAGTAACATCTCCTGGCCTGATCTACCAAGTCCACCTTAATGGCTAGCAGCCACATTAATCAAAGGGGGTCTGTTCAGTTGTTGATCAAGGTGGAAACAATGGTATTCCCAGCTTCCTCCCTTTACTGGTGTGAAAGGGGCAAGAAATATCATCCTTGCATCCTGATCAGCAGCTGAAAAGACCTCTTTCACCCCATGTGGCTTCAGGCTGTTAAGGTTGGCTGCTGGGATGGATTTACATAGTCTTACTGAATACAGAGAAGTTACTGATCCATATCTCTAATTTATGATTCTGAAACTACAATAAGAGAGAGACAGCATGGTGTAGTGGTTTTAATGTTCGACTGTGACTCTAGAGACCAGAGTTCGTATCCTGGCCCAGCCATGTAAACCCACTGGGTGACCTTGAGCACCCCACACTCTCTCAGCCTCAGAGGATACCAACAGCAAACCCCCTTCAAGAAACTTGCCAAGAAAACCCTGTGATGAGTTTGCCTTAGGGTCACCATAAGTCAGAAATTACTCAGAAGCTCACAACAACAACAACAACAACAACACAGAATGCCCTCTTTTATATTATTAAAATTTCAGAGGTTAATGACAAGGAAAGGTTTATTTATTTATTTAACATTAATGGGCAGGGCAGAGGAGGGGAGGGGAGAGGAGGGGCACAAAAATTTCCATGGAGAAAAAAGTTCCATAAATTTATACAGAAATGAGAATATTTGGTCAGATGTGAGTGGAGAGTTCTGTAGCTGTATGCAGCCTCTATGCCACACATTGATGTAAAGGGTGGTGGCCAGTCTTCCTGCCCCAGGCCCTAACTCCTTCATCTCCAAACTTGCTGTGTTCAAGCAAGCACATGAAGAATGCTTCATGAAAATCCACTGAATCAATTTGTCACTGTTGAGTCAATCCTATATAAATCCCAGTTATTCAATGGATCTCCTTTAGTTGGGAATATCAGTCAAATTTAGATCAATAAGTTAATCAATGTAATGTAAATATATTTGATTATTATCAAAACTTCATCTAGGTACCCTTCTAAATTTAAGAATGTTTAATCTAGTTTATAGCTGAATAACTAAATGCTACCATAGAATGTTAGTGAAGGAATCCAACATTGAAGTGAATCAACCCATGTGAAATGTGCTGCTGGAAGAGAATTCTAAGAAGATCGTGGGCTTTCAAAAGACAAAAAAGTGGGTCAAAGAAAAAAATCAAGAGTCTAAACTCTCACTAGAAACCAAAGTGACTAATCTGAGATTACCATACTTTGGATGTACAGTGGACCCTTGGTATCTGCTGGGGTTTGGTTCCAGGATTCCCACCCCCATGGATACCAAAATCTGGGGATGCTCAATTGACATTGAATACAGCGATGTCATAAAGTTATGTCCCTTATATAAAATGGCAAAATCAAGATTTGCCTTTTGGAATATATAGATAGAGATATAGATGATATAGTTATTCGAACCATGGATGGTTGTATGTGTGGATAAGGATAAGGAATCCATAGAGATGAAGTGCCAGCTGTATCATGAAATGACATGATCCATAGAAAATCCATTTGGTAAAGTGGAAGTCAATAAGGAAAGACAATAGAGTCAATTAGAAAGCCATAGTGCTGTGCTTTCAAGACCTGAGCAAAGCTGTTAATGCGCAGAGCTCTTGGAAATTTTCATTCATACAGTTGCTGCAAATCCTGCAAAGTCTGCTTGATGGCAAATAACAGCAAACCACTTAACTGCTGGCCCAAACGACAGAATAAGTGAGACCACCTTTGCTGTTGTGGTTTTGACTGTACTGCCCTGTGCCTCATCATCCACACAACATAGGAAGGCAATGGGGATATCTGGGACTGGAAATGTTCTGGATATGCATAAGATCTTCCCAGAACCTGAAAGCTTGATCAAGCAGCTTGCCCCCCTTTAAGAAACTGTAAACAATGAGATGATGGAGGTGGGACCAACTGGTACAGTTATGTCTTCCCCACCACAAAGAGGACCGTGGAAGTTGTGAAACCATACTTTCTGTTCTCATTATCCATTACAGGAACAACATAGCAGGTTTCATTATTTAAACCCATAGCCTCCAGTATCCAGGTTAACATACTTCAGTTAGAATTACCCTCCTCCCACCAATTAAAAATGTACAGTTAGTGTAGATGGCAAAGAAACTGATCCAAGTAATATTGTATAGGAGTAGGGTGTACATCACATAAAATTTACACACTAAACAGTTGCTTTATACATTGTTAAAGTATATTTATTCATTTTAAGCACCTGTTTCAGGATAGGGAATCCATGTGCACTGTTTATTTTAGACCCCGAAAAAGAAGAATGCATTGGAAGTGAAAGGAAAAGCATGATTAAATACTAAAGACAATGGCAAGAAAAACCAGTATTAATAATATCACAGGCTGCCAGTAAATCTCTGGTTTATAGGTGAAGAAATACATTTCTGCTTTAAAGTGTGTTTTTATATACCCTTGAGTGCCCAACTAGCTGAACTATCAAGGGAGCTGTACATGATTTAGAAGTTAATCCTTCAAATGGCTAACAATTGAATGCCTTGGCTGTTTGTAGTTTCCTACTGCTGGCTAATTTCATTTTTGTTTCATGTGTTCAGTGGTTGAGCACTCATTGTTCAAAATCCTGACATTCAGTTGGTGAGGAAGATAATTCAGAGGCCAGGTACATGCACACCATTTCAGTTGGTTTTTGGCTAGACCTAGCCATTGTGGAAGATGAAAACACAGATACAGCTGAGATAAGCTTTACACAGTTTGGAATAAAATAAAGTATTTTATTCAATAGTTTGAGACTTATATAAAATGTGATTTCTAGTCTTTTTCAAAGATAGATATAAACATAGATGCACATGAATATGTGTGTACATGCAAGTGCATATGGAGGTACTGTAACTTCCAGCCTAAAAAAGGAATTTTTCCAAATTCTGACTGCTGCTAAACTGCAGAAATAAAGCAGTTGGACACCACTTTAAGTGCATTACTCAGCTATGGAATTCTGGGGATTCTAGTTGTGTGAGATATTTAGCCTTCCTGACTGAGTGCTCTGGTGCCCCACCAAACTACAAATCCTAGAATTCCATAGCACTAAGCAACCAAAGTTAAAGTAATGTCAAATTGCTTTCACATACAGTGAAAAAGTATCTATATGTTCCATAGTGATTTTGTGTGCGTAATAGGGACTTTAAGGATGTGATGTAGAGTGATTTAGTCTGTAAAAAAACTAACTTTAGTTTTTAAAAAAGATTCTGAGTCACTAGTCCACTAAGTGGCAGTCACCAGATTCCTCAGGAGTAAGACAGTGCCTTGATAGTAATGGCTCTACCTCAAGAATAAGGGTCTTCTCAAGAACACAAAGCCTTATAGGATCTTATCACACTAGTGAAATCCCGCTGAGAAATGGGATTTAAAGTAGATTTAAATTAGAAAAAAAACCGCAAGTGAAGGAAGTTTATCACACAACGTTTCACCAGACCAGAAATAACGTGAAGATAAAGTGAAGGCAAAAGGTACTAAAATTGCAGCTTTTTACTTTCGGGAAGTTCTGAAAGTAAAAAGCTGACGTTTTTCTCCCCTTTAAATTCACTTTATTTTCACATTATTTCTGGTCTGGCAAAACATTGTGTGATAAACTTCCCACATATGCAGGTTCTTTCTGATTTAAATCTACTTTAAATCCCATTTCTCAGCAGGATTTCGCTAGTGTGATAAGTCCATAGATTCAAAAGCTTAAAACTTTTGTGTGTAACTATGGAGGACCAAACTACAAAAACACCTCATTATTAATCTTGCCCAAACTGTTGCTATTTATGCAATTGGACCAGTTGAACTCTCTGAAAGATACTTATTGGCCCTTTCATATACAAAAACCAAGTGGATTAGTAATTAATATCAAAGTAGGAGAAGGATAGTGATCTCCAGCACACCTGAGGGCAGCAAGCTGGTTGGGCCGGGGGGGGGGGGGCAATGTAGTCTTGTCTTCCAAAATGGAGAACAATGAAGGAGACAGAAGAAATGGCCACAACAACCCTGCTAAATCCGGACTTCTAGGCTTGTACTACTGGTACTAATGGTCCTAATTGTACGTATTCTCACATTGGCTTTCCAGGAAAACTCAGTTGACCAGGCTTTAAGAGAAACTCTATGGAAATTCTACTAAGAATTAAGGGCAATGCCATTTGGACTATGGCTATTGTGTACGATGGGCTAATTTTAGTTTGGTGATGCCCTAAACTATATATCCTTACTTGTGCAAACCAGTTTAAACTAGCCAGTTTTTAACCAATCAATGTGAACATGTAATTATTTTCTGAGCTGGAAAATAATGAGGCATTTAATGGCATAGTACATTTTTAATCAATTCCAATTATTTTCCTCTTTCTTTTTTCTTTTCCTTGTTCTGGATTTATATTCCCCCCCCCCTTTCTCAAAACACACCATCCAACACCTGTACTCCCAGCTCAATTACTCTATCTGAGGTACACTGCATATAAGTACAAATATTCCATGTTTTACTGAGAGAGCTAACTTGTGGGTTTTCAACTTTATTGTTATATATTTTCAAATCAGCACTGATCTATGCTGATCCTGTCATAAGACTTCCTTGACAAGATTTCTTCAAAGGAGGTTTGCCATTGCTATCCTCTGACAGTGAGCGAGTGTGACTTGCCCAAGATCACCCAGTGGGTTTTCATGGCTAATAGGAATTCATACTCTGGTTTTATGAAATCTTAGTCCAGCATTTGAACTACTGGATTAAACAGTTTTCAACCTTCTGTGCCCAATCCTTTGCTACCAAGCATTCTTGGTACCCTCTAAAATTTCCCATGCATTTCACACACCCACTATGATTTTGCAGATGAAAACTGGGCTACATGTGAGCAAGTAGCAATGAAATATGAAGAAAACGAAATATGGAACAGGCTGCCCTAGTTTGCTTTTGCCTACTTCCCCCTCCTCTCTTCTCCCCCTTCCTAAATTAACTGAGATCAAACTACTTTTGTGCTTTTAAACTCAGTTTGCAGCAATGGAAGTAAGCTGATGACAAAGGGAGAAAGTCTAAGGAGGGGAAAGAAACACCTGAAAAGTGGAACAAAGGATTAATAAGGACTGTCTCTGTGAAACCAGGACTATTGGATGGGAATGCAATTGACTCCAGCACAAATCAAATCTACCAGAATAAAGGTGGATTCAGACAATGGCCAAGTGTGCATATATTAGGTAGTGGTTTTCAAAACCACAAAGAGAATGTTCTCATACTGTGGTGATGGCTGTTTCAGTTCTTTGACACATCACAGATGTACAGAAAAGTCTCCTGGCTCAACTCAGATTTCATAGGTTTGCTACAATATGGTGAGCCACAGTCTTCATCACATACTGTGTGTAGAGGGCAACACATTCCTATTATTGTATTTACTGGCAATTGCTATTGTTATAGTAAATTCCAACTAGAAGGAATAATTAGGTTTTGCTATAAAGAATTCACAAGTGCAAAACCTCAACTCTTGGTCATATTGTTGCTCTGTCTAGTGTTTATTTTTAATTTCATCATTACCATCTCCCATTTTCTTTTCTCACAGTCTTTGGCATCCTGAAGAATAAATATTGGAGTAGGGAGCAAAATGAGGGCATTGCCCCCTCTCCAGAAAAAAAACAACCCTCATTTGAGCATTTAGAAATTCAGTTCAGGCATCCAAAGAAAATGGACAGTCAATATTACTAAGTGAATGTGACACAACAAACATAAGTTCTGTCTCGTTCTCTTAAATGCTACAAATTTGAGAAATGAAGGAAAATGTTATGGTGAGGCAGAATTCCTATTTTATTAGGGCGCTGTGCTTGTTCTCCTCTGCATAGTTAGACACCTGTAGCCATTTGCAGGCAGCCAGTGTGGTGTAGTGGTTTGAGTGTTGGACTATGACTCTGGAGACCAGGGTTCAATTCCCCACTCAGACACAGAAACTCATTGAGTGACTCTGAGTGATTCACATTCTCTCAGCCCCAGTAAACACTATGATAGCCCCCCCTTTTAGGGTCACCATAAGTCAGTAAATAATAATAATAATAATAATAATAATAATTTTATTTATATCTCCCGCCTCTACCTGCGGATCGAGGCGGGATTACAACATAGCTTGAAGGCACACACATACACATACACACAAAGGGGTCTGCAATCTCTCTCTCTCTCATTTACACTAATGTAGACATGCATGTCAACTAAACCCATTTCCTTATCTCCTGTGCTAGGGTGTGTGTAACAGATATGCTAAAGTTTAGCATTCTTGCACCTGTACATAATGGTTCCTATCCGGATAGGGGCCATACCTATCTATTTCAGCATAAAAAATAAAGAACTTAAATTGTATGCTATGTCATGTGTATAGAGCCAGCATGGTGTAGTGGTTTGAGTGCTGGAATATGACTCTAGAGACTAGGGTTTGATTCCATGCTCACCTATGAAACCCATGCTCTCAGCCTCAGGAGAAGGCACTGGCAAACCTTATATGAACAAATCTTGCCAAGAAAACCCCATGATAGGTTTGCTTTATGGGTGCCGTAAGTCAGAAATGACTTGAATGCACACAGAAACAAAGGTAGTCTTTAATATAAAAACCTGAAAAAGCTGAATCAATCTGTTAAAAATTACTATTCAGAATTAAAATATAAAAAATCTGCATAGAGTTCCCCCCCCTTTTTTTTCTGGATTCTAGAACATTTCAAAATGTCATCTAAAGTACTGCAAGCATGTACGGTTAAGAGTGTTGTCATTTTCAAAAGGAATCGAGCAGAAAAGGTTTCCAAAAATACACATAAGACAATGTAAATCCCAACATGTTTAGCGCCATAAGTCTTCTTCAAGGACATCTTCAATTCAGTTATTTCAGAAATGTCTTGAGCTCATTCAGAGCTGTATCGAAGAAAGAGTTATAATACTCAAACACATTGGGTAATATATTGTTTCCTATGGAGTCGTTAAGGATGCATTGTGAGAAAGACTTTGAAAACCACACATTTTTCAAAGGCTATTTGCAACTTGGGACCTACTCGGTGCAAAATTCGCACATGGTTGTTTTGTGCGAAAAACAGCATTTTCTGCCTGTGAAGTATTTCAATGTAGAAATATCTCATACACAGAAAATGCTGTTTTCTGCTTAGAAAATGCTATAATTGGGAATTCATTCTGCATAAAATTAGCGCAGGGTTGATTTCCATAGAAAATAGCATTTTTGCAAAGAAATAACATTTTTTCCAGGAGTTAATAGTTTTAAATTGATATATTATTTTCACAGAAAAATGCTGTTTTGTGTGCAAAACCACCACATGTGTGAATTTTGCACAGAATAAATCCCAAATTGCAAAGATTCTCATCAATCCAGAATTCTTATCAAGGTTTCTCAATACTTCAAAACATGCTTTTTTAACCATTGTTTGAATATTTTTGAATATTCTTTTTCCTGTCTTGTTCCTACATTTGATGCCTCCCCTTTTTACTTCCATTACTATCAAATCTCACACCTTCAAGAGTCTGTTTGGAAACAGGGCAAAGGAAGAAGAATTATTTTTCCACAGAGGCATTCCTATATATCCCCAGTTCCAGGGTAGCCACTTACGCATTTCCCCAAAAGAGGGAAATGCATTACTAACAACAAAGACACAGATGTGCCACATATTTCTACGTTGCTAGTTTATATGTACATTGTAAAATAGAGACTGGCTATCATAACCATAGCTCCAAGAGCATAAAAACCAGGCCCTTGAAAAATTGAGGCAACTCAAACAGTGACAAGCAGAGTGTCATTTTTTTTGTTAATCCAATTAACAGGTTTTCAACACAGTTAACATTAATTTTAATTGCATTAGCTGTATTTCTGTATTTGAAGCTTGTAATATCACCTTCAGTTACTATGTGGCAGACTTTCTTAACCACTGCATAGATTTTGAATGACTATAGTCTGAAGCCAGTGCTGAACAATTCCAGGACAGAATTTCAGGTCTGCCTTCTGCTCACTGCATGGAATGGACAGGCCAGACTATCAGAGAGCATTGAGGTGCATTGTTGTGCCAGCATGTCTAGGGGCTACAAGTAGACATAGGTTCACAAAGATTGTCCAGGCACAGTGTGTCCAACTCTGACAACTTCATATTTTTGCTTGAATGCTTTATATATTAAGTGAAAGAGTTTAAATTACTACAATTTAGACAGCAGGGCAAAATATCTCACTGTACTAAGGAGGGAAGGTTGTGGCCAGAGAAGCTGTGTGCCAGCTCATTCTATACAGCTGCTAACTTGTGATAGGCAACTTCATAGTACCTGCTCTCCCTTGTGTGGCTCTTTATCAATAAAGCAGACTTCAGCCAGAAAGCTCTCATCAAACAAGAGACAGGCACTGTGCTCTGTCAAAAAAGACAATCTAATGTGTTGTATTGCCAGATATAAAGAAAAATACTGTCTCTTGCTGCATTCCCTCCAGCATTTCATAGATGAAACCAAGATACATGTGGCCACACAACATCAGAGTGTGATTAAGCTGGTCACAGCTGTAAATGAGGAAGAACACGCAAGCTAGGAGAGACTGTAGCACTTTGTGTTCACCTGAGCCTATAGGAAAGGGCAAGATTCTGCCCCTTCCTCTCCTTCTTCCTCCTAAGCAAAGTACAAATGACTTTTGAATTTTGAACACAGTTTGCAGCAATCAAAATAAGTTGTGGACAAAGGGAAAAAGTGGGAAGGGGAGAGAGAAGCTGGGGCATTTTAAAAGTAACTGAAAAAACATGGTATGATATAGGATTAATTGGGACTGTAACTGTCAAAATGGAACAGCTGGAAGGTATGCTGTTGGGAATATCTATTCTTTCAGGCAAGTTGCCATCCCACACATTTTAGCTGAATACATTATCAGAGCTGGGAAAAGTTATATTTTTGGCCTATATTTCCCTAAATCTCATAAGGAACAAGATAAATGGTCATGATGTCTTGGTGATTCTGGGAGTTGTAGGCCCAAACTTGGCATGTATATTGGGGGAATAAATAGCTGTCATACTTGACTCCTAGAGATGCTCCACCCTGGAAGCCTGATCAAAACCACTCTGCATAACTTTTCAGCTAAGTATCAGTTTTATGTTGCTGGCTCCCAGCTGAGGACACTTTTTTCCATGATGGGTGTTTGCATTTCATACACACAAAGCACCCAAATTATAGTTGACAAGATGGTCATAAAGCAGCAATATGCTGTCTGCATGGGGCCTGGAGTAGTCTGAACCACTGGATGAATGCATTTAAAATTTAGGAAAGCATCTTATTAACAGAAATACCCTTAGCCATTATGGGTAGGGTTTGGGGGAGAGTAAACATAACTAAGGTTACCTCTCTGTGTAGAAATTTATCCTGTTAAGTGCAGAAAGGACAAATCAGGCCCAAAATGTTGTTGTTGTTGTTGTTGTGTGCCTTCAAGTCATTTTTTATTTATGATGACTCTAAAGTGAACCTATCGCAGAGTTTTCTGTGGCTGAGAGTGTGTGACTCACCCAAGGTCACCCAGTGGGTCACCATAGTTGAGCAGTGAATCGAATGCTGGTCTCCAGAGCCAACACCCAAACCAGTATACCATGCTGACTCTCAATTTACACCAATGTAATGGAGGACTGATCCATAACCAATCTGCCATTACTGCTTAAAGAAAAGAAATAGATGATGCATCAGCAAATGAGCCAATTAGATTTTTACAGGATTAAGAAGTGGGTTATTTTTGTTTGTTTGTTTTCATTTTGAAAGCCCTATTGGTTTTCCTTCAACATTCATAAGGCCTCTGTCTTTTCTGTGGAGATAAATATGGTTTTTTCCTGGAAGTCATTAATTTCAGAGTTTGAGAAATATGAAATAGACAAAGTGGGTAATTTTTCACACTTAGAACAATTTCCCTATTATATTATGACTATTTTTCTTGCCTGGCTATAAGAGATTAATACGGTTGTTATTTTCTCCACTAATTGGCTTTACAGATTGCCATGGGAGGTAACACCCCATAAAGCCAAACAAGAGAGAAAATACTAACAGGAATGAGCTATTCCAGAACAAGGGGATCTATTCATTAAGGGGCAATACACAATTAGGGCAGGCTTCTGTGGAATTTGCTGGTTTTAAAAGGTGCAGCAAGCACTAAAAATATGGGTAGATTACATGGCTTTCCTGCTCTCTAAAGGGCTCCAGTTTTCTCCATAAATGATTCCTGACTGTTACGCATGTATACAGTCAAAAGTTAATCACTAGAAAAAGTGATATATTCACTTAGGGGCACTTAAGTATTATGCAAACATGTTGTTCAAGATTTTCACCGTAACCCAGCAGCTCTGGTACTACAGCAGGGTTCCTATAATCATAAAGAGATAGCTAAGAAATGGGTTCTTTTCTGGTATTAAAGAAGACTTTAAATAAAACATATGCAAATTTATTCATAAATATAATGTGAAGACTAATATAATGTAAGACTAAGCAAAAATAGAAGATGCACTCATCCAAGCAGAGGACTTGGATTGCTTAGCTTTAAAAAGTCTGCCTTTGAATTTCTGTGTATTTGATGGAGCTTTGAAACATTATTTTTTTTGGACTATGGATCCCAGCATTCCCTAGCCACAGTTGAGAGTAGTTTGGTAGTTTGGCTCCCTACTTTTAATAGCTACAAAGAAGACAAACAACTCCTATGGAGAACAGCTGCACCTATAGAATTTCTCTAGTACAGATGTTTGAGAGAATTTTGTTCATCATCAAATTTCTTCATGACCTGGTGAAAAGAACTTTTAAAAAAATGAAAAGTGGAAGAAAATGAAACTGATCAATTATTCAATCACTCTACACATGGAGCTACATGCAAAAAAAAAAATATGTTCAGTTCCATCCCCTGAATCCCAAAAAACTCCCTAAAAGCATAACAGAGTATTGCCTAACTAGCCTATAATGCAAGAAAATATGTTCAGTTCCATCCCCTGAATCCCAAAAACCTCCCTGAAAGCATAACAGAGCATTGCCTAACTAGCCTATAAATGAGAGTCCAAGTTGTTTCTCCATTGTTCACTAGGCACATGCAAAACTTTCAACCATAGCCTTTCCCAGCGTAACTGGTTTTGAAAGGCAGTGGTTTTCAAATTCAGATCCATGAAAAATAGGGGAAAGATATCTGTATTCCATAGCAGTGCTACTCATAGCAGTTGTCATAGACCACAAGTTATTTGTGATCCCTGGCAAGTTTCCAGGAAAGAAAGAAAGAACTGCAGTCAATGGGCACAAATATGGCACTGATCCCTCACACACAGAGGGGAAAATATCCCACATCAGTTAGCTTGAGATGTACTGCTCTGTGGCACAGTTCTGATTCACTAAGACAATGAGGTCCAACAAAACTTGCCAATAGTCCCCATGAAG